>CM060935.1:572460663-573710663 GCA_030765085.1 Allium cepa
ATAAGAAAATCGAGTATATAAATTCTATTTTTGGATTATAGGATTAAATTCGTATTTGGAAATGGTGATTTTTGATAATAGTATCATGATTTTTAAGTTTGTGGTTGTCGTGATATTGCAAGTTGAAGGGAAATCATTTATTGGGTGATTTTTGGCGATGGACGAAGGGCGTGAGGTCGTGATCATCGCTGGAGGTAGCTTGAGGTAAGGGGGTCTTGGCAAAAATGATGACTGGGTTTATCGACCGCCATGGTGGCCTGGCGACGGCGATTTATAACGACTAGTTTTGGTCGACGATGTTTCCGAGGGCATATCGTCGTCGTGGGAGCATCAGGATGGACCGGTGGTGGGGAATCGAAATGTGATGTCGTGACGCAACTCTGGGTTGATCGGTGGGGTTTCTGGCAATTGGAGGCGGTGGCACAAGGTTTTTTCATTGGTCAAGTTTGGGTTCCAGTTGTTTCGTTTAGCTCGATTTTGATTTCTAGGATCGTTCGACATGTTGGGTGGTCGGGACGACTATGACAGATGATAACGACTTGTTGGTGGTCGCAGCGTCGAGCGGAACAACGTTAATTGATCGTGCACATGCACACGAGTGTGTGTGTGTGTCTGGGCTTTTGGATTGCAGTGTTTAGGGAAGGGTGAATAAAGGAAGTATCGGGGTTTGGCTCGGGATTGTAGCGGTTGGACTCGAAGTGTCACTGTTGAGTAGAGTAGAGAAGTGAGAGAGAGAGGATCGAGCAGGATGAGTTTTGGCTTGAGTTCTTGATCGTGATTTTTGGGCTTGGGCCCGAGTGATTCAGGAGGAAGGAATTGAACAAGATTTTAAAATTTTAAAACATAACAAGTTTTACTTAAAACAATTTTACCAACCCACTTCTTTAAATAATAAATACTTTGTTTAAGTGTTAAATTGGTTAAAGGTTATATAATAATTCATTTTTAACTCAAATTAATTAAGTTTAAAAGTATATTTTTATGTGTCCATTATTTTAAATTAATTCTTTAGTCAAGTGTGTTTTGAATTTAAATTGTTTTGTTTTGAACTAATTATATATTAGTTAATTATTTAATTAAATCTCTAATTGTTTCAAAAAATAAATGATGTAATTAAGAAGTGATTAAGGTAAGTGTATTAAACTTTAATTAATCAAAAGGTCTTAGGAGATTTTGTATAAACTAATTTCAAGCATTTAATTTAACAAGATTTAAAAGATAATTAAGTAACTAATTAATATAAATGGTTTATCTTTTAAATTAATTAAGGCCTTAAGTATTTAAGGATTAATTAATTAATTAAAGTAATTAAGGAGTGATCGATTAATTAATTAATAATTAAAAGTTAATTAATTAATGATTAAAGGATAATTAATTAATAATTAAAGAGTAATTAATCAGTAATTATAGAATAATTAATTAATGTAAGTAATTAAGGATGGTTAATTAATTTCATTAATTAATTAAAATAACAAATGGTTTGTAATAATTAAAGTTAATTTAGCAGGGTTATGTTATTAATTGATAAGTAATTAATTTATTTGATTTAAATTAAATTAATTACAAATTATGTGATTAATTAGGTAATTAATTCATAAGTAATTAATTTATTTGGTTTAAATTAAATTAATTATAAATTATGCGATTAATTAATCTTGCTTATGGATAATTAATTATATTAAATGCTTAGATTGATTGGTATCTCTAGTATGTTAATCTGTAATATTCTATGATATGAATTGCTTTGGATTGAGCTGTGATAAATGTATGTTATTTATCTACGATGAATTGTTGTGTGAATAAAATGTTCTGCGCTAAATTATAAAAGATGGATCTTTTGTTTAAAAAATTAAAAATGGAATTTTGTTTAAACCATTCAAAAGGAAAGGTTGTGGGAAATAAGGGCTAAAAAGTTGTGATTTAACTAAGATCTGAATGTATCCGTATGTTTTAAAAAAACGCTCATTATTCGAAAAGTCCGGGGAAGGGCATTAAGTTGAAAACCCATTCCGAATAGTGATACGACGGAATGGAATTGCATTTGAAGACGGTGGTTGAAGATCGGGTATTTTCGAAAATGAAAGGGTTGCCTCGAGTATTTGAAGTCAGTCATAGGACTGTATAAAATGTTGATTGTCTCTGCACCGAGTTGCTACGGTATAGAGATTACCCTATGTGATGGGGTATCCAGACGAGATTGGGGATATCCAGATTTGCAAGGAGTTCTTTCCTTAATTGGACGAAGTGCCTTCGGTTCCATTCAGACCTAGGATGGACTTATATGTATGTATGTCTGACATTACACTTTGAGATATAAAGCCGGTTTTTATCAAATACATTTCTGTTTGGTGGCGAAGAATTTATTCTTTTAGCTTAACACCCTTCTCTGAAACGTACAAGCTCAGAGGTTATGTAGTTGATAGTTATTAGTGATACATTCCCAATTTGGTAATTTGGCATGCTAAGTGTTGAGCATTTGTTGATTGAAGCATGGCTTTTGTGTAAAGCGTAGCTTTATGGGACGAAACTTCATCGAACCTCACACCTCGGGAAAAGGTCGAAAACAGGAAGGATGCAGCAAGGTTATGGGGATCATGGCCCTAAGGGTACGTGCATTTCCTTCTAGATAAATAGTAAAATTATGGTATAGAGCCCATATATTTTACTTATGTGGTTGTTGGAATTGGAGGCGCCTCGGTAAAGGTCGGTTACGACTTGGGGATGGCATACTCGTGACAGTTAGTTACCTAGTTACAGAGGTAGCCCGACCTTGTGTTGGCAGAGATCCAGTTGGGTTCTTGGGACGTCTCTCCCGTGGTGTACCCATTCGGATAACAGAAATTCCTTAGCCTTGGCCATTTGTTGGAAATCCAAACGAAACAGTACGAGCCCTTTACGATTCCAGTTGTAAAACCTGCAATTTAACGTGGTAGCTATAGTAGGCATACTATAATGGTACGTATGCTGGCTAAGATTAATATTATACTTGCGAAATGGTTTTCCACACTATGCACTAAAAATAATATCAAACGATTTTGATGTACCAAGCATGTTTGACTACTATAAGGAGGAACCTTCCCTATGTGTGCAATTGCATTTGAGTGTGTGCGCCAGGAGACTTTATGGTAATTTCATTTTCCAAAAGCATGAACGATTTTTTTTGCACAAATAACTGTTTTTTAAGTTCTCAACCAGTCCTATGACTGACTCGGAGTCTATTATTCCCTTTGCTAAACTCTGGATGCCCTTAATTTTCCACACGGGAAGCCTAGAGTCAGGTTATCAGTAGGTTCTGGAGCTAAGTCAGGAAGTAGATGTGGATTTGGAAGTCTTTGAAGCTTTTGGTTTTTGAGCTTTTTGATTTGGACTTTGGAGCTTTGGAAATGAAGATGCAGTATGTTGGACTCTCTTGGAAGACCATGTTAATGTTATTATACCGCTGTTATGTTGTATTCTGCTGTTGTGTTATATATATAGGACTTTGACGATGATGGTCACTTATTGTAAGAACGTTGTAATCCATGTAGTGAATGAATGAAAGTTATTTTGTTTCCATTGTGTTGTCATTATATAACGTGTTATGACTCCAGCGAAATGAACTCCAACATTTGAATCTTCGGCATTTGAATACAGGTAATGTATTGGATGCCAATTTTTGAAGGTTGAAAGTTTGGGTTGTCACATTTGGTATCAGAGCTGAAGGTTGAGTAAGAACTTTAGCTTTGGAGTATAACTCATTAGGTGACTCATTTGAGATAGGGCTAGAAATACCCTAGAATGAGTATATTCCCTAAGATATCTTGTCCGTGTGCTTAAATCAATTTTCTTACTATTTGCAAACAGTGAGAATGAGTGCAAGAAGAGGACGAGGTAGGGGAAGGGGGAGTACCACTACAAATGGTCGAGACCCTGCAACAACTGTAATGGAAGGAGCAACTCTTCCCATCCAACCCTAGCAAAATCTGGTAGAGTTATATCGGAATTTCTCAAGACTTGGAGGGAAACCATTCATAGGTACGGAGCTATTATAGAAGCGCAAGCTTGGATTCGATCTTGTGAGAGGATTTTTAAAGGATTGAAATTGGATGATGATCAAAGGAGGTTGATGGCTTCCTGGCAGCTCTAGGAAGAAGCTTTGGTATGGTGGGAGACCATTATTTTGGCCGAATCGGAGGATGAGTTTACATGAGATAGATTCAAGCAAGTATTTGAGCAGCGTTATATGCCTTTCGCGGGTATTTCCAGGGTGTATCAAGAGTTTACCAATTTGAAGCAAGGAAATCTATCTTTTGAAGAATACTTAAATAAGTTTAATGAGTTATCCTGATTTGGACCTGAATTGGTGAATACCCCTCTTAAGAAGAATGAGAGATTTATTAAAGGGATGAACAAGAAGTTTCATAAAAAGATGACATGCCATGTGAAGGAGTCTTTTGCTGATTTAGTGGACATGGGATATAGACATGCCACCTTAGATAAACAAGAGATTTCAAAAGAGAAAGGAAGAAGAAGTAATCCAAATTGGAAGAAGAGAAAGTTTGGAGGAAAGAAGCCTTAAAAAGGTAAAGAAAAGAAGGATACTCAGGAGAACAAGGCAAAGAATGTTACCGGTTTCAAATGTTTGGAGAAAAATCGTTACGCCAATAGTTGCAAGAAGGCCAAGAAGCAAGGGAAGAAGGATCAACCTAAGAAGTCAGGACAAGAAGCCAGGGAATGCTACTATTTCCATAAACCAAGACACATGGTTAAAGAATGCTCGATAATGAAGCAGGCCCAAGTAGCAAAATTATATGCAATCAAGGATGAACCTTCAACCTCAGGAGCTGATAAAGGGAAAGGAGTTTTGAAAGGTAATCTTCTTATTTATGATAAAATAGTTAGAGTTATATTCGACACTAGAGCCACACATAGTTTTATTTCCCAGCAAACCGTAGAAGAGTTAAATCTTGAACCCGAATTCTTATACAAACCTATTTGTGTGAAGAACCCGATAGGAGGCCCTGCGAATTGTTGTGTACATTGTAGAAAGATTCCTATTCCGTATTCTCATCATCATTTTCCTATCAGCCTTTTCTTTCTTGACTTTGATGAATTTGAGATTTTACTTGGAATGAACTAGTCAACAAAATATGAAGCTAAATTAGATTATATCAATAGAACGATTTCAGTCAAAACCAAACTTGGGAATTTTGTTGTGATTTCTTGTGAGGATCCAAGTCCAAAGAGGGACAAACTAATGTATACTTTAGGTTATCCCGACCTGAGTTTGGAATCCATACCTATTGTTCGAGAATTTCCTGATGTATTTGAAGAAGTTAAATCTTTACCTCCGCATAGGGAAATCGAATTTAGAATCGAATTGGTTCCCAATGCCCGTCCAGTTGTGCATGCAAGTTGTATGATGGCACCAAGGTAAAGAGTAGAGCTAGTTAAGCAAACCCAAGATTTACTGGAAAAAGGATTTATACGATCTAGTCGTTCCAATTGGGGTTCAACTGTAGTATTTGTAGCCAAGTCCGATGGATCTTTGAGATTGTACATAGATTATCATGATCTTAATAAGTTAACCCTTGAGAATAAATTTCCTCTGCCCGGAATCGACGACCTGTTCAATCAGTTGCATAGTGCTTGATTCTTTTCCAAGATGGACCTAGCCCAAGGATTCCATCAACTGAGAGTTGCGGAAGATTGTATCCATTTGACTGCTTTTAGGGGTCTCGGTACATTCTACGAATGGTTAGTTATGCCCTTTGGACTAACCAATGCCCCTGCATATTTCGTAGACCTGATGACCCGAGTATTTCATGAATTATTGAATAAGTTCGTTCTCATATTTATTGATGATATTCTGATCTATTCCAAAACTAATGAAGAGCATGTCGAACACTTACAAATAGTTTTGGAAATATTGAGGAGGCCGCTCAACAGGATTTGGAAATCACACCTAACTTGGCAGTGAAAAGAGAATCATTGAAGATTATTGGTCAAGATGAAAAGCGGTTAAGGAATAAAGTGGTGAAATTGATGAAAGTACAATGAAGTGGAGATCCAAATGATTGTACTTAGGAATTAGAGGAAATCATGTAGAAGTCCAATCCCAAATGTAGAATAGATATTTCGGCTTGATCTAGTAAGCCATTTCTCTATCTTTTTATGTGTTCATATGTTCTTTGTTTGTCTCCCTGTCTATCAAATTTCGAGGAAAAATTTTTCCTAAGGTTGGAAATTTTGTAACAATCCCGTTCTTAAGCCAAATTTAATTAAGTAATTAATATGAATTTTAGAATTAATTTGTGAACTAATTTGAATTTTTTCCAAAGCGAATAAGATATGTGTTTGTTTTATGTATATATAGATTATAAATAGAATTTTGACTTGAAATTCAAAAAAATATATATATATATCTTAAGAATAGACTGGATTTAAAAACTCTATATTTAAAAAAAACTAATATATATATATATATGATTATTTATTAATGTATAATTTATATTGTGAATCATTTTCTTTAAAGTTATATAAATATTAATAAAAGGAAATCTATTTAATAAAAATTGAAAATATAATATAAGAACATATTAAAAACATAAGTATATGCAAATTAATAAGTGTAACCATTTTAACATGCAAATTAACAAGTGTCAATTATTAGTTTTCTTTTATTTTTAAAAATAATAAAATCTAAAAATATACAATTGTTGCAAACCTGAAGCAATCAAGCAAAATTCAACAAAATCAAAGCAAATCAAAACATCAAGCAACTAAACAAGATCAGTTCAATGTCAGAACAATTTTCAGATTTCATAAAGAACCCCTCTGTTTATATATATACTGTGAGTAAACAAACATTTATTTTAAGTTTTAATCAGTTTTAACTTGATGCATGCGATAGGTATTTAAAGTAATGTTGTAAAAATATTTGCATGGATGTATTTTACCTGGAATATAGTTGAACTACTATATATATGTGTGTGCATGTCTGTGTATATGAATATACAGCCTCTATTATGTTTAACAGACTCAAGAACAACATAAGTAAATTCATACCTACCCATCTAAACAATTTTAAGCTGTGATCATTGAAGAGGAAGTGATTGTATGGATGTAAATTCATTTTTAAAAATAGTTTCAAGTGAATATATTAAGTAAATATTCCGAAAATAAGAAATTACAGTGAAAATCATTTTCAAATCAGAAAATCGAGTATCTAAATACTAGTTTGGTGTAACGACCCGTACTTTTGACTATTGTAAGTTATTAAGTTTTTTGAAATTATTGGATAAAGACGAGTAGAAATAAAATTTAATGATTTGTTAATATTAATTTATTGGATAATTGATTTATTTAAATTTGATATTGAAAATTATTTGATTAATTGAACTATGGATTTAATATGAATGTAAATGACTTCGGAAGTTGATTTAAATTTTATTTAAATGTGAATGAAGATTTTAGCATTTAAAAATTAGAGTTAACTATGAATAAGTAGAAATTTGAAATTTTATATTTTAAAATTAACGAGTTAAAATAAACATTTTGGCCACTTTCTCGGATTTCGATGAAACCAGTTTCATCGGATCCGTAATAGAATTTTTTATAGGATTTCCAGTTTCGTAGCGATCAGACTTGTCGTTTGGCTGTACGAGCTAGTAACGCGTAGATTTTAAATTCGAAATTTAAATAAATACTTCGATTCGAAAAGATAATTTTCGCATACGATTAATTTAGACCTCGGGACTAGTTCCATTGCGTTCGGAACGGGGGTAAAACATTATGAACGCCAGACGGCACATTTCGATTGGAGCTCAAGGATTTCAGATGTTAAAACGTCGGATATTTTCAAAAATTGATTAATATTATATTTTCTATTTTACTCGTTCAAGCCATGTTTCTCCTATCACCGCGTACCCCTTCCTTTTCACCTGTTCAGCCGAAATAAAATCGATTTGAAGAAATCATAATAAAACGAAGATGTCAGAAAAAAAAGACGAGCTTCGATCTAAAAAAAGAACGATAGTAGTCGCAGTTTCTTCGATCGAAGTCGCGATGGCGACAGGGAGTGGCACGGCTCTGGCGGAGCACTCGATGGCTAGGGCGTGAGGTTCTTCGACCTAGGATATTGCCTGTGTCGATTTGCATGCGCAAGGGGAAGGTGCTGGAAGAAGTGCGGAGGCGCGCTTGGGTTCGACGGCGACAGGGCAAATTAGGGTTTGTGCATACTTGATTTAGGGTTATGGCGATGTGCACGCGCGATCGATTTGTTAAGAGGTGTTGGTTGTGGCAAGGCTTGTCGGCATGGGGATTCGACGTGGGATAGAGGAGGTAGGGTGAGGCCACGGTCGATGGTAAGGGTTGCGACGTAGCTTGGTCGAGTGGTGGGGTTTTGCGCGCTGAAGGGCTGTACGTGAACGTTGAGAGGAAGGTGATGTTTTGTTTTGCTTTGTTTTTTTATTCCGTTAGTTATTAATGAAACTTTAATCATACGTCAATATTAATAAATTCGTATATCGTTCGTGCAAGATCCGATTTGGACGAAACAGATTTCCTTGGAATTTTATTGTTGTCATCTACGATTGGAATCAATTTGGAATTTATACGAAGCTGGAAATATTTTCAGTTCCAGAAAAGGTGAATATTTAAGATCACGTTTGACTGTTTTACTTTTAATGTTAGTTAAATTGAATGCTGAAGTGATTTAAATTTATTGATAGTTGTTGATAAATTTATTTGACATCTAAATTGACACCCAAATTTATTGATAGAATTTGAATTGACAATTAAATCGAATTAGAATTAAATTGCTAGTAAAATTCCTAATTTTTGGTAATTGATTTAATTGTTGATGCATTAGCTGTTTTGGATATTGGTTGCAAATGAATGCTATTGGTTGATATGTGGTTGATTGGATGTTGAATTATTATTTTTGTATATTCTGTGCCATTCTATATGTTATTTACGGTATATACTGTAAACTGAATTATTTCAAATAAGTTAGGAAATAGGTTGAAATGATATATATCTTTGGCATCTATTTGAACTGAAGTGATATATCCATCCATGAAATTAAATTGAAATAATTATTCACTTGGCCATAGGTTAGAAAATTATATACGAACACTGGGCTGGTTAAATTAAATGATTTTAAAAGTTGTTTTGAAATTATTTAAATGAAATGATTTTAAGAATAAAAATCAAAAATTTTATAATTGAATTATTTTGGAATTGGTGCTCAAAATGTTGGAATTTAATCTTGATAAACGAGATTGTTTAATTAATCGAAGTTTGAATTTTTAAGTTATAAAATGAAATACGTCGTAAATTTTTGAAATGAATTTTTTTTTATAGATTGACTTTTATTCGAACTTTGAATATTTCTAAGAAAAGTGATATGAAATAATATTTCAAATTTTGAGTTTGGAATTGAATTAAAATTGAAATTTGGGTTTAAAATTTGGTATTTAATGTAAGATCGATTTATGTGTTTAAATAGATATTTTGAAATCGAATTTGGAATGGAGAATTGAAATTGGAAATTGATTTGAAATCGGAATTTAGATTAATTTGAAATTGGAATTCAAATTTATTTGAAATTGAAATTTAAATTGATTTGAGATTGGAACTTTAAATTTATTTGAAATTGGAATAAATTTATATAGATTTGGGATTGGAAATTAATTTGAAATTAAGATTTAAATTAATTTGGAAATGGAAATTTAAATTGAAAGAAACTTATAAATTGAAAGAAATTTGTGCGGAATCGAAATTTATTCGAGTTGAAATTGGAATTGAATCGATTAAATTGAAATGGAAATTGGAATTGATTTAGGTAGGAAATTGAGAAGTAGACCAGTTTGACTTTGAAATTATAATTTTTTTTAGTATAAATGATTTGAAATCTATATTCTATAATTATTCAAATCATTTTGATTTTCCAAACTATTTTACTATATAAACCATTTTTATATTCAAATTATTTTTGATTAAACTATTTAAATATTCTCTATTGGACTATTTTTAACCATTTAACTATTTTAAACTATTTAAACTATTTTCCAAAGTTCAAACATGTCGAAGGGTAAATTGCTTATATTTAAATCTTGGATTTAAATACGAACTAGGTTAAAGTGAAGAATATAACCTGAATTGAATTCGAATCAAATTTTGGAAGTGAAATCGATTTATTGAACAAAAATTGATAATTTTGAATAATTGATAATTTCGAAATAGATTTGATTTTGAAACGAATATGATATTTTGTTATCAAGTGCAAATGGTTTTTCGAAATGTAAAAGTACCAACCGGTGTGTAAAATGACGATTGGTGGCTAAAGAGACTAGGGCCTCTTATTGGCATACTCTCTGTCAATATTGCAACCACTTTGACAACCGTATACGCGGTGGATGATATCCAGAATGTAGTGGTTGAATTGGCGATGTTTACTGGAATGAAGTAAGAGAACGATGATGGATAGCCTTGACATTCGTGTCATAATTAAAATGACTAAAACATGAGCCTATGTCTGGCCATTTAGATTAGCTAC
This sequence comes from Allium cepa, assembly GCA_030765085.1. NCBI lineage: Eukaryota > Viridiplantae > Streptophyta > Magnoliopsida > Asparagales > Amaryllidaceae > Allium > Allium cepa. The sequence goes on from CM060935.1 coordinate 572,471,204, forward strand.
CTCTAGCGACGTTGATCCGTTTTATTACTGTTGTGGTTTCGAATTCGATGGGTGCACCTTATTTGTCGTTTGAATAGATTGTCGCGGTCGGCCACGGGTGAGTTACGACCAGCCAGAAAGGGTAAACGTGTAGAATCCTACCTTGGGCGTTGCCTCACGTGCCTTGTCATATTTATCCCTATACGAGCCATTACGATTTTGGTTTAAAACTGTAAAATGTGTTAAGGAGGATCAATATAAAGCCCTAACACTATTTTGATATTTATTTTACTAATAGACATTATATATTATAGCGTATACAATTATATATAAATAGTTTAACGGATCCTTAGGAGATGGAAAATCCCGTAACATCTCTTAGGTTATTGCACTCATATTTGTGATATTGATTTGACTTACATAAGAGTATTTTAGTCCTGACTCGAGTGTTTTGTTTTTCTCTTTACGCTCGGGTCAGTCCTGAGTTTTTCAGTGTATTAAAGACTATTCTTTGGAGGACGATGACAGAATTTAGTATATTACTATTATTATTATACCCTGTATCATTCTATGTTACTGCATTGATTATTTCTCCTTGCTGTATATTTATAACTCTGATAAATGTCTAAAGATTGTAATCAAATGTATAGTAAATAGCTCTATGAATTGTTTATTTGATTATTATATTTTATCGTTTCCGCTGTTAGATTCTGTGTTTAGTTTTCTTCTTCTCTTCTTATTGTTCTTATTTAACCCCATCGATTATCTACGTTCCAGATTGTTTAAGTCGGACATGTGCAAATTATTGTTGATTTAAACCTTTCGAAATGTAGGTCGTCACAGTAGGTATCATAGCGAAGGTTTAGCGATAATCTTGGATTTGTAGGGTTTGACTCATTAAAGATAGGGCAGTAATATCCTAGAATGAGTCTGTTTGAGTGTGTATATATATGAGAGAGCGTACTTATTAGTGTTATAAAATGTTTTATATTATGGTTACTTATCCGTTGAGTTGTTTATGAATTCTGGTCGATGTGCGGGATGTCGTGTCATCGATAGGGGTTTCTAAACACTTAAACGACGTAAGTAGACATAATATTATTTTAAAATCTGGTAAATGAAATAAATTTTTCCTAAAATTATAATATTATATATATAATGGTTATTAATGAAATTATTGTTAGGAAATGATAATATTTAGTTATCATTGATTATTGGTGGAAATAATTTTTTTTGAATATTTAATGAATATTTTTATAAAGCATGGACAATTAAATTGAATCGAAATATGATTGCAATAAGAATTGTTTAAAATGACCAACTTGTAAATTAATGGAATATTTCGATAATTGGCTAAGAAAATTTGTATAAGTATATTATAATCTAACTTATATATAGAAATGATTTTTAAAAAAAAATTGAGAATTTTGGAATTTAAAATCATTTTGTTTTCAAAATTATTTTTCAAAGACTTATAAATTAATAAATAGTATTATTTGGAAGATTTTTTAGCTAGAAAAATTATTTTGAAAGGATTTTAAAAAAATAAAAGCATTAGACTCGCTTGGTCGCTGGGAAATAATTCTGTAGTGCAGCATCACTAGTAATCATTTCCGGGTTTCTGGGTGAGAATTGCTACCAGAAAAAATTTATTATAAATTAAAACAGGTTTTGATTATGAAAGAAAAATATATATTCTAAGTATGATTTAATAAGTATATGAAAATAATTTTGAACTTAAAATTGAAAATAGTATATAAGAAATAAGTTACAACTTATAAATTTAAGTAGGAAAATAAACCAAATTTAAAATAGTTCAAAATTTTGGTTAAGCAAAAATAATTGAAATAAGAAATATTAAATTGATTGAGTTAGTGAAATGAAATAAATAAAATATAGTTTAACTCACAAAAGCTTAAAAAAATGAATTTAAATTGAAATGAAATAGATAAAATAACGAAATGAAATTCTAAGAAGTTAATGTATATAACTTACAGATTTGAGAATTAATAAGCTAAAAAAACGAATTTAAATTTGTGAAAATGGAGGCAATAAGGAAATTTTAACTTGAATAAAATTAAATGAAATGATTAATGAATTAAAATAAAGATGAGGTTTAACTTATTATATAAAAAAATTGAATTTGATATTAAGTGAAACTAGATAAATTAGTAAAGTGATTTAAACCCGTTTAAGCTATAAATTGAATTAATCAAATGAATATGAACTTGAATTTTTAAATCAAATGTAATCTATGTGTCTAATAAATTGAATAAAAATAAATTAATGTAAGTAATAAATTAAGTTGGTTAATCAAATTTAATCTAAACTTGATATAAATAAACAAAATGCAAGAGGAACGAGTTTAAAAAAATTTAATGTTAATTAATATAGTATGGAATAAGTTATTGGAATAAATTTTAAATTAAAATTGACTTAAGTGAGGTTAAATGAATTGATTGTGAAAAAAGAAAAAAAACTATTAATATGAATTGAGTTATAATAATTTTTTTTTACTTTGTTAATTTAACAATATGAATTTGAATAAATGAAGGAGTTGATGAATTAATAATTATTTACATGAAGTAATAATAATAAAAGTGAGTGTTGTTGTATTACACATTTGCAATAAACTTAGATAATTTATAAAGGATGATAATATTAACTAAAAAGGAGGATATACTAAGTGTAAACAAATTTAATTTAAGCATGGTTAAGTTAAATAATTTTATAAATAATTCACCAATGAACATATATGAATAGGTTAAACAAAAAGGTGAAAAAATTGGAATTTCACAAATTGAATTGAAAAATATATGAATATATTGAATAGGTAACGAGTATTAATAAATTAGAAGTAATCAATGGAATGTAAACCAATTAAATATGGATGAAACAAATATAAATAACTGGAATAAATCGATGGAATGTAAATATACATTTAATTGAAATAAATCAAATGTGAATGCAATAAATATTAAATGAAATAAAAGAATGAATTAAAATCATATTTGTCGAATGTAAATTAACTAAAAGCGAATGAATTGATATAAATCCATGACTTGATTAACGAAATAAATAGTAACTAGTGATTGTGAATCAATGTAAAATATATGGAATGTGGTATAGATTAAATTACTTAAGTGTAATTAATTATTTGAATTATTGAAATGAAATAATGGAAGTGAAGAAAGAAAAAATGAATGTAATCATCAACGAGTGGAAATTAATAGAATGTGAATTAATTAATGTTGATAAGTGCATGCAAATTAATTAGAAGTAAAAGAATTGAATGGAAAATCAGTTGAATGTGAATCTAAGATTGAATGCAAATAAATTGAAATGAATCGGTTAAAATGTCAATGAAATGAATATAAATAAAATGAAGGGCATTAAAAAAATGACATTGGATAATGAAAATTCACATGCTTATGAATTAATTGGATTAATTGGACGGATGTTGATGGCTGGATGGTTTCTTTTGTTGCAAACCATTGTCATTACCGTTCTGATTGCATACGATTGTTGTTTGTTGTGTATTTGTGATTGTTTTGTTGTTTGAATTCAAAACCCATGTTAAATGCTTATATTCAACATAACTTATACATGTTTTTGTATCATTATAAGTAACTAACATTCCGAATTAAGTTGAGATAGGTACATCTGAAGACCATTTGGGCATATATGCGGAGTTTTACTTACTTTTGATTGCTTAATACGAGCGAACCCACTCGTATTATAAAAATTAAGGTACGTATCTCGGATTAAATACTGCGATTTTATATTTTTGCCCTTCGGGATGCCTCATCATTGAGATGAGATGTATATTTGATATACATTGGTTATATTATGGTTATATATTGAACTGTAAAATTTTTCCGACCGAGCCGCGCAAAGGAGACTCTGTCGAAATTTTCCGTGAATCCGGAGGTTAGAAATTTTTTGAAGTTTTAAATTTTTTATAGTTATTTATATATATAAGTTATATTTTCCGTAAACCGATAGCGGAATGGTGTAGTAAAGGTGTAGTAAGGATTTTCTAATAAGATTGTTATGTTTTATAAGTGATTGTTTTAAATAAAATCCAGTGTGTATTAAGTTCTTTACTTAACGCCTTTTCGAGGACGAAAAGTTTTGAGTGGGGGAGTATGTAACGACCCGTACTTTTGACTATCGTAAGTTATTAAGTTTATTGAAATTATTAGATAAAGACGAGTTGAAATAAAATTTAATGATTTGTTAATATTAATTTATTGGATAATTGATTTATTTACATTTGATATTGAAAATTATTTGATTAATTGAACTCTGGATTTAATATGAATGTTAATGACTTCAGAAGTTGATTTAAATTTTATTTAAATGTGAATGAAGATTTTAGCATTTAAAAATTGGAGTAAACTGTGAATAAGTAGAAATTTAAAATTTTATATTTTAAATTAACGAGTTAAAATAACCATTTTGGCCACTTTCTCGGATTTCGATGAAGCCAGTTTCATCGGATTCGTAATAGTAAATTTTTGTAGGATTTCCAGTTTCGTAGCGATCAGACATGTCGTTTGGCCGTACGAGCTTGAAACGCTTAGAATTTAAATTCAAAATTTAAAATATACTTCGATTCGAAAAGCTATCTTTCGCATACGATTGAATTAGACCTCGGGACTAGTTGCACTGCATTCGGAACGGGGGTAAAATATTATGCACGCCGGGTGGCACATTTCGATTGGATCTCAAGGATTTCGGACGTTAAAACGTGGGATATTTTCAAAAATTGATTAATATTATATTTTCATTTTTACTCGTTCAAGCCATGTTTGTCCTATCACCGCGTACCCCTTCCTTTTCTCATGTTCAGCTGAAATAAAATCGATTTGAAGAAATCATAATAAAACAAAGATATCAGAAAAAAAAGACGAGCTTTGATCTAAAAAAAAGAACGAGCTTTGATCTAAAAAAAAGAACGATAGTAGCCACAGTTTCTTTGATCGAAGTCTCGATGGCGACAGGGAGTGGCGCGGCTTTGACGGAGCACTCGATGGCTAGGGCGTGAGGTTCTTTAACCTAGGATATTTCCTGTGTCGATTGGCGTGCGCAAGGGGAAGGTGCTGGAAGAAGTGCGGAGGCGCGCTTGGGTTCGACGGCGACAGGGCGAATTTGGGTTTGTGCGTACGTGATTTAGGGTTTTGCGATATGCACGCACGATCGATTTTTGAAGAGGTGTTGGTTGTGGCAAGTCTCGTCGGCATGGGGATTCGACGTGGGATTGAGGCGGTAGGGTGAGGCCACAGTCGATGGTAAGGGTTGAGACGTAGCTTGGTCGAGTGTTAGGGTTTTGCGTGCTGAAGGGCTGTACGTGAACGTTGAGAGGAAGGTGATGTTTTGTTTTGCTTTGTTTTTTTATTCTGTTACTTATTAATTAAACTTTAATCATACGTCAATACTAATAAATTCGTATCTTGTTCGTGCAAGATCCGATTCGGACGAAACAAATTTCCTTGGAATTTTATTGTTGCCATCTACGCATTGGAATCAATTTGGAATTTATACGAAGCAAGAAATATTTTCAATTCCAGAAAAGGTGAGTGTTTAAGCTCACGTTTGACTATTTTACTTTTAATGTTAGTTAAACTGAATGCTGAAGTGATTTAAATTTATTGGTAGCTATTGGTAAATTTATTTGACATCTAAATTGACACCCAAATTTATTGATAGAATTTGAATTGACAATTAAATTGAATTAGAATTAAATTGCTAGTAAAATTCCTAATTTTTGATAATTGGTTTAATTGTTGATGCATTGGCTGTTTTGGATATTGGTTGCAAATGAATGCTATTGGTTGATATGTGGTTGATTAGATGTTTAATTATTATACTTATATATTCTGTGCCATCCTGTATGTTATTTACGGCATATACTGTAAACTGAATTATTTCAAATAAATTAGGAAATAGGTTGAAATGATATATACCTATGGCATCTATTTGAATTGAAGTGATATATCCATCCTTGAAATTAAATTGAAATAATTATCTACTTGGCCATAGGTTGGAAAATTACATACGAACACCGGGTTTGTTAAATTAAATGATTTCAAAAGTTGTTTTGAAATTATTCAAATGAAATGATTTTAAGAATAAAAATCAAAATTTTGAAAATTGAATTATTTTGGAATTGGAGCTCGAAATATTGGAATTTAATCTTGATAAACAAGATTGTTTAATTAATCAAAGTTTAAATTTTTAAGTTATAAAACGAAATACGTCGTAAATTCTAAAATGGATTTGTTTTTAAAGATTGACTTTTATTCGAACTTTGAATATTTCTAAGAAAAGTGATATGAAATAATATTTCAAATTTTGGGTTTGGAATTGAATTAAAATTGAAATTTGGATTTAAAATTTGATATTTAATGTAGGATCGATTTAAGTGTTTAAATTGATATTTTGAAATCGAATTTGGAATGGGGAATTGAAATTGGAAATTGATTTGAAATCGGAATTTAGATTAATTTGAAATTGGAATTCAAATTGATTTGAAATTGAAATTTAAATTGATTTGAGATTGGAAGTTTAAATTTATTTGAAATTGGAATAAATTTATTTGGAATTGGGATTGGAAATTAATTTAAAGTGAGATTTAAATTAATTTGAAAATGGAAATTCAAATTGAAAGAAACTTGTAAATTGAAATAAATTTGTGTAGAATCAAAATTTATTCGAGTTGAAACTGGGATTGGATCGATTAAATCGAAATGGAAATTGGAATTGATTTGGGTAGGAAATTGAGAAGTAGACTGGTTTGACTTTGGAATTATATATTTTTAGTATAAATGTTTGAAATCTATATTCTATAATTATTCAAATCATTTTGATTTTCCAAACTATTTTATTGCATAAACCATTTTTATATTCAAATTATTTTCGATTAAATTATTTAAATATTCTCTATTAGGCTATTTTTAACTATTTAACTATTTTAAACTATTTAACTATTTTAAAATATTTAAACTATTTTCCAAAATTCAAATAGGTCGAAGGGTAAATTGCTTGTATTTAAATCTTGGATTTATGTACGAACTAGATTAATGTGAAGAATATAACCTGAATTGAATTGGAATCAAATTTTGGAAGTGAAATTGATTTATCGAACAAAAATATCGATAATTTTGAATAATTGATAATTTCGAAATGGATTTGATTTTGAAACGAATATGATATTTCGATATCAAGTGCAAATGGTTTTTCGAAATGCAAAAGTACCAACCGGTGTGTAAAATGACGATTGGTTGTTAAAGAGACCGGGGCCTCTTATTGGCATACTCTCTGTCAATATTGGAATCACTTTGACAACCATGTACACGGTCATGATATCCAGAATGTAGTGGTTGAATTGGCGACGTTTACTGGAATGAAGTAAGAGAACGATGATGGATAGCCTTGACATTCGTGTCATAATTAAAATGACTAAAACATGAGCCTTTTTCTGGCCATTGAGGTTAGCTACCTCTAGCGATGTTGTTCCCTCGTATTACTATTGTGGTTTCAGATTCGATGGGTGCACCTTATTTGTCGTTTGGATTGATTGTCGCGGTCGGCCATAGATGGGTTACGACCAGGCATAAAGGGTAAACTGGTAGAATCCTACCTTAAGCATTGCCTCACGTGCCTTGTCATATTTATCCCTATACGAGCCATTACGATTTTGGTTTAAAACTGTAAAATGTGTTAAGGTGGATCAATGTAAAGTGTGACGCCCCACCTCTATACCCACGCTAGCCAAGAACACTACGGTGTAGTGCTGTCAACTAGCACGGAGAATGAGGCTGTTGAGGAGCGACCATCCGTGTAATTGCCTTGTGCGAGCACCGATATGCCAGATAGTAAAAACAAAACATTTCATTTCAGGAGGAAATCCGACATGCCGATGCAAACTCAAAGCTACTACACAGTGGCTATAATAGTCTAGGACAAAATATAAACTAATAACACAGATAATATGAATGCGGAACACAGATGAAACAGAAAATCTCATATACATATATAATAACTGATGTCAGTTACAATACATTTACACGGTACATGTGATACAACTACAACAGTCGACTCAGGAAGCTATATATACAAGTACATTATCGACTAATATACATGAATACATATCAACCTATACTATGACTCGACAACTCCAAAAGATATGAAAAGTCTTCATAGCTCAAGCAGCATCCCAAGCAGAATATCTACTTCCTGAAAATACTCGGTCTGACCCGAGTATTACATTCAAAAGAAAATAATACCCGGGTCAGTCTAATTCAAACTCAGTTATTAGTGCACAGAAGCAATAATAATTAAATAATGAATAGACGACAGTCACAGAAATAAATTTACCTATCCGATTCTTAAATAAGAAATCGGATAACGGTAAATATAACGCGAACCAATTCAAATCAATTGGAACATCAATTAAAAGGTCAACACGAGTAGGGTTGCAGTATACGCACGCGTATACTGCCTCGCCACTACAACATATGGAATACGAAAAAGATCCATAAATCAAAAGCAAAAGAAATAACAATAAAACCAATACCGTGTGGCTGCAGTTCACGCTTGCGTGCACTGCCTTGCCACTACAGTGATGATGTGCCCAATGAATACCGTGTGGCTGCAGTTCACGCTTGCGTGCACTGCTTTGCCACTATAGTGTGGCTGCAGTACACGCACGCGTGTACGGCTACAGTGTGGCTGCAGTACACGCACGCGTGTACTGCCTCGCCGCCATAACATGAATTATATGATTATCGAGTAGATAATTAGACACAACAAAATGATCAATCGAACTGAATCAAATAAAATTACCAAATATTAAATTGAACACAAAACAATTCAAATAATTGCAATATCCATTAAAAACGTCAATACTGTGTGGCTGCAGTACACGCACGCGTGCACTGCCTCGCCACAACAGTGATGAAATGCACGAAAGCTCAATGAAAGTTCACAAACGAGCACAAGGTCAAACCTGAGCGTTTAAGCTGGATTCAACTCAATGTGCAAATCAATGTACAAGTCATAATACAACAATGTCCAGACCAAAAACTAACAATATGGTCGAATAGAGACTCTATGCATACAAGAAAATATGCACAGATCTGAAACCAAGAATGGCCAGACCAAGCAGTGCAATGCAAATGAATCCGACAAAGCATTTCACAAGTCAAAGACCGTAGCACCACACAAGAACAATGTCAATGCACAAAGACTCGAGTGACCAAGGGCACCAAAGACCAAGCTACAACATGGCAATAATGCAACTGATCAGAGGTCGTAACTTGGAGCATCAGATCAAACAGAAGCATAAGTGCAGTTGTACCAAAATAATTGCAACAGTTAAAAAGAACAAACTCAAAAATACTCAAAGACCAAGACATAGTTCACAACAGTGGCACTGCACTAAAAATTGCATAAGTAAATGCACAGTGCAAACTCAAGGTTGTGTAAAACTGCAAGTGATACCATAGTACACAATGAACTCAACTCAAGAAATAAGTTCTCCATGCAACCAGCTCCAAGTAGTTGTTAATGCCCAAAAACAAAGTGAAACAGATGTGACAGCATGGGGCTACAGTCCAACCAAACATCAATGTATATGAACACAGTTAATGGAGCAATGCAACAGTCAATAGTGAAGTACAAACCAGGTGCACCCAAGAACATTGACTGATACAAGTGACTCAGACCAGAACTTCAAAGAAACAATAACATGTAAAACAGTGAAACAACAATGTGACTACCCTATAAATATATACACATGTATACGCATAGATATATACATATATAGGCAGTGCTACAGGCTCAGAGGCACCAGAGCATTACAAGGTTTTGATAAATACGTATATTGAAGCACATGGCATGGACGACAACAATTTCGAACATATGTTCAAGCTTCAGGTCTAAATCAAACTACAATGAACCAAAGATCACAAAAAAAATCAACATCAACTATGTTAGGTTCAAAGCAGTAAAAATGCCAAAGTCATAGAGGCGAAAGACAAAACCAAGACAACTATAAATGAATACATATTAAAGACAATTACACAAAGATTCCAAAGCTGTAAGCATTTCGACATTGAAGCTCCAGACAACTTCAAGTTCGAACAATGCCAAAGTCGAAGACAACATTATCACAGCCGAAGTTAGGTGATAACCAAATTGAACAGAAACAAAATTCACGTTAATACCGATGCCAACCAAATGTTCAAAATCATTTGTAGTTCAAATCAAACGAGTTAAGTATGCTACAGCATGAATTTCAATCAAAATTGAAGTCAACAACGAACCAAGTCAAAGCCGTGATCCAATAAGGAGATGAACAGGCCAGAGACGAGGTTATCAAAAATCGAATAGTTCAAAACCGCGTGTATCAAGCTAAAAGCAACAAAGTACTCAAGGCAACAATCGAATTGAACAAGGCCGATAGTCGAACAACATCAATATCGTAAAATCAAGCAACCCGAGTAAATCACAAAAGCACAAGATTTAACTAGCTAGAGTTTAAATTAGATGTGAGTGAATAATTACATCACTCACCTTCTTAAAACGAGGCAGCCGAGGGGAGACGAAGCCATGGTCCTCACGAAAACGTTCGAAACCATCAACGTCGGCATCTTCAATTTTGAAAAGCCCTAATCTATGAATGATGAAGAGGTGGCCGCCATTATTTTCCTTTCGGTGGTTTTAGGTTTGCAAACGAATGAATAAGAAAAAATGAATAAAAAAAAACGAATATTTGTTTTGAGAATTAACACGGCCCAACAAAAAAAACATGGACCACTATTCAATTTCGAAGCCCAAAATTCCTTTTAAAAATTTATAAAAGAATTTTAATTCAAATTTAAAAACTTCAAATGGAAATTTGTGTCAATATTAATCGTTTAAATTGTCGATTATAATTGATGCAAAATACCGGGTTGTTACAGACTCCCCTCCTTAAAGAAATTGCGTCCTCGCAATCTTAAGGAATAAATGGACAAAAGGTAACAACCATAAAAGCATGTCATCATAAAATGACGAAATTTGAAAATAAGAAGTTCACCTTATAGAGCATGAAAGAGAAAGCCAGAACGTGTTTGCTCGATGAATTCTCTGGATTCCAAAGTGAAATCCATAGAACTAGAGAACACCGAACTTTCACTAGAAGAACATCTTTATTTCGAAGGCGCTGAACCCCCGAAACATTGTTGTGAATAGAATGTTGCTCAAAGTCAAATCTGGTGAAACTTCAATTTCTTCAATAATACCGGGCTCAAGAATAAAATCGGAATCCCTAAGGAATTTCCGTAGAAGGAAGACGCGTGAAACACGTCAAGAATAACAGAAAATTGAGCCGGTAATAAGAGGCGATAAGCCAAGAAACCAATACGTTCAGTGATAGAAAATGGCCCAATATATCAAGGCACTAACTTTCCCGACCGACCGAAACGCACAACACCTTTCATAGGTGAGACACGAATAATTTGGAACAACAGCATAGTACAATAACGATACGCCAGATGAATCAAAGCTTCATTAATTCGGAACGCCGTCGTAGTACAAAAACGGTACGTCCAATGAACCGATCAACATAAAAGAACATCAGACGTAAGTCCATAAAAGAAGTGAGACGAAGCTCAATAAAACGAAGTACATCGAAACATTTGATGAACTTGGTAAAAAGATGATTCCATACGGACATCACCAAAGAAACAACCACTTGTTGCCTACGACTAAGTGCATTGGCAACACGATTTCCCATCCGGAAGTGGTAAATAATATCAAGATCATAAGGTGTAAGGAACTCGTGTCAACGTGGTTGACGTAAATTAAGTTCCTTATGAGAAAAATAAATATTCCCAAGATTCATGATCAGGGTAGAGAACAAATTTCTCACCCAAATATAATGATGCCAAATTTTGAAGAACGAAATCAATAGCCAAGAGCACTAGATCATGAGTGACATATCTAGTCTCAATAGGCATTAATGATTTAGAAACACAAGAGACAGCACGTTCTCTTTTGCAAGAGAATGGCATGCAAACCAACACGATTAGCATTGGTACAAACGATAGAGTCTTGGTTCCCCTCGAGAATCACAAGAATAGAAGTATCGGAAAAGAGTTGTTTTAAATAATATTCTTTCTCGAAAAGCTAAAACTTTCGAAATTTACTATTTACTTTATGTAATTATCTTTTCAGAAAAATTTACATTTTATAATTTAATTTATTGTGTCTGATTGTCTCATCAAAGCGTCTAGGAGATTCCTATCGATAACGTTGATCAAGCGCATCGACCAGAATTCTTAAAGCACTCAATGGGCAATACAATCACAAAATATTCTTTTAATTTCATAAAAGGAATTCACAAATTTTCAATCTCAAACGGACAAGTCCGGAATTAAACGAATCAGTAAAAGAAAGGGGTCATAGTCCTCGATTTTGCTGAAACGTTTAAATCGCTTCCTCATTCTTTTGAAAGCGTAAACTATAAAAATTTTGAAAACGATTTTTATTTTTGAAACAAATTTTTTAAAACACGTGATTAAAACAACGATATCAGTAGCAACTTCGATAAGTGGATTTTCATTCATCAAAAGTGTCACAAGAATCTTCTCAAAGATAGAAAAGGGTATCATACCCAAAACTTGTATTCATAACAAGTCAATAACACACGAGTTCACCAATGCACAAAAATTGATAAAACTTATCAATAGAAATCACGAAAATTGGTGAAGCACAAATTCTAGAAATCTACACAAGAAATCCAGAAATCACAAGATGAGAGTATGAAAACTCGAACGGGAGTATGAAAACTCGAACGCGAGTATGAAAACTCGAACCAGAGTATGAAAACTCGAACGGGAGTATGAAAACTCGAACGCGAGTATGAAAACTCGAACGGGAGTATGGAAACTCGAACGGGAGTATGAAAACTCAAATGGGAGTATGAAAACTCACCTACACGCGAGCATGAAAACTCATCAGCACATGTAACGCAAAGCGATAACGGGAGCATGAAAACTCACCTACACGCGAGCATGAAAACCCATCAGCACATGTAACGCAAAGCGAGAACGGGAGCATGAAAACTCACCTACACGCGAGCATGAAAACTCATCAACACGTGCAATGCAAAGCGAGAACGGGAGCACGAAAACTCACCTACATGCGAGCATGAAAATTCATCAGCACATGCAACGCATAACGAGAACGGGAGCACGAAAACTCACCTACATGCGAGCATGAAAACTCACCAACACGTGCAATGCAAAGCGAGAACGGGAGCATGGAATCTCACCTACACGTGAGCATGAAAAATCATCAACACATGCAACGCAAAGCGAGAACGGTAGCACGGAATCTCACCTACACATGAGCATGAAAAATCATCAACACGTGCAACGCAAAGCGAGAACGGGAGCACAGAATCTCACCTACACGCGAGCATGAAAATTCATCAGCACGTGCAACGCATAACGAGACGCTATCTCAAGGTCGCAAGCCATTAATTTTGACACAGGAATGGCCCGAAGACCGTGGGGCGCTACCCCACATGTGTGAGTCGGAATCACACAGATTAAGGTCTAGACTAACCAAAATTCAAAATGGTATGTGTGAGTGGAATCACACAAGTGGTGTCTAGTCTAACCTCGCAAACAAAAGGAAAGTATGTGTGAATGAAATCACACAAATGGTGTCTAGACAATCCTCAAAGCCCAAGAGATATGTGTGAGATCACACCGATGAGGCCTAGTCTAACCGTGCAACAAGGAAATATGTGTGAGACAAAATCACGCAAATGGTGTCTAGACAATCCTCAAAGCCCAAGAGATATGTGTGTGACGAAATCACACCGATGAGGCCTAGTCTAACCAAAAAGGAGACATCGCACAATTGTTGGTCTAAATCATAAGAATGATCGTCATGATCAACGAGAAGTGTCAATTACACTAAGTTAGTGAATATAAAAGTTTAGCTTCATGTCCCATAACCACTTGCTTAACTTAAATATTTACGAACAAACTGTAAATCTTCACTAATAAAATTGTCACAAGAGGTTCAATCGAATAAGTCCAAGAATTAACCGACGAAGCAAACGCAAGCGTTTCATACCACTTGTTTTACTAAGCCGTTTAATTAGATTTCTCATCCGAGTGAGGTAAAGGCTTGTATATACTAGTAGATTGAAAAACGGTTTAGGAAAAGAGTTTGATATTGAAAATAGAGTTGAAAACATTTTGATAAAAGAGTTTTGATATTTACTACTAGTATTGAAACCTTTATATTTTTAAAGTGACAAGTCACAAAAATGATTGTAGAAACAATCAATCACAATAATTTCACATAGAAGACGTGAATAGAATCCAAAGAAATCGATACCGAATTCATCGAAAGGTATGTTCACAAAGATCCCGAAGAAAAGGTCATCAAAGTTGCTAATAAATGATAGAAACAAATCGGGGAATTAACAAGAATCGATTAAATTCGAAAACCAAATCAATTCACTAAGATTCACATTCGAAGACGTGAATAAAATCCGAAGAATTCGATTCCAATCCATCAAAGTAGGAATACCCAAAAATTCCTGAAATAGAAGTTATCAAAGTCAACAAAGGTGATAACAACTAATCGGAAAAGAAGAATCAATCTACAATTGGAAAAACGAAGCAAAACGAGCATAAATGCATGAATGACTTTAACAGAAGTAAAAGTCAAGTCAACGTCGATATCGACAAGGCAAAGTCCAAGACAATTTCTTTTATACCAAAGAAATTTTAAAACTATCAGAGAGAGGCACATGAAAACCAAAATCCATGGATAAGCAGACAGAGTCGACAATTGAAATGCAATTTGTCTCAAAGATTGATACCCAAAACCCAATTGCATGGAGACTCCATCCAGTACACGAATCAGAGATAAGAATGCATATATACAGCAGTTCGAATAAACAATGCGAGCTCAAATCGAAGTGGGTACGAGTTGCAGCAATATGCAACTTGGTAGAGCATATACACAATGATACTTAGCAGTGCATACTGAAATGAGCAAGTGCAACAGAGAATAGCAGCAATGCTCATGAATAAGAGTTAGGAATTCATACCTAACAAATCAAAGATGATCTTAGATAAAGATGTGAGATAAAATATCGACAAATAGTTGTAACACATGTACTATCTAAGTTAGGTTTTATATTCGTCCTAAACCCCAGGCTCTGATACCAAGCTGTGACGCCCCACCTCTATACCCACGCTAGCCAAGAACACTACGGTGTAGTGCTGTCAACTAGCACGGAGAATGAGGCTGTTGAGGAGCGACCATCCGTGTAATTGCCTTGTGCGAGCACCGATATGCCAGATAGTAAAAACAAAACATTTCATTTCAGGAGGAAATCCGACATGCCGATGCAAACTCAAAGCTACTACACAGTGGCTATAATAGTCTAGGACAAAATATAAACTAATAACACAGATAATATGAATGCGGAACACAGATAAAACAGAAAATCTCATTTACATATATAATAACTGATGTCATTTACAATACATTTACACGGTACATGTGATACAACTACAACAGTCGACTCAGGAAGCTATATATACAAGTACATTATCGACTAATATACATGAATACATATCAACCTATGCTATGACTCGACAACTCCAAAAGATATGAAAAGTCTTCATAGCTCAAGCAGCATCCCAAGCAGAATATCTACTTCCTGAAAATACTCGGTCTGACCCAAGTATTACATTCAAAAGAAAATAATACCCAGGTCAGTCTAATTCAAACTCAGTTATTAGTGCACAGAAGCAATAATAATTAAATAATGAATAGACGACAGTCACAGAAATAAATTTACCGATCCGATTCTTAAATATGAAATTGGATAACGGTAAATATAACGCGAACCAATTCAAATCAATTGGAACATCAATTAAAAGGTCAACACGAGTAGGGCTGCAGTATACGCACGCGTATACTGCCTCGCCACTACAACATATGGAATACGAAAAAGATCCATAAATCAAAAGCAAAAGAAATAACAATAAAATCAATACCGTGTGGCTGCAGTTCATGCTTGCGTGCACTGCCTTGCCACTACAGTGATGATGTGCCCAATGAATACCGTGTGGCTGCAGTTCACGCTTGCGTGCACTGCTTTGCCACTATAGTGTGGCTGCAGTACACGCACGCGTGTACGGCTACAGTGTGGCTGCAGTACACGCACGCGTGTACTGCCTCGCTACCATAACATGAATTATATGATTATCGAGTAGATAATTAGACACAACAAAATGATCAATCGAACTGAATCAAATAAAATTACCAAATATTAAATTGAACACAAAACAATTCAAATAATTGCAATATCAATTAAAAACGTCAATACTGTGTGGCTGCAGTACACGCACGCGTGCACTGCCTCGCCACAACAGTGATGAAATACACGAAAGCTCAATGAAAGTTCACAAACGAGCACAAGGTCAAACCCGAGCGTTTAAGCTGGATTCAACTCAATGTGCAAATCAATGTACAAGTCACAATACAACAATGTCCAGACCAAAAACTAACAATATGGTCGAATAGAGACTCCATGCATACAAGAAAATATGCACAGATCTGAAACCAAGAATGGCCAGACCAAGCAGTGCAATGCAAATGAATCCGACAAAGCATTTCACAAGTCAAAGACCGTAGCACCACACAAGAACAGTGTCAATGCACAAGCACAAAGACTCGAGTGACCAAGGGAACCAAAGGCCAAGCTACAACATGGCAATAATGCAACTGATCAGAGGTGGTAACTTGGAGCATCAGATCAAACAGAAGCACAAGTGCAGTTGTACCAAAATAATTGCAACAGTTAAAAAGAACAAACTCAAAAATACTCAAAGACCAAGACAAAGTTCACAACAGCGGCACTGCACTAAAAATTGCATAAGTAAATGCACAGTGCAAACTCAAGGTTGTGTGAAACTGCAAGTGATACCATAGTACACAATGAACTCAACTCAAGAAATAAGTTCTCCATGCATCCAGCTCCAAGTAGTTGTTAATGCCCAAAAACAAAGTGAAACAGATGTGACAGCATGGGGCTACAGTCCAACCGAACATCAATGTATATGAACACAGTTAATGGAGCAATGCAACAGTCAATAGTGAAGTACAAACCAGGTGCACCCAAGAACATTGACTGATACAAGTGACTCAGACCAGAACTTCAAAGAAACAATAACATGTAAAACAGTGAAACAACAATGTGACTACCCTATAAATATATACACATGTATACGCATAGATATATACATATATAGGCAGTGCTACAGGCTCAGAGGCACCAGAGCATTAAAAGGTTTTGATAAATACTTATATTGAAGCACATGGCATGGACAGCAACAATTTCGAACATATGTTCAAGCTTCAGGTCTAAATCAAACTACAATGAACCAGAGATCACAAAAAAAATCAACATCAACTATGTTAGGTTCAAAGCAGTAAAAATGCCAAAGTCATAGAGGCGAAAGACAAAACCAAGACAACCATAAATGAATACATACTAAAGACAATTACACAAAGATTCCAAAGCTGTAAGCATTTCGACATTGAAGCTCCAGACAACTTCAAGTTCGAACAATGCCAAAGTCGAAGACAACATTATCACAGCCGAAGTTAGGTGATAACCAAATTGAACAGAAACAAAATTCACGTTAATACCGATGCCAACAAAATGTTCAAAATCATTTGCAGTTCAAATCAAACGAGTTAAGTATGCTACAACATGAATTTCAATCAAAATTGAAGTCAACAACAAACCAAGTCAAAGCCGTGATCCAATAAGGAGATGAACAGGCCAGAGACGAGGTTATCAAAAATCGAATAGTTCAAAACCGCGTGTATCAAGCTAAAAGCAACAAAGTACTCAAGGCAACAATCGAATTGAACAAGGCCGATAGTCGAACAACATCAATATCGTAAAATCAAGCAACCCGAGTAAATCACAAAAGCACAAGATTTAACTAGCTAGAGTTTAAATTAGATGTGAGTGAATAATTACATCACTCACCTTTGTAAAACGAGGCAGCCGAGGGGAGACGATGCCATGGTCCTCACGAAGGCGTTCGAAACCATCAACGTCGGCATCTTCAATTTTGAAAAGCCCTAATCTATGAATGACGAAGAGGAGGCCGCCATTATTTTCCTTTCGGTGGTTTTAGGTTTGCAAACGAATGAATAAGAAAAAATGAATAAATAAAAAAAAAGGAATGGGTTATTTGTTTTGAGAATTAACACGGCCCAATAAAAAAAACATGGACCACTATTCAATTTCGAAGCCCAAAATTCCTTTTAAAAATTTATAAAAGAATTTTAATTCAAATTTAAAAACTTCAAATGGAAATTTGTGTCAATATTAATCGTTTAAATTGTCGATTATAATTGATGCAAAATACCGGGTTGTTACATAAAGCCTTAACACTATTTTGATATTTATTTTACTGATAGACATTATATATTATAGCGTATACTATTATATATAAATAGTTTAACGGATCCTTAGGAGATGGAAAATCTCATAATATCTCTGAAGTTATTGCACTCATATTTGTCATATTGGTTTGACTTACATAAGAGTATTTTAGTCCTGACTCGAGTGTTTTGTTTTTCTCATTATGCTCGGGTCAGTCCTGAGTTTTTCAGTGTATTGAAGACTATTCTTTAAAGGACGAAGACAGAGTTTGGTATATTACTATTATTATTATACCCTGCATTATTCTATGTTACTACGTTGATTATTTCTCCTTGCGGTATATTTATAACTCTGGTAAATGTCTAAAGATTTTAATCAAATATATAGTAAACATCTTTATGAATTGTTTATTTAATTATTATATTTTATCGTTTCCGCTGTTAGATTCTGTGTTTTGTTTTCTTCTTCTCTTCTTATTTTTCTTATTTAACCCCATCGATTATCTACGTTCCGGATTGTTTAAGTCGGACATGTGTAAATTATTGTCGATTTAAACCTTCCGAAATGTAGGTCGTCACAGTTGGCATCGGAGCGAAGGTTTAGCGATAACCTTGGCTTTGTGGGGTTTGACTCATTAAAGATAGGGTAGTAATACCCTAGAATGAGTCTGTTTGAGTGTATGTGTGTGTGTGTATGAGAGAGCATACTTGTTAGTGTATAAAATATTTTATATTGTGTTTACTTATCCGTTGAGTTGTTTATGAATTCTGGTCGATGTGCGGGACGCCGTGTCATCGATAGGGGTTTCTAAACACTTAAGCGAGGCAAGTCGACATAATATTATTTTAAAATCTGGTAAATGAAATAAATTTTTCCTAAAATTATAATATTATATATATAGTGGTTATTAATGAAATTATTGTTAGGAAAAGATAATATTTAGCTATCATCGATTATTGGTGGAAATAAAAAAATTTGAATATTTAATGAATTTTATTTTATAAAGCATTGATAATTAAATTGAATCGAAATATAATAGCAATAAGAATTTTTTAAAATGACCAACTTGTATATTAATGGAATATTTCGATAATAGGCTAATTTTTTTTGTATAAGTATATTATAATCTAACTTATATATAGAAATGATTTTTTAGAAAAATTGAGAATTTTGAAATTTAAAATCCCTTTGTTTTCAAAATTGTTTTTCAAAGCCTTAAAAATTAATAAATAGTATTATTTGGAAGATTTTTTAGCTAGAAAAATATTTTGAAAGGATTTTGAAGAAAATAAAAGCATTGACTCGCTTGGTCGCTGGGACATAATTCTGGAGATGACTGCAGCATCACTAGTATTTATTTTCGGGTTTCTGGGTGAGAATTGCTACCAGAAGAAATTTATTATAAATTAAAACAGGTTTTGATTATGAAAGAAAAATATATGTTCTAAGTGTGATTTAATAAGTATATGAAAATAATTTTGAACTTAAAATTGAAAATAGTATATAAGAAATAAGTTACAACTTATAAATTTGAGTAGGAAAATAAACCAAATTTAAAATAGTTCAAAATTTTGGTTAAGCAAAAATAAATGAATTAAGAAATATTAAATTGATTGAGTTAGTGAAATGAAATAAATAAAATATAGTTTAACTCGCGAAAGCTTAAAAAAACGAATTGCAATTGAAATGAAATAGATAAAATAACGAAATGAAATTCTAAGAAGTTAATGTGTATAATTGATAGATTTGAGAATTAATAAGCTAAAAAACGAATTTAAATTTGTGAAAATGGAGGTGATAAGGAAATTTTAACTTGAATAAAATTAAATAAAATGATTAATGAATTAAAATAAAGATGAGGTTTAACTTATTATATAAAAAAAATTGAATTTAATATTAGGTGAAACTAGATAAATTAGTAAAGTGATTTAAATCCATTTAAGCTATAAAATGAATTAATCAAATGAATATGAACTTGAATTTTTAAATAAAATGTAATCTAAGTGTCTAATAAATTGAATAAAAATAAATGAATGTAAGTAATAAATTAAGTTGGTTAATCGAATTTAATCTAAACTGGATATAAATAAACAACATGCAAGAGGATTGAGTTTAAAAAGATTTAATGTTAACTAATATAGTATGGAATAAGTTATTGGAATAAATTTTAAATTAAAATTGACTTACGAGAGGTTAAATGAATTGATTGCCAAAAAATAAAAAAAACTATTAATATGAATTGAGTTATAATAATTTTTTTTTACTTTGTTAATTTAACAATATGAATTTGAATAAATGAAGTGAGTTGATGAATTAATAATTATTTATATGAAGTAATAATAATAAAAGTGAGTGTTGTTGTATAACACATTTGCAATAAACTTAGATAATTTATAAAGGATGATAATATTAACTAAAAAGGAGGATATACTAAGTGTAAACAAATTTAATTTAAGCATGGTTAAGTTAAATAATTTTATAAATAATTCACCAATGAACATATATGAATAGGTTAAACAAAAGGTGAAACAAATTGGAATTTCACAAATTGAATTGAAAAATATATGAATATATTGAATTTGTAACGAGTATTAATAAATTAGAAGTAATCAATGGAATGTAAACCAGTTAAATATGGATGAAACAAATATAAATAATTGGAATAAATCGATGGAATGTAAATATACATTTAATTGAAATAAATCAAATGTGAATGCAATAAATATTAAATGAAATAAAAGAATGAATTAAAATGAAATTTGTTGAATGTAAATTAATTAAAAGCGAATGAATTGATATAAATCCATGGTTTGATTAACGAAATAAATATTAAATAGTGATTGTGAATCAATGTATAATATATGGAATGTGGTATGGATTAAATTACTTAAGTGTAATTAATTATTTGAATTATTGAAATGAAATAATGAAAGTGAAGAAAGAAAAAATGAATGTAATTATCAACGAGTGGAAATTAATAGAATGTGAATTAGTCAATGTTGATAATTGCATGCAAATTAATTAGAAGTAAAAGACTTGAATGGAAAATCGGTTGAATGTGAATCTAGTTAAATAAAAGTTGATTGAATGCAAATAAATTGAAATGAATCAGTTAAAATGTCAATGAAATGAATGTCAATAAAATGAAGGGTATTAAAAAAAATGACATTGGATAATGAAAATTCACATGCTTATGAGTTAATTGGATTAAATTGACGGATATTGATGGCTGGATGGTTTCTTTTGTTGCAAACCATTGTCATTACCGTTCCGATTGCATACGATTGTTGTATGTTGTGTATTTGTGATTATTTTGTTGTTTGAATTCAAAACCCATGTTAAATGCTTATATTCAACATGACTTATACATGTTTTTATATCATTATAAGTAACCAACATTCCGAATTAAGTTGAGATAGGTACATCTGAAGACCATTCGGGCATATATGCGGAGTTTTACATACTTTTGATTGCTTAATACGAGCGAACTCGCTCGTATTATAAAAATTTGTAGGATCTAGATTAACCCTAGAGGGGGGGGGGTGAATAGGGTTATAGCAAATTTTCTCGATTTAAACATAGAAACAAACTGTAGAAATAAATATGCTGAAAAGTAAATCACACACAAAATTTACCCAGCTTCGGCAACCCCTGCCTACTGCTGCATTCCCAGATTTCTATTAGAATTAAACAGTCTCCCGCTTACAAACACTCTAACAGACTTGCAAATCCTGCTCCCGCTTACAAACACTCTAATAGACTCGCAACCCCTGCTCCCGCCTATAGAGTTTTGCAAACTCGCAAACCCTGCTCCCACCTATAGAGTTTTGCAAACTCGCACAACCTGCTCACCGAACTAATTCTAACTTGACAATCTGGCACTACCTACAACCTAGGTGGTGATTTACCAATACTTTGACTCGAAAAGTAAAAACAACAAATAAAAAACAATTAAACCCAAAACCCTAATAGCCAAAAGCCTTTAAAATATAACCGGCCCAAAGTATTATCACTCAAGAAAAACGCGGCCCTGTTATTTTCTTTTATCAATGTCGGCTCTCTATTCTTGTTCGTTCCTCTTCAACAATTAGGGTTTTGTGCTATCGATCCAAATTGGGGCTTTCTTCAAATTCGATTCTTTGGTGTTGCTCTTGCTCGCGGCTTCTCTGATGATCGATTCTCTGGTTTGTGTTGCTTGCGCTCGTTCGCAGCTGCTCCTTTGATCGAGTTCACTGTTGCTTCGGTATGTAATTTCCTATTTGTGCTTTAATGATTTCTCGTATTCGAACTCGATGCCGATGATGAATTTTGGGTTTGATATTTATATGAATTCGAGACACTTGAATTTGCTCGTATTCATTTACACTTTCCTAATTTTTTGATTGCCTGATGCGCACGGCTTTCCTGATATGTTTTCAACTTGATACGCACGGCCTTGATTTTGTAGCGTTCGATTTTCCCTTGTTTGATACGGTAGAAACTTTCCTTTTTTTACTTTGCTTTGACTTTTTCAAAGACGTATATTTTCGTTGAATTCTGACTTCGGCTTTACTGTGTATTACGGCTTTGACTTCATCTGGCCATCTTTGTGTTCATTACTCTGCTGTTTGCATTTGCATTTTTCATGTATCTAGTGTTGACTTGACTTGTAGGATTTCACTGTAACTTCGCATTTGCTTTGCATTGACCATGGCTTCTTCTGTCTTGTATATGTTGTATGAACTGCTGTGCCATTTTGGTTTTTCACTTGTGCATATTGCCTCGAGTACATGTATTCTTGGCTCTGGTTCATGTTATATCGATGCTGTTAGAATTGCTTGTGGTCTTTGCTGTGTTCCCATGTTTCTGGTGCATTTGATTCAGTAGTTTGCTTTATTGATCATTTGTGTACATTGTTTCTAGGCATTGACTTTGGGCTTCACTGAATTTGCTATTGCATTTTGTCTTGATAGTCAAGTTGCACTTTGTTGCACTTGCTCATTTGAGTTGTAGCTTGATAATCATGTCTGCACTCTCTGACTTTTGTCTGGGTTCACTACTGACCTGTAGTGTTCATCAGTTCATATTGTATTTGAGCATTCTGGTCTTTCTGTAGTGTTCATTTGAGTTGTATCTGCATTGTCATGTTGTATACTCTCTGTATACATACTTGAGTCTTGTTCAATGCATCACTGTATATTCATACTGTTGGCATTCTTCATGTTGTTCAACACATGATGCTTTGTTCTTTGTTATTGATACATGTTTGAACTGACTTGTTTGGTTTGAGCTTTTCCTCCATGTGTTTTGCATTTGTTAATTCTGCATTTGTTTCACTGGTATCTTCACTGTGTTGATTTAACTTGTACTTTCTGGTCTTTGTTTGCTTGATGGCATTTCTTTGTGGTCTGCACTGTGCATATGAACTTGGTCTCTGTAGTTGTAACTGGTCATGTTGCTTGAGTCACTTGCATTGGTGCATTGCCTTACTGAACTTGATTTTCTGGTTTGTGCATTGCCATATAGAACATATGAACTTGGTCTCTGATCCTTTGGTGTTTCTGTGTTCATGCTTGTGACATTCATGTTGCAGCTGGTCTTTGCATCCATTCATGTTGATTTTTGAAATTTCACTTGAGTTGAATCCATTTTCAAAACTCGGGTTTGACCTTGTGCTCGTGTCATAATTTTAAATATATTTCACATGAGTTGAACCCGGCTTTTCATTTGGGTTTGACCTGTGCTCACCTGTCCCTGTAGCATTATCAAGTGTACGATGTGCACGGCCTTGTGGCATGTACAGTGATACACTGTGCATGTCACATTGTTCGTGTATGATGAATTCAAATGTAAATGATGACGAACAACCCAAATAACTGAGGCAAATAATATTTTCAAAAATCATATTTCATTTTATATTGCAAAAATATTTCTTTTTCAATTTTACTGCGTTAGTGAATATTTTTGCAGATTTCTCAGATGATGGATTCTAACTGAAATGAAGTTGAAGATAAACTACGAGTGTGAGTGATATGTAGTGAGGAATTTCTGTAAATTGAATTGTGATGTATTGGAATCAAAATTGTATATGTATAGTGAGAGCTTGAATTTGTACTATTCAAGATTGTAATAAATATTTGTTTGAATAAAATTTCTGTTTGAATTCAAATTCCATTCAAATTCTGTGTAATTTATTTTATTCAACAAATATTTATTTAATCTATGAAAAATAAAATAGTACATTAACAAATACATTTAAATGAATGTATATATATGTTTATTATCATCAAAAAAAATCATATAAGCGCAAAGCGCATATTCAACAATCTCCCCCTTTTGATGATAACAAACATATATTTAAGATTTTGACTGTGTTAAATGTATTTGATCAATGATATACACTAATTGCTCCCCCTATTTAAATGCTTCCTCTCTACATGATGCTCCCCCTACATATATGCATACATATAGAAATATATACAAATGAGTCTAGATGAAAATGGAAAATTATTTGAGCTTTGCTTGATTCTATTTGACAAAATCTTAACTTTCCTCTCCCCCTTTTGTTATCAGCAAAAGAATAATAGTGTTAGAGAAAATAGAGATAAAGTGATCAATATTAATCCAACATTAAACTCAAATTGAATATAAATATTAAACTTCAATAAAAATCAAACAAAACTCATAACTACCCTTGTTAGGCGCATAGTCCACTTTTAGAAAGAATGGAAATGATGTTCTAATAAAAACATACAGTTGTATCTACTTGTGGTACATTTATATCAGGAATTTGAATATCTACTAATCACGCATAACCGTTAGGACTTTTAAATGAGATTAGTAGTATTTCAATTTAATTTTAAAAAATGAAATCAAATATCTTCTAACCACGCATGACCGTAAGGACTTTTAAATGGGATTAGAATCAACTTGTCTATTTAATCAATTAATTTTGATATGCGTTCCATACATGCATAACCGTAAGGACTTTTAAATGAGCATGGAAGCACATAATCAAAAATCCAAGTAATTCACCCATGCATAACCGTGAGGACTTTTAAATGAGAGTGAATACTTTGGATATTTATTTAAAAAAATATGAAATGAAAAGCAAATGATCCCTGATTATAGTACCACATATCGACAAACTATATTTAAGTTTTGATAAACAATGGTCGATAGAAATATGATAGATATAGAAATGGTCATGGAATCTTTACCCAACAAAAAGTTTTATAACTCTTGTTTGAATTCCTAAAGAAATTTTCCAAATATACTCTCTTGAGTAATGTATGTTAAATATCAACACTTATCACCTTTTCATTCACTATTTATCTTTTTGATAATTAGTAGGGAGTCGGATTAGTCAAAATTTGTCATTTAAAATCAAATAAAAATGACTAATCTGAAAATATGGTCAAAAAAATGATTTTCTTGAAGGGAATTTATTTTGCTATTTGAAAATTATTTGAAATGAAAAATATGCAGATATTTTCTTTGAAAAACGATGCAGTTACTAAATGTCTCACCATAAATCACGTTCAACTAGTAGTTTTCTGTCAACTAGATTACCAGTATGATCTGCATCTGAATTTCTCTTTCACTCCAAAATATCACTAACTAAATTTGATAGATCAGATCATGAAGTGTGCATAAAAATTCAAACTCAATTTCTCACAGCATTTTAAATGACATTCTCTTGAATTTTATTCAAACAAATATATATGAAGTAAATCCAAGAATCTAGAGAATATAATTGGCCAACTATGTTGAACAAGTTAGAATCAAAATCATCATCTTTACAGCATCTCAATATTGGCTGATTTCATTCAGAATACGGTGCAGATTATCACACTTAATATATCGATAAAATAAATATACCTTCACCTGTTTTACCTTTGCGATAATTTTTCGTGGTTGCCCATTGTGATTCTGTCACCTTTGTACTAGGCTAAGGAACTTTGCTTTGTTGCCCGTTGTGTTTCTGGAACAGCCAAAATCCAGAAAACATTTTTGTTGTTCCTTAGCCTACCACCATACCTACACGATGAAAGGTTTTTGTGACCTATTTATAGGTCCATGATTGTTAGTGGCTGAAGCATTGTGAATAAACAAACCCTTTGGAACCCAAACTTGTTTTGTCATTTCATTCTTGTTCCAATAGACATGAAATTTGTTTGTAGAATTCTTAGGAACCCAAACTTGTATAAATTTTGTGTTCTTGTTCCTATGACTACAATTTTCAACACGATGTCCAATTATTTCACATCTATCAAAGACACTCTTACCTTTTGCATTATCCTCAACTTTTGTTTTCCCAAAGCCTAGTCCTTTTCTGTTGTTAGCAAAAATTTGATTTTCCAATAGCATGTTGAAAGATTTTTGGCCTCTTGAAAACTTATTCAGAGATTTCTCAAGATTTTGGACTTTGGTTTTTAGTGTTGTGTTTTCAGTTACAAGTGAGGTGCATCTATTTATAAAATCCTTTTTCCTAGTATCAATGATTTCCTTAAGACTCAAGTTTTCTTTTTCAAGATTCTCAGAGCTATTCTTAAGTCTTGATAATTCTGAATCTAAAATTTTACATTTTTTACATTCTAGGTTTTGAATATTTTCAAGTTCAGTTTCTAACCTAAAATTTTCACGAGCAAGTTCTCTCCTATCAGATTTCAGTTTTTCAATTTTAGATTCAAGAGTATCAACTACTTTAGTAGGATCAAGACACATAAAAACAAGTTCTTTATAAGAATAGTCACCTACCTCACCAGATTCCTCTGAGCTTGCTTCTGAATCTGATTTTGCCACAAAACACAAGTTAGCCTCCTCTGAGCTATTATTAGAAACTTCCTCTCCTTCTTCATCATCCCAAGTTGCTGCAAAGGCCTTCTTCTTCTTTTTCTTTCCTTGGTTGTTTTTGAGAAGTGGGCATTCTTGTTTGAAGTGGCCAGGCTTGTTGCAGTTAAAGCACGCCAGTTCATTATCGGAATTGTCAGAATCTTTTGACCTATTTCCACTTGTTTTCTTTTTGCGTAGCTTGAATCTTGACCATTTTCTAAGATTATTGACAGCCATTGCAAGCTCTTCAATTGGATCTTCTTCTTCTTCATCGCTCTCTTCTTTGCTCTTTAAGGCAATCGTCTTCTTCTTTGGTTCGGAGTTGTTGCGTTCTTCCTTTGCTTTTAGCTCAAGCTCATATGTCATCAAGTTGCCAATCAACTCCTCCATGCTTAGTTTACTCAGATCTTTCGATTCTTGTATTGCCGTGACTTTTGCCTCAAAACTCATCGGTAACACTCGTAGCACCTTCCTCACAAGCTCTACCTCAGTGAATACCTTACCAAGCGCTCTAGCATTGTACACCAAAGTTGAAAAGCATCCAAACATGTCCTTTATGCTCTCTCCTTTATCCATCACAAAGTTCTCGTATTCATTGCTGAATAGGGCTAGATGAGACTCCCTGACTTGAGAAGTTCCTTCATATGACACCTCCAAGGTATGCCAAATTTCCTGTGCAGTTTTACAATGAGAAATTCTATTAAATTCAGTTTTATCAAGAGCACATATCAAAGAATTCATGGCTTTAGCATTTGTAGTTTTTAATCTCTTATCGTTAGCATCCCACCTATCCTTAGGTTTATAAATCTCAGTATCACCAACAGTTATAGTGGGAGATTTATAGCCAGTTTCAATAATATCCCAAACATCATAATCGACAGAACTAAGATGTAACAATCCGCATATTTATTGATTTTTATATTTAAATATTTTATTTAAATATTTTATCGTTAATCGGATTTTGGTCCGAAGCTACTTTTTGCAAACGGTCAAATTAGGACTCGAGACCACTTCCATTGAGTTCGAAACGTCGTTTGCAATCTTCTAAGTATAAACATTGATATGTTTGGGGCTAGTGGAATTTCACCACTTTTCCACTCGAGCCTTTGGTTTGGACTTTTAGCCCATTAGGCCCAAGTTCCACCCCCCTTCTTCTTCATTGCTTCATTTCATTTCCTAACACTAAAGCTTCAACAAAAATGGTGAATGGAATGAGAAATTAAAACTCCAAAGTTTTGTTTTATTGCAACTCCATCATTCAACTCCAAATTCAAGAAGAAGACATCGGATTCAAGCTTGTGGTTGCTTCTCCATTTGCCTTCAAGCTTTGTTCTTCATTTTCATTGGGTTTTGGAGCAAAGGTGAGATTTTTATCTCACAATTCTAGTCTATATCTATCTTGGGCTATTGGGAATGCATCCCTATCATGTTTGCATGCACATTTGCATTTGGTTTGGATTGGATTGGCGAGAAACTCCACTTTTTAGTGTTTTGGGGTGAATTTCTGGCTTAGGTCGCTCTGTCCCCCTTAGGTCGCCCAGCATCTATAGGTCGTTTGCGTGGAAAAGTTGTCACCTTCATTTGGGTCGTTTCTGGCCTTAGCCCATTCGCCCACCATAGGTCGTTAGGCCTTAGGTCGCTTGGAGTTAGGTCGTAGGTCGGCAGGTCTTCAGCTCGCACGCGTAGAAAAGGCGCGTCTGGAGTTAGGTCGTTCGCGAGTTAACGTTAGGTCGTTTGCGAGTTTGCGCCCTAGGTCACTCGCGTATAGCTCGTTCGGAGTTAGGTCGTTAGGCCTTAGCTCGTATGGCCTATGCAATTTGGTTAGGTCGTTCAACCTCAACACCTTAGGTCGTAAGACCTTAGGTCGTACCCCTTAGGTCGTTAGACCTTAAGCCTTCACTATTGGAACTCGTTAGGTCGTAGCAACCATAGGTCGTAGGTCGCTCACACGGAGTTAAGTCGTAGGTCGTCTCCGACCTTATATCGCTCAGCCACGTTTCACTTTAAGTCGTTAGGTCGTTTGGACCTTGTTTCCAGTTAGGTCGTAAGACCCTTAAACCGTTAGGTCACTAGGTCGCGATCTTTTAGGTCGCGTCTCCTTTAGGTCGCGCCTCTTTTAGGTCGCGTCTCCTTTAGGTCGCGCCTAATTTAGGTCGCGTCTCCTTTAGGTCGCGCCTCTTTTAGGTCGCGTCTCCTTTAGGTCGCTCGGCCCTTATTCCCTTAGGTCGCTCGGTCTCGTTTATGACCATAGGTCGCTCATCCCCTCTTCCTTAAGTCGCGAGTCATCGTTAGGTCGCGAACACCTTTAGGTCGCTCGACCCTATCCCTTTAGGTCGTTAGACCTCATTTTGTCTTCACTAGGTCGTACCATTTTGGTCGGGGCGCTGCCCCGCACCCCGCCGGGGGCGCTGCCCCCTGGACCCCCGCGACCAGACCGGGCAGGTCGAACCCCGTAAGCGGTGGCGTTGCCCCCGCACCCCCACCTTGGGGGGTTGCGACCCCCCCTGGACCCCCCCTCCGTAGGGGATCTTATCTGAAAAATATACAACAGAACTTGCTGAGCTGATTTCCTTAGATTTTTATCACATCTTCGAATGTGACCTTTGTGATTGATTGTTTCTACAATCGCTTCTGTGATTTGTCACCTTAAAATATAAAGGTTTCAAAACTAGTAGTAAATATCAAAACTCTTTCAACAAAATGATTTCAACTCTATTTTTAATAACAAAGCTCTTTTCTTAAACCGTTTTCCAATCTATTAGTATATACAAGCCTTTACCTCACTCGGATGAGAAATCTAATTAAACGACTTAGTAAAACAAGTGGTATGAAACGCTTGCGTTCACTTCGTCGGTTAATTCTTGGACTTGTTCGATTGAACCTCTTGTGACAATTTTATTAGTGAAGATTTACAGTTTGTTCGTAAATATTTAAGTTAAGCAAGTGGTTATGGGACATGAAGCTAAACTTCTATATTTACTAGCTTAGTGTAATTGACACTTCTCGTTGATCTTGATGATCGCTTTATGAATTAGACTAGCAATTGCGCGATGTCTCTTTCATTGCAAGGTTAGACTAGACACCACTTGTGTGATTCCATTCACACATACCTTTCTGCTTTTTGGTTAGTCTTGACCTCAATCTGTGTGATTCCACTCACACATGTGGGGTAGCTCCCCATGGTCTTCGGACCGTCATGTGATAGGCCTCTTTCCCTTTTTATGATTTCTGGATTTCTTGTGTTGATTTCTGGAATTTATCTCTTTGACTTGTCATGAGTACAAGTTTAGGGTATGATGCCCTCTTTGGATCTTTGAGAAGATTCTTGTGATATTGATTTATCCCTTATCGGTTGATCTCCTGTTGATCATTATTTGCATACTTATAGTAGTATGTCAGTATGGATATTTTATGTTTGTGCCATATCTTTTATTTTATATCATGTCATCTGATATTTATAGCTAGACTGATCCGTTTATTATTTTCTTATAAATAATACTCGGGTCAGACCGAGATGTTACAGGTGCTACTGCTTGACTCCTCCCCCAGTGATTCACTACTCAGACTTTTGGCTACTTGTTTAGATTAGCAGCTTTTGTTGATTACACTTGAGATATAGACTCATAGTTGCTATTCTTTTGTATTATCGTGGATCTTTTTAGACCACTACTCTGATGTACACTTTTATGTGATATATATTCATATCTCTTTCCGCCTTTGTGATATGGATATCTGTGATTGATTCGCATGTTATGCTTACTTCTATATTTGTTTCCGAAGATTATTTTATAGCCACCGTGTGATAAGAAATTACATGGATGGTCGCTCCTCAACAGCCTTATTCTCCGCGCTAGTTGACAGCACTACACCGTCGTGTTCTTGGCTAGCGTGGGTATAGAGGTGGGGCGTCACATAAGATAAATACCCATCCTAACTTTCCAATAAGCATAATCATTCCCATTAAACATGTGTGGCCTAGCAATAGATTGCCCCTCAGAAAAGGCATTATTTGGTGGATTCATGACTCTAGAGTTAAAGAAAAATACCATGCTCTGATACCACTTATAGGATCTAGATTAACCCTAGAGGGGGGGGGGTGAATAGGGTTATAGCAAATTTTCTCGATTTAAACACAGAAACAAACTGCAGAAATAAATATGCTGAAAACTAAATCACACACAAAATTTACCCAGCTTCGGCAACCCCTGCCTACTGCTGCATTCCCAGATTTCTATTAGAATTAAACAGTCTCCCGTTTACAAACACTCTAACAGACTCGCAAACCCTGCTCCCGCTTACAAACACTCTAATAGACTCACAACCCCTGCTCCCGCCTATAGAGTTTTGCAAACTCGCAAACCCTACTCCCGCCTATAGAGTTTTGGAAACTCGCACACCCTGCTCACTAAACTAATTCTAACTAGACAATCTGAAACTACCTACAACCTAGGTGGTGATTTACCAATACTTTGACTCGAAAAGTAAAAACAACAAATAAAAAACAATTAAACCCAAAACCCTAATAGCCAAAAGCCTTTATAATATAACCGGCCCAAAGTATTATCACTCAAGAAAAAACGCGGCCCTGTTATTTTCTTTTATCAAGTTCGGCTCTCTATTCTTGTTCGTTCCTCTTCAACAATTAGGGTTTTGTGCTATCGATCCAAATTGGGGCTTTCTTCAAATTCGATTCTCTGGTGTTGCTCTTGCTCACGGCTTCTCTGATGATCGATTCTCTGGTTTGTGTTGCTTGCGTTCGTTCGCAGCTGCTCCTTTGATCGAGTTCACTGTTGCTTCGGTATGTAATTTCCTATTTGTGCTTTTATGATTTATCGTATTCTAACTCGATGCTGATGATGAATTTTGGGTTTGATATTTATATGAATTCGAGACACTTGAATTTGCTCGTTTTCATTTACACTTTCCTAATTTTTTGATTGCCTGATGCGCACGGCTTTCCTGATATGTTTTCAACTTGATGCGCACGGCCTTGATTTTGTAGCGTTCGATTTTCCCTTGTTTGATACAGCCGAAACTTTCCTTTTTTTACTTTGCTTTGACTTTTTCAAAGACGTATATTTTCGTTGAATTCTGACTTCGGCTTTACTGTGTATTACGGCTTTGACTTCATCTGGCCATCTTTGTGTTCATTACTCTGCTGTTTGCATTTGCATTTTTCATGTATCTGCTGTTGACTTGACTTGTAGGATTTCACTGTAACTTCGCATTTGCTTTGCATTGACCATGGCTTCTTTTGTCTTGTATATGTTGTATGAACTGCTGTGCCATTTTGGTTTTTCACTTGTGCATATTGCCTCGAGTACATGTATTCTTGGCTCTGGTTCATGTTACATTGATGCTGTTAGGATTGGCTTATGGTCTTTGCTGTGTTCCCATGTTTCTGGTGCATTTGATTCAGTAGTTTGCTTTATTTTGAACTGATCATTTGTATACATTGTTTCTCGGCATTGGCTTTGGGGTTCACCGAATTTGCTATTGCATTTTGTCTTGATAGTCAAGTTGCACTTTGTTGCATTTGCTCATTTTAGTTGTAGCTTGATATTCATGTCTGCACTCTCTGACTTTTGTCTGGGTTCACTACTGACCTGTAGTGTTCATCAGTTCATATTGTATTTGAGCATTCCGGTCTTGCTGTAGTGTTCATTTGAGTTGTATCTGCATTGTCATGTTGTATACTCTCTGTATACATACTTGAGTCTTGTTCCATGCATCACTATATATTCATACTGTTGGCATTCTTCATGTTGTTCAACACATGATGCTTTGTTCTTTGTTATTGATACATGTTTGAACTGACTTGTTTGGTTTGAGCTTTGCCTCCATGTGTTTTGCATTTTTTAATTCTGCATTTGTTTCACTGGTATCTTCACTGTGTTGATTTAACCTGTACTTTCTGGTCTTTGTTTGCTTGATGGCATTTCTTTGTGGTCTGCACTGTGCATATGAACTTGGTCTCTGTAGTTGTAACTGGTCATGTTGCTTGAGTCACTTGTATTGGTGCATTGCCTTACTGACTTGATTTTTTGGTTGGTGCATTGCCATATAGTACATATGAACTTGGTCTCGGATCCTTTGGTGTTTCTGTGTTCATGCTTGTGACATTCATGTTGCGGCTGGTCTTTGCATCCATTCATGTTGATTTTTGAAATTTCACTTGAGTTGAATCCATTTTCAAAACTCGGGTTTGACCTTGTGCTCGTGTCGTAATTTTAAATATATTGCACGTGAGTTGAACCCGGCTTTTCATTTGGGTTTGACCTGTGCTCACCTGTCCCTGTAGCATTATCAAGTGTATATCGATGTGCACGGCCTTGTGGCATGTACAGTGATACATTGTGCATGTCACATTGTTCGTGTATGATGAATTCAAATGTAAATGATGACGAACAACCCAAATAACCAAGGCAAATAATATTTTCAAAAATAATATTTCATTTTATATTGCAAAAATATTTCTTTTTCAATTTTACTACGTTAGTGAATATTTTTGCAGATTTATCAGATGCTGGATTCTAACAGGAATGAAGTTGAAGATAAACTACGAGTGTGAGTGATATGTAGTGAGGAATTTCTGTAAATTGAATTGTGATGTATTGGAATCAAAATTGTATATGTATAGTGAGAGCTTGAATTTGTACTTTTCAAGATTGTAATAAATATTTGTTTGAATAAAATTTCTGTTTGAATTCAAATTCCATTCAAATTCTATGTAATTTATTTTATTCAACAAATATTTATTTAATCTATGAAAAATAAAATAGTACATTAACAAATA
Organism: Allium cepa; assembly: GCA_030765085.1. NCBI lineage: Eukaryota > Viridiplantae > Streptophyta > Magnoliopsida > Asparagales > Amaryllidaceae > Allium > Allium cepa. The sequence goes on from CM060935.1 coordinate 572,505,286, forward strand.
CATTTAAATGAATGTATATATATGTTTATTATCATCAAACAAAAATCATATAAGCGCAAAGCGCATATTCAACAAAATTAAGGTACGTATCTCGGATTAAATACTGCGATTTTATATTTTTGCCCTTCGGGATGCCTCATCGTTGAGAGAGATGTATATTTGATATATATTGGTTATATTATGGTTATATACTGAATTGTAAAATTTTTCCGATCGAGCCGCGCAAAGGAGACTCTGCCGAAATTTTCCATGAATCCGGGACTTATAAATTTTTTGAAGCTTTAAATTTTTATGGTTATTTATATATATAAGTTATATTTTCCATAAACCGATAGCGGAATGGTGTAGTAAAAGTGTAGTAAAGATTTTCTAATAAGATTGTTATGTTTTATAAGTGATTGTTTTGAATAAAATCCAGTGTGTGTTAAGTTCTTTACTTAACCCCTTTTCGAGGACGAAAAGTTTTGAGTGGGGGAGTATGTAATAACCCGTACTTTGACTATCGTAAGTTATTAAGTTTATTGAAATTATTGGATAAAGACGAGTAGAAATAAAATTTAATGATTTGTTAATATTAATTTATTGGATAATTGATTTATTTAAATTTGATATTGAAAATTATTTGATTAATTGAACTCTGGATTTAATATGAATGTAAATGACTTTGGAAGTTGATTTATATTTTATTTAAATGTGAATGAAGATTTTAGCATTTAAAAATTGGAGTTAACTATGAATAAGTAGAAATTTGAAATTTTATATTTTAAATTAACGAGTTTTTTCTTCTCTTCTTCTCTTCTTATTTTTCTTTGAATAACTGTGAATAACCGTGTTTTGCTTTCTTCTTCTCTTCTTTTTTGGATTAACTGTGAATAACCGTGCTTTGTTTTCTTCTTCTCTTCTTATTTTATATTTGAATTTACTGTGAATAACTGCATTTTGTTTTCTTCTTCTCTTCTTATTTTTCTTATTTAACCCCATCGATTAACTATATTATGGATAATTTAAGGCGGACATGTGTAAATTATTATCGATTTAAACCTTCCGAAATGTAGGTCGTCACATTTGGATTATAGGATTAGATTCGTATTTGGAAATGGTTATTTTTGATAATAGTATCATGATTTTTAAATTTGTGGTTGTCGTGATATTGCGAGTTGGACGGAAATCACATATTAGGTATTTCTGGTGATCGGCGAAGGGCGTGAGGTCGTGATCATTGCTGGAGGTAGCTTGAGGGTAGGGGGTCTTGGCAAAAATGGTGTTTGCGTTTATAGACCACCCTAGTTGCCTGGTGACGACGATTTTGGGTTTAACGACCAATTTTGGTCGATGACGTTTCCGAGGGCATAGCTTCGTCGTGGGAGCATCGGGATGGACCAATGGTGGGGAATTAAAGCATGATGTCATGACGTTGCTCTGGGTTGATCGGTGGGGTTTCTGGAAATCGAAGGCGGCAACGCAAGGATTTTTCGTTAATCAAGTTTGGGTTCCAGTTGTTTCGTCTAGCTCGATTTTGATTTCAAGGATCATTCGACATGCTGGGTGGTCGGGACGACTATGGGAGATGACGACGACTTGTTGGTGTTTGCAGCATCGATTGAAATGGCGTTGATCGATCGTGCATGTGCACGCGAGTGTGTGTGTGTCTGTGCTTTTGGGTTGTAGTGTTTAGGGAGGGATGAAGAAAGGAAGTATTGGGGTTAGGCTCGGGATTGTATCGGGTTAGGCTTGGGATTGTATCGGGTTGGACTCGAAGTGTCACTTTTGAGTAGAGGAGAGAAGTGAGAGAGAGGATCAGAGAGGATGGGTTTTGGCTCGAGTTCTTGATCATTATTAGGCTTGGGTCCGAGTAATTCAGGAGGAAGGAATTGATTTTAACAAGATTTTAAAATTTTAAAACAAAACAAGTTTTACTTAAAACAATTTTCCCAACCCACTTCTTTAAATAATAAATACTTTGTTTAAGTGTTAAATTGGTTAAAGGTTATATAATAATTTATTTTTAACTCAAATTAATTAATTTTGAAAGTATATTTTTATGTTTCCATTATTTTAAATTAATTCTTAAGTCATAAATTGTTTTGTTTTGAAATAATTATATATTAGTTAATTATTTTATTAAATCTCTAATTGTTTCAAAAATAAAATGATGTGATTAAGGTAAGTGTATTAAACTTTAATTAATCAAAAAATCTTAGGAGATTTTGTATAAATTAATTTCAAGCATTCAATTTAATAAAGATTTAAATGATAATTAAGTAATTAATTAAGATAAATGGTTTATCTTTTAAATTAATTAAGGTCTTAAGCAATTAAGGATTAATTAACTAATGAAATCAATTAAAGAGTAATTGATTGATTAATTAATAATTAAAGGTTAGTTAATTAATGATTAAAGGATAATTAATTAATAATTAAAGAGTAACTAATCAGTAATTACAAAATAATTAATTAATGTAAGTAATTAAGGATGAATAATTAAATTAATTAATTAAAATAATGACAAATGGTTTGTAATTAATTAATGTTAATTTAGCAGGGTCAGGTAATTAATTCATAAGTAATTAATTTATTTAATTTATATCAAATTAATTATAAATTATGTGATTAATGAGGTAATTAATTCATAAGTAATTAATTTATTTGGTTTAAATAAAATTAATTATAAATTATGTGACTAATTAATCTTGCTTATGGATAATTAATTATATTAAATTCTTGGATTGATTAATATCTCTCGTATGTTGACCTGTAATATTCTGTGATATGAATTGCTTTGGATTAAGCTGTGATAAGTGTAAGTTATTTATCTTCGATGAATTGCTGTGTGAATAAAATGTTCTGCAATGAATTATAAAAGGTGGATCTTTTGTTTAAAAAATTAAAAATAGAATTTTTTTTAAACCATTCAAAAGGAAAGGTTTTGGGAAATAAGGCTAAAAAGTTGTGATTTAACTAAGATCCAAATGTATCCATATGTTTTAAAAAAGCGCTCATTATTCAGAAAGGCCGGGGAAGGGCATTAAGTCAAAAACCCATTCCGATTAGTGATACGCCGAAATAGAATTGCATTAGAAGACGGTGGTTGAAGACTAGATATTTTCAAAAACGAAAGGATTGCCTGTTGATTGTCTCTACACCGAGTTGCTATGGTATAGAGATTACCTTATGTGATGGGGAGTCCATACAAGATTGGGGATATCCGAATTTGCAAGGACTTTTTTCGTTAATTGGACGAAGTGCCTTCGGTTCCATTCAGACCAAGGATGGACTTGTATGGATGTATGTCTGACATTACACTTTGAGATATAAAGCTGGTTTTTATCAAATACATTTCTGTTTGGTAGAGGAGAATTTGTTCTTTTAGCTTAACACCCTTCTTTGAAACATACGAGCACAGAGGTTGTGTAGTTGATAGCTATTAGTGATACTTTCCCAATTTGGTAATGTGGCATGCTAAGTGTTGAGCATTGGTTGATCGAAGCATGGCTTTTGTGTAAAGCGTAGCTTTGTGGGACGAGACTTCATCGAACCTCACAACTCAGGAAATGGTCGAAAACAGGAAGGATGCAGCAAGGCTATGGGGTTCGCGACCCTAAGAGTATGTGCATTTCCTTCTAGATAAAAAGTGGTATTACGGTATAAAGCCCAGATATTTTACTTATGTGGTTGTTGGAATTGGAGGCGCCTCGGTAAAGGTCAGTCACGACCGGGGGATGACATACTCATGACAGTTAGTTACCTAATTACAGAGGTAGCCCGGCCTTGTGTTGGTAGAGATCCGGTTAGGTTCTCGGGACGTCTCTCTAGAGGCGTACCCATTTGGATAAAGGAAGTTCCTTAGCCTTGGCCATTTGTTGGAAATCCAAACGAAACAATACGAGCCCTTTACGATTTCAGTTGTAGAACCTGTCATTTAACATAGTAGCTATGGTAGGCATACTATAATGACATTATGCTGGCTAAGATTAATATTATACTTGCGAAATGGTTTTCCACATTATGCACTAAAAATAATATCAAAGGATTTTCGCGTACCAAGCATGTTTGACTACAATAAGGAGGAACCTTCCCCACATGTGCGATTGCATTTGAGTGTGTGTCAGGAGACCTTATGGTAGTTTCATTTTCCAAAAGCATGATCGAATTTCTTTTTGCACAAATAACTGTTTTTTAAGTTCTCACACCAGTCCCATGACTGACTCGGAGTTTATTGTTCCCTTTGCTAAACTCTGGGTGCCTTTAATTTTCCACATGAGATCCCTAGAGTCACGTTATCAGTAGGTTTTGGAGCTATGTCAGGAAGTAGATGTGGATTTGGAAGTCTTTGAAGCTTTTGGTTTTTGAGCTTTTTGATTTGGACTTTGGAGCTTTGGAAATGAAGATGCAGTATGTTGGACTTTCTTGGAAGATCATGTTGATGTTATTTTCCCGTTGTTATGTTGTATTCTTCTGTTGTGCTATATATATAGGACTTTGATGACGGCGGTCACATGTTGTAAGAACCTTTTAATCCATGAAGTGAATGAATGGAAGTTATTTTGTTTCCATTGTGTTGTTATTGTCTAATGTGTTATGACTCCAGCGAACCAGACTCCAACGTTTGAATCTTCGGTATTTGAATACGGTGATGTATTGTATGTCGATTTTCAAAGGTCGAAAGTTTGGATTGTCACAATAGATGTGGGATGTCACAGCTTGGTATCAGAGCCAAACTTCGGAACAATATAGAATATTATAGCAAGGATCATCGTCCAAAGTCTTTCTTAGGAATCGTGCCTTAGGATTTAATTCGAGTTATTGAACCCATTATATCCTATTTCCTTTTATGATGCCTTGTTTTATCAATCAAGTTTGTTTAATATTCATTCTAAGAATAACCTTTTTCCTCTTCTTTCTTTCTTTCTTAAAGAAGAGAAATGGTTAGACCTGGCCGTCCCAGCGCCGGTGAATCCAGTTCTATTCCTCAGGATGGAGTATTCATGTCTGCCCAATAGCTTTTAGATCTCGTAAAGAATGCTCAAGCTTTCAGACCTATTCCTGAACCTACTCATCCTAAATCTGGGTTTTCACGCTTGTGCAGTGATTATACCAATTTGGGTGGAAGGCCATTCAAGGGTTCTGAAAGCGTTATGGAAGTCCAAGTTTGGCTTAGAACATGCTATTGCATCTTTTCTCACATGAATCTTATAGATCGATATCGTGTCCAAGTGGCTTCTAGCATGCTCCAGGAAAGAGCATTGGATTGGTATGAGCTTTTGGTTTATGAGATTATTGAAGTGGATCTAACTTGGGAGCAATTCCGAGAAAGGTTCGAGTTGAAGTTTATGCCGGAAGCTGAAAAAGTAACTTTAGCTTGGCGCATTATTCACCTTGTTCAAGGTGAATCTTCTATGATAGACTATGTCACATCTTTTGGATCTCTCTCTAAATATGGGGTCGAGTATATTAATACCCCATTAAATAAAAATCAGAGGTTTTTCTATGGGTTAAATAAAAACCTCAAAAAGGCTTTACTTCTAAAACTAGAAGTTTCCTTCGATCAGCTTGTAGATATCGCTCTTTGACTTAAAGAGGCCGATAAAGATGGTGATGTTGAAGTTGTGGGTGCCAACTTCAACAATAACAAGAAGAGGCATATTAAGTTCAAAGGCCCCATTCCCAATAAGAAAGAGAAGCAAGCAACTTCGATAGCAAAGACTTATATCCCTAGTCATGGACAATGCTACAATTGTGATTCTAAGGACCATTATTTAATAGGTGTCCGAAACCCCTTTTTATCATTATTGCAAAATTTTGGGTCATCTTTTATCTTCATGTCCCAAACTTCAAGGCAAGAAGGAGGGAAAGCTTAACGTTGTGCAAGCTCCTATTAACACTTTTTTTGGTCAAGCTATTTCTCATTCTATCATTGATGGCATTATTATGTTTCATGATCGTATTAGAGTTCTTTTTGACATGGGTACATCTCACTCTTTTAGATCAAAAGAACTTGTTGATACTTTGTCTTGAAGTGTTATGGTCTTGATGACTTTATTGAAAATTGTGAATCCGACTGGTGGATCCGCAGCACTCAATTTATTTATTATAGATGTTGAGATTATATTATGTGATTATGATTTCTGAGTCGATTTACATGTTATGCGTTACCTAGGCTTCGCAATGATTTTGGGAATCGATTGGCTTAACCATCATGAAGCCCACATCTTATGTACTGAGAGGACTATACATCTTCGACATCCTCAATCTATTAAGAAGATTTCTATTAATCTTAATGAATCAGATTCCAATTCGTTAGCATCCTTATATTCTATAAATTCACATGATAACAATAATGATGATGAGGAAGATGTTATTTCCCTCATTCATGTTGTTCGTGAATTTCTCGACATATTTGAGACCGTTTTAGGATTACACCCTAAGCGAGCAATGTAATGACCTGGAATTTTCGATCCCGAAAATACCAGATAGTTAGGGAAAAAAGAAAGAGATAGAAGAAAAAGAACAGAAACACCAACATCTCACATTCGCAGCAGATAAAGTATAATAACAAATAATATCAGTTATACAAAGGGAAACTGTACTTGTCAAATTTCACTTTAATACATTAGAGTTAGAACATATATACAAATACTGGACAGATACAATCAACATGTCTTAGATATATACAACTATATGATAAAGCGGAAACAATCATACGTTCCTGCCATCCAGCTCGTCTCCTGAGCTCTAGAACGTCCTTACCTGAAAAGCTGTAATACTCGATCTGACCCGAGCATTACATCAAAGTAACACCCGGGTCAGGCTGGAAACCAGCGTGAGTAAACCCATCTAACATGGAATACAAAAGCATACATCTTATATAAACCCGAGGTAACTTGTATCAATTTACAACTTCACAAGTTGTTATAGACATCACTTATATCACACATCAATTTCTAAGTACCAAAACTTAGATTAAATGGTTTAATTCACTTAAATCATTCCATTTCAACCTATTGATTCCGCATATCAATTTACAAAGAATCGAAGTGGTTTCGGGTATTTACTAATACCCGACTCCGGTCTCTTCGAATTCAATACCATCTTAGCCCAAGTTATTCAAGTAAAATTCAATTCAATTTTAAATACAAGATGTCACTTTTTACACAGCAATTCATCATTGATAGCTAACCACATTATCATTGTCCATCCAAACATATCATATCACAAACATTTCATATCAGAGATACCAATCAATACAAGGCATTTAATCATCATTCAATCTTTCATAAGCAAGATGGATCATTTCCATTTTTTTTTGAAAATTAATTACTAATCTTTTAATCACTTAGATTTCCTTTACTCAATCATTAATTAATTACAAATCAATTAATTAATGATCTTTTAATTATACATCTTTTAATAATCCTTAATTATTAATTTATCTCCTATAATACAAAGTAATCAATTCTTAATTACTTTCATAATCAATTAATTAACCTTTAATTAATTGATTAATTATCCATCAACTATCGATTAATAACCTTAATTATTAATCATATTTCTTAATACAAATTAATTAATCCATAATTACTTTTATAATTAATTAATCATTAATTAACTAATTAATTATCTCTTAATTATTAATTAATAAACCTAATTATTAATTAACAACTTAATTACAGATTAATTACTCCTTAATCACCAGTTAATTAATCCTTAATTAACAGTTAACCAATCCTTAATTATCATTTGATTAATATTTAATCACATTTAATTAATCAATTAATTACCACTTAACAACTTCTTAATTAATCTTTTAATTATAGATTAATTATCCTTTAATTATTAATTAATAAAACTTAATTATTAATTAATAAAACTTAACCACAAGTTAACCACTTCTTAATTATTAGTTAAGTAAACTTTAATTACTTAACTAATTACTCATTAATCACTTAATCAATCAATCTTAATTACTTGATTAATTAAATTTTAATTACACTTAATTACTTAATTAATTTATCTCAAATCATTAATTAATAATCTAATTAATTATCTTTAATTCCAAACTAATTAACCTTTAAATTAATTAACTTTTAATCCTTAATCATTTATTAACCAAGTAAATTAATTATCCTTTATTAATTTCTTAATTAATCCTTTATAATTAATTAAACTAATTAATTATACTTAAGTTCCTTAAATTATTTTCATTAATGTCAAGACATTAAATCTTAATTAAGATAAACATTATCTTGTTAATATCTTTATTACCATTAACATAATTACCCATTTATCTTTAAAATTGTCTTTAGTTAATTAAATCATTAATTAAGCTTTAATATAAATAATAATTTATCTTTAAGATTTAAAGTTATCAAACATAATTTTAAATAGCTTAAACATTTATCAATTAATAGTTTTTTTTTCTTTTTTTAAAATACTATTTTCAATTTGAATTTAAATTCTTGTCTTTTTATATAAACTTTTAAAACTACATTCATAACTAAATTTTAAATATCACTTTGAATTTTCTTAACAAAGTTTAAATTTATCGAACTTCAAAACTTCTTAATCAAAATGTTTAAGAAAACATTTATTAAACATCAAGAAATTTATATAAAAGTTTTAAACCAATTTAAAATTTAAAATTTCAAAAATACTTAAACTTGTTTTCAAAATCTAGATGGTTTTTAAACTAGACTAATTTGTTTGAAACCCAAAGCTTCAAAGTGTTTAGATGGGAAGTTTTGAATTTTTGGTTCATTTTAAAATCTCTGTAACCTAAAAAGAACAAGGAAGCACAGATATCAAACATGCATATTCAAATGCATTCATATTCACAGATTTTATACTATTATATACACATGCAGGCATCATCATCACAACAATTACTTAAGCAACAATTTTTAACCTACTTAAGTTTAAATTTAAATGTTTACTCACCTATAATGCATAGAGTTTTATTTTCTGGAAGACTTTGAAAATAGGGAAACTTTGAATGCTTGAAAAGCTTTGGATTTGTAGAGATGATCTTTAAGACCTTTGATTACTGATTGCTTGCCTGTTGATTTGAAATTGTTACAGGCTTTTTGAAAAATACGTTTTTGGTTGCAGTTTTGAAAATGTTCCAGGCATTGAATGAAAGGCTTTGATTTCAGGTTGTGATTTGTTTACAGGCTTCAAAATGATGGTTTCAGGCATTTGATCTTGAGAATTTTACTGGTTTGAGCTTTTCTTGATTTAGAAATGAATTACAAAGTTTTAAAAATACCTCGAGGAAGGTTACAGGTTTGATTTTGAGGATTTCCTGTTTTAGAGAAGATGAATTACAGGTTAGAAAATGGTTGCATAGTTTTGGTTTGAGAAACGAATTCATTTTTATTATTTTTGAACTGAGTTGTTTCTGGTTTTAGAAAGTTTTCAGATTTGAGTTCTCTTAGAAATGAAGATAGGAAAGAGATGAAAATGGGAAGATTTAAGTTTATATAGATTAAATTAGAATTAATTTAAAATGAAAGAAAAATAAAACAACCCAGTGACACTTGCCTCTACCATTGTCTATTTGTTTACACATGTTACTTATATTACTTAGTTTAATTATACTTCTATTTACATCATTATTATTTATTTTGAAAAAAATTTTAAAAGCCCCTTTAAAATAGATTTCCTAATTAATTAGTAAGTTTCTTAATTTATTAATGCTTTTTCTAATTTTAAATAAATAAAACTTTTAAAAGAAAAGAAAATAAAAACCAATTATCTTTTAAATAAAATCATATATAATATTGTAAACTCATTTTTAAATGCTAATTCAAAAACTTTGGCATTTATTCCTATTAAATAAATACTTTTCCAAATTTCTATAAATAAATTTCCTTTATAAGAAAATAATATAAACAATCTTTTTTTAAATAAAAATCTTATCCATATATTTTAAATCCAAACTATATTATTATTTTAATTTTAAGATATATATTCCTTTAAATTCAATTTTAAAATTCAAATTCAAAGTCAATTTAAAATCCAAATTTAAAATCAATTCAAATAAATATAGATATCAATTTTAAACAAACACACTATTAAATTTTGAAAACAATAAGCTTATTTAAAAATTCGGATTTATAAAATAACACAAATTAAATTTGTAACTAATTATTCATTTAAAAATCTATTTATAATTATATTTAAAAACAACTCATTTTTAAATTGTTTGAAAATATCAAATTTTGCCAATTTTAATTAATTGATTAAGGAGATTATCACATTTTATATTCCTTGAAATTCCGGGATATCACATTCCTCCCCCCTTTGAATCTTTTCATCCTCGAAAAGGAACGAAGGCAGAATTTATTAAAATACTTAATATTAGTTAAATCAGTTTTTAAAAATTTTAAAATATATATAATATTTCCGAAATAGTTTAATAAAATTATCATTTATAACTGGATGTTTCAACAGGTTCGTCCTTGTTCCCATAAAAATTCAGTCATACGTTGATCAGACGTAGGACTGAAAATCTGTAAGTACTTAGCAGACCCATTTCAACACCCAACGAAAATACTTGGAAAATAATTTTATTGAAAATATAGAAAACATTTTTGAAAATAAAGGAAATATCTTTGGTGAGAATACTCTGGAAATCATCACCCCCATCTATGCTCGCAGTTACATCCTGGGTTACGTTGCCATCATTGCAAAAGTCCATGTAACTATAGACACTCCAAGCCCTTCGATTACGCCATGGAACCCAAAACAGATCGCAGTTACATTCTAGGGTTAAGTTGCCATCATAGAAAAAGTCCATGTAATTGTAGGCATCGGCGCCCTCGATTTTCGCTGCCAAAAATAAAACTTCTCCACTCCCACATAGGTCGCAGTCTACTGATGTAAAATTAAACGCAGATTGTTGGCTCTCAGCAGCACACACGACTTTCGCTATGTTACCATAGGTCGCAGTCTACCGATATAAAATCAAACGTAGACTGTTGGCTCTCAGCGGCACACATGACTTTCGCTATGGTCTGTAGTAGGTCGCAGTGACATCGAGTTACACTGTCGTCACAGCATTCCCAAATGGCTCTGTAGGCCTCAGCGCCCTCGACTTTCCCTACACACTACAAAAAATACTCTGGAACTAGTTTTGTCCGGATTCCTCACAGGATCAACTTTAGAACCTCCCCCTTAGAGGCTCAAAGCAGTACCAACCTATGGTACTCCTGAGAAGTTCATTTCAAGGGAGCACCTTTTTCTCTAAAGCCATTTTCAAAACACTTTATACTATACACATATAGTATCTTCCAGATCATACACCTAGTATGAATCTCAAATAAATCTCCTTTCTCAAAATCGATTATCCCAAAATTGATAATTCTCAAATTAGGCTTTTCCAAATTCCAATATTGATTTTACCCAAAAATAAAAAACCTTTCCAAAACCATAGGTTTCAAAAAAACCTTTCCTCCAAGATCATTCTCATAAGATCCTTTATATATATATATATATATATATATATATATATATAACTTTGGAAAATCTTTGTATCATTTCAAACTAGTATTAAACCCTTTTATACTTCAAATATTTTTAAAACCCTTTTTCTTCTGGCTATAGATTTAACAAGGGGAGATTTATCTCATATATATAACAAAGATACATAACTTTGTTTATTCCAAATTAAATATTCAAATTTGATTACTCTTTTTATAAAGTTGTTTCCAACTTACTTATCATCATAGAAATATCCAACTTTCACATTTATTCATTGTATATTTCACAAAATATACTTTCATTTCAAAAACCAATTTACAGTTCTTATCCACAAATTTCCAGTAACAATTTCATTCAAACCCATACGATGTACACATATCATCCGTACGCTATACCAATCTAATCGCTCACTCGATCACACAATTTCATTTTCGAACAAGTATCGTCCACCCGACTTTCTAGTGCAGACTCATATCTGGTTTCTTGATCAAAAACCGTCATTCTCCTTGCATAGCCGAGCTATGATAGAGAATATCCAGAACCAATCAGCAATCCATATCCAGGTTCGCCGTCGAAAATCGAGTGAAAAATCCCAACTCGGATCAATATACTATCTCGAAATTCTATGCTCGAATCTGGATCAAATCACTATGCGAATAGAATAATACACGTACATTCTACGTATTTATCTTCATTGATTATCAACTATATTAATTTCTCCTTTCCGTTCACATCCACTTTTGATTTCTATTTACTTATTCACATTTGCCTCAATTTCTTTTGGATTATCACTTTAATCCTTATCTCAAATGGATATTTAATCATAAAAAGTTTATACTCTTACCGGCTTAAATTTAGAAAATAATTTGAAAAGTTTAAAATAGATAAGTAGTTGAAAAATAATTATTAATTGTAAAATAGATGTAAAATAATTAAGTAACTGTAAAATAAATGGAAAATAGTCAAATAGTTATAGAAATTTTGAATAATTGCAAAATAGTTGTAAAATAGTAATTAGTTATAAAGTAGTTGAAAAACAGTAATTAGTTTATAAAACAGTCGAAAAATTGTTAAATAGTTCCAAAAAAAATTGTAAAACAATTATAAGATAGTTTAGGTTTAAAAAGAAAAGTTGTATAGTAAATAGTATGGAAAAATAGATTTTATATTAAAACAATTTATTTTGAAAATAGTCCAGAGTCAAACTGTTCAATTCCCAATTTCCAATTCCATAAATTCAATTTAAATTTCCACTTCCACTTGAATTGACTCAATTTCAATTCAATTTAAATTTCCATTTCCATTTAAATTGATTCAGTTCCAATTTGAATTGATCCCAATTCCAATAAATTGGCAATTTTCAATTAATTTTCAATTCCAGTTCAAATTAAGTTAACTTCCATTCTCATCCCAAATTCAAATCAACTTCCCATTTGAATTTGAACCCACTCAACTTCAATTTCATTTCAAATTATCCAATTCAAATTTTCATTTGAATTTTCAAACTTATCCATCTTCAATCACAATTTCAATTAATTCAAATCAAATTTCAAATTGAACTAATTCAATTCAAATTTCAAATTAAAAACATCCCAAATTATATAAATTCGAGTTAAATTTTTAAATGTTGATTTAATCTTTTAAATCATATCAACTTACATCTTTAAACCATTTAATTCTGAATCCAAATTCCATTTTATCTTAATAATGGATATATTACCACAGCCCATTTCTTTATTCATTTAAAAAAATCCAATTTGCAGTTTAGAAATTATTAATAACAATAGGATAATATCGTCCAATTATTTTAAAACTTCCATCCATTCCTAATTTCTAGATCTCAAACCTATTTTGACATCACGCAAACTTCCAATTCAAATTAACCATTTAACTTTCCAAGTTAAATCCCAATTTCATCTTGAAATTTCCAATTCAGGTTGCTTATTAAATTATTTAACTTTCCAAAGTTAAATTCAATTTACTTAATCCAGCCAACCTTACCAAATTTGAATTCCCATTTCAAATTCTAAACTTCATATTAATAATCTTATAAGTTCAAAAACTTATCACCTTGGATATCACATCTCATTCCAAGGAAATTCAAAACTCAACCTTAGAGTTTATTTCAAATTATCTTTGATATTATGTATATCCCTCATTTAAACATATTTACTTCTTGGCCCACCAAGCCAAATTTTAAAATTTAAACCACCTTTGGTTTTAATTCAAAACTAATTTCTTTAAATTTTCAAACAACTCTTGTTTGAAATAGGACCCTTTCATTCAAATATTCCGAATAATACTATTTATTATTTCACTTAACATTTTGAAAACAATTTCAAATGTTCCTAGCCTTAGGATTCAAAACTTCTCAATTGACATTCTTTCTAATTTAGAAGTTGTTCTCATCTAATGGTTACTTCCTTAAAACTTTTATTTTTTCTTAATCATTAACAAATATTTCATTATTAATTACAATAATCAAGTTTATCGTATCTAGAAATCAATTCATTATTATCTTATTCTGAAACTCCTTCCCAAATTCAAGATTTAAATTTTAGTTTGAATCCATTTCAAACTTATCTTCATTTAATTTCAATTTGGTTGTATTTCTATTACTACTTAATTAAATTTCAATAAGTTAACAACCAATTACCTTAATATTTATTAGAAAGAAATATTGCTTTATATATCAAAATATATTCCTATATAAAATCATTTAAAATCTTTATATAAGAAAATATCAAGTACGCTCTCATATATATATATACACACACACACTCAACTCATTCTAGGGTACCATTGACCCTATTCTTAATGAGTATTCCCACCAGAGCCAAGGTTCTCACTTAACCTTCTGCTCTGATACCAAATATAACGACCTGGAATTTTCAATCCCGAAAATTCCAGATAGTTAAGGAAGAGAAGAAAGAGATAGAAGAAAAAGAAGAACAGAAACACTAACATCTCACATTCGGAGCGGATAAAGTATAATAACAAATAATATCAGTTATACAAAGGGAAACTATACGCGTCAAATTTTACTTTAATACATCAGAGTTACAACATATATACAAGCACATGAAAGATACAATCAACATGTCTTAGATATATACAACAATATGATACAGCGGAAACACTCCATACGTTCCTGCCATCCAGCTCATCTCCTGAGCTCCATAACTTCCTTACCTAAAAAGCTGTAATACTCGGTCTGACCCGAGCATTACATCAAAGTAACACCCGGGTCAGGCTAGAAAACCAACGTGAGTAAACCCATATAACATGGAACACAAAAACATACATCTTATATAAACCCGGGGTAACTTGTATCAATTTACAACTTCACAAGTTGTTATAGACATCACTTACATCACACATCAATTTCTAAGTACCAAAACTTAGATTAAATGGTCCAATTCACTTAAGTCATTCCATTTCAGCCTATTGATTCCACATATCAATTTACGAAGAATCGAAGTGGTTTCGGGTATTTACAAATACCCGACTCCGGTCTCTTCGAATTCAATACCATCTTAACCCAAGTTATTCAAGTAAAATACAATTCAATTTTAAATACAAGATGTCACTTTTTACACAGCAATTCATTATTGATAGATAACCACATTATCATTGTCCATCCAAACATATCATATCACAAACATTCATATCAGAGATATCAATCAATACAAGGCATTTAGTCATCATTCAATCTTTCATAAGAAAGATGGATCATTTCCAATTTTTTTTTTTAAATTAATTACTAATCCTTTAATCACTTAGATTACCTTTACTCAATCATTAATTAATTACAAATCAATTATCTAATGATCTTTTAATTATCCATCTTTTAATAATCCTTAATTATTAATTTATCTCCTATAATACAAAGTAATCAATCCTTAATTACTTTCATAATCAATTAATTAACCTTTAATTAACTGATTAATTATCCATCAACTATCGATTAATAACCTTAATTATTAATCAATATATCTTAATACAAATTAATTAATCCATAATTACTTTTATAATTAATTAATCATTAATTAACTAATTAATTATCTCTTAATTATTAATTAATAAACCTAATTATTAATTATTAATTAACAACTTAATTACAGATTAATTACTCCTTAATCACCAGTTAATTAATCCTTAATTAACAGTTAACCAATCCTTAATTATCATTTGATTAATATTTAATCACATTTAATTAATCAATTAATTACCACTTAACAACTTCTTAATTAATCTTTTAATTATAGATTAATTATCCTTTAATTATTAATTAATAAAACTTAATTATTAATTAATAAAACTTAACCACAAGTTAACCACTTCTTAATTATTAGTTAAGTAAACTTTAATTACTTAGCTAATTACTCATTAATCACTTAATCAATCAATCTTAATTACTTGATTAATTAAATTTTAATTACACTTAATTACTTAATTAATTTATCTCAAATCATTAATTAATAATCTAATTAATTATCTTTAATTCCAAACTAATTAACCTTTAAATTAATTAACTTTTAATCCTTAATCATTTATTAACCAAGTAAATTAATTATCCTTTATTAATTTCTTAATTAATCCTTTATAATTAATTAAACTAATTAATTATACTTAAGTTCCTTAAATTATTTTCATTAATGTCAAGACATTAAATCTTAATTAAGATAAACATTATCTTGTTAATATCTTTATTACCATTAACATAATTACCCATTTATCTTTAAAATTGTCTTTAGTTAATTAAATCATTAATTAAGCTTTAATATAAATAATAATTTATCTTTAAGATTTAAAGTTATCAAACATAATTTTAAATAGCTTAAACATTTATCAATTAATAGTTTTTTTTTCTTTTTTAAAATACTATTTTCAATTTGAATTTAAATTCTTGTCTTTTTATATAAACTTTTAAAACTACATTCATAACTAAATTTTAAATATCACTTTGAATTTTCTTAACAAAGTTTAAATTTATCGAACTTCAAAACTTCTTAATCAAAATGTTTAAGAAAACATTTATTAAACATCAAGAAATTTATATAAAAGTTTTAAACCAATTTAAAATTTAAAATTTCAAAAATACTTAAACTTGTTTTCAAAATCTAGATGGTTTTTAAACTAGACTAATTTGTTTGAAACCCAAAGCTTCAAAGTGTTTAGATGGGAAGTTTTGAATTTTTGGTTCATTTTAAAATCTCTGTAACCTAAAAAGAACAGGGAAGCACAAATATCAAACATGCATATTCAAATGCATTCATATTCACAGATTTTATACTATTATATACACATGCAGGCATCATCATCACAACAATTACTTAAGCAACAATTTTTAACCTACTTAAGTTTAAATTTAAATGTTTACTCACCTATAATGCAGAGAGTTTTATTTTCTGGAAGACTTTGAAAATAGGGAAACTTTGAATGCTTGAAAAGCTTTGGATTTGTAGAGATGATCTTTAAGACCTTTGATTACTGATTGCTTGCCTGTTGATTTGAAATTGTTACAGGCTTTTTGAAAAATACGTTTTTGGTTGCAGTTTTGAAAATGTTCCCGGCATTGAATGAAAGGCTTTGATTTCAGGTTGTGATTTGTTTACAGGCTTCAAAATGATGGTTTCAGGCATTTGATCTTGAGAATTTTACCGGTTTGAGCTTTTCTTGATTTGGAAATGAATTACAAAGTTTTAAAAATACCTCGAGGAAGGTTACAGGTTTGATTTTGAGGATTTCCTGTTTTAGAGAAGATGAATTGCAGGTTTGAAAATATCTGATACGATCAAAATATCTGATACGATCCCCCACCGCTGTGCACATGCACCACTGCCGGAGCCACCTCCGACCATCGACGAGCCCTCCGTCACATCTCTCTACAATGCTACAACCCATATCGACCACCCAAACAAAATCACTAGCCTCGAATTGAAATCGAGCAACTCAGATGACCGGAACCTAAAAACATCCTCTAACAAATTTGCTTCGATCACACAACTCCAACCACCAGCGGTTAGACAACTCTGGCCACATCTCGCTGACCCAACCCGCAACCATTCCCCTAAATTTCACTGCACTAGATCAATCAAAGGAAGAGCAGTGCCTCAAAATTCAAGCTCCAACAGAACTACGGTTAGAAACTCTTCTGATCTACCGCCGCCGCTACGGTCCACAAAAGCCTCATCCACTATTTTTCCAAGCAACCTGATCATCAATCTAGCTTCAGACAAAAACTCGACCCTTCGAATACCTCCGATCACCAGAAAATGATCAAGAACCACTTTCCAGACATTTCCCAAATTCACATTCAATTCAATATTAAAAATTCTGATTTTTGTCTTAAAAATCCTAACTTTCAGTATTGATTCAAGATATATATTTGAATTAATATAATACAACATTTGATTTATCACATTATTTAAGTTTTCAATTGTATTTTCTTGTTTACAGGAAATTCCCAAACTAAAAATACTTAAACTTGTTTTCAAAATCTAGGTTGTAACAACCCAGTATTTGCGATTATTTTAACTGTTTTTTAATTATTTAAATTGAAACTCCTGATTCAAAAAAAACTTTATCATATTCGTTTGAATAAATTTTGTTATTTCAAGAGTATATTTTTATTTTTGTGTGAATTATAATTTCAAACCTGAATAAATAGGATATTTCCAGAAAAGTGGATTTTTGGTCAATTTGGTCAAACTTTGACTTTTAAATTTCAATTTTAAATATTTAAATTTTTTAATTTTATCTTTCAATATGAAAATACATTTAATTTCAAGATTACTGCTTTTCGTTTTGTTGAAATCCGATTTATATTGTAAAAGTTATGCTTTTTACAATATTATATGTAAATTGATTTATTCAATAAAATTGTCTATTTTAAATTATACAAATAATATTTTTATTTGTCATATCATGTTCTAATATGTGTAATATGACGTGTTAGGTATATATTTTATTTTTAAAACATTTTAAAGTGATGTTATAATTTTCCAAAGCTTGCTGTATTTTATTTTCAATTTTTGAAACCTAGTTTCTATTTTTTTAGCTATTTTCTTAATTAATTTATATTTATCTAAAATTTATTTATTTATTTTTATTCATACATTATTTTTTTTAATTTTTTTATTTACTTACATTTTCATGTATTTAAAAAAGAATAAAGAAAATTAGAAATATGAAGAGTTTTATAACCTTTCACATGCCTTTGACTTTTCACCTTCTTTTTACCTTTTCATTTGCAAATCAACACTTGCATTCAATTTGGCTGACCATATCCTTTCTTCATCCCATCACCTTTAATTTTCATGAAAAAATAAGTTTCTTAACCCTAAATTTAGGCCATCAACTTCTGAGCAAAAAAATTGGTAATGTTCTTATACTTTTTTTTTCTTTCATTTTTTCCTTATTTTATGCATTCATCTTGCACTTGCTTTCACTTTGGATGTTCGGCCTGTAGCCTCCACCATCACCACCACCTCCACCTCCACCACCATCATTCTCAGCTGTCATAACCTGCATCTTCTCTGACCTACATGGCCATGGCCATCCTTGATGAGAAGCTCCAGAAAAACTAGCAAAACATCACCTTAAACATGCACAACCAATCACCAATGCCTCCACCACTTCACCACACCCCTTGGCCACCTCTTGCATCACTTCCACCAGCCCCTACCAGACCCAAAGTCACTGGCACACCATCCCCTAGCTTCCACCAGGCCTGGCCGAGCCAATACATGCCATTGCTGAACCTTGTAGTGGTGACAAAATTCATTTTTATGCCTTGGCTTGTGATGTTCATGCATTACAACTTCCACTCCTTCACTTCCTCATTTTGGCCGACCCTATGAACCATAGCTGACCCAAATTCATAGCTTTGGCTGTGCATTTTTATACCTAGGCCGAGCATAGGATGGGTGAAAGCAAGTGCAAGTGATTTGGTTCTTGGTTGTGCATTATTTCTAGTCTTGTTTACTGTTATATTGTGTTGTATATTTATGTGAAATATGTTGTTTTATTTCATATGTACAAGACAACTATTTTGGCTCTCCTCTCACTTGAATCTGTAATCGTGCCTTCATGCTTTCCTGCTGTTTGTTTGTGTGTCTGAATCGGTTATCTCCAACTTATAGAGGTGAGTATTTCTCACCTGACATTCTGTACTCATATAAGTAGTAAATTGACACCCTGTGAATCTGTAGACTATATTATCATGTTATACTTGCCTATGCTATGATTCATATGATGTTTACCCTATTTATACACCGGTCATATCATCTGTTACTGTTATAAAATGCTATTCTGTTTACTTATATCAGTTTATACACTGCAAGTTTCCTGTAGATTAGAATCACTATAGGTTGAAATGATACATACCCAAACGGACTTTAGAATAAGGAAAAATCGTTATGGGCTGAAATGATAGGCCTGAACGATTTTTATTTTATTTATTTATACTTGGGATTGCGGGTTTGAAATGATAGAAGCCGGATTTTTCCTTTGTAAATTACGTATTGAAATGATATATTATTCGTATCATTTGACTTAGGTTAGAAAATTATATACAGATCGTGGTTAATATATATTTTTCTAAAATTTTTAAAATATTATAAAATTAAATATTATGATATTTTGATTTAAATTTAATTTTAAATGATTTTTATAAATATTATAGATATAAGTTAAATAAGTGAAATAAATAAATGTTAAAGTAGAATTTGAAATATAAGTCAATTTTAGAATTTATGAATTTGTTTATAAATGGAATTTAAGTTAAGTAAGAAAATATGATAATTTGAATTTGAATTTGAATTTAAAATGATTTTATAAAGTGTTATTGATTTTTCTATAAATTAAAAATAAATAAATAAATAAATGTTTAAAATTTAAATTGAAATATAACTTAACTTGGAAAATGTGAAATAGGTTTTAAATTTAAAAGTTAAGTTAAGAAAAATAAAATGGAATTTAAATTTAATTTATGGAATGGTAAATTTAATATAAATGTAAAGTAAATGAAATGTTATAAAATTATACATTGATTTTTTATAAATAAACTATTAAAATTTGATAATTATTGGTGAAATTGCATTTTATAAAATCATAAATTAAAGGGTATTTAAATGATTGTTTTAAAGTGAGAAATTATGATTTTTATAAGTTAAAAATGATTTAAATTAAAATATAATTTTTTATGAAACTGTATTGAAACCTTGAATTTTAGTTAACAACATTTCTAAAATGCTATCATTTCTTAAGTAAATGATATTAGAGCATTTGTAAATGCTGTAGTCGATACAAATGAACTATAAGGAAAAAATGAACTAGGGGCTGTTATAGCACTTTGTAAGTGCTGTAGTTGCAGAATTGAACTAAAGCTTTTATTTGAAACTAAAACCTATTACAGCATTTTTGTAAATGCTATCTTTGTTCAAATGAATTGTTTTCAAATGTAAATTTACCGTAGCGTTTTCTAAATGCTGCGAAAGTTGAAATTTCATTGTTTTAATAAATTGAAGTGAATAAATGAATTCTGAAAATGGTAAAATTTTAAGAATTGAATATTTGATTATTAAATATAATAACTTCTTTTTTAAATGATTTAAATGGAATATTTAATTGGTTTAATTAGAATATTTAATTGGTTTATTGGAATATTTAATTGGTTTAATTGGAATATTTGATTTGAAATATAAACCATTTTGAAATGTGACTTGGAATGATATTTAAATTAAATAAAATGAATGTGGTTTGGAAAAAATATGATATTTTGAAATGGATTTTGAACGATATTGAATTTTGAAATGATATTTGATTTTGAAGTATAAATAACTATTTTGTAATTTTAACCATGGGATGTATTTAATTTATGGTTTAATTGATCCTTAGAGGATGGACGATCCCAAGCTTCCTTTAAGTTATTGTGCATTACTACTGCAGTTCACTTGAGTTGGTTTACATTATATAAGTATGTATGTCTTGACTCGAGTGTTTTGTGTTTCACTTTATGCTCGGGTCAGCCTGAGTATTTACAACTTAGCTTTGGATTTCTTTTCTGGAGCTAGGAATCGCTGGGGATTTTGCATGTCTAGTTATCTATTCCCTTTCAGTTTCGGTTGTTCTATTTCGGCTCTGGTATTTATAAACTTCTATGTATTTGAGATTTCTATTGTATGTGTTTCATACTGATATTATGTATTTTGTTTTGAGAGTTTGTTATAGTAGCTTCATGAACTACTGTGGTATTTTAATTTCCGCTGCGAGTTATTCTGATATATCTGTGTGTAATTCTGTGATTGTATTTCATTTGCTCCAAATTTATTTACAATGCGGTATTTTTAGCAATTCAAGTCCGGCATGTGTGGATGCGAATGGCTGAAAATATCGGTTGTTACAGTTGGTATCAAATCTTTGGTTTTAGGCAAATCATAGCCTGTGGAGCAAAAACTCATTATAGATAGGGTAGAAATACCCTAGAATGAGTGAAATCAATCTCAGAATCATTTCCTTGTGAGAGAACATATTTTCGAAGTATAAAATGGTTTCCAAATGATTTTTTGAAGGATTTTCAAAGATTATTTTGGTAAAAAAAATTCCTTATTTTGAAATCAAGATTTTCTAAACTTCATCTCTTCGGTATAAACCTTGTTAGAAATCTCTTGGTTAGGATTCTTATTGATTAGGATTCCTTGAACTTTGGAATGCTCCCACTGGTTCTGAACTCCAGTCTTGTCTTCCCTATTTTTATCCTTTTGATTTTGGGGCATTCCATAATTCCATAACTCCACTGACCTCTATAAAGATCGGCAACTCTGCAAATTTTGAATGATTTGTAAAGGGGTGAAACTCCTTTACAATTGGCATTAATTCACCGGAGATTCCTGTATCCTCGGTTTTCGATGCTATCTATCTTCTGCTATATCTAGATTCTATCTCTGGAAATCGAATGTCGATTTGCCTTAGATTTCTGCATTGATTATATTCCTGAAGTCTCGGTTGATCGATTAAGGTTGCCCGTGATTTATATTGGCTTATCAACTCCTATTTGGTAATTAAAATATCTCATCTTCCTTCGAGCTTATTTTCGAACTCGAATTCTATTTAATTAGAGTTCCTCTAAATTGAATCTCTGTTTGTTTAAAATCCATCCTTGAATCATCCCTTGGAAATTTGTATTTGGTTGTATTTTGAAATTGTGCATACATCGAAATCATTATTTTGATAAGGATGACCCTATTTTGTATGAAATTAAAATGTGTCAATAAGGATTTTTTTATCTTTTAAAAATGAGAATTTGAAATTTCGAAAGGATTTGAAATTTTGAAAATTCTATAAGAATTTGACTTATATAAAAATTATTTTATAACTGAAGAGTTTTGAATTTGAATTTCGAGGACTTGAACTCTGGTGTTTTGAAATCGGTTTTAAAATTTTAGAAAATATATAATAACAATATGTTTAAAAGATATTTTCTGAATAAGAAATGTGTCAAATGTATTCGAATGAATTCCAATGATTTTGAAGAGAGTTCAAAGAAGTTTCAAGAAAATAAAAGTCCAGGACCCACTTATGTCGCTGGAAAATAATTTCGGTAATGAATGCATGCATCACCGACATTGATTTTCGAGTTTCTGAGTGGGGGAGAGGACACTCTAGTAGCTTTTCTATGCGAGTGACTTTGTGAAACTAAATTTTGAAGTATGGTTTGATATTCGGAGGATATATGTGTATATATATTTGAAATAATATAAAGTAAGCCGGTGTTCGGTCCACGAGTTTCAGATTGTTTTGGTATAACCTTATCTATTGGAATTGATTTACTAATTTGATGGTGATTTCCAACTTTTGGATTTTTAATACAATTTCTTCGACTATTTTTAAAAGTTCGAGCACTTCCAAATCAAGCTTTAATTTTCAAAGCTAAGTAATCCTGGAAAAATATTAATCATTCGATTAGGTAAATGAGTTGAACTGTTTTGTTAAGTAAATGAATAAGATTATTTTGAATTATACTGATATGGAATTTAGTTTTGGAATGTTTTGAATAAAATTTTGTTTTAAATAGTATGAAAGGTAAATTGATCTTTTGAATATAAATAAATAGTTTAAAGGTCTTAAAGGGATTAAACTTGGAAATTATTTTGGGTATAGTTGATTATGAGAAGATATTTGGTTTTGAAAATTAATTTGGATAGCAAAACCCAGTATTTATATGATGGTTTGGAAATGAATTTGTTTGGCATAAATTTTGTTGATTTGGAAACCAGGATTATTTTCTAAATCTATTGTTTTGAAAAACTTTGAAATTGAATATATATAATTTGGAAGAAATGATTTGGCGAAATCATATATATTTTGAAACTGAATTGATATCGAAAAGGAATTGAAATTGAGAACCTTGTTTTACTAAATACGTGATTTGGGGGTTATCGAA
The DNA here is from genome assembly GCA_030765085.1 of Allium cepa. Classification (NCBI taxonomy): domain Eukaryota; kingdom Viridiplantae; phylum Streptophyta; class Magnoliopsida; order Asparagales; family Amaryllidaceae; genus Allium; species Allium cepa. The sequence continues at coordinate 572,529,212 of CM060935.1, forward strand.
CTTATATAAATGGTTTTGTATAAGTATGAAATTGATTTGAAAACTTGTGATTCGAAAAGGTACTCATACTCAATTTGGAAAGAGAAATCTTATATAACCGAAGTCTATATAAGTGTGATTTGACATACTATTGATTTTGGAAAGTATATGATTTGAAATGAAATCTTATATATAATGGACTTTATATAAGTATGATATTTGAAAGTGATTTGAAAGGTACTATATGATACATATTTTCTAAGTAAAGATATGGAAAGTGCCTTCTGCTTGATATCCGCTTTGTGGCCACACTGTGGATTTATTCTATCGATATTATTCTCTCTGATTTGGGTTTTCCGGATATGATACTCGAGTGTCCATCGAATTTCATGGCGATCTCCATGGTCTTATGAGTGCGACTGCATAGAGTAATTCGCAGGGACTGCGAGAGTCTAAGGGTATAGATGTTTCTTGGGGGATCCAAGCATAACCATTGTGTATCTACGATCTATTGGGTCGCTTGGTAGCGTAATCTGTAGGGGTTGTGAGAGCCTAAGGGTACGGATGTTTCCTTGGGGATCCAGGCGTAATCATTGTGATCTATGGTACTACCAGTCTTCATGGCGTAATCGCAGGGCTGTGGTAGTCAGCCTGCGGGTACGGATGTTTCCTGGTGGATATAGGCGTAACTATTGTGTATCCGCGATCCATGATCGACATGTTTTGGTTTGGTTGTTTTGTTTGGATTGTACTTTTCATATCTGTTTTTAAAAAGTTTTTTTCAAGTATTTTCACTGGGTGTTGAAACAAGTCTACTAAGTACCTGAAGAATTCTAGCTTTGCGCCTGATCAACGCATGTCCAGAGTCTGCAGGAACGAAAGTAAACTCGTTAAGACATCGAGTTATAAAAGTATTTTGATAAAGTATTATATAAAGGATATTTTTGATCATCTATTTTACTTGTCTAAATAATTTAAAATGCTTTAAAATATTGTTTACTTCGAACTGTTAGATTTGAATCAAATGACTATTCATCGTATTATAAAATGTTATAAATATACAAAATTTTAATTGAAACTTATATGGTTTTAAAATATGGTTCATCCTTTTGCTTTCAACCTATTTTTCCTTCTAGCTATTTCAACCTTCTTCCTCTTCGAGGGTCCTTTCCGCGTATGGAAAGAGTTGGTTCTTTGGCTTATCGTTTTGATCTGCCCGAGAAGCTTTCCGAAGTACATGATGTATTCCATATCTCGCATCTTCGCTTGTACCTTCATGACCCATCTCTTTTTGTTCAGCCTTCTGCTCTTGAAGGTTTGGATATTGAGCTTAATCTGACTGTCGAGAGTAAGCCACTTCGTATTATCAGCAGAGGTACGAAGCAGCTAAGAAGGGAATCTGTTAGTTTGATCAATGTACGATGGGGTACCGATGATCGAGATTGCACCCGGGAAACAGAGGAGAGCATTTGTGCTTCGAATCCAAAATTGTTTTTCCTAGTACTATTTGTTGTCTATCATGCTTTTCCTTATTTTCCTTGTCCGTTCTTTTTGAGGACGAAAAGATTTGAGTGGGGGAGAGTGTAACAACCCAGTATTTTGCGATTATTTTAATTGTTTATTTTAATTATTTAAATTGAAACTCTGGATTTAAAAGAAAACTTTACTATATTTATTAAAATGAATAATTTTTTTATTTAAGAGTATATTTTGATTTTTGTGTGAATTATAATTTCAAACCTGAATAAATAGGACATTTCCAGAAAAAGTGGATTTTTGATCAATCTAGTCAAACTTTGACTTTTAAATTTAAAATTTAATATTTGAATTTTTGAATTTTATCTTTCATTATGAAAATACATTTAATTTCAAGATTACTACTTTTCGTTTCGTTGAAATCCGATTTATATTGTGAAAGTTATGCTTTTTACAATATTGTATGTAAATTGATTTATCTAATAAAATTGTCTATTTTAAATTATATAAATAATATTTTTATTTGTCATATCATGTTGTAATATGTGTAATATGACATGTTAGGTATATATTTTATTTTTAAAACATTTTAAAGTGATGTTATGATTTTCCAAAGCTTGCTGTATTTTATTTTCAATTTTTAAAACCTAGTTTCTATTTTTAAGCTATTTTCTTAATTAATATATATTTATCTAAAATTTATTTACTTATTTTTATTCATACATTATTTTATTTTTTTTGTTTTGTTTACTTACATTTTCATGTATTTAAAAAAGAATAAAGAAAATTAGAAATATGAAGAGTTTTATAACCTTTCACATGCCTTTGACTTTTCACCTTCTTTTTACCTTTTCATTTGCAAATCAACACTTGCATTCAATTTGGCTGACCATATCCTTTCTTTAGCCCATCATCTTCATTTTTCATGAAAAAATAAGTTTCTCAATCCTAAACTTTCGGCCATCAACTTCTGAGCAAAAAAACTGGTAATGTTCTTTCACTTTTTTTTTCATTTTTTTCCATGTTTTGTGCATTCATCTTGCACTTGCTTTCACTTTGGATGTTCAGCCTGTAGCCTCCACCATCACCACCACCTCCACCACTATCATTCTCAGCTGTCATCACCTCCATCTCCTCTGACCTGCATGGCCGTGGCCATCCTAGATGAGAAGCTCCACAAGAATTATCAAAACATCACCTTAAACATGCATAGCCGATCACCAATGCCTCCACCACTTCACCACACCCCTTGGCCACCTATTGCTTCACTTCCACCAGCCCCTACATAACCCAAAGTCACTGCCACACCATCCTCTAGCTTCCACTAGGCCTGGTCGAGCAAATACATGCCATTGCCGAATCTTGTAGTGGTAACAAAATTCATTTTTATGCCTTGGCTTGTGATGTTCATGCATTACAACTTCCACTCCTTCACTTCCTCATTTTGGCCGACCCCATGAACCATACCTGACCCAAATTCATAGCTTGGGCCGTGCATTTTTATACCTAGGCTGAGCATAGGATGGGTGAAAGCAAGTGCAAGTGATTTGGTTCTTGGTTGTGCATTATTTTTAGTCTTGTTTAATGTTATATTGTGTTGTATATTTATGTGAAATATGTTGTTTTGTTTCATATGTACAAGCCAACTATTTTGGCTCTCCTCTCACTTGAATCTGTAATCGTGCCTTCATGATTTCTTGGTGTTTGTTTGTGTGTCTTAATCAGTTATCTACAGCTTGTAGAGGTGAGTATTTCTCACCAGACATTCTGTACTTATATAAGTAGTAAATTGACACCCTGTGAATCTGTAGACTATATTATCATGTTATACTTGCCTATGCTATGATTCATATGATGTTCACCCTTTTTATACACCTTTCATATCATCTGTTACTGTTATAAAATGCTGTTCTATTTATTTATATCAGTTTATCACACTACAAGTTTCCTGTAGATTAAAATCACTATGGGTTGAAATGACACATACCCGGGAAATCAATTGGCTGAACTTGTTGCCCGGGAAATCAAGTATCTCTGCCCAAAGGATTGTGAATCTAAAGGGTGTAACTCATAGCTTGAAATCGAGGGTGTAATTGTAAAGATTGTTTTTGAAAGGAAATCCGTACTTGTGTACGGGACTGATGTAGGGTAACTCCGAACCAGTATAAAATCTGGTGTGTTCTTTTCTTTACTATTTTTACTTTATTTCTGCATCTGTGTTTGTTTCTGTAATCATATGTGTGTTTGAATATTGCATACATTTGTGTTTAAATTAACAAAAACTAAAAAGATTTAACAATTCTCTAAAAACACTATTCACCCCCTCTAGTGTTTATCCTTAGCCTTAAAATCCTTATCTGCATTTCTCACATTTGGTATCGGAGCAAGGTTTTCAAAGTTTCAAAATCTGATTTTTGAAAAAGTTTTAAAATGGCTATGTTTGTTAATACTAGTTTAGAAATATTTAGATCATCATTGTCTTTTGAGTCTGCATATAATCAATGTTCAAGTTTAAGTTGCCTACCAAAGTTGGTTGATATGCAGGAATTATGCTTTATGGCTATTGAGGAATCAATACACAACGGAGAAATTGTGCAGATCAGAAAGGACAAATGGATACTCGATTGTGGATATTCTAGACACATGACTGGCAATCCAGATATGTTAAATGATATAATATACAAAGAGGGAGGACTGGTTAACTTTGGAGACAATTCAAAAGGATATGTGATTGGCATCGGCAAAGTCGGTAACTCTAAAACTCCTATTATTACTATTGTTTTTCTAGTTAAAAATCTGAAACATAATCTGCTTAGTATAAGTCAACTTTGCGATAAAGGATATAAAATTAAGTTTGAAAAAGATAAATATCACATTGAAGATAACAATTCAACCATAATATTTGAGGGAGTTAGGAAAAAGAATATTTATATTCTTAGTATGAAAGTTTCAAATGATAACTTATGTCTTTTGGCAAATACAAGTGACTCTTGGATTTGGCATTAGAGATTTGGGCATTTGAATTTCAAACTCTTATCTAGACTGTCAAAACATGATCTAGTAAGAGGTCTCCCTTAAATGAATTTTAAAGTAGATAGTCTATGTGATGCATGTCAATTAGGAAAAATTAGAAAACGTTCCTTTAAATTAAAAGATATGATTTCAACTTCAAAACCTCTTGAATAATTCACCTTGATTTATTTAGTCCATCTCAAATTCTATCAATAAATCATAGTAACTATGTTTTTGTAATTGTAGATGATTATTCTAGATTTACATGGATAATATTTTTGAAACATAAAAGTGATACTTTTGAATGTTTTAAGAACTTTACAAAAAGGATTCAAAATCAACTTTCTCTAAAAATTATAACCATTCGTAGTGATCACGGTAGTGAATTTGAAAATGAAAAGTTTGAGGAATTCTCCAATAAAAAGGGAATAACTCACAAATTTTCATTTCCAAGAACTCCACAACAAAACAAAGTAGTAGAACATAAAAATAGGACGGTTCAAGAGTGTGCGAGAACTATGCTTTCAGACAGTAAATTACCAAAGAATTTTTGTGCAGAAGCAGTTGCTACCGCCTGTTATATTTCAAATAGAATTTTAATTAGACCTTTAACTAATAAGACTTCTTATGAACTTCTGCACTCAAAGAAAGCTAAAGTATCTTATTTTAGAATTTTTGGAAGTAAATGTTTCATTTTAAATACAAAAGGTAACTTAGATAAATTTGATCCTAAATCCGACAAAGGTATCTTTATCGGATGTTCTAATAGAAGTAAAGCATACAGAGTATTTAATTTAAGAATTAACATCATCGAAGAAACAATGCATGTGTCATTCAATGAAAATTTAAAAATTTTGAAGATACAAATGATGAAGATGATTTTATTACTCAAAATCAAGAGTCAACTGAAACTAATAATGAAATTAATCATCCTAATAAAAGGACTAAACTTTCAAAAGATCATCCTATTGAAAATATACTAGGAGATATGCAATCTGTAGTTAAAACTAGAAATCAACTAAGTCAAATGAGTAATGTAGCTTTTATATCAACTACTGAACCAAAAAATCCAAAAGAAGCATCAAGTGATGATTCATGGATTTTGGCTATGCAAGAAGAACTAAATCAATTTACTAGAAATGAAGTTTGAGAACTTGTTCCTAGACCTGAGAATAAAACTATAATTGGAACTAAATGAGTTTATATAAATAAAATGAATGAATAAGGAGAGATAGTTAGAAATAAAGCCTGATTAGTCGCTATAGGTTTTTGTCAAGAAGAAGGAATAGATTTTGATGAAACCTTTGCTCCCGTAGCTAGATTAGAAGCCATTAGGATTCTACTTGCTTTCGCAAATCATAATAATTTTAAACTATATCAAACGGATGTTAAAAGTGCCTTTTTAAATGGATTTGTGAATGAAGAAGTTTATGTTGAACAACCACCACTTTTTGAAAATGAAAAATTACCAAATCATGTTTACAAACTTAAGAAAGCTTTATATGGTCTAAAACAAACTCCTAGAGCCTGGTATGAAAGACTAAGATCTTACTTATTACAATCAAATTTCGAAATTGGTAAAGTAGATAATATTCTTTTTATTAAAAGAAATAAAAATGATATTCAACTAGTACAAGTTTACGTAGATGGTATCATTTTTGGATCAACTAACTTTGAAATGAATAAAGAATTTTCTGAAATAATGAAAAAAGAGTTTGAGATGAGTCATATGGGTGAATTAAACTTCTTATTAGGATTACAAATAGAACAATTATACAATGGTATCTATATTAGTCAAGAAAAATATGCTAAAGACCTAATTAATAAATTTGGTTTGACTACTGCGCGTGGAAAATCCACTCCCATGGCAAACAATGAGTATCTTAGTAAAGAAGTTCTCTCGAAAGATGTAGATCAAAAGTTATATAGAGGAATGATTGGGTCACTACTCAATATTACTGCTAGTAGACCTGATATCATGCATAGTGTTTGTCTCTGTGTAAGATATCAATCCCAACCTGAAGAGACCCACTTGAAATGTAGCAACCAGGTATTTTCAACCATTCACATCTGCACATGTCAGACTCGAATTGCTCAAAATACCGCGTTGTAAATAAAATTTGGAAAATCTTAGAATATACAGTAAATAATAATCACAGATCACAGACATAGAGTAATAATAGTGCAGCGGAAGAAAAAGAGATAGTAGTTCATGAAGCTACTATATAAATATATCAGAGTTAAATAAGATACAACAGAAGAAATAAAGTACAAAATAAGTCTCCATATGATAACCAAGTACAAGATGAATAGAACAACAGAACTAAAATAGATAAAACTAGACAAGCAGATAATCTCTAGCGATTCCAATCTCCAGAAGGTGGAATCCAAATCTGTGAATAACTCAGGCTGACCCGAGCGTAAATAAAAATACAAACACTCGAGTCAGGACATACATACTTATACAATGTAAACCAACTCAAGTGAATTGTAGTAGAAGTACAAGTAACTTAAAGGATGCTTGGAACCGCCCATGCTCTAAGGATCCGTTAAACTATTTACTATGTAGTAATATTTCGCTATTATAATAAAGTCTAATAGTAAAATAAACTTACTTTTTAATAGCGTTAAGGGGTTACCCATATAGCCCTTAACACAAATAATGCCATAGTCCATACAACACCTGCATATCTCCTGATCGGGAGACTATGAGAAGATGCTCCATAGGTACGAAACAAATAGAAACTCGTAGTAAAGGCTCGATATGGTAGGTGACACGACACACAAGGCAATGCCAGGGTAGATATACCAGTTATGCACACGGGCTGGTGGTAACGCAGCAGTCACATACGCCCACCTCGGAACACATTCCTAAAATCGGAGGGGCGCCCAAACAATCACAAAAGCAATAGAATGGTATCGAAGAAATGTGTCCGACCAAAGGAGCTACCCCTTTTGGCCCGAGATTGCTCCTGTTTTAGCCACCTTATGCCAACTCATGGGAGTTGGGTCCACGTAATATACCTCAAGAACATCGCCACTATCCTACTTCATTCTGGAATCTCCATCGCGTACCTAGTTAGTCAAAGTGGTTTTCGGTATCGACATAGAGTATGCCCATATCCGATCCCGGTCTCTTTGCCAACCAATCGTTATTATAACCCGTGGTTATAACTTTAAAATAATATTTTATACTTAAAATATAGATATAATTTCAATCCAAATCTTTATCAAATAAAGATTAAATCATTTCCAAAACCATTTCAATATATCAACATACCATATCTTTCAAATTCAAATATTTATCAAAATAAATATCAAGTCATTTCTAACCAATTCAATATATTAAATTATTATATCTTTCAAAACATCCTTCCAAAATCATTTTATTATATTAAAATATCATAACTCTTTAAAGCTTCATTTCCAAAATATCATATCTTTCAAAACTTCTTTTCAAATCATTTTAATATCAAATCATCATATCTTTCAAAACCACGTTTCAAATCATTTTAATATATCAAAATATCATATCTTTCAAAACCACATTTCAAATCATTTTAATATATCAAAATATCACATCTTTTCAAAACCACATTTCAAATCATTTTAATATATCAAAATATCATATCTTTCAAAACCACATTTCAAATCATCATATAAGTTCAAATCCAAATATTCAACTTTAAATACCCTTTAAATTCAAAGATATCATTCATTTATTATCATTCCAAATCACCTTTTAAATAACTTATATTTTAATCAAAATAATTCATTTAAACCATTCAAAATTTTAGTTTATATACTTTCAAATCAAGTATTCAATTTCCAAAGTTTTAAACCATTATGAGTTCATTTACTAAGTTAAAACCATAACGTTGAAAATTTCAACCTTTCACAGCATTCAGAAAAGCTGCTGAAAGTTATACTTGAAAACGTTTCAATTTAAACCATTTAAACATTATAAAAATATATTTTACATTCAAAGATGTTCATTAAAAATACTCTTTTAATTAATGATTTTTTTATAAAACAACATTTTATAATTAAATCAAATTTCACAAATCAACTTAATAAATTCAAGTGCAAACTTTCCCATTTTACATTTAACACTTTATTAACATTTACATTTTCAAATTAAACTAAATTTCTAATTTATTTAATTAACTTAAACCCTAAAACCAAATTCACATTTCCAGGTCAAGTTCATTTTAAAATTACTCTTTTAAGCGTTCATTTATTTAACCATTTTAATACATAGAAAAATCAATAATACTTTATTAATTCATTTAAACTAAATTTAATCAAATCATCATATTTACCATTTTCCAAATATAATTAAATTTCTATTTTATTTATATAACTTAAAATTCCCTTTTTAAACCAAAACCCAAATTTCCGGACTTTAAGTTATAATTCAAAAATTCATTTTTTACCATTCATTTGAATTACATTTTTTTACTTCTAGAAAAATCCAAAATTTCTTTATTTAAACATTAAAAATCCAATTTAAATCAAATTTCATAATTTTTCACTTTTAAAAATATTTAAAATATTCAAAATACTTTATAGAAATATAACCATGGGCCTGTATATAGTTTTTTAACCTAGGTCAAGTGATACAGATATATATCATTTCAATCCACAGTTTAAAAAGTAAAATCCGGGTTCTGTCATTTCAAACCCGCAATCCCAAGTTAAAGTAAAATAAATAAAACCATTCAGGCCTATCATTTCAGCCCATAATGATTTTTCCTTATTCTAAAGTCTGTTTGGGTATGTATCATTTCAACCCATAGTGATTCTAATCTATAGGGAACTTGCAGTGTGATAAACAGATATAAGTGAACAGTTAACCGCATATATAAATAAAGATGATATGACATGAAATTTAACAGGTTTAACATCATATATAAATAATCACTGGCAATTATAGCATCATATATAATTCTACACGTTCAGTTGTTTTTGTTTCACAACCGCATAAGTATAAATGTCGTGTGAGCTTTACTCACCTCAAAATGCTGGAGATTGCAATACAAATGACATAACGGAATCAAGAGCAAAATGACAAGCCTATGGACTTGAGTGGAGAGTGAATCCAAGCTAAAGATCTTGTGTTACAACCCAAACAAAATAGAATAAAATTATAATTCAACACAACATTCAAATGGAACAACTTTGAATTGAAAAGCAATACAAATACACAACTTTTTGCCTCGATTTCTCCACTTGCTAGCACAGCTTAGGGGATGTTTTGGTACAGGTTTGGACATGCTTTGGCTCAGGATTGAACATAGGAAATGCATGGAATGAAGACTAGACATGTAGAGGAAGTTACAACATAGGCATGTGAAGAGTTTTAGGCACACTAACATGGTTTTGGTCAACAAGAGGGGCTTGGCCATGGGATGTTTGGCTCGGCCAGTGGAGTATGGGTCTGGTAAGAGGTATGAGGGATGAGTAAGGGTCTGGACAGAGGTGGTGGTGGCTGCCTAAGGTGATGGTGGTGGTGGAAATGGGAGTGGTGAAGCAATATAGGTCGGCTAGTGTTGTTTTTAAGGGGTTTCAACATTTGTTTGTGGTGTTTTCATCATCTAAAGGGAACATCAACTACTGGTCAGAGGAGGAGAGAGAGCTTTGAAGCCGTGGAAGGGGAGGAGGAAGGTGGTGGGGGTGATAGTGGTGGTGGCTGATCACAACAAGCAAGAGGAATCAAGGCAAAAGCATGAAAAGTAAGAAGAAAGAAGAGAAAAAGTGGAAAAAGGAGGAGAGGCCATTACCATTTCCTTCTAGCCATGAAAACAAATGAAGAGTGATGTTTTTATCACGTGAAAAATGAGGCAAAACTCAAGGCTAAAGCAGTAGGTAGTATGGCTAAACTGAATTGATGAGAAGGTTATGGAAAATGAAAAGTTTAGGCAATGAAAGGTCTTAGGTTAAAAGCTTTTTAAACTCCTCACATTTCCATTCTTTTTAAATCAAATAAAAGGAAATAAAAATTTCAGTAAATACTTTTAAAAACCGAAACAAGTGAAATAAAAATGAAAATAAAAATAAAATTTAAAGAAAATAGAAAAAAATAAAAGAAATTGCTTAAAAATTGAAAACAGGGTCCAGAAATTACAAATAAATCACTACTGACTTTGGAAAATTATCAACTTCATCTTAAAAATATTATAAAACAAAATTTTGAAATAAAATACTTCATTTATCATTTCTAAAATTAAATAAATAATTTAAATTAGAGAAAATTGAAAAATAATTAAATAAATAGTTTAAAAATTGGAAACAGGACGTAGAACATACAAATAAATATCACTAGCCTTAAAAAATTTCTATTTCACTTTAAAACAAATAAGAAGTCAAATAAATAAAATAAATTAAAAAAAATTAAAGTAGTAATGAGAAGAAAATAAGTTCTTAAGAAAATATAAAAATAAATAAAGAATTTCTTTAATAAATTGAAACTAGAAATTAAAAATGTAAACAGAATACAACTGACATTGGAAAATGTCAATTACACTTTTTAAAAAGTTTGAAAACTAAAATATACACATAACATGTTATTTTACTCATTAAAATATAAATTAGAACATTACATGACCAAATAAAATATTATTTATATACTTTAAAATAAACAATTTTGTTAAATACAACAAATTTCAAACAATAGTTAAAAAGGCATAACTTTCACATTATAAATCAGATTTCAACGAAAGAAAAGCAGCGTTCTTAAAATTTTATTTACTTTCATAATAAAAGATAAAATTCAAATTTTCAAACTTTTAAATTTTTAAGTTAAAAGTCAAAGTTGACCAAAATTCATTATATTTGGAATTCAATTTAGTCATGTTTGGAGTTCTAATTCACATCAAAATCAAAGGTTATATTTGAAATAACAAAATTATCTAAATTAAATAAATTAAATAAAGTTAAATCAAAATTTAACTAAAATAATTGAAATATACAATTAAAATCACAAAATACGGGGTTGTTACACTCTCCCCCACTCAAAAACTTTCGTCCTCGAAAAGGAATGAGGTACGGGAAAGCACAGAAAAGATAGAAATGAAATAAGATTAAGACAAGGTGACAAGAAAATTGAGATTATACCTGATAACTGTTGTTATAAGTTAGTTTAACAAGGTGGAGATGATCTTTCCGAGATCCTCCAGAATCAAGAACATAAGCACGAAAAAGGTGGATTCAAAATGAGTACCAAAGATTATCAATGATTATAGAAAAATTTCTAAACAGAAAGATTATAGAAAGATGCCTATAACAGTTTGTAGCAAGATATGGGAACTAAGAACAACCAAAAAATAGTTTGAAAAACAAAATAATATAATAAGTTAGAAACCATGGAAATTTCAACTTAAATTGATAATTAATTTTACACCAGTTAAATAAACCTTAACTATCTCTAATTTCAATATCTTATCATCCAATTTTCTTAAGAAAAATCATTTATTATACTCAAAATGTACGTAATAAATTTAATTCTCCCTTATTCCTAATTAAAATTAAATTTATTCCACTCAATATTTTTTTTCCTATGTTAAGTATTTACACTTATTATAACTGTTTTAACTTATTCTTAGTTCTTTTAACATCATTTTATATTGTAAATTATTCAATTTACTCTTTTATTCTATTTACCTCTATTAATCTTTTTATAAAAAAATTTAAGTGTATAATATTTATTATAACCACTCAAATTTTATTTATGAAATCTTTTTATATTGCATGTTATCCAGTTACATTGTTAACTTCTGAAATTAAGGTAAGTTATTTTGTAATGCTATTGAACATTACACAAATAAAACTTTCTCATTCAATTATCTCAAGTTTGAATCATTTATTCAAAAGTTTTAAATTTTGTTTTTATAATTGAAATTATTTTTTAAGATAAAATTTAAGAATTAAATTTCCGATTCCTTCCAAACCATTTAGAGATAAATAAATATATGTACATAATATGTTAAACCAAATTTAAATCATATATATATATACATTATAAATCGAGTCTTATTTTAGAAATTCAAATCAATTAAATTTCCCTAAACAAAGCTGTAGCAAGACTACAGAACGGTCTCTTCACTTCGAAACTCGAAAATGAACGTCGATGATGCCGCGGTCATCACCAAAGTTATTTTCTAGCGACAAAGACAAGAGCACTAATTTTAAACTTTAAAATTCCTTGGAAAAAAATTTCTATTCGAAAATACTTTAGATAATATAACCTTTTAAAACTTTAAACACAAGGTTTGAAACCATCGGAAATTAAATTCTCTAATTTCTTGTTTTAAATTCATTTCAGTTCCCAAATAAATTTACAAACAACTAGTTATAAATTCATTTATAGAACAGTAAATGATAAATCAAGTATTATCATTTCAAATAATCAATTTAAATTAATTTATTAAGTTCCATAAATTTACTTATACATCAAAATTTATTTCACTAACCAAATTTTAAAATAATATTGTGTCAGTTTGTTCTGTCAAAGTGTTTTAGAAATCCTATCGATAGCATTGATCGGACGAATCGATTGGAAACCCAAATCAACATCAACAACCCAAACAACACAATATAAAAAAAAATAGATTTACAAGTACAATTCAAAATGTTTGGAAGAATAGATTGGAAACAAAAGACAAGATGATTAAATAACAGAGTAGGGAGATGGGTAAGCTTAAGTAAATCGCGAGCAACCTTAACAGGGTCAACCGTGACTTAAAGAATAAGATCAATGTGGATTTTTCTGGAGTAAATCGACATTCGATCTCAATAGATAGAGTTTGGAATAACAAAAAACATTAGCATCTAAACCAAGGATAGATATAAATCTCTGGTGAATCGATGCTAACTGTAAAGGAGTTCCCCCTTTTCCAATTCAATTTGAAATTAGCGAGACCGCTGACTCACTAAAAAGATCATTCGAAGCGGAGTTATGGAATACTCCAGAGTCAACAGAAGATGAATAGTGAGGGACATGAATGGATTTTGAAACCGCAGGGAACGTTCCAAAATTCAAAGGAATCGAGTCAAAAAGGAAGAGATTCAAACTCGAATGAAAGTGATTCTATAAATACATTCACTCCATATGCCGAGTTTTGCCTAGAGCTACCAAAGCTCTGATACCAAATGTAATAACCAGGTATTTTCAACCATTCGCATCCGCACATGTCGGACTTAAATTGCTCAAAATACCGCGTTGTAAATAAAATTTGGCAAATCTCAGAATGTACAGTAAATAATAATCACAAATCACAGACACAGAGTAATAATAGTGCAGCGGAAGAAAAAGAGATAGTAGTTCATGAAGCTATTATATAAATATATCAGAGTTAAATAAGATACAGCAGAAGAAATAAAGTACAAAAGAAGTCTCCATATGATAACCAAGTACAAGCTGAATAGAACAACAGAACTGAAATAGATAAAACTAGACAAGCAGATAATCTCCAGCGATTCCAATCTCCAGAAGGTGGAATCCAAATCTGTGAATAACTCAGGCTGACCCGAGTGTAAATAAAAATACAAACACTCGAGTCAGGACATACATACTTATACAATGTAAACCAACTCAAGTGAACTGTAATAAAAGTACAAGTAACTTAAAGGATGCTTGGGACCGCCCATCCTCCAAGGATCCGTTAAACTAATTACTATGTAGTAATATTTCGCTATTATAATAATGTCTAACAGTAAAATAAACTTACTTTTTAATAGCGTTAAGGGGTTACCCATATAGCCCTTAACACAAATAATGCCAGTAGTTTATACAACACCTGCATATCTCCTGATCGGGAGACTACGAGAAGATGCACCATAGGTACGACACAAATAGAAACTCGTAGTAAAGGCTCGATATGGTAGGTGACACGACACACAAGGCAATGCCAGGGTAGATATACCAATTACGCACACGGGCTGGTGGTAACGTAGCAGCTACATACGCCCAACTCGAAACACATTCCTAAAATCGGGGGGGGGGGGGGCAAATAATCACAAAAACAATAGAATGGTATCGAAGAAATGTGTCTGACCAGAGGAGCTAACCCTTTTGGCCCGAGATCGCTCCTGTTTTAGCTACCTTATGCCAACTCACGGGAGTTGGGTCCACGTAATATACCTCAAGAACGTCGCCACCATCCTACCTCATTTTGGAATCTCCACCGCGTACACGGTTAGTCAAAGCGGTTTTTGGTATCGACAGAGAGTATGCCCATATCCGATCCCGGTCTCTTTGCCAACCAATCGTTATTATAACCCGTGGTTATAACTTTAAAATAATATTTTATACTTAAAATATAGATATCATTTCAATCCAAATCTTTATCAAATAAAGATTAAATCATTTCCAAAACCATTTCAATATATCAACATACCATATCTTTCAAATTCGAATATTTATCAAAATAAATATCAAGTCATTTCTAACTATTTCAATATATTAAATTATTATATCTTTCAAAACTTCCTTCCAAAATCATTTTATTATATGAAAATATCATAACTCTTTAAAGCTTCATTTCCAAAATATCATATCTTTCAGAACTTCTTTTCAAATCATTTTAATATCAAAACATCATATCTTTCAAAACCACATTTCAAATCATTTTAATATATCAAAATATCATATCTTTCAAAACCACATTTCAAATCATTTTAATATATCAAAATATCATATCTTTCAAAACCACATTTCAAATCATTATATAAGTTCAAATCCAAATATTCAACTTTAAATACCCTTTAAATTCAAAGATATTATTCATTTATTATCATTCCAAATCACCTTTTAAATAACTTATATTTTAATCAAAATAATTCATTTAAACCATTTAAAATTTTAGTTTATATACTTTCAAATCAAGTATTCAATTTCCAAAGTTTTAAACCATTATGAGTTCATTTACTAAGTTAAAACCATAACGTTGAAAATTTCAACCTTTCACAGCATTCAGAAAAGCTGCTGAAAGTTATACTTGAAATCGTTTCAATTTAAACCATTTAAACATTATAAAATTATATTTTACATTCAAAGATGTTCATTAAAAATACTCTTTTAATTAATGATTTTTTTTTTATAAAGCAACATTTTATAATTTAATCAAATTTCACAAATCACCTTAATAAATTCAATTGCAAACTTTCCCATTTTTACATTTAACACTTCATTAACATTTACATTTTCAAATTATCATTTCATAAATTAAACTAAATTTCCAATTTATTTAATTAACTTAAACCCTTAATTAAAACCAAATTCACATTTCCAGGTCAAGTTCATTTTAAAATTACTCTTTTAGGCGTTCATTCATTTAACCATTTTAATACATAGAAAAATTTATTAATACATTTAAACTCAAATTTAATCAAATCATCATATTTACCATTTTCCAAATATAATTAAATTTTGATTTTATTTATATAACTTAAAATTCCCTTTTTAAACCAAAACCCAAATTTCCAGACTTTAAGTTATAATTCAAAAATTCACTTTTTACCATTCATTTGAATTACATTTTTTTTACTTCTAGAAAACTCCAAAATTTCTTTGTTTAAACATTAAAAATCAAATTTAAATCAAATTTCATAATTTTTCACTTTTAAAATATTTAAAATATTCAAAATACTTTATAAAAATAAAACCACGGGCCTGTATATAGTTTTCTAACCTAGGTCAAGTTATACAGATATATATCATTTCAATCCGCAGTTTAAAAAGAAAAATCCGGGTTCTATCATTTCAAACCCGAAATCCCAACTTAAAATAAAATAAATAAAAACCGTTCTAGCTTATCATTTCAGCCCATAACGATTTTTCCCTATTCTAAATTCCGTTCGGGTATGTATCATTTCAACCCATAGTGATTCTAATCTACAGAGAACTTACAGTGTGATAAACAGATATAAATGTACAGTTAATAACATATATAAATAACAGATGATATGACATGAAATTAACAGGTTTAACATCATACATAAATAATCACTGGCAGTTATAGCATCATAAATAATTCTATACATTCAGTTGTTGTTGTTTCACAACTGCATAAGTATAAATGTCGTGTGAGCTTTACTCACCTCAAAATGCTGGAGATTGCAATACAACTGACATAAGGAATCAAGAGCAAAATGACAAGCCTATGGACTTGAGTGGAGAGCGAATTCAAGCTAAAGATCTTGTGTTACAACCCAAACAAAATAGAATAAAATTATAATTCAACACAACATTGAAATGGAACAACTTTGAATTGAAAAGCAATATGAATACACAACATTTTGCCTTGCTTTCTACACTTGCTAGCACAGCTTAGGGGATGTTTTGGTTCAGGTTTGGACATGCTTTGGCTCAGGTTTGAACATAGGAAATGCATGGCATGAAGGCTAGACATGTAGAGGAAGTTACAACATAGGCATGCGAAGAGTTTTAGGCACACTAGCATGGTTTTGGACAACAAGAGGGGCTTGGCCATGGGATGTTTGGCTCAGCCAGTGGAGTATGGGTATGGTTTGAGGTAGGAGGGGTGAGTAAAGGTATGGATAGAGGTGGTGGTGGCTTCCTAAGGTGATGGTGGTGGTGGAAATGGAAGTGGTGAAGCAATATAGGTCCGCTAGTGTTGTTTTTAAGGGGTTTCAACATTTGTTTGTGGTGTTTTCATCATCTAAAGGGAACGACCACTACTGGTTAGAGGAGGAGAGAGAGGTTTAAAACCGTGGAAGGGGAGGAGGAAGGTGGTGGAGGTGATAGTGGTGGTGGCCGATCACAACAAGCAAGAGCAATCAAGGCAAAAGCATGAAAAGTAAGAAGAAAGAAGAGAAAAGGTGGAAAAAGGAGGAGAGGCCATTACCATTTTCCTTCAAGCCATGAAAACAAATGAAGAGTGATGTTTTTCTTACGTGAAAAATGAGACAAAAATCACGGCTAAAGCAGTAGGTAGTACGGCTAAAATGAATTGATGAGAAGGTTATGGAAAATGAAAAGTTTAGGCAATGAAAGGTCTTAGGTTAAAAGCTTTTTAAACTCTTCACATTTCCATTCTTTTGAAATCAAATAAAAGCAAATAAAAATTTCAGTAAATACTTTTAAAAACCGAAACAAAGTAAAATAAAAATGAAAATAAAAATAAAATTTAAAGAAAATAGAAAAAAATAATAAAAGAAATTGCTTAAAAATTGAAAACAGGGTCCAGAAATTACAAATAAATCACTATTGACTTTGGAAAATTATCAACTTCATCTTAAAAATATTATAAAACAAAATTTTGAAATAAAATGCTTCATTTATCATTTCTAAAATGAAATAAATAATTTAAATTAGAGAAAATAGAAAAATATTTAAATAAATAGTTTAAAAATTGGAAACAGAACTTAAAACATACAAATAAATATCACTAGCCTTAAAAATTTCTATTACACTTTAAAACAAATAAGAAGTCAAATAAATAAAATAAATGAGCAAAAATAAAGTAGGAATGAGAAGAAAATTAGTTCTTAAGAAAATATAAAAATAAATAAAGAATTTCTTGAATAAATTGAAACTAGAAATTAAAAATTATAAACAGAATACAACTGACATTGAAAAATGGCAATTTCACTTTTAAAAAGTTTGAAAACTAAAATATACACATAAAATGTTATCTTACTCATATAAATATAAATTATAACATTACATGACTAAATAAAATATTATTTATATAATTTAAAATAAACAATTTTGTTAAATACAACAAATTTCACACAATAGTTAAAAGGCATAACTTTCACACTATAAATCAGATTTCAACGAAACGAAAAGCAGTATTCTTAAAATTTTATCTACTTTCACAATAAAAGATAAAGTTCAAAATTTTAAGCTTTTAAATTTTTAAGTTAGAAGTCAAAGTTGACCAAAATTCATTATATTTGGAAATTATTCTATTTAGTCATGTTTGGAGTTCTAATTCACTTCAAAATCAAAGGTTATATTTGAAATAACATAATTATCTAAATTAAATAAATAAAATAAATAAAATAAGTTAAATCAAAATTCAATTAAAATAATGGAAATATACAATTAAAAATAATCACAAAATACACGGTTGTTACATGAAAGCCGTAAAATGTATCATAAGATATGTTAAACACACTTCTAACTATGGCTTATTTTATCCTAACAATGATTCCTTTGACTTAATATCTTACTGTGATGCTGATTATGCTGGTTTTAAATCAGACCGAAAGAGTACAAGTGGAACTTTTTACTTTTTGGGGCATTCTCTGATTTCCTGGTTTAGTAAAAAGCAAAATACAGTTTCTTTATCAACTATTGAAGCAGAATATATTTCAGCCTCTTTGGCTTGTTCTCAAGTAATATATATGTAACAAAATTTAAAAGATTATGGTTTAAAATTTTCAAAATCACCAATTTATTGCGATAATACTAGTGCGATAAATTTATCCAAAAATACTACTCAACATGCTCGAACTAAATATATTGATATAAGACATCATTTTCTCAGAGATAATATAAATAAGGAAGTAATTACTCTAGATTATATCAATTCTGAGAATCAAATTGCTGGTATCTTAACAAAACCATTAAATGAATCTATATTTACTAAATTAAGAAGAGAATTAGGTATTTGTTCAATAACTGAAATATAAAATATAAATAAACAAAGTATAATTAAAAATTAATTCAAAATAAATTAAATTGGCAAAAATTCAAGAACTATGTCAACATAACCCTCTACCCTATGTCGACATACAACGTTTTTAAATTTTTGAAATTTTTCCCACCAAAATTCAAATAATTGATTATATATTCTTCACATTTTCGAAATTTTATTCATCCATTCTGTTATCTCTCTGTTCTTTTCTCTGAAATCAAATAATCAATGGCCTCCTCTTCCAAATCAAACATAAAATCAACCTTTTCGTTCCCCTCTCCTACATCTGGTCCATTTCAGCGTACTACTCTCGCTCGTGTGACTATAGTGGAGGATTCTCTAAAGGATGCACTTTAGTTAATGACTGAAATTCAAGTAATGCAACTTCGAATGGCCAAGGAACAAGTGAGGCAAGGCAAAATCCCTAGGAATTTGCAAAATTTTCTAATGGACAATCATGCTAACCCAATCTTGATTGACAAAGACTCTTCAGGAGATCAAAAACAAAAGGCCAGCGAAGAAGAAGAAGAAAAACCCATGGAAGAAGCGCATGCGGAAGATGACGACAATGTCGTTTGCGTTGGTGAAGTGTGTTTTGACAAGAATGGGAATCTTGTCGAACAATGTGGAAATTTCTGTTTCCACTATCTAAACTGTTCGATTCATATATCTCCTATGATCAAAAACACACATTAGTTTCTTCTCTTTCTTTACCACTATTGTATGTTCCTTCTTACATTTCCTACGAAATTGTAAATATAACTATATGATTAATAAATAAATTGTGTTCTTATATGAGTTCTTCCCTATTAATAAATATAACTATATGGTTATTATATACTTAGAATAGTTAGTAGTTTAGGATTAGGTTTATTATTAGATCTAAGTGTTGATTATTTATGATAACACTATCATTATAATCACATATCATAGAGTATTAGATTTAGGGGGAGTTCTATAGTTTGGTGTTATATAGTTTAGAGTTAGTTTTTTTGTTGATGACAAAAGGGGAGAAGGATAAAATAGGGTAGTTAGACATAGATTAAGGGGGAGTTATTAGGATAGAATTAATATTTTGTAAAAAAAGGTTGTCATCATCAAAAAGGGGGAGATTGTTAGTCCGTGAGATGATGGTTTTGATGACAACAACCTTAGAATAGATTATAAAATATAAATACTAACAGTATAAGTTTAGATATATATGTATATGCAGGATTTAACCATGCAGGTACCAAGAAGGAAGACTGTATAGTATAGAGATTCAAGATATCAAGATTGAAGATTCATGAGTATCAAGATTATCAAGAGTTCAAGTAATTTATTTTTTAATTAGAAAATTTGTTAGAACTCCTAGAAAAGCACTCGCATCTTAAAATCCAATTTATTCGTGGAATGGAATCCACTTCGAGCCTGTTAAAGGGATGGAACCTACGAAAAATCTAGTGGAACATTGTTTTGTAACCGCTAACTTTTTATTCAAAATGATTTTTCAAAATTAAATCTTGTTTTCAAAATGATTTCAAAACCTTCCTTTTAAAAGCATCAAAAACATCTATCCTGATTTCAAATACTTTCAGCCTCAAAATAATCTTTGATTTCAAAATCAAATTATTCTTGTTTTTAAAATATTTTTTAAATATAATATATTTAACTTTTAAATATTTATACTTAGATTTTAAATATAAAATTATAGTAATTTATATATATATTATTTTATATATTTACTTATGCATTTTAATAATAGTCAAGTATATTTATAAAGTTTAAAATAGTTTTAATATAAGATAGAGGTTATTTTCAAAGAAAATCAAAACATCAAAAATCCCTTTGGGATGTCGACATACTCATGTACCCCATGTCGACATGGTGTCAGTTGAGTTCAAAATTTAAATTTCAAAAGAAGTGTCTATTCGTCATAACTCTTCACGAATGGACATGGCTGTTATTCCTCTATAAATAGGGGTTGATTTCAACGAATTTTAAGATAGATTTTCTGGTTTTTCACTCCTCTTCTTCTTCCACATTTCTATATACAAATTCTTATCATTACTCTACCGAAATCAACATTGAATCTAACTAGATTATCTCTGGTTTGATTCTCTATCACTATCTCAACAAGATCCTCAGTGCTATTCAGAGTTGTAGGCTTTTTGTAATCAACTTAGCGAGAAAAGGTGTGATTGTAGCCTTGGAAATCAATCAAGCGAGATAAGGTGTGATTGTAGCCTTGGGAAATCAATTGGGTGAACTTGTTGCCCAAGAAATCAAGTATCTCTACCCGTAGGATTGTGAATCTGGAGGGTGTACCTCGTAGCCTTGAAATCAAGGGTGTAATTGTAAAGATTGTTTTTGAAAGGAAATCCGTACTTGTGTGCGGGACTGGATGCAGGGTAACTCCGAACCAGTATAAAATCCGGTGTGTTCTTTGCTTTACTTTTTTTACTTTATTTCTGCATCTGTGTTTGTTTCTGTGATCATATTCGTGCCCGCATTTCTCACACTTATAAGTTCATTATTTAGAAATGAATGTCATAATTTCTTGCATAACACTAATTTTATTCAATTTTCATTAATTTCATGCTAGTTCCTTAATTTATACAACATTCAAATTTATTTACTTATATCCAATTGTAACCAAGTATAACATTTAAGTCATTTCAATTGATTGGACTATCGTTAAAATATTTAATAATTAACTTAAATTTACATTATTACATTTCACTTTAGTTAACATAAATTTAACATTTAATGACATTCAGTTGCAATTGATTAAATGATTCTTAACAAATAACAATTGTCACCATTTCTATATTTAATCACATTTGTAAGTTTATCATTTACAACAAAAGTTATAGCCACTTACCATACTTATTCTATCCACTTTCTATCTATTATAAATTATTTCATTAATTAGTACATCCTTTAAATTATCAATTTCTTCTTTAATTCAATTATTAATTAATACATACATTACTGTAATTTATTTACAATCCATATCCAATTGTAACTTTTAATTATTTCAACTAATTAGAATTACTTTCAAAGCAATTGTGAATTACCTTAAATTAATACAGTTACCTTTTAATCCAAGTACATTCTTATTATTTAATCACAAAATTTCATTTCTTACAGCATTGAATCACAAAACCTTATTAAGTTTACAATTTTTTATTATTGAAAATTACAGGTCATTACACTCTCCCCCACTCAAAACTTCTGGTCCTCGAAAAGGAAAAAAAGGGAAAAGAAGGAATAAATTAATCAATATGTCTCATTCAAAATACTAAATTTATAAATAATTAATTTACAAAATTTGATAATTTAAATAAAATATATCAGTATATAGCATTTAAATCCTTTTATACTCAAATTAATAAAGTTTGGAAACACTTCACAAAATTTTTCCAGGTCCAAAATTTACAAAAATTTCGGTAGAGTCTCCTTTGTACGGAGAGGTCTGGGAGAAATAGTAATATCAATAATAACAATATATATATATATATATATATCATATTTTCAAAATAATATATCCCAAACCACGAAAAAACAATATAATATTGCTAGAAAACCGTAATCTGAGGACATACCTATTTGTCGGGCAATTAATGCTTATTTTATGAAACCAAAAGCAGTAGCTATTGCTTCCATAGCTGTATTTCACTTATATAATCCAAAGGAGTTAATAATTATGTATAAAAGAGAAACATTTAAGTTGTTTTCAACTAATAACAAAATAAGTCACTACAACATAACAACAATCACTTGCAACCAAACAGTTTAAACTTTATTTCAAAAAAGAAAACAATCATCCATCCATTTCAACCAAAACAAATAGTTTGTTCGGGTTCAGAACTTCAAATCATATAAAATAATAAATAAACTATTAAGTAAACCATACACTCAATAGTTGTAGATAAAACTTAATAGGTTATTTGTACATCTTTATACAAAAAAGAAGTATCATTTCCCAACCAATCCATAAGCCAATACAAACAAAGAATCCAACACATTTTTAAGTTTACTCTATGTCTCTTTTTACATCATTTATTGTTCATCGTTTTTTTCATACAATGATTTTCTTAAATTTACTTTCATTACTTACAAATTTTAAAATTTTCATTCATTCGTGAAAGACCTAATTCATTAATTCACATTCTTTACTTACATATATTATATCCATTTCAATTATTTGAATTATAAATGGATTAATTATTGAAGTATTGTATATATTTTATTTCATTCTTCTTCACACTTACAATTTAGCTTGATTTTCTTTTTTTCTTTTTCTCCATCATTTACTTTTCTTTTCTCATTCATATAATGTTTATTTCCATAAATTTACATTTGTTATCACTTACAAAAGTTCATTTCTCCTTTATTCATACAATGCCATTTTCTTTCATTTTACTACTGTACATTCTTTGCTTAAATAAGTTATTTTTATTTCAATTATTGGATTACACATTATTAGGTTAATTTCTTTGCAATTCAGTTTTCCATTTATAGATTATTTCTTTTTCACATTCATTCTTCCATATATAGTATTGTTGAATATTAAACCCATTTTTAAGTCATTTCAATGGTTTCTGAGGTTATAACCATTCACATTTTTATATTACTCATTTTAATTATAAATGGCAATATTAATTCAAGTTTATATGTACTTACAACATTCACCTTTTCCATTCAATCTAATTATAAATAACTTAAATGTTAACTTAAGCTGATAATCATTTTTCGTACCTTTTCCACTTTTATTACATGTAATTAATAGCATTTCCAATTATTAACTTTAGTTCATTACAATTTATAATATCAGAATTCTTATTTATAAAAGTAATTCCATTGAACACTTCCATTTTCCAAGTTGTACTTGTATAATATTCTATTGCTTATTCTTATTAACATTTCAACTTTTAATAATTCGGTAAGTTATACATATGTTTTTAAGAATGCAATAAAAGGTTACATAAGTTTTCTCTTATTTATTTAGTTAACAAAAGGTTCAATGGTTACCATTTCTTATTTTCATTTTATTTTTATTTACAGTTCTCAAAATTTCAGTTTCTTATCTATTTCGTTAATCATCTTACCATTAAATTTCTTTTTTTATCTTAGAAATTTCCGATTATTAATATAGTCAAGATTCCATCCATTATAAAAATTTCAATTTCTAATTTATAGAAACTATAGAACTTAACAATCGGGTATCATTTCAATTATTTTAAATTTTTATATATATATATATATATATATCCACCACTTATATATACATATATCAAATTATATTTAGAAATTAGAATTTAAATTTGTTAATCAAAACAAATGTGCAGTAAAATTACTACAATAGTTTTCCCACATTGAAACTCGAAAATAAACGTCGATGATGCGTGCACTCATCATCGATATTATTTTCCAACGACAGAGAGGGGAGTACAGAACTTATTTCCTTTAAAACATTACTCTTAAAACATTTCTTTCAAATTGTCTTGAAATACTTATACCAGAAAGTACTTCCAAATAATATTAATATTATATTCCAAAATCTTTTAAAAGAAATTTCAAAAATCCTGGAATTTAAATTTAAAGTTTCCATTTTATATTTACCTTACTTGTAAATCCAATTTTACAATCAATATTTATAAAATTTCTCTACCTAACATACAACATATTACATCCAACTATATCATTTATAAAATTTATTATTTTATATAAAAATATATAATAGGCAAAATTATTTCATTTACCTATATTTCAAAACAAATATTGTGTCAGTTTGCCCTATTTAGTGTTTTGAAATCCCTATCGATTTCATAGCGTCCTATGCACCGACCAGAATTTATAAATCCAAATCAGGACAAATTAACACCATGAAAAAACCTTTTATAACACTATGCTCTCTTATATAAATGCACTCAGCGACTCATTCTAGGGTAATACTACCCTATTTAATATGAGTCAGACCCCACAAAGCTAAGGTTATCGCTAAAACAATGCTCTGATACCAACTGTAACGACCTGCGTTTTTGGACGTTTTAAACAGACACACATGTCAAACTCAACCCATTCAAAAGGGCAGATTGTTATGGGGTAAATAAGAGAATGAAAAAGAAATAAAACAAATACAAAATCTCGCAGTGGAATGATAAAATATAATTATCAAATAATAGTTCATGAAGCTGTTCTATAAAAACATTTGACTATTCTTTTACAATACAAAATAAGAGTTACAGAAATAGAAAGAAATAATAATAAAAGCAGTGAAACAACATGATGCAGCGGAATATAATAAATAATACTAGTACAAATCTTCGTCTTTGTCCTCCAAGAACAAGGTCTTCAACCCTGAAATTCTCAGGCTGACCCGAGCGAATTGAAAAGAAAAAACACTCGAGTTAGAACTAAAAAATCTTACGTAACTTAAATCAACAGTAAAATTGAGTGGAATGGCATCAGAGAAGTTTAAGGGGTTTGACATCTCCTATCCAGTGTCTAACGCAAGTGCAATAACTTAAGAGATTTTTGGGATTCCCATCTCCTAAGGATCCGTTAAACTATCTACTATATAGTACAATATGCTATTATAATATACCTATAGTAAAGTATTAAAATAACGTTAAGGCATTATCTATATCCCCCTTACCACATTTTATATGTTCCCATAGTCCAGTACCGTAAGCTCCTCTATGAGGTTTACTCAGAGGGCACTCCATATGTATGGTACAAAACCAACTTGTAGAAGACGCCCTAAGGCATGTGAACACGACACTCGAGACAATACCAGGGTTGATTTACCAATTGCAGAACAAGGCTGGTGGTAAGGCATATCAGCAACTACCGCCCACCTCAGAATGCACTCCCAAATCAAAAATCAAAAAGTGGCCACGAAATCATCACAAATGTCATAATATGGCATCGAAGAAGCATGTCCGATTGGGGGAATGAGCTCAATTGGCCTAGGTATTGCTCCTGTTTTGGTCACATCTTTGCTGACTCACGGAAGTTTGGTCACGTTATACCTTATACAGAAATCATTCGCCAAACCATCCTACTTCATATCTGGAATCTCCACCACATACACAGTTGTTAAAATGGTTTTCGGTATTTCAGAGAGCATGACAATATCCGATCCCGGTCTCTTTAACAACCAAACGCTTATTTCACACCGGATGGTTCTTTTACATTTCAAAAAGTTCACCATTAATATCAAAATATCATATTTAATTTCAAGTCATATCTCTTCTGAAATCATATTCATGTGACGACCCGCCACTACACCATACAGCCAATTTTGCCACACCCAAAGGCAGAAAAATTGCCACGGTCTTAAGCCATGGCAATTTTACCACGGTTCAGAGCTATGGTAAAACAATTTAGCATGGTTTTCGACCGTGGCAATTTTGGAATGGCCATAGACCGTTCCAAATTTACCAAAAAAAATTCACCCCTTCCTTTTTGACATCTCACACAATCGATACACCCAGAACCCCCCTTCCTTAATCGCGCGTATGTAAGAAAATATTTTCCCGCGTACGTAAGAAATATTTTCATCCCACGCGCCCTAACTCTCATCCATTTTCACCCAAATCCCAATCTACGCTCCTTGAATCGCCTAGAAACATAATCGCTCCTTGGATTGCGTAAATCAATTTCTCAATCAAAGCGTTGTTCTCCGTCTCGAGGTATTCATACGAAAGTTGCCTTTTCGTTGTTCTCAATCAATTTCTCATAAAAAAGCAAATTGAGAATAAAAAAAGAAAAATTAACAGAGAAATTGCGACTTTAGGTTGTTGAAGGTTGCAGATTGGAGGCTGTTCGGGCGGATTTGGGTGGAATCTGTTCGCTTGTGACTTTGATTATGGAGGTGCTGATGGTGTTGCGAGTTGTTTGGGTGAGTTGTGCAGGGAAAGGCGGTGTTTCGATTGGTGGTTACGTATGCATGAAATAAAAAATATGTATGTTTTGATTTGTGATTTCGATTGGTGATGGGTGATCTGTTTATGTATGGGTTGTTTCACAACAAAAAATATGCAGGAGAGTGGAATGAATGTATATATGGCAGAGAGTAGGAGATTCAGAGGGGCGAGTGGTTTGAAATGGTAGAGTGTTGATGGCTTGAAGTGGTTTGCAGGCAACAATGGCTGGTCAGGGGTACATGTAATATGAAGGTTGTGAAGTAGTTGTTATGTATGGCAAGGCAGTGAAGTGTTTGTTGTCAGTTGAAGTGGAGTGTAGTATGATGGTGGTGAAGGAGCTGATAGAATTATTGAATGTTGAAGTTTTGCAGAGAGGATGCTTATGCAGTGGATGTAGCAGTCGGATGTGTTGTGGTGGTTTTGTGGAGAAGATGTGTCAGTTTGTTGGCAGCGAAATATGATGGTATGTAGGGTAATGGTCAGGTATGTATGTTTGATGGTGGTTTGGGGAGGAGAGTTTATATAGCAAAGGAGAGGAGCTACTGTATGATATGGTTATGGTTTCTGACGGTTTTAGTAAGAGGAGATATGAAGTGGATGAAGTTGTGGTTATGATGGGTAGTGGGATGTGACAGAGAGGTTGAAAGGATGTTGTGAAGACAGTTGAGTGAAGGCGAATGTATGGCAATGGAAGTTGATGGTGAAGACAGTTGATGTTGTGGATGACAGTGAATGAAGTGGTGGGAAGTAAGCTTGGTTGTGCAGTTGCAAGAAGTTTGTGGAAGTGTTAGTGGTGGTGAAGGTTTGATGCAGAGAACTTGATGATTATAGGTGAATGGATTGAAGGAGTGGTAGTAATATAGAAGAGGATGCAGCTAATTTAAGTGAAGGCACTATGCAAGGCAGTGAAGATAGGAAGTTGCCGTGGCTTGTGAGCAATCAGGTGATGTAGTGTTGAAGTAGTTATGTGCAGTGGTGATGGTGTATGCTGCCATGGTGAACACAGTGCACAGGGTTTTGCTACTTGACTGGCCGGGTGGGGGGGGGGGTGTGGATGATCAGTGTGATTTGGAAGAAATGACAGAGGTAAGTAATGCACCTGCTGGTAAAGTAGACATGTTGTATATGAATATAATTTCCATTTTTTTTCATTTTCTTTTGTTTTTTTTCCTTTTTTTCTTTCTTTCCTAAAATTTGCTGGCTCAAACATTATGAATTGAAAATTAAAATCTAAAATTTGGAGCTTAAGTACAAGACAAAATTACTAATTTAGTATGTTCTAGTTTACATATTAACCGTATAATATTTTGAGTCTTTGATTAATCTATCAGGCTGCTAACCTCGGACGGTGGTTCAACATTGGAAAACTGAAATTGAGGAGTTAAAATACTTTCAACTAGATCATTACGTCATCATTGTTGAAAGAGATTCAAGTATGTCTACTAAAATTGGTTCATACACTACAACAACACGGTACAAGTTAACTTTGTCGGGAAACAAGGGTGACCGTCAATAGCTATGGTTGTTTTACAATGTGTGTCATGGACTCCCTTCGGTAATAACAACTAAAATTATTTTTGGTTTTTTCTCATCCAAATCATCTAAAATTTGCACAAACCAAAAGTTTTGAACATTTTCCTTTTGATTTTTTTTGTTTATAAAGCTGCAAATCTTTATCATTTTAATTTTTGCAAAGATTTGATGCTAAAATTGCATTTATCTGCAATTTTTTCTACAAATATCTACAACAGCGTGCATTTCTTTCCTTTGACTTTGATCCTTTGTTGCATTTCTTATTTGTTTATATTCATTTGAAATATACATGAAGAAAAAAACCATTTGAGGAAAATAATGATGTTGCAAGATATTTTTTCGACGTTTTATAATATGAATTGAAAGCTATCGATATACCCTTACTATTTTTTATAAATATATCTATTGACTTTTATAATTCTTATTTGAAAAAAATGCCTAAGGACTTGACTTCAATAAGAGGACGTTACTAATCCATGAACCCAAACATACCTTTTAGCTGCAAATTTGTTGTTTGTGGAGTCTCCAGTTGGTGTAGGGTTCTCCTACACAAATACTAGTTCTGATCTAACTGGCTATGTTGGAGATAAACTTACTGGTACATTATCATTCATAAACATCATTGGTAAACTTTAAAATTTATTGTCAGACTTAATTATTTACAATATTTATTCCTGTCAGCACAAGATTCTTATGCTTTCCTTGTCAACTGGTTCAAGAGATTTCCACAATATAAATCTCATGACTTCTACATATCTGGAGAAAGTTATGATGGTATAATTACACTTCTCATCCGTAGTCAAATTATATACAATTTTTGTGTGGGAATTCACCTTCATATGTTACAGGACATTATGTTCCTCAACTCTCTGAACAAATTTTTGATGCCAACAAGCATTGTCCGAAGGAGAATTACATAAACTTTAAGGGGTTCATGGTAAAAAAAAAATAAGTTGAAAAATTCGCAAACTGCTACTATGAAAATGTATTAATAAAAGCTTGCTTATATCTCAGATTGGAAATGCTCTGATGGACAATGACACCGATCAAACAGCGATGGTAGAGTGCGCATGGGATCATGCAGTGATATCAGACCAAGTATACAATGACATAAAGAAGAACTGCAACTTTAGTCAGGAAAATACCACCAAGGCTTGCAATGATGCAGTAGACAAATATTTTGCAGTGTACGATATTATCGATATGTATAGCTTGTATGCTCCAACATGTGTCCAAAACTCATCATCATCATCTTCTAGAAGGTCGGTGATGATCAATGGTGTTACTCCCAAGCACTTCTCTAAACATGTAAAGTCTCCTCTTAATAAATCACAGTTCATATATATATATATATATATATATTCAACGCTATGAATATAACATAATAATCACGGTTATGTATAGAGCGCATGGCATCAGAAGACAGCAGGCTATGACCCTTGTGTACCAGAGTATACAGAAGCTTACTTCAATAGAAAGGATGTACAAGAAGCACCGCATGCTAATGTTACAGGAATACACTATAACTGGACTCATTGCAGGTGACTTTTTATTTATTTTTCTTTACTTCTACTAGAATATTTCACATAAACATTCATGTATTTCTTATTTACTTTAAAAATTACAGTGACGTACTCCACAAATGGCATGATGCACCATCCTCCGTGCTTCCAGTTATTCGCAAACTCATTAATGGTGGTATAAGAGTCTGGGTTTACATGTAAACTGATGCATCCAATCATTAACTAATAGTGTTGTACATTCTTTTAAACGAGTAATAATTGTTAAACCGATTAATATAAATGTCATGAACAAAAATAATGTAATGCAGTGGAGACACAGATGGAAGAATTCCTGTGACTGCAACACGATTGACACTGAACAAGTTAGGCCTGAGAACAAAGCAAGAATGGAAACCTTGGTACAATTTTAATAAACAGGTATGAATCCTAATTGTGTATAAAAAAATTGTATGTCTATGGAATGTGTTTATGTTATTGCTTTTGTGTTCATATATAGGTTGGTGGATGGACTATAGAGTATGAAGGATTAATGTTTGTTAACATTCGAGGGGCGGGACATCAAGTGCCAACGTTTACGCCAAAACAAGCACTTACACTTGTCAGTCACTTCTTGGCCAATGAACAAATGTCGTCTTCACCATAACAGAATTTTACATTAGAAATAATAATAGAAAGGTGCAATTCATGGTGAAACTACTTAATGTAAAGGAAGAGACAATTTTTTTTACAATGGTAGATTTTCTTTCTCATAAAGGAAATTGGATTGTTTGTGAATATGCCGCAGTTTGTTGTGGAAAGTGGTGGCTGTAATGTTGAACTGCAATGATAGTACTTGAAGTGGTTGTAGTGGTTAGGATAGCTTTGATGGTTGTTGAAGTGATGATTATGAGGAAGGCAGTTGGAAGATTGTTGTATGCGGTGAGAAGTTTGTATTGCAGCATGAAGTGTTGAAGTGTGGCTATAGCTATTAAATGTTAAATGAAGTGATGGTTTCGGTGGAGTTGTATGAATGTGTGGAAGGTAATGAAGTGCAGTTGGACAGTGAAGTGAAGATGTATGCTTGGTTGTTTTGAGGGAGAAGACAGTGGGATTGATAGTGGTGAATGAGATGGAAAGTAGCGGTGGTGTTTAGTTGGTTTGGCAGTGATGAGTTTGATGTATTTTTTGTCAGATCTCCACAACTTTCTACTCGATTTAATTTTATGAGGTTCAGTAAAAGTAAGCCGACCTTCAAGCTTTGAGGCGTCCAAAGATAACTAATCGTTTATTAAAGCATCCAAGTCAAAGTCGCTTGTTTCAACCTCTCTGTTTTGATCATTCATTAAACTGCTTCCCCTTTGTGTACATAAAACTTTAGTAACATCTAATATATTGAACTATAGTATTGTATGAATTGTCACCTATTGGAGAAATTTACAGTAACATCTACTCAACACTAACATAATTTCTGTTTATTTTCCATTGTTAACTTTCTGCATATTTTCTGTTTATTTTGCAGCTAGGGATTTTGCTTAGGGAGAGAAGCATCTGAAATATCTTTAATTTGCATCTGCACGTGGGCTACTGAGTTCAATTTGTTGCATTCACTTATATATTAGATTCTACAGTTAGCTTGGAGTTTTCATTGCTTCACTAAGAGCTGCAGTCATTATACTATGATGAAGTATATGCTTTGACGAATTCAGGAATCATTTCTTTCTTGTTGTTTAGTGTTTACATGAACAATAGATGTTGTTTACTTGTTTTTCTATGAACTGATGGTTTCACTATGAAGTTGTATTATGAACTGAAAGTTGTAAGTTTGTAATCAAGCACTTGTAGTAGTTGTATTATAAATTGGGTTTGTCATCTATTACTGGTTTTTTATTCACGTTATTTATTCCATGTACTATATATATTTTGAAACTGCATGTAGAATGTCCGTGTATCATGAAACTGCATTTAGGAATGAATTTGAGCTGTGGTTAAAATGGTATAAGCTGGGGCTTTTTTCAATTTTGGCACGGCTCAGGGCCGTGGCAAAAGTTCAATTTGCCACGGCTCCTGGCCGTGGCAAAAGTTCATTTTGCCACGGTTAAAGACCGTGGCAAAATATTATTTTGCCACGGCCCTGAGCCGTGGCAAAATGAACTTTTGCCACGGATCTGGGCCGTGGCAAAATATTTGCCACTGCCAATTTTGCCACGGCTCAAAACCGTGGCTAAACTGTTTTGCCACGGTTCTGAACCGTGGCAAAATCGCTTTTCTGGTGTAGTGCGCCCTTTTTGACCCTCGAAAATCGACACAAAATACCCTACAACATGATATGCCGACGATCAAGTGCCGAAAAAGACAGATTGTTGAGGAAAAAGAATGAAGATAGAAGAAAGAAGGAATTAAACAATATCAGAATCTCACAGTCGCAGCGGAATAAAATATAATATATAATATCAGATCTTTACACAAAATGAAGATTATATCTGTTTTATACAGTATATCATCAGAGTATCTCAGGCAAACAACAATAACCAGTCAGACAATCTCAAACAATCACAGCAGCGGATATATACAAGTACGGATAATACGTCTCGAACTCCAGCTCCTCTCCTGAGTTCCATAGCATCCTATCCTGAATATATAATTCTCGGTCTGACCCGAGCATTATAAAGAAATAACACCCGAGTCAGTCTGGAATATCAGTTGATAATAATGCACCCAAATTGATTATTAAAGTTTCAAAAATCCTTTTGAAAACAAAAGCATCTCGTAAGACCACGCTACAAATAAACATGTCGGGTTTTACCTTACGATAGCTAAATCACTTTTTATAAAAATCCCCTGATATTATAATAGGTTCCATATACAAATACTTATAAAATAGCTGAAATTGTTACATGATTAAATTCCTGCGACTAGCCACAGAGTGGGTAATATAAACAAAACTCGTAAAAGGCGCGTAGGGAGAATGGATTTCCAACTAATGACTAGGCACTGGGGTACCACCTGTCATAGTACCTGGTCTAGATCACTGTACCGAGGACCACTCCCGATCCCCTGCAACACAAGACCGGGATTACCCCTTACTGGATAATCCCGAGTAAGATCACCCCATGGTTGGGATCAGCAACTGCACCACTAAGCCAAATAATAAGGGACATCTAGACAGGGATGACCTCACCCTGAATGGGTGCTACCCACCTAGTCTTGCTGCATAACCCCTGATTTTCAGTCATTCCCGGTTGATGAGGCTTGAGGCTTAGCGTTACCTTTTAGAACGTTTCACTTAGAATTCCCATCGTCCAACTGACGATGTTCCGAAAGCATTCGTCCATACAAGTCCGTCTCGGGTTCGAAAACAGAACCAAAGGCACTACTCCTACTACATCCACTTTGGAAATATCCTCAGGATTAGTGGCGACTAGCCCTTGCACTTCACTGCTCCATCTTCGACTCCGAACTCGTTTTCCCCATGAAAACGTACAAACCGGATCGAAGTGGTTTTCGAGAAACTAATCCCGATCCTGGTCTCTTCGAAACGATCAACGCATTGTCCAATATTGATAGTCGGTGATTTAACTGTCAATTAACATTCATAAACATCCATCACATAATAAATAATTGCCCAATTATTTGTTTTCCTCAAAAATATCTTAGCGAGATATAATTCCATTTTCAAATCCCTTTGAAAACACTTTCCAAACCCAATTCTTCTCACATAATGGATTCCCAAATCTTTCCTTCCTCTGAAAACATCCAAGTACCAAAATTTAAGGTTTAAAATAATTTAAATACTTTTATCCTTGAAAATACGTTAAAACATTTGTATTAAATCCACTTACATACTTAATTTAAAATATACATATACTTTTAAAAATATTTCGAATAAAACTTCTTTATAAAATATATACTATTTTCTTTAAAATAAAGTTAAGTCATACTAAATTTTAAATAAAGCTATGAAATCCTATACGAGTTTCAAATAAAACTTTAATTGGTTATCTTTAAAATGGAATCATTTTATAAAGCATAAATAATAGTAATATTCTTTAAAACGTAATACTAATTACCCTTTTAAAACAATTACTTCTATAACTACTTTGATAAATGTTCACCTTTAAAATTATTAGAGCTTAAATAATTTTCTTGAAACCATTCTTTAATATAACTTCAAAACTTCTAACTATTCAAAAATCTACTTTTAAAAACGTACTTGGCTTTTTGGGGAAATACGCTTCCATTTTAGGAAACCAAAAGAATTCTTTTGTAAATCCAACACGATTTACACCAATTCAATTTTACGTTTATCTCGTAAATTACTTTCCATATTTTAAAAATAAACTCCTTTTATTCTTAAGCCCATTGCTATTTCCTGGAAATCACTTTCAAATATATGTTTAAAATATTTAAAATAAGCTTCTAGAAATTACTTGATTGAAAATAATACTTAAGGAAATATATAGAAGTTTCCTAGGTACTTTCAGTCAAATTTAACCTTTAAAATAAAGTTATTAAATTAAATATTTATATTATAATTTGCTTTTGAGAACTTAATACTACTTTACCTTAAAAATAATTAAATACCATAATTACTAAATCAAATATTTGCTTCCTCTTAAAGACAATTTAAAATAATATTTCTTTCCAAAATATTCTAAACACATTTTAAACTGCCCATTTATATTTTGAAAGTTTTTCTTAAAACATACTAAAGTTTCCAGGAGAAAGCACACTTCCCATCCTTTAAAATAAATTTCGCTATTATTTTAAACTATTCATATTTCCCTTTAAATTCACAAATTTCAAACACTTCAAATTTACCAACCAATTTCTTGAATTTAATTCCTTTTAAATCCTTTACTTAAGAATTTCTTTTATTTCCTTTAAAAACAATTTATTTATATTTAAATTCACAGGTTGTATTCACCCAATCATAGCACAACACAATTTAATTTTCAATTTAATCTATCACTATATATAAATAGATCACAGCATAACAAGATCTAAAACAATTTATCACAGGATATAAATGAAATATATCATAGAATATAAATAAAATTCCTATTTGTGAGGAATCCAGTTGGATCCCTCCAACCTGTTTTGTCAGGACCCGATTCTTCGTCTTCCGAAAATTCAACATCGATACTCACTTTATCGACTACCGAGCAATCGAACGACGGAAAACCGAACACTGAGGGTTTAAGAAGAAGAAGAGATAAGAAGACAGAAAATGGAGGGAAAAGAAAATAGAAAATAGAACGGAATAGAAAACAACAGAACAACATCAGAATCTCACAATTCGCAACGGAACAACATATAATAATAAATGAATAATCTTTAAACAAAGAACTATATCAGTTATTACATTACATCACATTTCATTACATCAAATCATCAGAGTGTACAACTACAAACAACATCAAACAGCGGAAAAGAAATACTATATACTAGTAATACGCCATGCCATCCAGCTTGCCTCCAGCAACTCCAGAATATCCTGATAAACCTTACTCTTGACTGCCCGTGTGGAAATTGGTGGGCACCCAGAGTTTAGGAAGGAAAACAATAAACTCCGAGTCAGTCATGTGACTGGTGTGAGAACTCAAAACAGTTTATTTCTCTTTAAAATCAAAATAGAAGAATATTTTTAAAGTCAATTCGCAATGCTTTTAAGAATGAGACTACCATAAGGCCTCCCGCACATACACACAATGCAAACGCAGAATCGGAGGAGATTTCTCCTTATGATAGTCAAAGATGCTTGATACGCATTTAAAAGAACATTTTATATTATTACTAGTGCATAGTGTAGAAAAAATTTATTTCGAAAGTAGAATATAAATCTTAGCCAACATAGACATTTCGAACTATGCCTACTATAGCTACCATCCAAACAGTGGGGCGCCACCATAAGTGAATGATAGGTTCTACAACTAATACCGTACAAGTCTCGTATTGTTTCTTTGGATTTCCAACGAATGATCAGGCCAAGGAACTTCCCATTGCCACATGAGAATGCCTCTGGATGGACATCCCCGAGAACCAAACCGGATCTCTACCAACACAAGGCCGGGTTACCCCTAACTGAGTAACAACTGACCGAATATGCCATCCCCCGGTCCTTTGGGACCTTTCAACCGAGCGCTCGCAATCAATTCACACAATCATAAAGTGTTTTCAACATGAGTAAGTATCTGGGCTCCATACCATGATACCACCCTTTTCCAGAAGGAAATGCACATATCCTAAAGGGTGCTACCCCTCATAACCTTGCTGCATCTTTCCTGTTTTGACCATTCCCGGGGTGTGAGGCTCGACGAAGTCACGTCCACAAAAACATACTTTATACAAAAGCCATGCTTTGGGTCAACAAATGATCATAGAAATGATCACCAGGATAGACGATCAAATAAACGATCCTATCACAAATAATCAACACAATGATCATTTCACAGCAACACTCAGCATGTCACATTACCAAATTGGGAATATATCGTTGATAACATTCAACTACATAACCTCTGAGCTCGTACGTCTCAGAGAAGGGTGTTAAGCTAAAAGAATAAATTCTCCGTCACCAACAGAAATATATTTGAAAGAAATCTGCTTTATATCTCAATTTGTAACGTCAGACATACAATCCATACAAGTCTGCTCCGGGCTCGAACAAAACCGAAGGCACTTACAAAGAAGTCCTTGAAATCCGGATAATCTTTAATCACGTCCGGACTTCCCATCACATAGGGAGTCTCTATGCCGTAGCTACTCGGTGCAAAGACAATCGACGAGTTGTCCTTTCGCTTTCAAAAAGATCCGGTCTTCAACACCGGTCTTCAAATGCAATTCATAACGACGTATCACATATTCGGAATGGATTATACGACCCCATGGTCCTTTCCCGGTTAACCCGAATAGTGAGCGCTTATTCAAAAATAAGTGTAGCATTCGAATTCAAACAAATCACATCAAATACCCATTTAAAGGGAAATATTGATAGTCGGTTATTGAACTATCAATGGATATGCACAACATCACCAGATTCCAAATAATTTTCCAAATTATTTATTTTCCAAAAATATCTTTACTAGATATATAATTTCACACTTCAAAAATAAATCAATATTTATTTTTAAACAAGTTCCCCCTTTCATTTATAAATTCCATAGTGAATTTATATTTCACAATATCTACGGATATACGATTTCAATTATTCATTTCAATTTATCTTCAAAAAGATAAATTCTCAAAATATTCACTTTATATTGGAAAACATTTCCATACTTATTTAATAAGTAATTCACAAATCCATTTATTTTCAACCTTTGGAAAATATTCAATATACTTAAATCGAAATTAAGTATATATTTCATTCTTTAAGGAAATCATTCTCTTAAACATATTTATTTGGGCCAAAACGAATGTTGCGTAAAACATCGTTACGACAACCCAAAATCACTAGTATAGGGATTCGAAATTAAAATAGATATATAAATCCCAATACTATACAAAACATTTCCTTTCGGAAATCATTTACTATAACAACAGTGTTATAGTCCACCATTTCCTTCTATTTCTCGAAAACGTCTATTTCAACAATGAATGTTTGAAATCTATGGTTTCGAATCTTAACATATTTAAAACATCGTTAGATCGTTTTAATTCTATTTAAAATATCACATTCTAAACATTTTCTTTAACATATTATTCACTATTCAAAACGTGAATATACTTTGTTAACAAATTTCATCCTTTTATTCATTTTATTTCAAAGGATTATTCACAGTCAAAACGTGAATATAACTCCATTAATAGGTTTCAACAATTTTCTTATCAAAATAAGTCGTTTGCGGATTTATAAAACAACGTTTATAATTTCCATTTCTATTTATTTTATAACATCTTTCTTTATAAATCTCCTTTATTAACCTATCTCAATTCCTATCTCAATGATATACTAAAAGTTCATATTATAAGTCAAACACTTATAATTTATTTGTTTATCAAAATCGTTCCTTTGAACTTCATAATTATAAATCTTATAACTTATAAGATTCAATTATTTATCCAAAACCATTCTTTCAATAACTTTATAAATTTTATAAACCTACTGCTTATAAAATTCCATTTATAACTTCACCGTTTATAATTCTATGAATTTCATTCATTTATGAAATTCATTTCCAATTCATTCTAACCCTTATAAAAACTCGTTTTATAATTCAAATATTTTCATTTATAAATATCAATTTATAAATCCTTTATAAAATCAATTTATACTATTATTTTAAAACATCTTTAATCTCCTTTATAATTTCACCATTTTTGATTTATAAAATAATTAAAATTTATAAATCCTATATTTTCCACTTTTCATAATCACTTAAATAAATCCCAATTTAAACTCTTTTTATAAAGTTATTAACCCATATTTTCAAAAATCAACTTTTAACTATATTTCTCAAAAATCATAATTTTTATAACATTAAAATTATAACGTTTATTTATTTAAAATGGATCAATTCAAAAATATTTTATAAACGTTTTCTTTCAAAAATCACTTTGAAATCCTTTTAAAATTCCAAAATTTGGTCCAATGATGCTACATACCAAATAGTCAATCACGACAACAACGATATCATATATCGATATGATAATCCATCAAATATCAAAATATTTGAAATCAAATAAAAACTGTTGAGGAATCCAGTTGGATCCCTCCAACCTGTTTTTCTGCATCCAAAAACATTAGCACAATACCAATTTCGCTCCAGTACGAAATTATCGCGGTATATTGGATTTAAAATATTATCCGCTTAATAGACGGCGCAATAGGGTCTCATCCGCTATACAAATGCGGGAAATCAATAACTCCAATATATACATATGCCAATATATATATATTGCTATTATATATAATACCAATTTCACTGTTTATGAAATATTCGCGGTATATGTTTTTAATAAATAACATCCGCTTACTAACGGCGCATAATGTCTATCTTAACAATCAATAGATAATAATCATCATTCAAACATGCATTCAAATATTTTAAATATAACTATTTAAAATAAAAATCGAAACTGATTCGATTGAGTGAGAAGTTCTCACCTTGATTTTATTTCCATTTTAGCGATTTATTTCGAATAAAATTAAACGGACGTTTAATTTTACCCGAAATTCTCACTAACTCCAAACGACTCCAATCCAATTTCATCGCGTAGTGCTCGTCCATACGATTCCAACGCAACTGGTTTCGCGCGTTTTCGACCTCGTATGAAAAAGTTATGAATTTTATAAATTTTACACAAATTTTATAATTAAAATTTACAACTATATTTAAAATTTTAACCTAAGAGAATCTGGGCCGTCCACCATTGCATCCCCACATCTCAGCCGTGTGCACCCCCCCTTTCTTCTTCGTTCACGCACGTTACATACAGGTAACGGCCGAACCCATCTCATAATTAGGGTTAAATTTTGCAACCTCAATACTTGATGATACATCGATCAGGGAACGCCAATGGAAGCGCCTCCATCCCCTCCATGCTCGGCTCCATCCTCATGAAGCTCGGTCCCCTATGTTGCACGCAAAACGAGGACATGCGGCCCACGAACGCGGCCACTTTCCCCCCTCCACGCGATGCCAAACTCCATCATCACCGTATGGATCTAACGAGCTCGAGACGCTCCACAACTTTCATGTTAAACACTTCTTCTAATTGTTTGTAGATTGGGAGAGATTGAGGGGGAAAGGAGAGTGATTTTCGGCCATGCATTTCTTCACTGGCGGCTAGGGTTTAGGATTAGGGTTTATATATATATTTTTTTTTAATTTATGAAGAGAGTGGTCTATTTATAGGAAAATCGATCGACACTATTCATTCCGGAAATTCCGAACTCCGATTCACGCGCTGTAACCAGCGTTTGTAGGGTTTACCCCGCGTTCCGGACACAATGGAACAGGTTTCGGAAGCTAATTCGGACATCTGTGCGAGTTATGGCAATAAACGTTCAATTTGAATTAAACCGATTTAAACGATTTTCTAGGCGTTTTAATTTGTACCGGACAAACGGTAAATCCAATTGACACGAAATTTGAAACCTTACAATAATATCACATTACGGATCCGATGAAACTGGTTTCGTCGAAATCCGAGACTGTTTGAAAAATGGCTATTTTAACTCGCCAAATTAATATTAAAAACAATTCGATGCGTTTCGAGCTGCCACGATCAAACGATAACTCCGATTGGTACGAAAATTGAAATCCGGTAATAACTAACTATTACGGATCCAATGGAACTAGTTTCGTCCAATTCTGAGGCTGTTCAAAAATTGACTATTTTCACTAGTCGATTTTAATATTAAAATATTCAATTTTCACAAATTAACTTTTAATTTGATTTTAAAAGTTCTAAAATATCGTTCTAACTCCCATATGATAAAATAAAATTTCCCAAATCATTTTCAATCATATTTAACTCAATTTTCAATTATTTCCATAATTTAACATATTAAATTATTGATTTAATTATTCAATTAAATTCAATTATTCGAAATAAAATTTATTCGACTTATAAATCCACTTATTAATATTTAAAATTAATTAAATATTCAAATTTTAAATAATTAAAATTCTGGGTCGTTACATGTTTTCTCTGCATCCACAGATATTAGCACAATAAAAAAATATTGATTCAATTCGATAATAATTATCATATTCAGCTAAACAACCAATCAAACATTTAAATATTAACAATTTAAAATACTGGTATCCAGATGTGAGTGAGAATAACTCACCTTGGGTTTTCGACGAGCGTTCAAATTTAAACTAAATCGAACGGCGTTCGATTTAACCTAAATTTTTATTTGCTATGAACAATTTCAGAATTGCTCCACTGGTAGTACTCGTCGCTGTGATTCCGGCGTCGTCAGTTTCGTCGAAATCTGATAAAGTATGCACGAGATGTGAATTTATAAAGGTTTGAATAAAATTTATAAACAAATATTCTTTTTTTAATATTACCCAACAAGATCGGCCGTTCAAAATCGAATAGGAAATCATAGCCGCACACCTATCTCCTCCAACTCGTCCATTACAGGCTATCGAAACCCACCACACGCGACAAAACGCTGATCACCACCACCCCCAAACGACGACCGGACCCCGATCAATCGAGCCCACGCAATGCGCCCCCAAGCCGTGCACCCTCGCACCAAACGCCGTTGAGCTCGGCGCTGTCACTTGCATAAAAAACAATTCGAACGGTCGGCTTCGAACAAGAAATCCTGCCGATCCGTCACGCTATACACGATCTTGTCCGTTGGATTTAAAGAGGTCGAGGAGCTCTTCGATTCCCTAGTTGATGATTTTTGCAGAAAGTTGATGGATTTGGAGGAAGATCGAGGGGAAATTGGGAGTATTTCGGCCATTAATTGGAAACGAGACGACCGGCCAAAGAAGCTAGGGTTTCACTGGAAAACGTGCTTATATAAACAATTATAAGCGTTATTTTAATATTATTTTCACTTTAACAAGATTTTTACAAACGAACGCCAAATAACGCATGCCGACAGGCGTTTATTTGGTTTTACCCGCCTTTCGAACACAATGGAACGTGTTTCGGAGGCTAATTTGATCATATGTGGAAGATAGCTTTTTGAATCGAGTTTAAATATTAAATTATCGATTTAAATTTCAACGCGTTTCTCACCCGTACGAGCAAACGGTAACTCCAAATGCTACGAAAATTGAAATTCAATAATAATTAACTATTACGGATCCAATTGAACTAGTTTCGTTGAATTCCGAGACTGTGTCCCGGAAGGCTATTTTAACTTGTCGATAAATTCAAGCGATTTCAAAATCGTCGAAATCACTTAAAACTTCACTTTTAAAACTTTACTAATTTTATTATAAATCATACAAAATTTGTATTCACATCAGAAATCATCCTGATTCATTCGAACCAAAATCTAATTATTTGCATCATTATATTATTAAATTCCATTATTAAATTAATATAAAATTCCAAATTCAACCTATCGACTTTTAATTCCATCTAGTAGTCCAATATTATAATTCAAATCCAAATAGACTTAAAATAAATTTTAGAATCTATTTACACCCAGAATCACCAATTATCCCAATTCAAATATTAAATTATTATTATTCAAATTTTCGGTTAAATTCCCGTATTTGAAATTTAACTAATTCTATTAATTTAACCAAAATCTTTTTATTTCAAAATCAAATTATAATACATATTCAACATTTAAAATGAATTAAATGTTCAAATCTAGTGACGCAAAATTCCGGGTCATTACAATTCACTTTCAAACTATATTCACTTCAAAGTCATATTCACTTTCAAATCATATTCACTTTTAAATCAT
Organism: Allium cepa; assembly: GCA_030765085.1. Lineage (NCBI taxonomy): Eukaryota > Viridiplantae > Streptophyta > Magnoliopsida > Asparagales > Amaryllidaceae > Allium > Allium cepa. The sequence goes on from CM060935.1 coordinate 572,571,690, forward strand.
ATTTCACTTTCAAAAATAATATTTACTCAATATGTAAATTTTCAAAAAAAGTATCAATTCCAAATTACAACTTAGGCTGTATCATCATTAAGGATTTAAATATAACTACTTCAACTTTACACACTCTGAAATTTTAGAAAATAGTTTAGGTAATTATAAATAGTTTATATAGTTTAAAATAGTTTAAATAGATTTAAAATGGTTTAAATAGTAAAGATAGTTTAAATATATTTAAATTAAATTAAATTAGTTTTAAAATGATTCAAATAGATTAAATGTAGATTTAAATAGATTTAAATTATATTAAATAGATTTTTAAATAGATTAAATAAATTTAAAATAGATTAAATAGATTTAAAATAGATTAAATAAATTTAATTACTTTAAAACAGGTGAAATATATTAAATTGCATTAAATAGGTTGTAATAGATTTAAAATAAATTAAAATAGTTTTAAATTGGTAAAATAGTTTAAAATAGATTTCAAAGTAATGTCCAAACATTTTTAGTAACTCAACTCCAATAAATCAATGTATATTTGAAACTTCAACTTTGAAATTTCAATTTAAATCCTTTGAACAATTCATTAAATCAATCCCCATTTCAGCGTTTACACTTGGATTAACGAAAATAATTCAATTTATATAAATCAATTTCATTTTCAAAATACTAGTTTGCTGAATTTGAAATTTTGAAGGTTCAAAAATCATTTAATTTAACCGATCCGGTGTCCATATATAATTCTTTACCCTTGGGACAAGTGATATGGATATTTATCATTTCAATCCGCCATTTACAATTTTAAGCTTATATATCATTTCAAACTGCAATCTCGAATTAAATAAAAAACCATAAAATCGCTCGAGTCTATCATTTCAACCCATTACGATTTTTCCCTAATCTATAGATCGTTCGGGTATGTAACATTTCAACCCATATGGAACTTGCAAAGTGATAACAGTATATAAATCAACCATAACATCCAGTCATCGAATATCAACAACCAAACATCCATCACAATTATCATCCGATTCGACCAATAAATTTCAACAAATAACAAATAATCATTCACAGGAAATTAACTGGCAATTTAAATTCAATAATAAATTAAATGACAAATTAATCCAAAAAAAATTCAAATTAAACGATGATTAAATGAAGTCAAATTTGACCAGAATAACAATTTAAACACACCAAACATCAATCAATTGATTTCTAATCACATCATAAATTAAATTAAACTAACATAAGATAGTTTAGTAATTGTGAGTGGGTTAAAACACTCACCTTTGATTTCAAATCGAATTAAAATCCAATTAAAGGCCCAAATTTGAATAGTCTCGGAATTCATCCAAACTAGCATCAAAATGTCCGAAATTTCGATACGATCCCAGAGGAAAACCGCGTCCAAATCCGATTTCGTACGCAAAAGTTATTCCAGTTAGAAGATTTGAAAACAATATTTAAAATAAAAAAATAAAAAAAGGATACCCATGCCACATCACCTAGCCCCTTCCACGTGAAACCTTACAGCAGCTTACCAATCTCGTTCGAACCTCTATAGGAGATGCCACCGTCACCCATACTTCGATCGACACCATCATTCGGCCTTGCAACCTCACCACCACCGGCCGCTCGAACGGCCTTCCCCCCCACGACCGCGATCACCACAGTGAAAGCCAGCCGCCGTCGCCAATGTAAATCCTAGCTCGAATTTTCGAGCCTCGTCCAACTGTTGATACGACGAACTACATTCACCGATGAACTCCGCTCGGTGATCTCTACACAACCCATCAATCAATTTGCCGATCGGTCAAAGTTGATCGACGCGCAAAGAACGACCGAGATTAAATCACCCGATTTAGGCCACACAGCAACCCAAATCAAAGAACAAACTACAGATTTGACTTGCGCTCGTCGAGAGCTTCAAATTGATATATAATTTTGTAAGGTTTGGAGGGATTTGATTTTGGATTTGAATTTGAAACTGAAATCGCAATTTGGGAATTATAGTTTTGGTTTTGTCTGCCATTGGAAAGGAGAAGCCACGGAGAATTGTACGTATAGAAAAAAGAAATAGAAAGACTGCTAGTGCAACGACCTGGTATTTTCAACCATTCGCATCCGCACATGTCGCACTTGAATTGCTCAAAATATTAGATTGTTAATTATTATTGGCAAAACTCAACATATACGGTAAATAAATCGATCACAGAATCACAGACACAGATTAATAATGCAGCGAAATAGATAAATAGTAGTTCATGAAGCTACTATATAAACATCAGAGTTAGAAATAAAATACAGTAGGATATCTCAAATACGGTGAAGCCTCCAATACAAACTGATGCCTCTCTGAACCAATCAACTGGAAAGGCTGAAAGCTAACACGATAGTTGGATCTTCAAGCGAAGCTCCAAACTCCAAAAGTGAGTGTCAAATGCTAAATTTCTCAGTCTGGCCCAAGCGTAAAGCAAAACACAAGACACTCGAGTCAGGATTAACATTCTTATATACATAAATCCAACTCAAGTGAAATATCAACTGAAATACAAGTAACTTAAGGGATGTTTGGGATAACCATCCCCTAAGGATCCGTGGTACAAAACGTCATTATAATACCGTGGTCATTTCAGAATAATTTATACTTCAAAATCAAAATATCATTTCCATGTCAAATATATCTATTTACAAATTATAGCATTTTCAAAACCAAGTTAATAATTTCATATATATATATATATATTATTTTAACTCTATTATTATTTAGTTTGAAATATTCTCTTAATAAATCCATTATCATTTAAATAACCTAAATTACATTAAACTAAATATTTCCTTCGATTTATTTAAATCTTGAAATATCTATTTAATCACTTTAAATCAAAATCAAGTTATAAAATCGTATCTTTAAATTTCAAATTCAATAGTTTCATATCGATTTAATTAAATAAAATTCTTAATTAAATAGAATTTCAAATAAATTTCAAATTTATCTTCCCAACCTTAACTTATAAACCCAATGTTTAATATTAAAATTTAAAATAATACTTAAACATATTATATATAAATTAAATCAACTCTAATTAAATTGAAGCTTATTATTAAATCTGTTTTATATTAGAAATTATTTATATATAAAATATTTCAATATTAAATAAAACCATATATATTTCATTTCAAACCATAGAAATCATATTCAAAATATTTATATATAGACCAGCAGTATCTGTATAAAATTTTCTATCCTATGGTCAAGTGATCCAGATATTTACCATTTCAATCTGAAATTTAAATATATACAGGTATATATCATTTCAACCCACAATCCCAAATTCAATTCAAATGAAAATCGCTTGGGTTTATCATTTCAGCCCATAACAATTTTCTCCTATTCTACAGATCGTTCGGGTATGTATCCTTTCAACCCATCGGGAATTCTGGGGAACTTGCAAAGTGATAACAGATATGAAATATAATACAACAGGCACATATATCATCAATAACAATAGGATATGGTGTCATATCCCACAAGTGAACAGTTACAGATAATAGCATATAACAATTTAAATAACTAAAGCGGCATATTTCAATTATTGTTTCAATTGAAATCAAATTTAATAAATACAAGAACGTTAATCGTGAGTGATTGCTCATCTTTCGAGGCTAGAGGAGTTTTAACAAAGAAATGGGCTACGAATCCAGGCACGAATCTCAAAACAAAGCACGATGGCACTAATTCGACGATCAAAACTGATAAATAGGAATAGAAGAAATCAAATCAGAACTGGATCGATGAAGATAATTGATATAGGTGAACTTACATATAACTATAAATATAACTATATGTATATAAATCATATTTTAAATTCAAACACATTTATATTGAATATATATGTATTTTAAATTCTATTATTCAAATTAAAACACATATATAGAAATCAAACACACACATGCACTATATATTTTGAAATATATATATATACTTATTAAAATGAAAAATACTCATATACATGTTATATTCTTTGAAATAAATATTTATAATGAAATTTATATAAATTTTCTTTATTTAATACATATAAACCAACATATGTATAATTTAAATTACAGACTCTATATATAACTAATGAATATATGCATATATATATATATATATATATATATCCTATTATAAACTAACTTATATATATAATTAACATATATAACTTATTACATATATTGAAGCTAGTACAAAAATAAATTTAAGAGATCTGAATAAAAGTATAAATATTTTAAACTCATCAACCTTACAGATTATATATATTAACTATATAAAACTTTTACAATATAACACTTAAACAAACATTCAAACTTAGTGAGATTATATATATATACATACATACATATATATATATATATATATATATATATAAACAGGAACATATTATAAAGTAACAGGTTATAAACTTTGTTATTCAACCTAATATTTTTTTTAGAATAGATCCATAAAAAAACCATATAGATTTTTAATAAATAAATAACATATTATAACAAACAGATATATATAAACAAAGCAAACAGTACTTTAAACGTTGTTAGAGCAGCAACTTTATAATAATATACATAATACAGTATACATATATGACTATATAACTATATAAAAATATAGTAATATATATGATATGAACTTAAATCTAACGTGTCATGATAATCAATATATTATAACTCAACAGATTGCTTAAAGGCTAAGGTATACAAAACATATTCCTTTTCTTTCTTACAGTAAAATAAATTCATATACGATACAATTATATATATAAACTGTAATATAACAACCTATATACGGCAACATAATATATTATATACAACAACATAATATATATATGAACATACATCAGATCTATGTATATGCTAATATAAAAAAAAACTTATAAACCTTTTTTTATCTATATATATATATATAACTTAGATCTTAACACTTTATAACAAAATCCCAATATGTATATGTTTAAACATCATAATTTCTAAACTTATACACACACACACGTACTTACACAGATATAAGCATGAAAGAGGATTGAAGGACAAGCAGGTTCAGAAGCTTCCCGATGCGGTGGTGAGTTGTCTGCGTCGGTGGGTCCCGGGTTGGTGAATGGGTTGTGTGAAAGAGGGGCTAGAGGACGTGAGGCGTAGAGGAGATGCGGCTCGAGGATGGAGCAGGGCGGTGGTGCGGTGGCATTTGTGGGTCGGTTACTTGCGGATGATGTGAAGTGGAATAGTGAGGAGAGGGGATGGTGAAGCTTTAGGCAAAAGAAGGAATTCGACAATCAAGAAGAGAGTGGAAAAAAAAGAGACAGAAAGAGAGAGAGGAAAGGAGAGGGGAGGTAGTTTAGGCAACAGAGAGGAGTGAGCCGACTCAAAGTAAATAGAAAGAGGGAATGTATTAAAGGCAAGTTATTATATTTTAACGTTATAATATAACTTATCAATCAAGAACGGTAAAACGAAGAGACCCAAAATGATGCGCCGGTAATTAATAAATTGAAATGATGAATGCAATGAGGATGACGGCTAAAACATGAAAAAGGTAATATAAAACAAAATGTAAGAGCAACGGTCATCCCAAAATTCAGCTGAATCATTAAGGCAAATTAATGGTTTGATTGGATAGCACGTTTCAAATTTTGAAGCCGAAGGAAAGTGTAAAGTCAAAATTTTGGTACCGTTACGACGGACCGTTATCATTGTCTCCGTCGCGTAACAGACCTCAAAACACAGCAATAAATATATCATGGTGATTAGCGCGATGAGACGGACAAGGGGAAATAGAAATATCTATGTCAGGACCTTCCTATCAAAAGTCCATACAGACACCGATATAGGTTGCTATTCCATAAGGAAAAATCCAAAGGAGCTAGAAATGTCCGAATTTCGCGAAAAGAATTTTGTAGTCAGATTCAGAGTGTTCTAAATAAATTTTCTCATGTTGACGTATTTAGGTTTCGGAAAACTTTTAAACTCAACTATTATTAACTGATTTAAATTGAAATAGAATTACACAATAAAATTAACTTCCATATTTTTTGATGAAAATGTACCATATGCAATGTTTAAATAGACGTATTACAAATATTAAATTTTCAATTCAAAATTTTATTATTTAAAGTTTAAATAAAATTCAGTTAATTACGTTATTAAAACCATTAAATTTTTTGGGTCATTACACTCACCCCCACTCAAAACTTTTCGTCCCCGAAAAAGAAGAAGGTATGCGAATTGAAACAACCAGAAAGAAAAATAGATTGAAAGACAATAATAAAAAATTAATTTAAAACTATATAAATTTGCTTGAAATATTCATTTGAAACCTTCATTCGCAATTCAGTTATCTTTAATTCTTTAATACCTTTCAAAACTCATTTGTAAATTTCTCGCTTCCTTTATAAATACCATTTATATGTTTAAATAACACCCTTATAAATATGTGAAAACAATTATTTACATCATTACTTATATTTACAAAGAAGCTATTTGAAAACATTAAATCCATAATTCATAAATTTATTAATTTTATCTCAAGATACTTTTCAAATATTATTAATAAATCAATAATCGTTTCTTTACATATTTTTTTAATTAATAACTTCTAAAATCTTAATAACTTTCTATTAAACCATGTAGTATATGAATAAACAATATTTTAAAAGGATATATTCAAAATGGAAAGAAGGTAGATTCAGAAAAACAGACTATAGGTGAATAAATAAAGTTGAGCAGATAAGGTAGATTCAAAAGAATACTATCAGGCATGAATAATTAATTCGAACCATAAGAATTTCAATTTTAAATATTAATACAAAATTTCTTTATTGGAAATAATTTTTATAATAAAATACTTTTCTATCGAAACAAATTTTCCTTTCGAAGGTATGCTACCCTAGTCACAATAAATACGCTAGAGGTGAGTGGTTATTACAGCTCTACGCTACCCTAGTCACAGTAACACTGTTATTTGCATTGTTTACTTTAATATGGATATTTCTAGGATAATGTTTATTACAACTTAATTGATGGTTTGACTGACCCTTAAAGGATGGGCGATCCCAAGCATCCTTTAAGTGATTGTGCATTGCTATTACAGTTCACCTGAGTTGGTTTACATTGTATAAGTTTGTATGTCTTGACTCGAGTGTTTGCGTTTTACTTTACGCTCTGGTCAGCCTGAGAATCGCAGCTTTGGATTCACCTTCTGGAGCTAGAGTTTTGCTGGAGTTTATCTGTCTATCTATTCGTCTACTTCTTCCAGTTAGTTCCTATTTGGTATCTGTCTGTGTATTGTTGTTTATGTATCCTAACTTCTATTGTATCTATTTTACTATGAGATTTTGTATATGTTTTGAGAGTATGTATAAAGTAGCTTCATGAACTGCTATGGTATTTTGTTTCCGCTGTGAGTATTCTGATATCTCTGTGTCTGTGATTCTGTGAACGATTTTATTTGCTCCAAATTTCTTAACAATCCACTGTTTTGAAGTATTCAAGTCTGACATGTGTGGATTATTGTCGACTTGAATGGTCTAAAATAGTGGGTCGTTACAGAAATGAAATCTTATATATAATTGACTTTATATAAATATGATATTTGAAATTGATTTGAAAAGGTACTATAAGATACATATTTTCAAAGTAAAGATATGGAAAGTGCCTTCTGCTTGAAATCCTCTTTGTGGCCACATTGTGGATTCATTCTATCAATATTATTCTCTCTGATTTGGGTCTTCTAGATATGATACTCGAGTGTCCTTCGAATTCCATGGCATTACCCATGGTCGCTTTGGTAGCGTAATCCGCAAGGCAGAGATTGCTTAAAGGGTACGGATGTTTCCTGGGGGATCCAAGCGTAACCATTGTGTATCCACGGTTTACCTGTTTTGTTGTCGTAGCGTAATCCGCAAGGCAGAGATTGCTTAAAGGGTACGGATGTTTCCTGGGGGATCCAGGCATAACCATTGTGTATCCACGGTCTACGGGTTTTTGGTTATCATGGCGAAATTCGCAAGGCAGTGATTGCTTAAAGGTATGGATGTTTCCTGGGTGATCCAGGCGTTACCATTGTGTATCTGCGATTCATGATTCAGCATATTTGTTTGGTTTGTACTTTCCATATTGGTTTTGAAGATTTTTCAAGTATTTTCACTAGGTGTTGAAACACATCTACTAAGTACTTGAAGAATTCTAGCTTTGCGCCTGATCAACGCATGGCCAGAGTCTGCAAGAACAAAGTATCTTATTGTTATACCTTTGAGATAGAGACTCTTGATGTATACATATTCTTTTGTTTAGCACTTGTATCTATTCTTTTATGATATTGTGGATCTTGTTTGACCACTACTTTGATGTACACTTCTATGTGTTATATTCATATCTATTTATGCCTTTGTGATATGGATATCTATGACTGATTTATGTTATGTTTATTTCTATATTTGTTTCCGAAGACCACAAAGCCACTATGTAGTAGCTTTGAGTTTGTATCGGCATGTCGGATTTCCTCTTGAAATGAAATGCATGTTATACCATCTGACATATCGGTGCTCGCACAAAGAAATTACACGGATGGTCGCTCCTCAACAGCCTAATTCTTAGTTGACGGCATTACTCCGTAGTGTCCTTGGTTAGCATGAGTATAGATGTGGGGCGTCACAACAGGATACACAATGATTACGTCTGGATCCCCCAGGAAACAATTCATACCACTAGGCCATCACAGCCAGGCGAATTACGCTATGCAGTCGCGCTCGAAAAGAAACCATGGGTTATGCCATGGTGGGACACTCGAGTATCACATCCAGAAAACCAAAAACCAAAGAGAATAATATCGATAGAATGAATCCACAATGTGGCCACAGAGCGGATATCAAGCAGAAGGCACTTTCCATATCTTTACTTCGAAAATATATGTCATATAGAACCTCTTCAAACCACTTTCAAATACCATACTTATATAAAGTCCATTATATATCAGATTTCACTTTTCAAATCGAATACTTTCCAAAACAATAGTATATCAAATCATACTTATAAGATTTCTCTTTCCAACTTGAGTACCTTTCAAATCAATAGTTTTCAAATCAACTTCATACCTATACAAATCCATTTTATATAAGTTCGACAACACCCAAATCAAGTGCTTAATAATACAAGGTTCTCAATTTCAAATCATTTCAGTATCAATCCAGTTTCAAAATCATACAGGATTTCACCAAGTTATTTCTTCCAAATAAAATACCTCTAGTTTCAAAGTTTCCAAATGATAGGTTTTGTAAATAATTCCAAGTTTCCAAATCGACATAATTTAGGTCAAACAAATTCATTTCCAAAATAATCATATAAATGTTGGGTTTACATTCCATTCTATTTTCAAAACCAAATATTTTCTCAAAATCAATTGTACCCAAAAATGGTTTCAAAATTTATAACTATCCCTTTAAAACCTTTAAACTATATACTTCTATTCAAAAGATCCAATTTTCCTTTTGCAAATTATTTACTTAACAAAAGTTTCAAATTTATTTAAGTTATACTCCTCATATTTTAAACATAAAAACTAAACTTGTATACTTTATCAAATATTTTATACTCTTCGAAATTTCTTAGTTTTGAAAATTAAACCTCGATTTGGAAGTGTTCGAACCTTCAAAATAGTCGGTGAAATCAAATTTCAAATCTAAGAATTGGGAATCAGCAACAAATCAGTAAGTCAATTTTTTTAAATAAAGTTATACTAAATCATATCCAAAACTCGAGGACTGAACACTGGGCTCACTTCAAATCGTTTCAAATATATACACATATATCTTTCGAAAATCAAATCATACTTCGGAATTTGAAATCAAAATTTGTTTCACAACATCACTCGCATAGCAAAGCTACTAGAGTGGCCTCTCCCCCACTCTGAAACTCGAAAATCAATGTCAATGATGCATGCACTCGTCACCGAAATTTTTTTCCAGCGACATAAGTGAGTACTGGACTTCTATTTTGTTGAAAACTTCTTTTGAAATTTCTTCGAAATCATTTGAACAAATTGAAATCATTTGAAACATTTTTTATTCGAAAAAATACTTTCAAATCGTATTATTATATATTTTCAAAACCTTAAACCAAGTGAAAAATGCCGAAGTTCAATCACTCAAATTCACATTCAAAACTTTCAGTTATAAATCATTTTATATGAAACCATTTCCAATAAAATTTCAAATCCTTTCGAAAATTCAAAGTCTTAATTTAAATGGTATATAATCCTTATCGAAAACATTTCACTTTTATATTTAAAATGTGGTCATCCTTATCAAAATAATAACTTCGATGTATACACAATTTCAAAAATACAATCAACCATAAATTTTCTAAGGGATGATTTTAGAAAGGATTTTAAAACAAACAGAGATTCAAATTTAGAGGAACCCTACTCAAATAGAATTCTGATTCAAAGTTAAGCTCGAATGAAGATGAGATAATTAAATTATCAAATAGAAGATGGATAAGCCCATATAAATTGCAGGCGACCTTAACCGGGTCAACCGTGACTTCAGGAATATAATCAATGCGGAAATCTAAGGCAAATCGACATTTGATCGCTAGAGATAGAATCCAGGTATAGCAGAAGGTAGATAGCATTGTAAACCAAGGATACAGAAATCTCCGGTGAATCAATGCCAATTGTAAAGGAGTTTCACCCCTTTACAAATCATTCAAAGATTTGCGGAATCACTGATCTTTATAGAGGTCATTTAAAAATGGAGTTATGGAATGCTCCAAAATCAAAGGATAAAATTGGGAAGACAAGACTGGATTTCAGAAAAAGTGGGAGCGTTCCAAAGTTCAAGGAATCCTAATCGATAAGAATCCTAACCAAGAGATTACTAACAAGGTAGATACCATAGGAATGAAGTTTAGAAAATCTTGATTTCAAAATAAGAAAATTTTATACCAATTTAATCTTTAAAATCGTTTAAAATCATTTGAAAATCATTTTATACTTCGAAAATACGTTCTCTCACAAAGAAATGATTCTGAGATTGATTTCACTCATTCTAGGGTATTTCTACCCTATCTCTAATGAGTTTTTGCTCCACAGGCTAAGGTTTGCCAAAACCAAAGCTCTGATACCAAAATGCAGCGACCTACTATTTTGGACCATTCAAATCGACAATGATCCACACATTTCAGACTTGAATACTTCAAAACAGTGGATTGTTAAGAAATTTAGAGGAAATAAAATCATTCACAGAATCACAGACGCAGAAATATCAGAATACTCGCAGCGGAAATAAAATACCATAGTAGTTCATGAAGCTACTATATACATACTCTCAAAACAAATACAAAATCTCATCGTAAAATAGATACAATAGAAGTCAGGATACATAAACAGCAATACAGAGACAGATACCAAATAGGAACTAACCGGAAGAAGTAGACGAATAGATAGACAGATAAGCTCCAGCAAAACTCTAGCTCCAGAAAGCGAATCCAAAGCTATGATTCTCAGGCTGACCCAAGCATAAAGTAAAACACAAACACTCGAGTTAGGACATACATACTTATATAAGTAAACCAAATCAATTGAACTGTAATAGCAATGCACATTCACTTAAAGGATGCTTGGGATCGTCCATCCTTTAAGGATCAGTCAAACCATCAATTAAGTAGTAATAAACACTATCCTAGAAATATCCATATTAAAGTAAACAATGCAAATAATAGTGTTATTGTGACTAGGGTAGCATAGAGCTGCAGTAATCGCTCACCTCTAGCCACACTCTTAAAATCAAAGATGTGCATCAAACAATCACAAGGAAATCACATGACACACCAAGCAGTGTACCCATGGTTATAAATTTCAAAATGATTTATAATTCCGAATTAAAACCATTCATTTAAACCATTAAAAAGTGAAGTCATTATTCCTTCAAATCAAATATTCAATTCCCAAAAATTTAGCCTTTTCTGAGTTCATTTATCCAGTTAAACACTTCAAATAAACTTCAATTTAAGCCATTTTTTAAGTTATAAAATTTCATATTTTCCACTATAAAAATGTTCATTCAAATACTCCTTTAACTTATGATTTTTATAAAGTATATTACACAAATAAATATCAATAATTTCACTTATTAAATTCAAGTGCACAAATTTCCCATTCTTTAACAATTATTTATCACTTAAATTTCAAATTACCATTTCATACATTAAACTAAATTTCCCCTTTTATTTAATTTACTTAAACTTCCATTTTAAAACCAAATCTCACAATTCTAAGCCGAGTTAAATTCCAAATTGCCATTTAACTATCCATTTATTTAACATTTTGAACTAATTACATAAATTCAAAATACACTGTAAGTTGCTTAACTTTATTTTACAAATAACTTGATATTTTCTTTTAGTTTATATTTATCCAATTCATACATCAATTATATTAATTACCAAGTTAAGCTTATAATTCCATTTTTACTTAAATTCTCATTATTAAGTTAAATCAAACTTTCACACTACAACTCAAACCATCTATTTACTTATACCATTTAACTTTTTAGAAAATCACTGCTTAACCATTTTAAATCCAATATAAGTCAAATTTCATTTTTTTACCATACATGAAATTTAAAAGAAATCATATTTTGAAATCAACCACGGGTGCGGATAATATTTCACACCTAAATCGAGTGATACGGAAATTTATCATTTATATCCGAAATTGGTAAAATTTTCGGTTTTTGATTATTTCAAACCCGCAATCCCAAGACAAATACAAATAAATAAAAATCACCCAGGCCTATCATTTCATCCCGTAATGATTTTTCCCTATTCTAAAGTCCGTCCGGGTATGTATCATTTCAACCCATAGTGATTCTATTCTACAGGGAATTTGCAGTGTGAGAACATAATAAAACAGTATAACAACATAAAGTAGTATCAGATGATATGACAGATAAATAAATAGGATTAACATCATATAATTTATAACATAGGAAGGTATAACATGATGTAATAATTTCTACACTTTCACTAGCTATCAATACAGAGACAGATACCGAATAGGAACTAACTGGAAGAAGTAGACGAATAGATAGACAGATAAGCTCCAACAAAACTCTAAATCCAGAAGGTGAATCCAAAGCTGTGATTCTCAGGCTGACCTGAGCGTAAAGTAAAACACAAACACTCGAGTCAGGACATACATACGTATACAATGTAAACCAACTCAAGTGAGCTGTAATAGCAATGCACAATAACTTAAAGGATGCTTGGGATCTCCCATCCTTTAAGGATCAGTCAAACCATCAATTAAGTAGTAATAAACACTATCCTAGAAATATCCATATTAAAGTAAACAATGCAAATAACAGTGTTATTATGACTAGGGTAGCGTAGAGCTGCAGTAACCGCTCACCTTTAGCCACACTCTTAAAATCAAAGATGTGCATCAAACAATCACAAGGAAATCACATAACACACAAAGTAGTGTACCCGTGGTTATAAATTTCAAAATGATTTATAATTCCTAATTAAAATCATTCATTTAAAGAATTAAAAAGTGAAGTCATTATTCCTTCAAATCAAATATTCAATCCCCAAAAATTTAGCTTTTTTAGAGTTCATTTATTCAGTCAAACACTTCAAATAAAATTCAGTTTAAACAAATTTTTTACTTATAAAATTTCTTATTTTCCACTATAAAAATGTTCATTCAAATACCCCTTTGACTTCTGATTTTTATAAAGTAAACTACACGAATAAATATCAATAATTTCACTTATTAAATTCAAGTGCACAAATTTCCCATTCTTTAACAGTTATTTATCACCTAAATTTCAAATTACCATTTCATGCATTAAACTAAATTTCCCCATTTATTTAATTTACTTAAACTTCCATTTTAAAACCAAATCTCACAATTCCAAGCCAAGTTAAATTCCAAATTTCCATTTAACTATCCATTTATTTAACATTTTAAACTAATTGCATAAATTCAAAATACACTGTAAGTTGCTTAACTTTATTTTACAAATAACTTGATATTTTCTTTACTTTATATTTATCCAATTCATACATCAATTATATTAATTACCAAGTTAAGCTTATAATTTCATTTTTAATTAAATTCCCATTATTAAGTTAAATCAAACTTTCACACTACAACTCAAACCATCTATTGACTTATACCATTTAACTTTTTAGAAAATCACTGCTTAACCATTTTAAATCCAATATAAGTCAAATTTCATTTTTTTACCATACATGAAATTTGTAAGAAATCATATTTTGAAATCAACCAACGGTTCGTATAATATTTCACACCTAAATCAAGTGATACGGAAATTTATCATTTATATCCGAAATCAGTAAAATTTTCGGGTTTTGATTATTTCAAACCTGCAATCTCAAGACAAATACAAATAAATAAAAACCATCCAGGCCTATCATTTCAGCCCGTAATGATTTTTCCCTATTCTAAAGCCTGTTCGGGTATGTATCATTTCAACCCATAGTGATTCTATTCTACAGGGAACTTGCAGTATGAGAATAGAATAAAATAAATAGTATAACAACATAAAGCAGTATCAGATGATATAACAGATAAATAAACAGGAATAACATCATATAATTTATAACACAGGCAGGTATAACATGATGCAATAATTTCTACACTTTCACTTGCTATCAATTCACAGTCATATAAGTATAAATGTCAGGTGTGATTACTCAACTTTTAAAGCTGGAGTTCGCAAAACAAAAAACACGAATGAATTCCAGAAGGCACGATGACATGACTATATACTCAAGTGGGAAGAGAGCCAAGCTATTGATCTTGTAGCAACCAATAGAACAAGACAAATATAAATTCAATACAACATATATTGAAACAATCTTTGAAATAAGAAGCAAAATGAACACAGTTGCTTTGGCCATGCTTTCAATAATCAATTGCTCGACCTAGGGGATTAATATGGTTCAGCCATGACATGGTATGGCTCGGGTATGGGTCTGGTTTGGACTCAAATGCACGGCTACAAGAGAATAGGAAGAGGTAGTGGAGTTACAATAACAAAATTAAAACTTCTTCATAGCTAGTGATATTGTTTGGTGTTGAGAGCAACATGTTTTAATTTTAGAATTTTAGGGATTTGAAAATATTTATGGTGATACTATTGTAAAGAGGATGGTGAGAGGATGAAGGAAGAAAAAATATATATGTTTTTAATTTATTTTCTATTCCTTCCCTTTCATTTCCAATAGTTAGGGTCAAAATCGGACAATTTCCCCCAATTCAAATTAATGTAAAATTAATTGATACCCAAGCAATTAATTTCCCACAATGTTTATATAGTAAATAAATATATATCCAAATTTCAAATTTTGAATAAAATTCCATAATTAAGATATAGAAAATATAAACATATATGTATATATTTACACTACATATGTATATACATATTAGGCCTACAAGTAAAAACTCTAAATATAAAATTTGATGCCTATAACCGTATTTGTTAGTTTTCCATAACACATGAAATCAAGGCACATTCATATTATAGACATAATTCAAAAATTCGGATATATGTCAATTAACGCTCAACTAATTGTCAATCCATTCAATTAAATTACCATAGTATATGAAATCAATATATAACCAATCATATACATATTCCAAAATCAAGATATATGTCAATTAATACACAATCCAATTATAATATACTATTTTCATTTTAAGTAATTAAATCTCAATTATATACTAAAATTAAGTGTTTTTCAAAATCTAGGGTTATACAGACCCCCTACTTAAGAAAATAGCGTCCCTATAATTTCCTCTTAGGAGAAATCTAAAATGTTTACATAAACACATATGATTTTCAAAATACGTATATGCATACCTTTAAAGCCATACCTTTAAAGCCATATCTTTATAAAATTAAGTTATTTTTCAAACATTACATTCCAAAATAAATATATTACAGTGGATTTCCTTTTCAAAATTACTTCACAAAAGATTTTCAAAATCAAGGTTTACAATTGTGGAGTTCTTTTTAAAGCATCACGAAATATATATATATATATATATATATATCACTATAACAAAAATGCCCTATTACAACGCCCTTTTTACAACGGGCATTTGCTGCCCGTTGTAATAGAAGGCTATTACAACGGTCGATTCAGGACCGTTGTAATAGATGCCCTTTTTTACAACGGGCATTTGCTGCCCGTTGTATTAGAAGGCTATTACAACGGTGGATTCAGGACCGTTGTAATAGATGCCCCTTTATACAACGGGTATTTGCTGCCCGTTGTAATAGAAGGCTATTACAACGGTCGATTCAGGACCGTTGTAATAGATGCCCCTTTTTACAACGGGCATTTGCTGCCCGTTGTAATACATCGCTATTACAACGGTCCATTCAGGACCGTTGTAATATATGCCCTATACAACACTCTTTTTACAACGGGCAACGACTGCCCATTGTAATAGGATGTTATTACAACGGTCCTTTCATGTCCGTCGTAATAGATGTCAATTTTACATCACAAATTGCCCGTTGTAATAGATGCTAATTTTACAATGGTTATATTACTAATTACTAATCATTAATAATATTATATTATTTATTAATATTTAATAATTAATCATTAATAGTGTTATTAATCATTTATAACATACAGTAATTAATTATTATTAATAAATAATCACTAATTACTAATTAATTAATCAACAACATTAATAATCATTTATATACATATTAGTTAATCAACAGTAAATGGATAATAATAAATATTTAATTATTAAATATTAATTTATAAATGATTAGCAATTAAATATTATTACTCAATAATTAATAATTAAGAGTAATATTTAATATTTAACAATCAATAATTAGTGATAAGAAGTGCACGACCTTGACTGGTTAGAGGAGGAGGAGGTGATAGGCGGTGGATGGTGAAGAGGAGGAGGTGGTGGTGGCTATGGCCGAGCATGGCAAGAGAAGAGCATGGCCAAAACATTGAAAAATCAATAAGAAAAGTGAAGAGAAAAGTAGAAAAAGAAGAAGAAGACATTACCACTTTTTTTCTTTTTAGATCTGAACTTGCATTGCAAAAATGAAGATGGGAAGAGATTTTTCAGGTGAATATAGTGATATAGGTGGCTAGGGATTAAGGAATAAATGGCAACAAATATGTAGGAGTTATGGTATGAAATTAATGGATGGAAAGATAAAGAGGTAATAAATCAAAACGTACGCATGCCTTTAATTAAAAATAGGCAGTGTATCTTTAATTTATGCGTTTCCTATATATTAAAGAAAGGTGTATACAAGAAGCTATCACAAACAAATAAATACAATAATGTTCAGTTAAATACATTTAAAGGTATGCCTTCTAAAACAATAACGTGTGTGTGTGTGTGTGTGTGTGTGTGTGTACTTTTGAAATTTCTTTCCAAGAAATAAATAGCGATCTAAATATTTATCCATTTAATCACTAAATGAACGTATAAATAACTAAAATATAAAAATAAGGTAGAGATAGATATTATGAAGAATAAATAAATAGTTTTAGGAAAAGAAGGTAATACATAAAAAAAATACTTTATTAAATGGATACTAGAAATAAAGATTGAGAACAATATACAATCAACATTTGAAAATTATAACTATACTTTAAAAATGTTTTAAAAATAAAATATATGCATATCATATCATGTTACAAAAATTAGAACATGATTTTACAAAACAAATATTATTTATATAGATTTAAAATAAACAAATTTGTTAAA
Source organism: Allium cepa (assembly GCA_030765085.1). Lineage (NCBI taxonomy): Eukaryota > Viridiplantae > Streptophyta > Magnoliopsida > Asparagales > Amaryllidaceae > Allium > Allium cepa. The sequence goes on from CM060935.1 coordinate 572,589,508, forward strand.
TAAAACAATTTACACACAATATTGTAAAAAGCATAACTTTCACAATATTAATCCGATTTTAACGAAATGAAAAGCAGTATTTTTGAAATTAAATCTATTTTCATAATAAAAGATAAAATTTCAAAAACTAAAATATTTAAATTTTAAATTTAAATGTCAAAGTTTGACCATTTTGACCAAAAATCCACCTTTTTGGAAATATTCCATTTATTCAGGTTTGGAATTATAATTCACATAAAAATCAAAATTTATATTTAAAATAACAAAATTTATCCATTTTAGTAAATAAAATAAAGTTTTTAAATCAGAAATTTCAGTTAAAATAATTAAAATATAAAATTAAAAAAAATCATAAAATACATGGTTGTTACAATTTCCAAATCGAGTACTATTAAAAATCTATAGTACAACAATTCACACTTATATAGACTTCGATTATATAAGATTTCGCTTTTCAAATTGTGTACCTTTCCAAATCAATAGTTTTCGAATCAACTTTATACTTATACAAATCAATTTTACATAAGTTTGATAACTCCCAAATCAAGTATTTAGTAAAATAAGGTTTCAATTTCAATTCGTTTCAATATCAGTTCAGTTTCAAAATCATATATGATTTCACCAAATTATTTCTTCCAAACTAAATATCTTCAGTTTCAAAATTTCCAAAATAACAGGTTTAGAAAATAATCCTAGTTTCCAAATCAATATAATTTAGGTCAAACAAATTCATTTCCAAAATCATCATATAAATTGTGACAATCTAGAATTGCCAGCATTTGAAAATGAAATATTTAATTGATTTTAAATATTAGAAGTTATTTTTAACTTGAATTTCAAATATCCCTATGAACTTGGCAATTAAATTATTGAATTTAACTTATTGAAGTTGGGTAAAAATTTGAATCTTTAGTTTTAAGCTGATTAAAAATATTTTCAAGGCTTAGAAAATCTATATTAATGATACTGAAGATAATGGAAGCTTCAAAATTTATTTTGAAAGAAATTTGTTTAGTTTTGAAATTATATTGTTTAAATCGGTATTTAAAAATAGCCTTCCGAAGCACAGTCTCGAAATTCGACAAAACCAGTTCCATTAGATCCATAATATTGTATTATTATTGGATTTTAATTTTCGTAATGTTTGGAGTGATCGTTTGGCCGTACGATAAGCAAACGCGTTGAAAATTATACCGAAATTCAATTTAATAACTGGATCCAAAAAGCAATCTTCTCCATACGATCGAATTTGGACTTGGAACCTTTTCCATTGCGTTCGGAATAGGGCCATAACATTATAAACGCCTGGCAGCACGCCTTGATTGAAAATTGAGATTTGAGTTGCATTTATCGGAACGTATCAAATTTAAATTTAAATTCAAAATATATACATATTTTATATTTTCTTTGCAACACTGTTGCAAGCATTAAAACATAGAGAACTTGTAACCACATGTTCTCTCTCTTAACACGCATCTTCCCTAAAGATAAATCTGCAATGCCTCTTCGTTCAAACAAAACCTTGCTCCCTTCCTTCAGAATTCACCAAAGAAAATGGATATCAGTTTAAAAAAATGGCAGAAAGGTCGGATTCAAATTGAATCCGATTCTATCAAACTAAAATAAATTGGATACGAGATTAAATCATAATTCGTATTCACAAGAAAAGGGGGGGCGTGTTCTTCAATCGCTCGAATCTGTAGCTCGCAAATGTGGTGTTGTGGAGGACTTTACGGTGGCATTCAAGTGATGGGTCGCTAGCTAGTGGGTTCGAAGCCATGGTCTATTTTTTTGACGACGTGGTAGCAAAGGTTACGGTATCGCAAGCTCGGCTCAAACTCGAGCTCGAGAAAAAGGGGACCGAGTGGCTCTTGGCTGAGGCGGCAGGTCGTTGATAAGCTAAGGTCGCACGCAATTTGCGAGGGCAGCGTGTAGTTCGAGGCTGGGTATCGCGACTTCGTTCTAGCAGTTGGACGACTCAGGCGATCGTAAATATATGTGACGAAATTAATTTCAATTTGTTATATATAGATTTGGAAAAGAAGAAAAAAAATTATTTACTGTAATGATTTTTTTTAAGCAGAAAAGAAAAGAATTTAATTTACAGCAAGTTATAAAACTGTTTATTATTTTAATTTGAAAGTTTATATTTATATAGGAATGTTTACAGCAAAGAAAAGTAAAATATAAATGTTGAAATATATGTACGCATGCTTATTTTAATTATAGGTAAATAGAAAAAATTATATATATATATATATATATATACAGAACGATTTTGAAAATAGAATATAGGAAATTTTGTAATGGTAAAGTTTATGTAAATAAATCAGATTTCTGAAATCTATCATTTATTTTTAAGTATATATATATATATGTAATTTAAAAGGAGAATTATTTAAAAGATTTTTTTAAAACTAAATTATATGTTTAAAACCCAAATCGTTAGTTTAGATTAAATTTATAAAATGGAAAATTAATTGCTCGATTATTTCGGATATTAATAAAAATTATATAATTGTTTATACAAGGTCTAATACGATGAAGAAAACAATCTGGAATGAAAATGGATTGCATGCAAAGCAAAGGTGAGGTCTTCTCACTCAATCGGATTTTCCGATTTAATTTTAAATAGTTAAATTTATAATCGTTGATTGTGTGTTTGGACGATAAATTATTATCAGTCGTATTGGTTTAGACCCTATGCACCGCATAATAGCGGATGATATTGTATTAAACCCATATACCGCGGTATTCCACTTCGAAGTGGAATTTGTATTATATATGTAATTGGAGTGATTGATTTCCCTCATTATATAGCGGATGAGACCCTATGCGCCGCATAATAGTGGATGATATTATATCAATCCCATATACCGCGATATTCCACCTCGAAGTGGAATTGGTATTTAATTGTTATGCTAATATCTGTGGATGCAGGGAAACAGGTTGGAGGGATCCAAGCGGATTCTTCAAACATTTGAATTTGTTTCATATATTGTGTGTTGATTTATTTATAATCTGTGCGTGAGTATACTTGTGATTGAAATTGTGGAAGGCTATGATTTAGCCAAATATATTTTTGGTATCGTAGGATACCAGAAATAAATAAAGTTTGATTTCAGAAATTTAAGTAGAAAGTTTATAGGAAAATTTATTTTTGAAAATTGGATAAATTTAAAAGAAGGAATTTGAAAGGAAGGAATTTTAAAAGGATAAAGTTTTATTTTTGTCATCCTATCGAATAAAATTCCAAAATATGGGGAAAAGGCTTAATAAATGGATTTCGGGTAATATTATTCAAAGGTTGAAGAATTTATTTAAAATACGAATTTTAAATAGTTTGGAAGAGATAAAGGAATTTATTTTAAAAGGAAATAAATTAGAAATCAATTTGGAATTTGATTTGGTGTCTGAAATAAAATTGAAAATCAATTTGGAAATTGATTTGGTGTTTGGAAATGATTTTTTTGAAATCAATTTGAAAATCGTATATTAGTGGATATTTAGAAAATTTAAATTCATAAGGGGAATTTAAAAAGGAAAGGGAAATTTGTTTAAAAAAATAAATATTGGTTTATTTTTTTGAAGTGTGGAAAGAAATTTGCGGATTTGGAATATAAATTGAGATAAATCAAGAAGAATTTATTTATTGATTTAAATGGTCCATTTTGAAATGGAAGGTGTATTTTCCCTGGAAAGCCGAGTATGATTTTAAAGTAGCTTTCAAAATTAAATTTTTTTAAGTTGGTTTTAAAAAGGATATTTGTGGTGGAATTATTTCTTAAGTTGTTTTTAAATCTTTAAAGTAAAAGGTTTATTTAATTTGTTATAGAAGTGATTATTTAAAGATTTAATTAATATTTGATTAGAAAATGGTTATTTAAATAGTTGTACTCTATCTAATAATTTTATTTTAAAAATTATTTTGGACTTAAGTTTATAGGAGATATTAGTATAACATTTTCACAAATAATATTTAAGCAAGTGTTTTAAAATAGTTTTATTTCAAATATTTCCAAGTATATTTTGGATAAGTATTCTAAAATATTTTTAAAGTACTTGAACTCAGCAAATTTTTAGTGGAATTAAATACATATTTGGAAATTTATTCCACGTGAGGAAAGTGATTTGAAATTTGTTTTCAAAGGATTGAAGTGTGAAAAGTGATTTGAAATTTGTTATCAAAAGATTGAAAGGTGAAAAGTGATTTGAAATTTGTTTTCAAATGGTTGAAGTGTTAAAATTATATCTTGCAAAGATATTTTAAAAATAAATAATTGGGGGAAACAATTATTTAAAAATCTAGTGATTGTTGTGAATATTGATTGATAGTTAAATAACCGACTATCAATATTTGCCTTTAAATGGCACTTGAATTTCGATGGACCGGGGGTCGGATTCCAAATGGATATTCGAAAACCACATCGAATCTTTATGATAGTGATAGATCTTTTGTTTAAAAGATTAAAGTGGAAATTTGTTATGATTTATTTGAAATCTGAATATAACACTTATTTTTAATAAGCGCTCGTTATTCGAAGTTGCTGGGAGAGGACTTTGTGTCATAAAAACCATTTCGAATAATGATACGACGAAATGGGATTGCATTTGAAGATGGCGTTGAAGACTGGGTATTTTCGAAAGCCAAAGGATTACCTGTCGAATGTCTCTGCACCGAGTTACTCCGGTATAGAGATTTTATCATCCTTTGTGATGGGAACTCCGGACGTGATTAGTGAATATTCGAATTTGCAAGGGCTTCTTTGAAGTGCCTTCGATTCCGTTCGATCCCGGAACGAACTTGCATGGATGTATGTCTGACATTACACTTTCAGATGTAAAGCTGGTTTCTATCAAATATATTTCTGTTGGTGGCGGAGAATTTATTCTCTTAGCTTAACACACTTCTTTGAGACGTACGAGCTCAGAGGTTATGTAGTTGTTGGTTACTAGTGATACATTCTCAATTTGGTAATGTGGCATATGAAGTGCTGTTGATCATTTGTTGATCAAAGCATGGCATTATGAAAAATGTAGCTTTGTGGACGAGACTTCGGACCTCATACCCTAGAAATGGTCGAAATAGGAAGAATGCGGCAAGGTTATGAGGGTCACGCCCTTTAGGGTATGTTAATTTCTTCTGGAAAAGGATGGTATCATGGTATGGAGCCCAGATACTTAACTTTATGTGGTTGCTACAAATTTATTATGCTTTGTGGTTGTTGCTTTGTGGTTGAGGATCCTCGAATAAAGGTCGCAAACGACCGGGGGATGACATACTCGTGCAATAGTTACCTAGTTACAGAGGTAACCCGGCCTTGTGTTGGCAGAGAGCTGGTTATGTTCTCGGGGCATCCCTTCAGAGGTGTACCCATGTGGCAATAGGAAGTTCCTTAGCCTAACCATTTGTTGGAAATCTAATCTCCAATATGTGCCTTATACAGTTTTAGTTGTATAACCTGCCATTTACTTATGTTGGTCACCACTGTTTAGATGGTAGCTTTAGTAGGTATAGTTCAAAATGTCTATGCTGGTTAAGATTAATATTATACTTTAGACATGTTTTCTGCCCTATGCACTAATAATAATATTAAAAAGATTTTGCATATCAAGCATATTTGACTATCATAAGGAGAAATCTCCTCCAATTCTGCGTTTGCATTGTGTGTGTGGCGGGAGGCCTTATGGTAGTTTCATTTTCCAAATGCATAGCGGATTTCTTTTTATTTTCTTTGTGAAAATGATTGTTTTTAAGATCTCACATCAGTCGTGTGACTGACCTGGAGTTTATTATTCCTTTTCTAAACTATGGGTGCTAATAACTTTCCACACGGGCAGCCTAGAGTCAGGTTATCAGTTATTCGGGAGCGAAATCAAGAAGTTGCTATGGAGATCTGGAGTTCAAGCTGGATGGCGAGGCGTATCAATAGTATATAATATTTCTTTTCCATTGTTTGTTGTTGTAAACTCTGATAATGTGATGTATAAACTAATATAGTGCCATTTTTTTTAAAGATATTTATTTATTTATTATATATTGTTCCGCTGCGAAATGTGAGATTCTGTTATTATTTTCTGTTTCCTCTTCTATCTTCTTCTTCTTTAACCCTAATGTTAGTTTTTCGGCATTCGACTGTGCGACATTTGATACAGTGGATGTACTGATGTCGACTTTCGGGCGTTGAAAAATTGGGTCGTTACAAATTTGGTATCAGAGCATTTGGTTAAGCGACAACCTTGGCTCTAATGGGGATTACTCATTAAAGATGGAGTCAGTAGCACTCTAGAATGAGTTTGAGTGTATTAATAGATATGAGCGCATATTTGTTAGTGAATATAAAATTGTTTTATATTGTGTTGACTTATTGGTTGATTGTTTATAGATTCTGGTCGGTGCAGTTTGGCCAACTGTATCGATAAGGGTTTATAAACTCTTAAATAAGATAAACCGACACAGTATTGTTTTAAAATAGGGTAAATGAAATAATTTTACCCAAACTATTTTTTTGTATAAAAGGGAATAATTTTCCGTAAATTATTATAATATATGGTTGCTTGATTGTTAGGAAGAGATAATACTAAATTATTACCATTTAAGTGTGAAAGTTGAATAAAAAAATTGAAATCATAACAAAGAGCTAAGAAATAAAATCCATATACAAATGGGATTTGTAAATATAAATTTGACTTATAATTTGAAATGGAATTCCAGAGAAATAATTGGAAATGTTTTCGAAAGGATATGAAATTTGGAAATTTGGGAAATTTAAAATTCCTTTGAATTTGAAAATGGTTTTCAAAGGTTTTGGAGAAAAGTTTTAAAGAAGTGAAAGCACTAAACTCTTTTCGGTTGCTGAAAAATAACTTCGGTGAATGCTGCAACATCATTAGTGTTTATTTTCGAGTTATCCAGAAGAGTAATTGCTGTCAAATTATTTTAAATGGGTGTTGTTTGCAAACTGGGTTTAGTTTTGGAAATTCAAAAGATAATTTGAATTGATTTCAAAAATGATTTTAGAATAATGAAAAGACTCTGGAATCCTATATAAAATATTTATAGAATATAATTAAGTTTGCGGCTTATGGATTTGAAGTTGTTAGAATAAAATTTAACTTGAAGGAAAGTTAAAATTGAAATAGTGTGAAATGTAAATAAGTTGGAATACTCATCGAAGCTTAAAAGTTCGGATTAATATTGAATATTGGGAATTGAATTTGATTTGTGATAAATAAAGTGAAGTATTGAAATAAAAATTAGTAAGTGAAAATAGTTGAAGGAACAACAAATTTAATATGGTTTGAAATGAATTTAATTCATATGGAATTTGAAATCCAGTTTAAATGTAAGTATTTACAAAACCAAGTGGTAACTGAAAATAAACATAAGAAGTTATATTAAATATTTATATCGAACTTAAGAAATAAATGATGAAATTCTTAAGTAAAATTTGGAATTGAGAAAATATTCTAAATTGATAAGTGTGAAAATTAAACTGGAAGTTGTGAATGGGAAAAATTGTGAATAAGTGAATGAAAATCAAATGTGAAAAGAAAAATAATTGATAAAGCTAATAATCAATTGGAATTAATACGTACGGTGTATGTATATTATTTTATTCGCATAACGATGTGGTCCAGAATTCGAGCATAGAATTTCGAGATAGTTATATCGATCCGAGTTGGGATTTTTCACTCGATTTTCGACGACGAACCTGGATATGGATTTTTGGTTGATTTTGGAAATTCTCTATCATAGTTTGAAATATGCAAGGAGAATGATGGTTTCTGATCTAGAAACCAGATCTGAGTCCGCACTAGAAAATCGTGTGGACGATACTACTTCGGAAGTGAAATTGTGTGATCGAATGAGCGATCGAATTTAATATTGCGTACGAATGATGTATGTACATCATATGGATTTGAATGAAATAATTACTTAAACCTTTGTAAAGGAATGTGCAAAATAAATTTGAATGTTGTAATTGGATATTATGGCTAGTAGGATATACAGGTGTCATAAAAGAAAATGGAATTGGGATTTGATTTCGAAGATAAAATTTAATTTGCTCGAAAAAGGTATGTATTTGAATTTTAGTATGAAATTTGATGATTTTCTGTATAGCCATTTGGTTTTTTGTTTTTTTTGAAATATAAGGGCCCGTGGTGGCATTTTGTAGTCGTACCGAGCTAGCCGCGCAAAGGAGACGCTGACGAAATTTTTCGAAAATTTAGGGAGTTAGAAAATATTTTGAGAAAATTTTGAAATTTTAAATTTGAATTTAAATTTAAATTTGAATTGTTAAGAAAACAATATTGTTTGAAACTTATGGTTAAGATTGAAAAGTTAGTTGAAGAAATAATAGATCTTTGATGAAAAAGATTGTTTTGAAAAGTTGAAACTATTTGGATTTGGAAAATGATAAACGGGTTAAGGATCATTCTTCTTAACTTGTAAATTCAGGACAAAATTATTTTAAGGGAGAAGAATGTGACAACCTAGAATTTTCAGCATTTGAAAATGAAATATTTAATTGATTTTTGGAAGTTATTTTTATTTGAATTTCAAATATCACCATGAATTTGGTAATTAAATTATTGAATTTAATTTATTTAAGTTGGGTAAAAATTTGAATCTTTAGTTTTATGCTGATTAAAAATATTTTCAAGGCTTGGAAAATCTATATTAATGGTACTAAAGATAATGTTAGCTTCAAAATTTAATTTGAAAGTAATTTGTTCAGTTTTGAAATTATATCGTTTAAATCGGTATTTAAAAATAGCCTTCCGAGGCACAGTCTCGGAATTCGACGAAACAAGTTCCGTTGGATCCGTAATATTGTATTATTATCGGATTTCAATTTTCGTACTGTTTGGAGTAATCGTTTGGCCGTACGATAAGCAAACGCGTTGAAAATTATATCGAAATTCAATTTAATAACTGGGTCCAAAAAGCTATCTTCTCCATACAATTGAATTTGGACTCGGAACCTTTTCCATTGCGTTCGGAATAGGGCCATAACATTATAAACGCCCGGCGGCGTGCCTCGATTGGAAATTGAAATTTTGAGTTGCATTTATCGGAACGTATCAAATTTAAATTTAAATTCAAATTATTAACATATTTTATATTTTCTTTGCAACACTGTTGCAAGCATTAACACATAGAGAAATTGTAACCACGTGTTCTCTCTCTTAACACGCATCTTCCTTAAAGATAAATTTGCAATTCCTCTTCGTTCAAACAAAACCTTTCTCCCTTCCTTCAGAATTCACCAAAGAAAATTGATATCAGTTTAAAAAAATGGCGGAAACGTAGGATTCAAATTGAATCCGATTCTTGCAAACTAAAATAAATCGGATACGAGATTAAATCGTAATTCGTATTCACGAGAAAAGGGGGGCGGCGTGTTCTTCAATCGCTTGAATCTGGAGCTCGCAAATGTGGTGTTGTGGAGGACTTTACGGTGGCATTCAAGTGATGGGTCTGTAGCTAGTGGGTTCGAGGCCGTGGTCGATTTTTTTTTAAGAGTGCCAAAATAGGTTACGGCATCGCGAGCTCAGCTCGAACTCGAGAAAAAGGGGACGAAGTGGCTCTTGGCATGGGATCGCGAGGGCAGCATGTTGTTCGAGGCATGGGATCGCGATCTCGTCCTAGCAGTTGGACGACTCAGGAGATCGTAAATACGGGTGAGGAAATTAATTTTAATTTTTATATATAGATTTGGAAAAGAAGAAAAAAAGTATTTACCGTAATGATTTTTTTTCAAGCAGAAAAGAAAATAATTTAATTTATAGTAAGGTATAAAATAGTTTATTATTTTAATTTGAAAGTTTACATTTATATGGGAATGTTTACAGTGAGGAAAAGTAAAATATAAATGTTGAGATATATGTATGCATGCTTATTTTAATCATAGGTGAATAGAAAAAATTATATATATACAGATTTGAAAATATAATATAGGAAATTTTATAATGGTAAAGTTTATGTATAAAAAAATCAGATTTCTGACATCTATCATTTATTTTTAAGTGTATATATATATAGTTTAAAAGGAGAACTATTTAAAATAAAATTTGTTTAAAACTAAATTATATGTTTAAAACCTAAATTGTTAGTTTAGATTAAATTTATAAAATGGAAAATTAATTGTTTGATTATTTCGTATATTAATAAAAGTCATATAATTGTTTATACCATGTCTAATACAATGAAGAAAACAATCTGGAATGAAAATGGATTGCATGCAAAGCAAATGTGAGATCTTCTCACTCAATCGGATTCCGCAATTTAATTTTAAATAGTTAAATTTAAAATTGTTGATTGTGTGCTTGGATGATAAATTATTATCAGTTGTAATGGTTTAGACTCTATGCGCCGCATAATAGCGGATGATATTATATTAAGCCCATACACCGCAATATTCCACATGAGGATTAATTTTTTTAATATTACTATTAGTGCATAGGTCATGCTATTAGAAATAGTTCTTAGGGCATAGGGTCTAATATATGGGTTTTATATTCAGCAATGTTTTCTGCCCTATGCACTAATAATAAATTTTTCAACCTTTGACGCTAAAATGTAGAGAAATTTAAAAGGATTTTGCGTATTATCCGCATAATAGCATTAAAACGTAGGGAAATTGTAACCACATGTTCTCTCTCTTAACACGCATCTTCCCTAAAGATAAATCTGCAATGCCTCTTCGTTCAAACAAAACCTTTCTCCCTTCCTTCAGAATTCACCAAAGAAAATCGATATCAGTTTAAAAAAATGGCAGAAAGGGAGGATTCAAATTGAATCCGACTCTGTCAAACTAAAATAAATTGGATATGAGATTAATTCGTATTCAAGAGAAAAGGGGGCGGCGCCTTCTTCAATCGCTCGAATCTATAGCTCGCAAATGTGGTGTTGTGGAGGACTTTATGGTAGCATTCAAGTGATGGGTCGCTAGCTAGTGGGTTCGGCCGTGGTCAATTTTTTTTGACGACGTGTAGCATAGGTTACGTTATCGCAAGCTTGGCTCAAACTCGAGCTCGAGAAAAAGGGGACGGAGTGGCTCTTTGCTGAGGCAGCTGGTCGTCGAGAAGCTAGGGTCGCGCGCAATTCGTGAGGGCAGTGTGTAGTACGAGGCTGGGTATCGCGATCTCGTTCTAGCAGTTGGACGACTCCGGCGATCGTAGATATAGGTGACAAAATTAATTTCAATTTGTATATATAGATTTGGAAAAGAAAAAAAAATTTATTTACTGCAATGATTTTTTAAGCAGAAAAGAAAAGAATTTATTTTACAGTAAGTTATAAAATAGTTTATTATTTTAATTTGAAAGTTTATATTATATGGGAATGTTTACAGAAAGAAAAACAAAATATAAATGTTGAAATATATGTACGCATGCTTATTTTAATTAAAGGTAAATAGAAAAAATTATATATATATATACAGAAGGATTTTGAAAACATAATATAGGAAATTTTGTAATGGTAAAGTTCATGTAAAAAAATCAGATTTCTGAAATCTATCATTTATTTTTAAGTGTGTATATATATATGTAGTTTAAAAGGAGAATTATTTAAAAGAAAATTTGGTTAAAACTAAATTATGTGTTTAAAACCCAAATTGTTAGTTTAGATTAAATTTATAAAATGGAAAATTAATTGTTCGATTATTTCGAATATTAATAAAAATCATATAATTGTTTATACAAGTCTAATACAATGAAGAAAACAATCTGCAATGAAAATGGATTGCATGCAAAGCAAAGGTGAGATCTTTTCACTCAATCGGATTTTCCGATTTAATTTTAAATAGTTAAAATTAAAATCGTTGATTATGTGCTTGGATGATAAATTATTATCTCGTATTGGTTTAGATCCTATGCGCCGCATAATAGCGGATGATATTATATTAAACCCATATACCGTGATATTCCACCTCGAAGTGGAATTGGTATTATATATGTATTTGGAGTGATTGATTTCCCGCATTATATAGCGGATGAGACCCTATGCACCACATAATAGTGAATGATATTATATGAATCCCATATACCGTGATATTCCACCTCGAAGTGGAATCGGTATTTAATTGTTATGCTAATATTTATGGATGCATGGAAACAGGTTGGAGGGATCCAACTAGATTCCTCAAACATTTAAATTTGTTTCATATATTGTGTGTTGATTTATTTATAATCTGTGCGTGATTGTACTTGTGATCGAAATTGTGGAAGGCTATGATTTAGCCGAATAAATTTTTGGTATCGTAGGATACCAGAAATAAATAAAGTTTGATTTTTGAAATTTAAGTAGAAAGTTTGTAGGAAAATTTATTTTTGAAAATTGCATAAATCTAAAAGAAGGAATTTTAAAAGGATAAAGTTTTATTTTTGTAATCCTATTGAATAAAATTCCAAAATATGCGAAAAAGGCTTAATAAATGGATTTCGGGTAATAATCTTCAAAGGTTGAAGAATTTATTTAAAATATGGATTTTAAATAGTTTAGAAGAGATGAAGTGTAAAGACCCGTAAGTCCGTACTCCTTGAATAGACACTAATCTCCATTGATTAATTCAAGATGAACGAAAATACGAACCCTTAGGGGTTTTAAGAAAAAGAAAAGAAGAAAAGAGAAGGAAAGAAGATGGAAGATAGAGGGAAGAGAAAACAGAAAATTTAGAAAATAGAAGAGAGAAGAGAAAATTTGAAAATAGAAATTAGAGAGAATAGAGAATGAAGGGGAAAGAAAAATAGAACATGATTTTAAAATAGAACGGAACAGAAAGAAAACAGAACAACATCAGAATCTCACAATTCGCAGCGGAACAACATATAATAATAAATGAATAATCTTTAAACAAAGAACTATATCAGTTATTACATTACATCACATTACATTACATCATATCATCAGAGTGTACAACGATATACAACATCAAACAGCGGAAAAAGAAATACTATATAGCTAGTAATACGCCATGCCATCCAGCTTGCCTCAGCAATTCCTGAATATCCAGAATATCCTGATAAACCTTAACTCTTGACTGCCCGTGTGAAAATTGGTGGGCACCCAGAGTTTAGGAAGGAAAACAATAAACTCCAAGTCAGTCATGTGACTGGTGTGAGAACTCAAAACAGTTTATTTAACTTTAAAATCAAAATAGAGAAATATTTTTAAATTCAATTCGAAATGCTTTTAAAAATGAGACTACCATAAGGCCTCCCGCACACACACACATGCAAACGCAGAATCGGAGGAGATTTCTCCTTATGATAGTCAAAGATGCTTGATACGCATTTAAAATAACATTTGATATTATTACTAGTGCATAGTGTAGGGGAAAAATTCATTTTGAAAGTAGAATATAAATCTTAGCCAACATAGACATTTCGAACTATGCCTACTATAGCTACCATCCAAACAGTGGTGACCACCATAAGTGAATGGCAGGTTCTACAACTAATACCGTACAAGTTTCGTATTGGGAATTGGATTTCCAACAAATGGTCAGGCCAAGGAACTTCCCATTGCCACATGAGAATGCCTCTGGAAAGACATCCCCGAGAACCAAACCGGAACTCTGCCAACACAAGGCCGGGTTACCCCTAACTGGGTAACTACTGACACGAGCACGCCATTCCCCGATCGTAAACGACCTTTCTCACGGGATCCCGAAAACCAACAACCACAAAGTAATAAATTCGTAGTAACCACATAGGTTAAATATCTGGGCTCCATACCATGATACCACCTCTATCCAGAAGGAAATGTACATACCCTAAAGGGTGCTACCCCTCATAACCTTGCCGCATCTTTCCTGTTTTGACCATTTCCGGGGTGTGAGGTTCGACGAAGTCACGTCCACAAAAACATACTTTATACAAAAGCCATGCTTTGGGTCAACAAATGATCAACACAATGATCACTAAGATAGACGATCAAATAAACGATCCTATCACAATAATCAACACAATGATCATTTCAGCATCACTCAGCATATCACATTACCAAATTAGGAATATATCGCTGATAACTTCAACTATATAACCTCTGAGCTCGTACGTCTCAGAGAAGGGTGTTAAGCTAAAGAATAAATTCTTCGCCACCAACAGAAATATATTTGAATGAAATCGGCTTTATATCTCAACTTGTAATGTCAGACATACAATCCATACAAGTCTGTTCCGGGCTCGAACAAAACCGAAGGCACTTACAAAGAAGTCCTTACAATCCGGATATTCACAATCCTGATCGGATTCACCATCACATATGGAGAACTCTATACCGGAGCAACTCGGTGCAGAGTAAATCGACAGGTCATCCTATCGCTCTCGCAAATACCGGGTCTTCAACACCGATCTTCAATGCAATTCATAACGACGTATCACATATTCGGAATGGGTTATACGACCCCATGGTCCTTTCCCGGTTAACCCGAATAGTGAGCGCTTATTCAAAAATAAGTGTAGCATTCACATTCAAACAAATCACATCAAATACCCATTCAAAGGGAAATATTGATAGTCGGTTATTGAACTATCAATGGATATGCACACATCACCAGATTCCAAATAATTTTCCAAATTATTTATCTTCCAAAATATCTTTACAAGATATAAAATTTCAACACTTCAAAAATAAATCAATATTTATTTTTAAACAAGTTTCCCCTTTCATTTATAAATTCCTTAGTGAATTTATAATCCAAAATATCTATGAATATTCGATTTCGATCATTCATTTCAATATTCCCTTTTCAATTTATCTTCAAAAAAGATAAATTCTCAAAATATTCACTTTATATTGGAAAACATTTCCATACTTATTTATTCATAAGTAATTCACAAATTTTATTTATTTTCAACACTTAGAAAATATTCAATATACTTAAATCGAAATTAAGTATACATTTCATTCTTTAAGGAAATCATTCTCTTAAACATATTTATTTGGGCCAAAACGAATGTTACGTAAAACATCGTTACGACAACCCGAAATAACTAGTATAGGGATTCGAAATTAAAATAGATATATAAATCCCAATACTATACAAAACATTTCCTTTCGGAAATCATTTACTATAACAACAGTGTTATAGTCCATTATCTCCTTTTGTTTCTCGAAAACGTCTATTTCAACAATAAATGTTGAAATCTATGGTTTCGAATCTCAACACATTTTAAAACATCGTTAGGTCGTTTTAATCCTATTTAAAACATCCAAATCCAAAACAATTTTTTTAACGTGTTATTCACTATTCAAAAACGTGAATATACTTTGTTAACAATTTCATCCTTTATTCATTTTAATTCAAAGGATTATTCACTATTCAAAAATGTGAATATAACTCCATTTATAGGTTTCAACAAATTTTCTTGTCAAAATATATCATTTGCAAATTTATAAAACAACGTTTATAAATTCCATTTCTATTTATTTATAAAAACTTCCTTTTTATAAATTCCTTTATTAACCTATTCCAGTTTATAACTCAATTATAAACTAAAAGTCCATATTATAAGTTAAATGCTTATAAAACGATTATTTTACAAAATCGTTCTTTTCAAACTTCATAATTATAAATCTTATATCTTATAAGATTCAATTATTTATCCAAAATTCATTCTTTCAATAACTTTATAAATTTTAGAAACCTACTGTTTATAAAATTCCATTTATAACTTCACTGTTTAAAATTCTATAAATTTCATTCATTTATGAAATTCATTTTCACTTCATTCAAACACTTATAAAAACTCGTTTTATAATGTCAATATTTCAATTTATAAATATCTATTTATAAATCTCTTAATATAAATCAAATTATATTATTCTTTAAAACGACTTTAATCTCCTTTATTATTTCACCATTTTGATTCATAAAATAATTAAATTTCATAAATCCTATATTTAAACTTTTCACAATAATTCTAAAATCCCGATTAAACTCTTTTATAAAATCAATAGCATCATATTCTCAAAAATCAGTTTTTAACTATTTTTCTCAAAAATCATAATTTTTATAACATTAAAATTATACGTTTATTTATTTTAAAATGAATCAATTCCAAAAAATATTTTATAACGTATACTTTCAAAAATCACTTTGAAATCATTTTAAAATTCCAAATTTGGTCCAATGATGCTACACACCGAACAGTCAATCACGACAACAACGACATCATATATCGATATGATAGTCAATCAATATCAAAATATCTGAAATCAAATAAATACTGTTGAGGAATCCAGTTGGATCCCTCCAACCTGTTTTCCTGCATCCAAAAACATTAGCACAATACCAATTTCGCTCCAGTACGAAATTATCGCGGTATATGGGATTTAAAATATTATCCGCTTAATAACGGCGCAATAGGGTCTCATCCGCTAAACAAATAAATGCGGGAAATCAACAACTGCAATATATACATATGCCAATATATATATATATATATATTGATATTATATATAATACCAATTTCACTGTTTATGAAATATTCGCGGTATATGTTTTTATTAAATAACCTCCGCTTACTAACGGCGTATAATGTCTATTTTAACAATCAATATATATCAATCAACATTCAAACATGCATTCAAATATTTTAAATCTAACTATTTAAAATAAAATCGAAACTGATTCGATTGAGTGAGAAGTTCTCACCTTGATTTTATTTCCGTTTTAGCGATTTATTTCGAATAAAATTAAACGGACGTTTAATTTTACCTAAAATTCTCACTAACTCCAAACGACTCCAAACCAACTCCATCGCGTAGTGCTCGTCCATACGATTCCAACGCAACTGAGTTTGCATTTTTTCGACCTCGTATGAAAAAGTTATGCATTTTTAAAGTTTTACAGGATTTATATGTACATAAATTACAACAATTATTTATAATTTTAACCTACAGCAAATCCTAGCCTTTGATTCTCTTCACCTCCACATCAGGCCGCCCATCATCTTCTCCTTCCCCACGTGATTCTTGCTCCAGGAACAACGCACGCACATAACAAAACCCATAGCACAAATTAGGTTTTCAATTTGCAAACTAATTACTCGATGAAGCTCGATCAAACCACCGCCACGCGAAAGCCCTCGACAAGAGCCATACTCGGCTTGAAGCTCATAGAGCTCGGCCATCCCTGTAGCACGCAGTTCGAGGCCAAACTCCAGGCCTTTGAGCCCAATTTGCCGCCAATCCGAAGCTCCAAACACGATCATGACCGTTGGATAGATGGATCTTGGCATGCTCTTCAATCTTCTAGTTGAAACCTAAGGCTAATTGTCGACGGATGAGGAGATAATCGAGGTGGAAGTTGGGTGTTTTCTGGCCATTCATTGGGGTGAATGGCGGCTAGGGTTTTATTAGGTTTTTTTTATTTTTTTTTCTAAATTATGAAGAGGTGGTCTATTTATAGAATTTCGTTCGACACTATTCATCCGGAAATTCCGAACTCCGATTTAGGCGCCGAAACTGACGTACCTAGGGTTTATCCCGCGTTCCGGACACAATGGAACAGGTTTCGGAAGCTAATTCGGAAGTATGTGCGAGTTATGGCTGTAAACGCTCAATTTGAATTAAACCGATTTAAGTCGATTTCTAGGCGTTTTAATTTGTACCGGACAAACGGTAAATCCAATTGACTTGAAATTTGAAACCTTACAATAATATCACATTACGGATCCGATGAAACTGGTTTCGTCGAAATCCGAGACCTTTTGAAAAATGGCTATTTTGACTCGCCAAATTTAAATTAAAAATAAATCGATGTGTTTCGAGCTGCTACGCTCAAACGATAGCTCCGATTGACACGAAATTTGAAATACGGTAATAACTAACTATTACGGATCCAATGGAACTGTTTTCGTTCAATTCTGAGACTGTTCAAAAATTGACTATTTTCACTAGTCGATTTAAATATTAAAATATTCAATTTTCACAAATTAACTTTTAATTCGATTTTAAAAGTTCTAAAATATCATTCTAACTTCCTTATGATAAAATAAAATTTTACAAATCATTTTCAATCATATTTAACTATATTTTCAATTATTTCCATAATTTAACATATTAAATTATCGATTTAATTATTCAAATAAATCCAATAATTCAAATAAAAATTTATTTGACTTATAAATTCACTTATTAATATTTAAAATAAATTAAATATTCATATTTTAATTAATAAAAATTCTGGGTCGTTACAATCTTCCCCCCTTAAAAGAATTTCGTACTCGAAATTAACTAGTAAGAAAATTTGCAGAATTTATTAATTTTCCAAAAATTCATAGTTAAACTTCTTATAATACTTTACTAAGTTTTCAAATCATACTTAGTTATCTTTTCAAAAAGAACTACCATTGTTTAACTTTCAATTCCAAATCAAAGTTAAAGTTTTCAAAAATTTTCAATTTTCTCAAATTTTTTCTAACGCCTTAAATTTTCGGAAAAATTCGCCATAGTCTCCTTTGCGCGGCTCGATCCGAAAAAAAAAATGACAGTATATATATCACAAATATACATCTCATCAAGTAATGAGGCATCCCGAAGGGAAAAAAGTATAAAAGTACGGTATGTAATCCGAGATATTTACCTTATATTTTATTAGCAAGCATATACGGCTAATATAGCGCAAAAGCGAGCTCCAAATGCGAAGCAAACGCGATCCGCACCTACTAATCACTCAACAAACAACATGAGAATCATGCATATAGACAATATTCTCAATATACAACATATAGTAACATAATAACTATATATGTCAACATAACAATTGCAACTAAAGCAACAAGTGCAAACATCAATCAACTAACATTCAACAAGTTCATAACCAATATATATTCATTCATATTCTCATTAATATTAAATGAATTGGTTTTCAATCTAATCACATTTGATTTATTAACATTGGATGTTTTTACTAACATTTATTCTCAATTAGTTTATATTCACTAATTCATATTCAAGTTGGTTCACTTCCAAATTAAATTCAATTCTATTCAAATTTATTTACTTCTAATTTGAATTCAATTACATAGCTTTAAATTTCACTAATTCACTTTCATTAATACTTAATGAATGTTATACAATCAACTAACAATCATATGTATATCAATTACAACGAAATTCCTTTGCTTTCAATTGGTTTAATTTAATTGATTTTCATTCAATTATTCAACTTTCTAATAACATTAGATTTTAATGAATTAACACTTATATTCATTATTTCATTCCAATTTATTCACATTGTTTCACTTCTTATATATATAAGTTTATTTCACAATTGTAAATCACTTTAATTATAATTCCATTCTTATAATTCTTTTTACTTATACAATTATTCTTCAATTTAGAATATTCAAACAACTAAACAATCAACTTATATACTCTTTAATAATTCCGAAAATTATTTCTTTAATATATTAAATATACTCAAGTAAAATTATTTCATTTACCCAATTTAAAACAATACTATGTCGAATTGTTCTATTCAAGTGTTTAGAAACCCCTTCGGCAAAGTTGTACATACCGTGCTGACGAAGGTTCATATACCACTCAACAAACCAATCATCACAATATAAAACAATTTTATATTCACTAACAAATACGCTCTCATAGCTATTATTACACTCAAACTCAATCTAGAGCACTACTGACTCTATCTCTAATGAATAATACCCAACAGAACCATGGTTGTCGCTTAACCATAAGCTCTGATACCAACTGTAAAGACCCGTAAGTCCGTACTCCGTGAATAGACACTAATCTCCATTGATTAATTCAAGATGAACGAAAATACGAACCCTTAGGGGTTTTAAGAAAAAGAAAAGAAGAAAAGAGAAGGAAAGAAGATGGAAGATAGAGGGAAGAGAAAACAGAAAATTTAGAAAATAGAAGAGAGAAGAGAAAATTTGAAAATAGAAATTAGAGAGAATAGAGAACGAAGGGGAAAGAAAAATAGAACATGATTTTAAAATAGAACGGAACAGAAAGAAAACAGAACAACATCATAATCTCACAATTCGCAGCGGAACAACATATAATAATAAATGAATAATCTTTAAACAAAGAACTATATCAGTTATTACATTACATTACATTACATTACATCATATCATCAGAGTGTACAACGATATACAACATCAAACAGCGGAAAAAGAAATACTATATAGCTAGTAATACGCCATGCCATCCAGCTTGCCTCAGCAATTCCTGAATATCCAGAATATCCTGATAAACCTTAACTCTTGACTGCCCGTGTGAAAATTGGTGGGCACCCAGAGTTTAGGAAGAAAAACAATAAACTCCAAGTCAGTCATGTGACTGGTGTGAGAACTCAAAACAGTTTATTTAACTTTAAAATCAAAATAGAGGAGTATTTTTAAATTCAATTCGAAATGCTTTTAAAAATGAGACTACCATAAGGCCTCCCGCACACACACACATGCAAACGCAGAATCGGAGGAGATTTCTCTTTATGATAGTCAAAGATGCTTGATACGCATTTAAAATAACATTTGATATTATTACTAGTGCATAGTGCAGGGGAAAAATTCATTTTGAAAGTAGAATATAAATCTTAGCCAACATAGACATTTCGAACTATGCCTACTATAGCTACCATCCAAACAGTGGTGACCACTATAAGTGAATGGCAGGTTCTACAACTAATACCCTACAAGTTTCGTATTGGGAATTGGATTTCCAACAAATGGTCAGGCCAAGGAACTTCCCATTGCCACATGAGAATGCCTCTGGAAAGACATCCCCGAGAACCAAAACGGAACTCTGCCAACACAAGGCCGGGTTACCCCTAACTGGGTAACTACTGACACGAGCACGCCATTCCCCGATCGTAAACGACCTTTCTCACGGGATCCCGAAAACCAACAACCACAAAGTAATAAATTCGTAGTAACCACATAGGTTAAATATCTGGGCTCCATACCATGATACCACCTCTATCCAGAAGGAAATGTACATACCCTAAAGGGTGCTACCCCTCATAACCTTGCTGCATCTTTCCTGTTTTGACCATTTCCGGGGTGTGAGGTTCGACGAAGTCATGTCCACAAAAACATACTTTATACAAAAGCCATGCTTTGGGTCAACAAATGATCAACACAATGATCACTAAGATAGACGATCAAATAAACGATCCTATCACAATAATCAACACAATGATCATTTCAGCATCACTCAGCATATCACATTACCAAATTGGGAATATATCGCTGATAACTTCAACTATATAACCTCTGAGCTCGTACGTCTCAGAGAAGGGTGTTAAGCTAAAGAATAAATTCTTCGCCACCAACAGAAATATATTTGAATGAAATCGGCTTTATATCTCAACTTGTAATGTCAGACATACAATCCATACAAGTCTGTTCCGGGCTCGAACAAAACCGAAGGCACTTACAAAGAAGTCCTTGCAATCCGGATATTCACAATCCTGATCGGATTCACCATCACATATGGAGAACTCTATACCGGAGCAACTCGGTGCAGAGTAAATCGACAGGTCATCCTATCGCTCTCGCAAATACCGGGTCTTCAACACCGATCTTCAATGCAATTCATAACGACGTATCACATATTCGGAATGGGTTATACGACCCCATGGTCCTTTCCCGGTTAACCCGAATAGTGAGCGCTTATTCAAAAATAAGTGTAGCATTCACATTCAAACAAATCACATCAAATACCCATTCAAAGGGAAATATTGATAGTCGGTTATTGAACTATCAATGGATATGCACACATCACCAGATTCCAAATAATTTTCCAAATTATTTATCTTCCAAAATATCTTTACAAGATATAAAATTTCAACACTTCAAAAATAAATCAATATTTATTTTTAAACAAGTTTCCCCTTTCATTTATAAATTCCTTAGTGAATTTATAATCCAAAATATCTATGAATATTCGATTTCGATCATTCATTTCAATATTCCCTTTTCAATTTATCTTCAAAAAGATAAATTCTCAAAATATTCACTTTATATTGGAAAACATTTCCATACTTATTTATTCATAAGTAATTCACAAATTTTATTTATTTTCAACACTTAGAAAATATTCAATATACTTAAATCGAAATTAAGTATACATTTCATTCTTTAAGGAAATCATTCTCTTAAACATATTTATTTGGGCCAAAACGAATGTTACGTAAAACATCGTTACGACAACCCGAAATCACTAGTATAGGGATTCGAAATTAAAATAGATATATAAATCCCAATACTATACAAAACATTTCCTTTCGGAAATCATTTACTATAACAACAGTGTTATAGTCCATTATCTCCTTTTGTTTCTCGAAAACGTCTATTTCAACAATAAATGTTGAAATCTATGGTTTCGAATCTCAACACATTTTAAAACATCGTTAGGTCGTTTTAATCCTATTTAAAACATCCAAATCCAAAACAATTTTTTTAACGTGTTATTCACTATTCAAAAACGTGAATATACTTTGTTAACAATTTCATCCTTTATTCATTTTAATTCAAAGGATTATTCACTATTCAAAAATGTGAATATAACTCCATTTATAGGTTTCAACAAATTTTCTTGTCAAAATAAATCATTTGCAAATTTATAAAACAACGTTTATAAATTCCATTTCTATTTATTTATAAAAACTTCCTTTTTATAAATTCCTTTATTAACCTATTCCAGTTTATAACTCAATTATAAACTAAAAGTCCATATTATAAGTTAAATGCTTATAAAACGATTATTTTACAAAATCGTTCTTTTTAAACTTCATAATTATAAATCTTATATCTTATAAGATTCAATTATTTATCCAAAATTCATTCTTTCAATAACTTTATAAATTTTAGAAACCTACTGTTTATAAAATTCCATTTATAACTTTACTGTTTAAAATTCTATAAATTTCATTCATTTATGAAATTCATTTTCACTTCATTCAAACACTTATAAAACTCGTTTTATAATGTCAATATTTCAATTTATAAATATCTATTTATAAATCTCTTAATATAAATCAAATTATATTATTCTTTAAAACGACTTTAATCTCCTTTATTATTTCACCATTTTGATTCGTAAAATAATTAAATTTCATAAATCCTATATTTAAACTTTTCACAATAATTCTAAAATCCCGATTAAACTCTTTTATAAAATCAATAGCATCATATTCTCAAAAATCAGTTTTTAACTATTTT
This sequence comes from Allium cepa, assembly GCA_030765085.1. Lineage (NCBI taxonomy): Eukaryota > Viridiplantae > Streptophyta > Magnoliopsida > Asparagales > Amaryllidaceae > Allium > Allium cepa. The sequence goes on from CM060935.1 coordinate 572,612,728, forward strand.
TCTCAAAAATCATAATTTTTATAACATTAAAATTATACGTTTATTTATTTTAAAATGAATCAATTCCAAAAAATATTTTATAACGTATACTTTCAAAAATCACTTTGAAATCATTTTAAAATTCCAAATTTGGTCCAATGATGCTACACACCGAACAGTCAATCACGACAACAACGACATCATATATCGATATGATAGTCAATCAATATCAAAATATCTGAAATCAAATAAATACTGTTGAGGAATCCAGTTGGATCCCTCCAACCTGTTTTCCTGCATCCAAAAACATTAGCACAATACCAATTTCGCTCCAGTACGAAATTATCGCGGTATATGGGATTTAAAATATTATCCGCTTAATAACGGCGCAATAGGGTCTCATCCGCTAAACAAATAAATGCGGAAAATCAACAACTGCAATATATACATATGCCAATATATATATATATTGATATTATATATAATACCAATTTCACTGTTTATGAAATATTCGCGGTATATGTTTTTATTAAATAACCTCCGCTTACTAACGGCGTATAATGTCTATTTTAACAATCAATATATATCAATCAACATTCAAACATGCATTCAAATATTTTAAATCTAACTATTTAAAATAAAATCGAAACTGATTCGATTGAGTGAGAAGTTCTCACCTTGATTTTATTTCCGTTTTAGCGATTTATTTCGAATAAAATTAAACGGACGTTTAATTTTACCCAAAATTCTCACCAACTCCAAACGACTCCAAACCAACTCCATCGCGTAGTGCTCGTCCATACGATTCCAACGCAATTGAGTTTGCATTTTTTCGACCTCGTATGAAAAAGTTATGCATTTTTAAAGTTTTACAGGATTTATATGTACATAAATTACAACAATTATTTATAATTTTAACCTACAGCAAATCCTAGCTTTTGATTCTCTTCACCTCCACATCAGGCCGCCCATCATCTTCTCCTTCCCCACGTGATTCTTGCTCCAGGAACAACGCACGCACATAACAAAACCCATAGCACAAATTAGGTTTTCAATTTGCAAACTAATTACTCGATGAAGCTCGATCAAACCACCGCCACGCGAAAGCCCTCGACAAGAGCCATACTCGGCTTGAAGCTCATAGAGCTCGGCCATCCCTGTAGCACGCAGTTCGAGGCCGAACTCCAGGCCTTTGAGCCCAATTTGCCGCCAATCCGAAGCTCCAAACACGATCATGACCGTTGGATAGATGGATCTTGGCATGCTCTTCAATCTTCTAGTTGAAACCTAAGGCTAATTGTCGACGGATGAGGAGATAATCGAGGTGGAAGTTGGGTGTTTTCTGGCCATTCATAGGGGTGAACGGCGGCTAGGGTTTTATTAGGTTTTTTTATTTTATTTTTCTAAATTATGAAGCGGTGGTCTATTTATAGAATTTCGTTCGACACTATTCATCCGGAAATTCCGAACTCCGATTTAGGCGCCGAAACTGACGTACCTAGGGTTTATCCCACGTTCCGGACATAATGGAACAGGTTTCGGAAGCTAATTCGGAAGTATGTGCGAGTTATGGCTGTAAACGCTCAATTTGAATTAAACCGATTTAAGTCGATTTCTAGGCGTTTTAATTTGTACCGGACAAACGGTAAATCCAATTGACTTGAAATTTGAAACCTTACAATAATATCACATTACGGATCCGATGAAACTAGTTTCGTCGAAATCCAAGACTTTTTGAAAAATGGCTATTTTGACTCGCCAAATTTAAATTAAAAATAAATCGTTGCGTTTCGAGCTGCTACGCTCAAACGATAGCTCCGATTGACACGAAATTTGAAATCCGGTAATAACTAACTATTACGGATCCAATGGAACTGGTTTCGTTCAATTCTGAGACTGTTCAAAAATTGACTATTTTCACTAGTCGATTTAAATATTAAAATATTCAATTTTCACAAATTAACTTTTAATTCGATTTTAAAAGTTCTAAAATATCATTCTAACTTCCATATGATAAAATAAAATTTTACAAATCATTTTCAATCATATTTAACTATATTTTCAATTATTTCCATAATTTAACATATTAAATTATCGATTTAATTATTCAAATAAATCCAATAATTCAAATAAAAATTTATTTGACTTATAAATTCACTTATTAATATTTAAAATAAATTAAATATTCATATTTTAATTAATAAAAATTCTGGGTCGTTACATGAAGTAATTTATTTTAAAAGGAAATAAAATTAGAAATCAATTTGGAATTTGATTTAGTGTCTGAAATAAAATTGGAAATCAATTTGGAAATTGATTTGGCGTTTGGAAATGATTTTTTTGAAATCAATTTGAAAATTATATATCAGTGGATATTTGAAAATTTTAAATTCACAAGGGGAATTTAAAAAGGAAAGGGAAATTTGTTTTAAAAACAAGCGTGGAAAGAAATTTGCGGATTTGGAATATAAATTGAGATCAATCAAGAAGAATTTATTGATTGATTTAAATGCTCCATTTATAGGAGATATTTGTATAACATTTTCATAACTAATATTTAAGCAAGTGTTTTAAAATAGTTTTATTTTAAACGTTTCCAAGTATATTTTGGATAAGTATTTTAAAATATTTTTAAAGTATTTGAACTCGGCAATTTTTCAGTGGAATTAAATAAATATATGGAAATTTATTCCACGTGAGGAATGTGGTTCGAAATTTTTTTTCAAAGGATTGAAGTGTGAAAAGTGATTTGAAATTTGTTTTCAAAAGATTGAAAGGTGAAAATGATTTGAAATTTGTTTTCAAATAGTTGAAGTGTTAAAATTATATCTTGCAAAGATATTTTGAAAATAAATAATTGGGGGAAAAAATTATTTAAAATCTGGTGATTGTTGTGAATATTGATTTATAGTTAAATAACCGACTATCAATATTGGCCTTTAAATGGCATTTGAATTTCGATGCGACCGGGGGTCGGATTCCAAATGGATATTCGGAAACTACATCGAATCTTTGTGATAGTTAGGGATCTTTTGTTTAAAAGATCGAAGTGGAAATTTGTTGTAATTTGTTTGAAATCTGAATATAACACTTATTTTTAATAAGCGGCCATTCGGATTAGCCAGGAGAGGAATTGTGTCATAAAGCCATTCCGAATAATGATATGACAAAATGGGATTGCATTTGAAGATGGTGTTGAAGACCGGGTATTTTCGAAAGCGAAAGGATTACCTATCGAATGTCTCTACACCGAGTTGCTCCATTATAGAGATTTTATCACCCTTTGTGATGGGGATTCCGTACGTAATTAGTGAATATTCGGATTTTCAAGGGCTTCTTTGAAGTGCCTTCGGTTTCGTTCGATCCCGAAATGGACTTGTATGGATGTATGTCCGATGTTACACTTTAAGATGTAAAGCTGGTTTCTATCAAATACATTTCTGTGGGTGGCGAAGAATTATTCTCTTAGCTTAACATCCTTCTTGAGACGTACGAGCTCAGAGGTTATGTGATTGATGGTTACTAGTGATACATTCCCAATTTGGTAATGTGGCATATGAAGTGCTGCTGATCATTTGTTGATCAAAGCATGACTTTGAGAAAAGTGTAGCTTTGTGGATGAGACTCCGTCGGACCTCACACCCCGAAAATGATCGAAACAGGAAGAATGCGACAAGGTTATGAGGGTCGCGGTATGTCATTTCCTTCTGGAAAAGGGTGGTGTCATGGTATGGAGCCCATATACTTAACTTATGTAGTTGCTGCAAATTTATTATACTTTGTGGCTGTTGCTTTGTGGTTGAAGATCCTCGGATAAAGGTCGCAAATGACCGAGGGATGGCATACTCGTGTAGTAGTTACCTAGTTACAGAGGTAACCTGGCCTTATGTTAGTGTAACGACCCGATATTTTCAACCATTCGCATCCGCACGTGTCGGACTTGAGTTGCTCAAAATGCCGCATTGTAAAAAAAATTTGGCGAATCTCAGAATATAAAGTAATAAATAATCACAAAATCACAGACACAGAGTAAATAGTAATGCAGCAGAAGTAAAGAGATAGTAGTTCATGAAGCTACTATATATATATAAGATACATCAGAGTTAAACAAGATACAACAAAAGAGTAACAAGATACATCAGGTACAAATCAGAATACATCACTGGAATCACTCGAAACTGAAAGCAAAATAGATGACTGGATCTTCAAGCAACGCTTTAACTCCGAAGGTGAGTCTTAAATGCTGAATCACTCAGTCTAACCCAAGCGTAAAGTAAAAAAACAAAACACTCGAGTCAGGACATACATACTTATGAACTGTAAATCAACTCAAGTGAACGGTAACATAATGCATCAGTAACTTAAAGGATGCTTGGGATCGCCCATCCTTTAACAATCCGTTAAACTATTTACTATATAGTAACATTCACTATTATAATAATGTCAAATAGTAAAATAAACATACTTTAAAATAGCATCAATGGGTTACCCATATAGCCCTTAACACGTACTAGTGCCCGTAGACTACACAATAACTGCGTATCTCCAGATCGAAATGCTACGAGAAGATACTGCATAGGTACGAATAAATAGAAACTCGTAGTAAAGCTCGGTATGGTAGGTGACACGGCACGCAAAACAATGCCAGGGTAGATATACCAATTACGCACATGGGCTGGCGGTAACGTAGCAGCCACTACGCCCACCCCTCCGAAATAAAAATCGAAGATGGCCATCAAATCAAACACAAGTAAGAGTATAGTATCGAAGAAGTATGTCCGAACAAAGGAGCTACCCCTTTTGGCCCGAGATTGCTCCTGTTTTAGCCACCTTAAGCCAACTCACGGGAGTCGGGTCCACGTAATATACCTTAAGAACGTCGCCACCATCCTACTTCATTCTGGAAACTCCACCGTGTACACAGTTGTTAAAGTGGTTTTCGGAGTTGGTAGAGAGTATGACAACTTCCGATCCCGGTCTCTTTAGCAACCAATCGTTATTATAACGCCGTGGTCATTTCAAAATAGTTCATACTTCAAAATCAAATCATTTCACTTCCAAACTATATTCCTTTCAAATAGTTTATACTTCGAAACCAAAACCATTTTTGTTTCAAAACTATATTCAAATCAAAATAGTTTATACTTCGAAACCAAAACCATTTTTATTTCAAAACTATATCCAAATCAATACGATATCATTTCCATTTCAAACATATATTCACCTTTCAAAAATCATAATACTTTCAAAGTTATAACTCTTTCGAAACCAAAATACTTGAAATCATTACACTTTGAAAATCATAACATTTCGAAATCATACATTTGAAATCATGGTACCTTCCTTTAATTTTTTACATTTTACAAATTTATTCGAATCAACTCAAATTTTCAAATTTCCAATTTAATTCAATTCAATCCATCAGTTTCAATTCAATTCAGTTTCCCAACAAACCATTTCAAATCTTATTAATTTCAAACATAGATTTGATCCACTAAATAAACTATTCAATTTTTCAATATAATTCAAAGCTTTAAATATACCATATTTCAAAACCAAATTTGAAAATATCATATATACATATACATATACATATACATATATATTAAATTCACTTTCATATTATTTAGCTTGGAAATAATCACTTAATAAAATACAATATCATTAAAATAGACCCGAATTACAAGTAAACCAAATATCCTTTCGTACTAATATAAACTTCAGATATTCATTTATCGAATAAATCGAATAAATAAAAAATCAAATATCATTCCAAATTCACATTCTTTATCAAAATAAAGATTATGCCATTCAAAACCATTTCAAAATCATTTCCTTTCAAATCCTTTATCAATTCATTATCATTCTTTAATTCAAATATTCAAATTAAATATCATTTTAAAATCAAATATGTCATTCATTTATTATTCCAAATATCATTACAAAACACATTTCAAAATTCCACTCAAAAATTCATTTATCTCATTACATTTCATTCCATTTAACACATAACCAAGTAAACCTTATTTAAATTCAAATTCAATTTAAATTCCTTAAAAATTCAAATTCAATTTAAATTCAATAAAAATTCAAATTTAAATCTTAAAATATATATTGAAAACTCCTTAAATTTCACAATTTATTAATTCTAAAAGTTAAATCATTATCACTTTAAAATATAACTCAAACAGTGTTAAAATCGGTAACATTTCAAAACATTGTCAAATTTTAGCAACGACAGCATTTATAAAGTACTACAGTAGGTATTTAGTTTCCAAAATAGTTAGTTCTGGAACAACAGCATTTATAAATTGACATAATAAATATTTAGTTATTTCAAACATAGTTAAATTCCAAAACAACAGCACTTAAAAATGCTGTCATAAGTATTTAGTTATTTCAGAGTTTATTAAATTCAGAAATGATAGCACTTAACAAATGCCATCGTAAAACCATAGCATTTTTGGAAATGCTATCAATAAAATTCTAGATTTTATTATAACTTTCAGAAACATTAAAACTTCGATTTTGTTATTTTAAACTTATAAATCATATTTTTAGGCTTCAAAATTTCACATTTAAATCATTTTAACATATGATTTATCACAACGAAATTTTATAATTAAATATCAATCTAAAACTCAATTCATTTGTTAAGTCAAAATTTCACTGTTTCTTAACTTATAAATTTAACAAAACTTAACATTTTACTTCAAATATCATTTCAAAACTTTAAATTTAATTTCTACTATTTACTTACATTTTTAAAAATATAATTTAAAGTCAAAACTCACATTTACTTCAAATTCGCATACTTAAATTCAATTCAAATATTTAACTTTCTTAAAATATGAGAAAAATATTTAAATCATAATTTCATACTTTAAAATACATATTTATAAAACAAATCATTTAAAATATACCACGGTGTCTGTATATAATTTTTATCCTAGGTTAAGTGATACGGATATGTATCATTTCAATCTGCAATTTAAATGAAAACCCGGGTTCTATCATTTCAAACCTGCAATCCCAAGTCAAATAAAATACAATAAAAATCACTTGAGCCTATCATTTCAGCTCATAATGATTTTTCCCTATTCTAATGTCCGTTCGGGTTTGTATCACTTCAACCCATAGTGATTCTATTCTAACAGGGAACTTGCAGTGTGAACATATGCATAAACAATATAAACAATTATACTAACATGTCAATGTCACAATATACTATCATATATCATATATTAGGTGATAATTAACAAAGTTAACATGGTAATATCATGAAATAACATATCGTATAATCATCAATAACTTGCATAAACATTTTAATTACTAATCACTTGTCATCCATTTACCATTTCATAAGTAATAATGTCAGAGTGAGAAGGACTCACCTTTATCAAAGCTAGAAAAGATTTCAAAAGCACGACAAGCGCGATTAGATTTGAATGGATGGAGAGCCTTGTATACAATGCAAAATATAACATACATAAGCACAAATATAAATATTGACATATAAATAAAGTCAACAACTTTTGTTTGCAAAACAAGAGAGATAATCAAACCTTAGAAGCAAAAAACTTATACAAGACAACATAAGCTTGGCCAAAATGCAAATGGGCTTGATCTAACCACACCTAGGCTCAGACTAGGTCTTGAATGCTTGGCCATGAGTCATGAGACATGGCTATGGACATGAAAATGGAAGGCAAAGGCATGGAGAGGCAAAAGAATGCAAGGGGTCAAGGGATGGAAGGTTTTGGTGCAACATAGGCTCGGGCCTATGCCAACATTTGGGCTCGGCCATGCCAATACAGGTCAAGTCAGAGGTTGATGTGATGCTCAGAGGTCATGTCATGTGCTGGTGGTGGAGCTAGGGGTGGCGGTCGAGGCAAAGCATGAAGATGATGGTGGAATAGAGGTCGTCTATGCATTGTTTTTTTGGAATTTTCGCAAAGTAGAAGCTATGGTGGTCATGGCCAGATCTGGACAGAGGAAAGGGGTGGTTGGCCGTGGATGATGAGGGGACGGAGATGGTGGTGGTGGTCGGTGGAGGTGATGATGTGCGTGGCCGAGAAAATTAGAGAAGAGCAAGGCAAAATCAAAGCAAAATGAGGAAGAAAAGTAGAAATATGGAAGCCATGACTCACAAATTTCTTCAAAAATGAGAATAACCGTGAGAATGAAGGGGATGAGAAGTTTTTCATGTGAAAAACAAATGAAATAAACGGCTCTAGCAAAAGAAATGGACGGCCAAAGCAAATGAAGAGACAAGAAAAGAAAAGGTCACAAGATTAAAAGCTTTTGTCTCTAAGAATTTCCAATTCTTTTAATTCAATATAAACAAATAAAAATTCCGTAAATAAAATAAAAAGTGAAAACAAAATAAAGTACAAATGGAAATAAATAAATAATTTTAGGAAAATAGAAAATAAATAAAGAAAACACTTTATTTAATTGAAACTAGAATTAAAAATTGTAAACAAAATACAACTAACATTGGAAAATTTCAACTATACTTTTAAAATGTTTTAAAATAAGATATTTATCTATAACATGTCATGTTACACATGTAAACATAAATTAGAACATGACATGACAAACAAAAATATTATTTATATAAACTAAAATAAACAATTTTGTTAAATAAAATAATTTGCATACAGTAGTTTAAAAAGCATAACTTTCACAATATTATTCAGATTTCAACAAAATGAAAAGAAGTATACTTAAAATTTTATTTAATTTCATAAAATAAAGATAAATTTCAAATTTTCAAAATTTAAAATTTTAAAATTAAAAGTCAAAGTTTGACTATATTGACAAAAATTCACATTTCTAGAAAATATTCTATTTATTCATGTTTGAAATTATAATTCACATAGAAATCAAAATTTATTTTAAAATAACAAAAATTTATTCATTTGAATAAATAAAACAAAATTTTTAAATCAAAAATTCAATTAAAAAAATCAAAATATACAATTAAAATAATCACAAAATACAGGGTTGTTACAGTTGGCAGAGAGCTGGTTAAGTTCTCGGGGCGTCCCTCAAGAGGCGTACCCATGTAGCAATAAGAAGTTCCTTAGCCTGACCATTTCTTGGAAATCCAATCTCTAATACGTTCCTTGTACGGTTTTAGTTGTATAACCGCCATTTACTTATGGTGGTCACCACTGTTTAGATGGTAGCTATAGTAGGCATAGTTCGAAATGTCTATGCTGGTTAAGATTAATATTATACTTTCGAAATTTTTTCTGCACTACGCACTAATAATAATATTAAAAAGATTCTATGTATCAAGCATATTTGAATATCATAAGGAGAAATCTCCTCCAATTCTGCGTTTGCATTGTGTGTGTGGCGGGATGCCTTATGGTAGTTTCATTTTCCAAAAGCATAGCGGATTTCCTTTTATTTTCTTTGTGAAAATAATTGTTTTTAAGATCTCACACCAGTCCCATGACTGACCTGGAGTTTATTGTTCCTTTTCTAAACTCTGGGTGCCTATAATTTTCCACACGGGCAGCCTAGAGTCAGGTTATCAATTATTCGAGAGCGAAGTCAAGAAGTTGCTGTGGAGATCTGGCGTTCAAGCTGAATGGCGAGGAGCATCAATAGTATATAATATTGCTTTTTCGCTGTTTGTTGTTGTAAATTCTGATAATGTGATGTATAAACTAATATAATGCCTTTGTTTTAAAGACATTTATTTATTTATTATATATTGTTCCACTGCGAAATGTGAGATTCTGTTATTGTTTTCTATTTCTTCTTCTATCTTCTTCTTTTTTAACCCTATCGGTTCGGTTTTTCGGCATTCGACTGTGCGACATTTGATATAGTGGACGTATTGATGTCGACTTTTGGGCGTCGAAAAATTGGGCGGTTACATAAATACTGGGTTTTAGATTCCAAACTATTTTCGAAACAAAATATTTTTCTCCAAATCAATTATACCAAAAAATGATTACCAAGTTTATAACCATCCCTTTAAAACCTTTAAACTATTTATTTATATTAGAAAGATCCAATTTACCTTTTGAAATTTTTTATTATTATATATAGTTCTATAAAAGATGTTACTAAGTTAAAAACTTTTTAAAACTAAATTTTATTCTAACATTTCAAACTAAATTTCATATTATTACAATTCAAAATAGTCTTATTCATTTACTTAACAAAATATTTTCAAACTTATATAAATCGTATTACCTCATACTTAAACGTACAAAACTAACCTTATATATTTTATCAAATAATTTATACTTTTCAAAATTACTTAGCTTTGAAAATTAAACCTCGATTTGGAAGTGTTCGAACATTCTAAATAGTCGGAGAAGTCAAATTTCAAATCCAAGAGTTGGAAATCAGCAACAAATCGGTAAGTCTATTTCAATAGATAGGGTTACACCAAATCAAGTCCGAACCTCGAGATCTGAACACCAGTCTCACTTCAAATTGTTTCAAATATATATACATATATCTTTTGAATATCAATTCATATTTTGGAATTTGAAATCAAAAATTGGTTTCACAAAATTAATCGCATAGCAAAGCTACTAAAGTGGCTTCTCCCCCACTTTAAAACTCAAAAATCAATGTCAATGATGCGTGCACTCATCGCCGAAATTATTTTCCAGTGACATAAGTGAGTTCTGGACTACTATTTTCTTGAAAAATTCTTTGAATTTTTTTTTTGAAATCATTGGAACTCATTTGAAATCATTTGAAACATTACTTATTCGGAAAATACTTTTAAATTGTATTATTATATATTTTAAAAATCTTAAAACCAATTTCAAAACAATGGAATTTAGCTCCTCGAATTTCCAATTTAAAATCCTCTAGTTATAAATCATTTTTAGATAATCAAATTTCTTATATAATTTTCAAATCTTTTCGAAACTTTAGATTCTTGTTTTAAAAGGCATATAATCCTTATCGAAAACATTTTCACCTTTATATATTGAATAAAATCATACTTATCAAAATAATAATTTCGATATATAAAACAATTTCTAGAATATAACAAACTTGATTTATTCAAAGGATGATTCAAGGATGGATTTCAAAACAAAGATAGAGATTCAAATTAGAGGGGCTCTAATCAAATAGAATTCTGACTCGAAGATAGGCTCGAACAAAGATGAGATAATTAAATTACAAAATAGAAGATGGATATACTTGTATAAATCGAGGGCAACCTTAACCGGGTCAACCGTGATTTCATGAACAAGGTCGATGCGGAATTTCGAGGAAAATCAATGCCAATTGTGAAGGAGTTTCACCCTTTTACAAATCATTCAAAGATTGGAGGGATCGTCGATTTTTAGAGATCATTCGAAGGGATGCTCCAGAATCAAAAGAATATAAATAGGGGAGACAAGAATGGATTTTAGAAAAAAGGTAGGGTTCCAAAGTTCAAAAGAAATCCAAATCACAAAGGGAGAAATTTAGGCTCGAACGAAGGTGGTTCTGTAATTAACTTTTACTCTATATGCTAAGTTTGCCTAAACTAGAGCTTTGATACCAACTGTAATGGACTGGTATTTTCAACCATTCGCATCCACACATGACGAACTTGAATTGCTCAAAATATCAGATTGTTAATTTATATTTGGCAAAACTCAACATATACAGTAAATAAATCAATCACAGAATCATAGATACAGAGTAATAATGCAGCCGAATAGATAAATAGTGGTTCATAAAGCTACTATATAAACATCAGAGTTGAAATAAAATACAGCAGGATATCTCAAATACATTGAAGTCTCCAATACAAACTGATGACCCCTCTGAACCAATCAACTGGAAAGGCTAAAAGCTGACGATAGTTGGATCTCCAAGCGAAGCTCCAAACTCCAAAGGTAAGTCTGAAATGCTGAATTTCTTAGTCTGACCCGAGCGTAAAGCAAAACACAAAATACTTGAGTCAGGATTAACATTCTTATATCAATAAATCCAACTCAGGTGAAATATCAACTGAAATACAAGTAACTTAAGGGATGTTTGGGATAACCATCCGCTAAGGATCCGTGGAACCAAACATCATTATAACACCATGGTCATTTCAAAATAATTTATACTTCAAAACCAAAATATCATTTCCATTTCAAATATATCTATTTCCAAATTATATCACTTTCAAAGCTAAATTGGTAATTTCATATATATATATATATACATATATATATATATATATATATCTTATTTTAACTCTATTATTATTTATTTTGAAATATTCACTTAATAAACCCATTATCATTTAAATAACCCTAAATTAGATTAAACTAAATATTTCCTTCAATTTATTTAAAACTTGAAATATCTATTTAATCACTTTAAATCAAAATCAAGTTATAAAATCATGTCTTTAAATTTCAAATTCAATATTTTCATATCGATTTACTTAAGTAAAATTCTTAATTAAATAAAATTTCAAACAAATTTCAAATTTATCTTCTCAACCTTAACTTATAAACTCAATATTTAATATTAAAATTTTAAATAATACTTAAACATATTATATATAAATTAAATCAACTTTAATTAAATTAAAGCTTAATATCAAAACTGTTTTATATTAGAACTTATATATATATATAATATTTCAATATTAAATAAAACCATATATATTTCATTTCAAAACCATAGAAATCATTTTCAAAATATATAGACCAACGGTGTCTGCATAAAATTTTCTATCATATGGACAAGTGATCCGAATATTTATCATTTCAATCCGAAATTTAAATATATACGCGTATGTATCATTTCAACCCACAGTCTCAAATTCGATTCAAATGAAAATTGCTTGGGTTTATCATTTCAACCTATTTCGATTTTCTCCTATGCTACAGATCGTTCGAGTATGTATCATTTCAACCCATAGGGAATTCTAAGACTTGCAGAGTGATAACATATATGAAAAATAATACAACAGGCATATATATCATCAATAACAATATAATATAAACAACAAGATATAGTGTCATATCCCACAGGTAAACAGTTATAGATAATAGCATATAACAATTTAAATAATTACATCAGCATATTTTAAATTGTCATTTCAATAGAAATCAAATTTAATAAATACAAGAACATTAATCATGAGTGATTGCTCACCTTTCGAGGCTAGAGGAGTTTTGACAAAGAAATGGGCTACGAATCCAGGCATGAATCTCATAACAAAGCACGATGGCACGAATTCGACGATCAAAACTGATAAATAAGAATAGATGAAATTAAATCAGAACTAGATCGATAAAGCTAATTGATATAGGTGAACTTACATATAACTAAAAATATAACCATATATATATAAATCATATTTTAAATTCAAACACATTTATATTAAATATATATGTATTTCAAATTCTGTTATTCAAATTAAAACACATATATAGAAATCAAACACACACATGCATTATATATTTTGAAATACATACATACATACATACATATATATATATATATATACTTATTAAAATGCAAAATACTCATATACATGTTATATCCTTTGAAATCAATATTTATAGTGAAATTTATATAAACTTGCTTTATTTAATACATATAAACCAACATATGTATAATATAAATTACAGATACTCTATATATAACTAATGAATATATGCATATATATATATATATATATATCCTATTATAAACTAACTTTTATATATACGAGTACATATGCACGCCCAGGTAGGCCTGCATCTAATCATAATGTCTTGTTGCTAGATCACCAGCTCCGTCCTTTTTAGTGCACCATGGTCTATAGTCTCTCATATATCATTTGCATTGTATTTTTTCTTTTTTAAATTCACAATTTGTTGAATATACTTGTTAATATTTTTGTTAAATTTGTGGTTGTGAAGAGATTACACATTAGATGATTAAAAAAATTAAAAGTTTGAATCAAAGATGTTTTTACTTTAACCTTATGATACCATAATTTGCATAAGATTAGGAAGTTAAATTTTATTTGGCAGGCTAATTCTTCCTCAAGCAAATGGAATTGCAACGCTATTCAAAATGAATGCAAGCTATCATATGTTGTGTTTCGACACTCCAACACGTTTCCATAAATGTGTGCTTCATTGTTTTAAAATGACGCTACCTTAATAAAGGTTTACGATGCGCCAGCGTCCCGATTGAACATCCCTTTTACCACCTTCTGGAATGGGCACATACATGGTCTTGCCAACACTTGTTTGTAACAAAAGAAATTATCAACGTTACATGCCACCAGTTTCACATATATACCATGTTATGCACCATATTTCTTACAATGTGGGACTTAACGTTCACCTACGCACTCTCAAATATGAGACACACCTAACAGATCTCTACTTTGGCAAGCATTTCCTCTAACCTTCATTTGGAGCATACCGAAGAAGCTCTACGGTTGGTTAGGCTACTTCCACTTCTTTACATAGTTGGTGAGGCTACGTTACCAAATCTCCACTTCATCACAACATTTATGCTATCATCTAATCCCTTGAATATTTCAACTTACATCATAACATTTATGCTATCATTTTCAAAGAGCACGTTGTTTTAATTCCTTCATTATAACTTATTTCAAATTTACTCATTCTTCATCGAAATTATTATTGTTTGATGGATAATTAAGGATGTAATATCGATTTCTATTTAAATACTACATGTATCATTATTCAAATTCAAATTGGGGCAACAAAAAGCAATGGTATCAAGTTTGTGCACGTTGAATTCCATTTCCTTTACAATAAATTGATGCATTTAAGATCCACAAAGACTTTTTTGTATTTAAAAACAAATACATTAGAGAATAGTCCGAGGATGGAAGAGATATGTACATGCAATAGAATAGTTTTACAGATAAAAGTGAACATAGTTATATCCAACAAAAGCAAAAGAATACATAGGTCAGATAAGTACAATGCCACAACCAAAAAATGGAAAAAAAAAGAAAAAAAAAAGGAAATATGTGTGTTTCAATTTAAATGAAACACATAGTTATTTCATGCAAATTGCTGAGAGTATCTAATAGGAAAGAGCAAAGTGATTGGATATCTTATTTTCTGGTCTACCAGAAAAAAAAAGCGGAATAATAACTAAAATCCAGATGCATATTCAAAGCTCACCATATCATATTTTTATTCATTCATTTGGTTAAAAAAGAGGCCAACATCATGCAAAAATTAGAGAAGCCCCTTGATCTAACCTGACACTTGTACAAAGGCTGTCAGTAGGAGTATTTAAAAAAAAATAGAGAGAGAGAGAGGGAGATGGATAGATTTATCATCAACGAATTCAACATAACAAAAACCCCTAAACTACTTAGTAAAGCACACGTCAACGATTTATCCAACATCTTTGAAAAATTCCGTTCTACAAAATATTGACCATTTCGTGAATGATTTTAACAAATGGATAGATGTCAAAGACGGATCTTAGAGTCGTGTACATTTGATATTTAGAAATCAGAGATGACAAATTTGCAACAAACAGAGTTTTAGAACTATGATTTTTATCAACAGAAGCTTCATCCTACATATCAAAAACAATGTCAGTTTCAAAAGTAATTCCCCCGATATAATATGACGCTCCAAGTTTTCTTACTTAAACTACCTCTTTATTTGAAGATTGATTCGCCTCAACGCCCTGCAATTTCACAAAAATAAAAAATTAAGTAGTCAATGTAATAAAAATCCAAAGGAGATCTGAATTCTTTTGAAGCATTGACATATAGAGAAATTGACAAACAGTTCAAGGATACAATTTATTTCAGAGAATAAGACTTCAATACCTAAAATTTCCTCAGAAATTTTATTAGGTTAATATCACGATTGTTCGTTAAGACATTGCGTAGCATGGGAATCAAATAGGATTAGATTTTTAGAATATGCCAACGTCAAATCTTTATTTTTATCTTTACTACTAATAATAAGAACTTCTTGAATTGGAATTCAACCATATTTTTTGAAAATGCCAAAAATACCCTTCTCATTGTTCTCTTTTTACGATTTCATCCCGTTTGTTTCTTCTTCATCTCATTTTAATCCACTTTCTTTCCAAACCCTAATCGCCATGCCGATTCATCACCGTCAAGCAAATTAATCTATTATTATTGCCAATCCATTATGTAACAACCCATAATTTTTGTAAATATTTTTAATTTAATTTATTTGAAAATTTTGATCTTTAATTATTTAAAATTTGAAATTTTGGAATTTTCCAATGTAATTTTGGATTTTGTACACAATTTAATTTCCAAATACAATAAAATAAATATTTTCTGAAATTTTTATATTTTGGTCATCTAAAAGTCAAAGTTTGATCACAGTTGAAAATTTTAAATTTGAATTTCAAATTCTAATCTTTTTCTTTGGAACTATATTTGATTTTGACGTTCGTGCTGCTTTTCGTTTCATAAAATTCCGTTTTATACTTTTTAAATTTAATAACTTTCAGCGTTTTATACGCGATTATTTTCAGCATTTTTCTGTTTATTTTCTATTCTATATTTTTCTACTTCAATTCTATTTAATATTTATTTTCTATTTTCTATTTTGTTTGGGCTTTTTAATGTGATTTTTATTTGATTTTTGGATTGGAAATTCAAAGAGCCTTCAGTTTCTTTTCATGGAAATCAAGCAAGCTTTTTCCTTTCCAGCCTTTACACTTTCTTAACCGTTCACTCTCTAACCCTAGCCGCCATCTATTTTGTAATTCACGAACAAAAAAGTTTCTCATCCCATCTCATTTCTCATTTTCATCCCGAAGAAAAAAAATACTGTAAGTTCCATGGCTTCCTCCTCTTCTTTTATTCTCTTTTTCCTTTGTTCTTTCTTTCTCTTCTACAATATGCTTGGCCTCTACCTTTCACCATCAACCCTTAGCCGACCATCACCTCCTCCATCACCACCTTCCACAGCCAGCAATCCCTCACCATGATCTGACCATACCATGCCGTGACCCTGGATCCAAACAACACCACCAAAACTTGATCCAAACCCTAGCCAATCTCCTCTACATCATCACCTTCCTATTGTTTGCCTCGGCCTCCACCACCTACTCCTCCTCTAGCCCCTTGCCGTGACTGACATGACCACTGGCTGCACCACCTAATGACCCAGACCTGACCCTTTCCTGGAACCAGGTCGAGCCATGTTGCATAGGGCCGAACCCACTTGAACCCAAAACTCATGTTGCCTTGATCTTTAGCCATCCTAATGCCTTTACTTGCTTTGCCTTCCATTTTCTACACCATATCCGTGCCTTTGCTTGCCTTGGCCATGACTAGGTGCTCCAAAATCAATCATGGCCGAGCCATGTGATGATGGTCTAGTCATATATGAAGGTGGTCGAGCCCACTTGAGTGGTTAAACCATTCTTTGTTTCAATTGATTCATGTGTTGTTCATTGATTTGATTTAAATTATTGTGTTGAATTTATGTTTATGTAGTATTTTAATTTGTTGCAAGATCTGAATCTTGGCTCTCCATCCACCCGAACCTAGTCATGCCTTTTCGTGCTTTACGGATTTTGGATTTGTGTTTGAATTTGATCTCTAGCTTTAGGAGGTGAGTTTATCACTCTCGACATCCATATTTATATAACTGTGAAATGATGACAAGTGAATGTGTAGTAACCGATATGCAATGTTCACATATGCCTTTGATCTGATTATATGATGTATAACCTGATTATATACCTATTGTTACATCACCTGCTGTGATATTATATGCTATACTGTTATTTTATTTTCTGTATCTCACACTGCAAGTTCCCTGTTAGTATAGAATCACTATCGGTTGAAAAGATACATACCCGAACGGACATTAGAATAGGGAAAATCGTTATGAGCTGAAATGATAGGCTCAAGCGATTTTTATTTGATTTTTGACTTGGGATTGCGGGTTTGAAATGATAGAACCCAGATTTTTCTTTTAAATTACGGATTGAAATGATATATTATCCGTATCACTTGACCTCGGTTAGAAAATATTATACGGACCCGTGGTTAATTTTATATTTTCTAACTATTTATTAAGTATTTTCAAATGTAAAAATACGACATCTCAACTTAAATTGGATTTAAATGATTTAAATAAATTTTATAGTGATTTTCTGTAAGTAAAATGTATAAGTAAATAATTGGTTAAAATGTATTTGAAATATGATTTAACTAGATAATTGGAAATTTGGTTTTCATACGAATTTTTTTAAGTTAAGTAAATAAATGGAAATTCGGTTTTATTTATGAGATGGGTATTTTGAAATAAAGAATTAAGTTATTTGTTAAAAAAAAAGTTAGGTAACGTAGTGCACCTTTGACTTAATAAATGAATTATAGTTAATTTGGATATTTTAATTATAAAATTTATTTTATTTAAATCATAAGTTAAATGATAACCAAATGAAAGTTTTTGAAGCGGGAGATATGTTTCTTGAGTTAAAATGGCTAAAATTTAACGTTTTAATGTTTTTAAAATGTTATAATAAAATCTGGAATTAGTATTGGTAGCATTTCCAAAATGCTGTGGTTTTAAAACATCATGTACTAAGTGCTATCATTTCTGAAAGTAAACTATATTCTGAAATAATAATAAGCTATAGTAGCACTTTGTAAGTGCTGTTGTTGCTGAAAGTAAACTATATTCTACAGTAGCACTTTGTAAGTGTTGTTGTTGCTGAAACTAAACTGTTTTGCAATAACTAAATACCTACTGTAGCACTTTGTAAGTACTGTTGTTTCTGAAATTGAACTGTTTTGATTTACTAAAATACCTAAGTGCTATTGTTTCTGAAAATGACAATGTTTTGAAATATTACTGTATCTACCGTAACATTTTATAAGTGTTGTTGTAGCTGAAATTTACAATGTTTTAGAAATTTTATAATTGGATGAATGAACTTAGAAATGCTACAACTTTGAAATGAATATTATTTGACATTGAATTTAAATGGTTTAAACGAATATGCTTTGAAGTGAAATATAAACCATTTTTTAAATTTATAACCACTGGTGATAATAACGGTTGGTTGTTAAAGAGATTAGGATCGGATATGTACATACTCTCTGTCGATACCGAGAACAATTTTGACAACCGTGTACGCCGGGGAGATTCCAGATTGAAGTAGGATGGTGGCGACGTTCTATTGAGGTATGCACGTGGACCCAACTCCCATGAGTTGGCATAAGGTGGCTAAAATAGGAGCGATTCTGGGCCAATGAGGAAGCTCCTCTTATCGGACACACTTCTTCGATAACATTCTATTACTTTATGATTGATTGGGGTACCCTTTGATTTTGGGAGTGTGGCTTAAGGTGGGCGGTAGTGGCTGCTATGCGTCACCACCAGTCCGGATGCGTAATGGATATATCTACCCTGGTATTGCCTTATTGTGCCGTGTCACCTACCCTAGCGCGCCTTATACGAGTTTTGTTTTGTACCATACCTATGGAGTGCCCTCTGACGACGCCCAGTACGGAGGAAATTACGGTTTGTATAGACTATGGAATATATAAAATGTGTTAAGGGTGATACTGGGTAATTCCTTAACGCTATTTTCAAGTATGTTATACTTTACTTTAGACATTATTATAATAGCGTATATTACCACATAGTAAATATTTTAGCGGATCCTTAGAGGATGGGTGGTCCCAAGCATCCTTTAAGTTATTTGTGCATTTATATTACAGTTTACTTGAGTTGGTTTACATTGTATAAGTATGTATGTCCTGACTTGAGTGTTTGTGTTTATTTCTTACACTCGTGTCAGCCTGAGTATCAGCTTTCGATTTCACCTTCTAGAGCTAGGATTGTAGGAGATCATCTATCTATCTAGTTGTTATTTATTTCTATTCAGTATTTCTGTTCAGATTATGTACTAGCGAACATTTATGTATTGGGATTTCTGTTGTATTTACTTTTCAGACTATGGTATTTTGTACTTGTTTTGAAACTATGTTTGAGACTTTGTTGTAGTAGCTCCATGAACTACTATTGTTATTTCATTTCCGCTGTGAGTTATTCTGATTTATCTGTGTCTGTGATTCTATGATTGGTTTTATTTGCTCCAAATTATATTACAATCTACTATTTTTAATTATTCAGGTCAGACATGTTTGGTTTTATTGTCCTTTTGAATGGTCCAAAATAGTGGGTCGTTACATTTGGTATCGAGCATAGGTTTTTGTCAAACCTTAGCCTGCGGAGCAAAAACTCATTAGAGATAGGGTAGAAATACCCTAGAATGAGTGAAATCAATCTTAGAATACTTCTTTGTGAGAGAACGTATTTTAAAGTATAAAATGATTTTCAAAGGATTTTCAAAGAGTATTTTGATATAAAAGCTTTTCTTGTTTTGAAATTAATTTTTTCTTAACTTCCTTCTTTTCCTTATCCACCCTGTTAGTAATTTCTTGTTCGGGATATTCAATTCTCGTTGAATCTTATCTTATCTTATTTAATCTTGTCTTTGTTTTTGAATTACCTCTGTCCTAAAAATTCATTTTGATTTTTCAGGATGGATCGTATGAATGCTAAAGATAGGGGCCGTGGGGTTTCCCTAGCTCCTGAACCTGTTGCACCAGTTAGGCTCACTAAACTCTGTAAGGAATACACTGAACTTGGTGGAACCATGTTCACCGGATCTGAGATCATTATTGAGGCTCAACAGTGGTTGAAGGATTTAGAGAGGATTTTCTCCGGTCTTGAGATCGCTAATGCCCAACAGCGTCAGTTGGCAGCTTGGTAATTGAAGGGAGCGGCCTTGGATTGGTGGGAGTCTGTCACAGCTCACACTACTGAGGCTAACATTTCTTGGGAGCAGTTTAGATATCATCTTCTGTTTGTTTTGAATTTGGTTCAATTTTCTCTTTTTGAAATCTGTCTTATGTTCTTTTATCGTGCTTTAAGGATGCTTTTGTTGTGAAGTAGATGCCCGAGGCAGGAGAATCTCAGTTGTACCGGGAATTCATGGATCTGAAACAGGGTGATATGTCTTTTGCTGAATATGAGAGGAAGTTCAATGAACTTTCTAAGTTTGGCCCTAATCTGATCGACACTCCTCTAAAGAAGAATGAGAAGTTCATTCCTGGTGCTCATTCGGGGTACTACGATCGTCTCATTGCTCATGTGCATAGCCTTTTCACTACTCTGATGGACATAGCCATTAGATATGAGAATCCTACTTCTAAGGATCCACTGGCTACTCGTTCTGCTTCAGCTCAGTCTTCCTCTGGTAATCCTAAGAAGAGAAAGCCCAACTTTCATCATCCGAGGAAGATTTGGAACAAGGCTCAAGGCATGGGATCTTCTTCATCTCAGAGGCAGTCTGTCGACCTATCTTCCATTACTTGCTTCAGATGTAATCAGAGGGACACTATGCTAATAGTTGTCCTATTTTAGTTGGTGCTATTATTCCTCCTCCAGCTCAGTTGACCTACCGTGATCTCTGGCACATTTGTCTACAGCCTGGCCATTTCAAGAACAACTGCCCTACTAGCAGAAGGGAAAGTCTTCTGGTATTTTTGCTGTTATCTCTACATCTTCATCGGCTCCTCCTCCTGCACTTGTTCCGGCTCCTAGTGATGTTCAAGGTATATTTCAGGGTACTTTTTCTCTGTTTTATTTTCATGTTCATGTTCTGTTGGATACTGGAGCTTCCCATAGCTTTATTTCTATGGATATTTGTGATAAATTTGAGCATCTCCTTTCTCCTATGTTTGCTGTTGAGCTTTTCTATGTTTCAAATCATATTGGGGGTCCTGTGAACCTTAGTAGGATTTGTAACCAAGTGAAACTTCTCTATTTTTATCACCTTTTCAGTGGTGATTTCTATGTTCTGGGTTTTGATGCTTTTGATCTATTACTTAAGGGTGATTGGCTGAAGAGGCATGATGCCGTTATCTCTTGTAAAAGCTGAACTTTTTCTCTTGTGGATGATTTTGGCAATTCTTTGGTTATTTAGTGTTGCTTGCCTCAGGATTATGCCGGCAGTTTTATTTATTCTTTTGACTCTTCTCTGGACGATCTTGATTCTACTCCTGTGGTTAGACTCTATCCCGATGTATTTGGTGAAGTCACTTCTTTACCTCCTAAGCGGAAAATTGATTTTCTATTGATCTTATTCTTGGAGCTCGACTTGTAGTTCTTTCACCCAGAAGAATGGCACCCCGTGAGAAGGTTGAGTTGAGGAAGCAAATTGAGGACTTGTTCTCCAAGGGTCTGATTAGACCTAGCCATTTAGAATAGTGAGCAGTAGTGGTTTTCGTCACTAAGTACGATGGTTCTTTGAGGATGTATGTTGATTATAGGGAGCTGAGCAAGCTCACTATGAGGAACAGATATCCTATGCCTGGCATCAATGATACGTTTGATCAGCTCCATGGAGCTAATGTTTTCTCTCAGCTTGATCTTGCCACAAGTTTTCACCAGCTCAAAGTTGCCGAGGAAAGTATTCCCAAGACTGCTTTCCATATTGGGAATGGTTTTTATGAATGGTTAGTCATGCCTTTCGGTTTGACTGATGCTCCTGCTTTCTTTGTTGATTTGATGAATGGTGTTTTTCACGATGTGCTTAATAAATTTGTTCTAGTCTTTGTTGATGATATCATTGTGTTCTCCAAGTCCGAAGAAGGGCATAAATCCCACTTGAGCTTTGTTCTAGGGACTCTTAGGATCCATCAGTTGAAAGCTAAATTCTCGAAATGACATTTTTGAAAGGATGAAGTTCGATTCCTTGGACATATTGTTTCTAGTAATGGTGTTTCTATTGATCCAGTCAAGATCGCTGCGATCAATGTAAGTCTTTCCTTTCTTTTCTTTCTGTCATTTGATCATTCTGTCTTTTCTATGGTCCTTACTTTCCCCTATTTTTTTGCAAGATTGGGAAACTCTTAGGACTCCATCTGATATTCGCAGTTTTCTAGGCCTTGCTGGTTATTATCGGAGATTCATTGAGAATTTTTCTCAGGCTTCTACACCTCTCACTGCTTTGACTCGAAAGAATGCTAAGTTTATATGGAGTGATAAGTGTAAGGCTGCATTCAATGAGTGGAAGCGTAAGCTTGCTTCCTCACCAGTGCTTACCGTTCTAAATGAAAATGAGGGATTAATGCTATACACTGATGCCTGTCGTGAGGGTTTGGGAGTTGTTCTAATGCAAGATGGGAAGGTGACTACTTATGCTAGTTACCAACTGAAGACCCATGAGGCCAATTATGCAGCTCACGATTTGGAATTGCTTGCAGTTGTCTTTGCTTTGAAGCTTTGAAGGCATCATCTTTTGGGTGCTAAGTTTGAGCTCTTTACTGATCATCGATCTTTGAAATATCTCTTCCCCCAGAAGGATTTGAATCAGCGTCAGGTTCGGTGGCTTGAGTTCCTTGCTTCTTATGATCCCGACATTAGCTATACCCCTGGGAAGGCTAATCACTACAAGAAAATCTACCTTTAGTTGCAATTAATGGTAGCGTTTGTAGTGTTAGTGCAACAAATACTACCGTTTCCAAGTTCTTGTTTTTTATTTTCGTTTAATTTTAGGGTTGCCGCCTTACTTTGTTTCGATGAAAAACTTGTCTTGTTTTTTCCTCATATTTCCCTCCACTGCCTTCTTTTTTCTCCACTTTTTACATTTTTCCCTCTTTCAACAAATTTCCCTCCTCTCGCTCATTTCAATCATCCTATCCACTACCGCACCGTCACCGCACGCTACTTCTTGGAACAGCTCTCATCACGCTACCTCGTCGATTGGCTCCCATCCACTTCGTCTCCCCTCCGCTTTATTCACAAGCCCTAAATCTACAAATCAGGTAATCACTGCATAACTTGTTTGGGATTTGGTAAATTATAAATCGAGGTAATCATTGTATAACTTGTTTGGGGTTTGGTAGATTAAAAATCGAGGTAATCATGTGTGAACGATTTGGTAGACGAGTACTTGTTTGGAATTTCGGTCTATAGGCTAATTGAGTGATATAACTTGTTTTCTTGAAAATGACTCTGATATTATTTTCTTGGAAGTAGTAACTAATATTGTTTTCGTGAAGATTTACTAACTTGTTTGGTAGATTAGTTACTACTTTCAAGAAAATAACTTGTTTGTGAGCAAAGTGAGCATATAAAGTACCCAATCAACTTAGACAATAATTGGTGTTAAACATCGAATACCAAGATTTCTTGCTTTCAAGCTTTGTAGTTAGTAATTTAAGCCATGTTCATAGGTTCAAATACTAAGATAACCATTGTAATCTTTTAAATTCATTCTGTATAATGCAGTCATATAATTCAGAAGTTTGTTGTTGTTTCCCATTTGCATATCCATGTCTCTTTATAATTTGCTAACGTTACCATTCCCTGGTTTGCTTTGTCCGACTGCTACATTTATTTATGCATAAAAGTCCTTTCCATATAAACCTAGATGGGCCTTTCAGGTTTTTTATACTTATTATAGACATTCACATAGGTACACGCATTCAAGTTAATTTATGCGATGGATAACTTTTTCCTTGCATTGTTGGGGGGGGGGGGTTAGTACTGTTGAATTAGTTAGCTACATCAACTAAGGTTGATTACCTCTCAAGCATGTAGGCATCAAACCCATTCTTTAAAGTGGATTTAGAGGAGTTATGTGCATGCCCTTGATCGGTCTTATAAAATTGATGATTTCTAACTTCAATATATTTTTACATTTATAATGCCTCAAATACGCACGTGCATTATTTTGGGGCATGTGCGGAATATATCTTATTTTTCGTTCTTTAGTGTCAAACATGACATGTTAATAATGTCCAAACAACATTCTAGATTTGAACAAGGCCAAGTTAGTCAAGCATCACGTTTGTGGTGAAGTTCTATGTAGATTATCGGTTTTTTTGGGTCCTATTTGATTCTAGAAAATTGACAAGGGGATGAATAAATGCATTAAAGATTCTTACAACTACATCGATACAATTGTTTGGAAGTTTTGAGCTTAACTGAGATTGGAGTAGGACATACTACTTTCACTTATTTAGCAGACATTTTTTTTAGTGAATGATGGGTATATCACTACAATAGAGTTGATCTTTTGCGATGCTTTTATACATCGTGAGAAAGAGCACTTGCCTCACAAAAGATTACTAGCATGGAAATAGCATAAAATTGTCCTTATAACCAAAGCATTTTAGTTTCCAGCTATGCATTTGTCATACAATATAGACAAGAAACTCTTCCAAATTTAATAGTTATCTCTAAAAGAAATTTAATTATCTATTTATTAAAGCCAGAGGGTTGAGCATGGTTTGTCCAAGTTCTATGTTATTGGTTTGACTTTCATTTAAGCATCTTCCCTTGTTACTTCTCAATTATCTAATTCTCTTTTTTCCATTTACAATTAGTTTTACTCTAATATTATTTTCTTGAAAGTAGTAACTGATCTTTTCCGGGCTAACTGAGACTCATACCCACTACTTCTTGGGGTAACATTAGTTATAGGAATAAAACCAGTAACAGTGTGTTATGTTTCGTGGACCTGTACCCTTTAGTTTGTCAAACAGCAATATTTTTATTAATGCTAAGTGAAATTTACTCTGATATTATTTACATCAGTGATATAGGTCCATACATCACATATTATATTTAGTTAACTACTTTACCTACCTATTCAAGGATTTTCAAAAGGAGATGCAAGCTGGTAGATGTTGATTACCTGTACTCTAGAAAACGTAGTTGGTTGCATATTCATTATAAAAAGGATGCCTGCTTAAAAATCAGTTAACCAATCCTTAATGTTTGCTATTATAGTTCTACCCTGAAGGGTAAGCGAAAGCGAACATATGTGTATGGCTGCACTTTAGACATCAATGTCCAAAGATGTGCATTTGGTTTATAAAAACTGAGCATATGCTGAGCTTATAAATTGAGGAATCACAATCGGTTTATAAATTCGAGCAAATTCTCATTTTAAAACCAAGCATTTCTCGGTCTATAAACTGAGCAAGTGTGCTCAATTTATCCATTTCGGGTCACTTGGTATACACTTATTTGTTCCACACACCAAGTTGGACAACGGTTGAACATTTTGGTTCGTTGTGTCTACAATAATTAGACAGCAATGAGTTTCATAATGCATAATGAACTGCAACTTATTACTTAATTGAATAATATAGAATTTAGAGTTTACAACAATGTTGTTTGCTATTTGTTCTTTACTTGTTGGGTGAAAAAAGTGCTTATTTACAATTTACAAGTTTAGATTATCCGTCAACCTTGTTTTATTTGATAGCTTGTATATAAAACAATTACAGCATACGCTTGTATTTTCCGGAATACACTTATTTATTCCATACAGCCTTGTTTAGTTTTGTAATTCGTTAGTATTGTTTTGTTTTATCAGCCTTGTCTTGTCTACAATTACAGTATACACTTATATGTTCAAGTTTTTCATTGATATCTTGTGCAATGTTTTATAAGGTTTCTCTAAGTTCAAACATAGAAAATGAAATAAAACATTTAAAATGGATGAAGTGAAATGGAGATGCAAATTGCATAAACTGCACAGAGAAGTAAGGATAAAAATTGCACAGAGAAGTAAGGTTCTTCTCCTTTATAATCTTTCTTCTTTCCATCTTTCAGGCTGTGTTGCTTACAATTCAGGTACTGGATGTGGCACATCTATCCTTGAAATGGTTGCTGCCTTTAAAAAAGCATCTGGAAGGTGAGCAAGCTATTTACAATATCGACTAGAACTGAAAATGAAGCTAACATTGCTACTGCCCAGTCAACAGGCTATCAAAAGGTGCAGAACCTCAATTTTAAGCTTAGAAATTATAGAACTATATTTATTTGAGTTGTGGCTTCAATTTCTGGGACCTAAAGTTAATGGACTTAATTGCATGCGAGATATTAATTAAAGTATAATGATATTTGGCTTTATAAGTTATCCTATGTAATGCCAAATTTAAAAACTGCATACAACATCTGTTTTTGTACATATGTATCATTGCACTCTATGCTTGGCGAATAATTGAAAGAAAAAATGAAAAAAGAGCATGATGTTTTGGGTCTGAGACATGAAAAAAGAGAAATTAGTAAAATCAAATTTACCACCATCTATTACTTCATTTAAATGTTGAATAGGCAATTGGTTATAACTTTGACTATGACAGTTTCAGGTATTTGTTAATGGAAGATTACCTTATGACCTGCTCAGGCCTGATCATGTTCGTAGGCATTTTCTATTAGGTTTGCCCATTCATGGGAGATTGTTTATGGTTTATTGTCATAAAGTCAAATATATTTCTGTGTGTAATTAAATGACCAATTGCTGCTTATATTATTTCAAGCCTAGCTCTATTGCTAGTTACCAAACCTATCTCAGAGACATAATGGGTTCATTGGCAACTATGGGAGAACTATTTAAAGCCGCTGAGCTTATCAGGCAAAACTCAGATTTGTTTTTTTCTTGTTTATGTTCGTTTTGAAATTTTGTAGCAGGTGAGTAGAGTAGGTTCGTTTATATTCTGCTATCATTATGTTGTTCATGTTGCGTAAACCATACTGTTGTTGTACAAATATGTACAGAGTATACTAAACTTTCATGATAATGTATGTTACAGTATTACAGTCATTGAAGGGATAATGCGCAAAATATTTACTAAGTAAGAAATATTTTGATCAAATTAACTAAGTTTTGTTAAAATTAAACAAGTTTTATGAAATTAACCAAGGTTAAGCTAATTAAATTTTATAAATAACAATAAAGTAACTAATTTAACAATGTTTTATAAATAATAATAATGATGATGATAAAGAATTAACTAAGTTTATAATAATAATAATAATCATAATAGTAATCACAATAATATAATTAAGTTAATCGAGTTTCAATAATAATAATAATTAACTAAGTTTTGTGAAAATTAAAGTTGTTTTATAAAGTTAACCATGTTTAAACTAACTAAATTTTATAAATAATAATAATATAACTAATTTAACAAAGTTTTATAAATATAATGATGATGATGATGATGATGATGATGAATTAACTAAGTTTATAAAAATCAAAGCAATGGTTGTACATTTATAATAGGGTAGCTAAGAACAATAGAAATCATGGTTATACCTTTTTTATTCCAATATTCAAGTTTTAGATCCTCATTGTTGATTATTACTTGTCTACAGGTGGATGAACTTCTCCCAAGAAATCAGTTGCTTATGGTATTTGCTTAGCTAGTTGTTTATGGTATTTGCTTAGCTAGTCATCTACGTATGGATTTTACAGTAGTTCAGTTGTTTATTTCATTTTGTTTCTGGTATTTCAGTTGTATAAACTTCTCTACGTATTGATTTTTTGTTAACTTTTATCTTGAAACTACTGTATCTATGTACTATCTGTGTGACTATGTACGGTTATGTACTACTTCAGTATCAATGTATGGTAACGTACTACTTGTGTTTATGGTAGTTCGTTTGTTCATGTATTTTTTGTTTATTATTGAACTATTTAGTGACGTTTATAAAATGCTACGGAAAAAATGTGTTGAAAAAAAGCGCTGTCAAAAAATACGGTGGCAGAAAAAACGCTATGAAAAAAATATTGTTGCGGCGAAATATATATTGTGGCATATAATAAACGCAGCTATAAGGTTTGGGTCCAAGTTGTAACCCAAACATCACTTTTGATAGCGTTTCAACATGCTATAAAAAAAGATTTACGGTGGCTTTTTTTTGCAGCCGCAATAAGGCACATTATAACGGCGTTTACAAAAACACAGCCAAAAATATTGGTTTTTTTAGTTGCATATCGTGTGGCGGCGTTCTCTAAAATGCTACCATAAGTTATGGTTGCTTTTTTTGTGCGCCACCAAAAGTACTTTTTGGTGTAGTGAATGTTTGGCTAATGCTTTGAGTCGGAAGAAGGCCATGTTGTGTCAGCTTGTTGTTTCTTCTTCTCCCCTTTTGGATCGTATTATTGCTAAGTAGGATAAGGATGAGATGCTTAGGCGTATGAAGGACAGTATTCATAGCAGAGTTGATGGTAGTAGTCCTGATGGTAGTGGAGCTCAGATTGATGATAGAGGGATTTTGAGGATTAATAATCGAATTTGTGTCCCGAATGTTGATGGATTGAGGCAAGAGTTACTTCGGGAAAATCATCGATCCCTACTTTCTATCAATCCTGGTGCGATGAAGATGTATCAGGATATGAAGAAGCTTTATTGGTGGAGAAGTATGATACGTGATATCTCTATCTTTGTTAGTAGGTGTGCGACTTGTTAACAAGTCAAGATAGATCATCAGAAGACCCCTGGTTTGTTGCAGCCCTTTGAGGTTGCCAATTGGAAATGGGAACAAGTTTCCATGGATTTTATTGATGGATTGCCAAGGTCTCGAAGGGGTAATAAGAATACTTGGGTTATTGTGGATGAATTGACCAAATCAGCTCATTTCATTCCGGTCAAATCTACCCGTTTTTCTTCTAGTTTGGCTGAGATCTATATGAAGGAGATTGTTCGTCTCCATGGTGTTCCTATCAGCATTGTTTGTGATCGAAGCCCTTTCTTTATCGGTCAGTTTTGGAAAGCTTTTCAGGAAGCTTTGGGTACTCGTCTGAATCTGGGCACTGCTTACCATCCGCAGACCGATTGTCAAACGGAAAGAGTGAATCAGATTCTCGAGGATCTTCTTCATGCTTGTGTTCTTGATTATGGGGGATCTTGGAAAGATCATCTCCATCTTGTCGAATTCACCTATAACAACAGTTATCAGGTATATTTTCAATCTTCTGTTTTGATCTTATCTTAGTCTTTAACCTATCTCATTTCGTCTTTGAATTCAGGCTAGTATTGAAATGTCTCTGTTTGCTGCTCTTTACGGAAGACCTTGTAGATCTCCATCTTGCTGGATTGAATCCGGTAATCGTTTGGTCCTTGGTCCTGATATGATTTTGGAGGCTTCTGAGAAGGTTAAGGAGATTAAGAGGAAGATGAGGATTGCTCAGGATAAGCAGAAGAAGTATGCTGATCATCGTAAGAGGAGTTTAGAGTTTTCTGTTGGTGATTTGGTTTTCCTTATGGTCTCTTCCTTAAGGAATGTGATTCGGTTTGGTCGTAGAGGGAAGCTTGCTCCTAGGTTTGTTGGTCCTTTCGGTTTATTAGAAAGGATAGGTTTTTTAGCTTATCATCTGGATTTTCCTGAGAAGTTTTCTGGAGTGCATAATGTATTCCATGTTTCGCATCTTCGTCGATATATGCATGATCCATCTTTGATTGTCCAGCCTTCTGCTCTCGAGAGTTTGGATATTGAGCCCAATCCGACTGTCGAGAGGAAGCCACGTCGTATTATCGAAAGAGGTACGAAGCAGCTGAATAAGGAAATCTGTCAACCTAGTCCAAGTGCAGTGGAGTACGGATGATCAGGAATGTACCTGAGAGATGAAGGACAGCGTGCATGCTTCGAATCCGGAATTGTTTGTTTCAGGTACTATTTGCTTTTCTATCTTCTCTTCCCTTGTTTCCATGTCTCGTTCCTTTTCGAGGGCGAAAAGTTTTGAGTGGGGAGAGTGTAACAACCCATAATTTTTGTAAATAATTTTAGTTCAATTTCTTTGAAAACTTTGAATTTTATTTATTTAAAATTTGAAATTTTGGAATTTTCCAATGTAATTTTGGATTTTGTTTACAATTTAATTTCCAAATACAATAAAATAAATATTTTCTGAAATTTTTATATTTTGGTCCACTGAAAGACAAAGTTTGACCACAGTTGAAAATTTTAAATTCAAAAATTTAAATTCTAGTCTTTTTCTTTGGAACTATATTTGATTCTGATGTTCGTGCTGCTTTTTTTTCATAAAATTCCGTTTTATACTTTTTAAATTTGATAACTTTCAGTGCTTTACACGCGATTATTTTCAACATTTTTCTGTTTATTTTCTCTTCTATATTTTTCTACTTCAATTCTATTATATATTTATTTTCTATTTTATTTGGACTTTTTAATGGGATTTTCATTTGATTTTTATTTGATTTTTGGATTGGAAATTCAAAGAGTCTTCGGTTTCTTTTCTTGGAAATCAAGTAAGCCTTTTCTTTTCTAGCCTTTACACTTTCTTAGCCATTCATTCTCTAACCCTAGCCACCGCCTATTTTGTAATTCATGTA
This sequence comes from Allium cepa, assembly GCA_030765085.1. NCBI lineage: Eukaryota > Viridiplantae > Streptophyta > Magnoliopsida > Asparagales > Amaryllidaceae > Allium > Allium cepa. The sequence continues at coordinate 572,643,860 of CM060935.1, forward strand.
CAAATAATTTTCTTATGCCATCTCATTTCTCATTTGCTTCCTGAAGAAAAAAACACAGTAAGTTCCATGGCTTCCTCCTCTTCTTTTATTCTATTTTTCCTTTGTTCTTTCTTTCTCTTCTACACTATGCTCGGCCTCTAGCTTTCACCATCAAGCCCTAGCCAACCATCACCTCCTCCACCACCACCTTCCACGGCCGGCAACCCCTCACCATGGTCTGACCATGCCTTGCCGTGACGCTGGATCCAAACAACACCACCAAAACTTGATCCAAACCCTAGACAATCTCCTCTACATCATCACCTTCCTATTGTTTGCCTCGGCCTCCACCACCTACTCCTCCTCCAGCCCCTTGTCGTGACTGACATGACCACTGACCGCACTACCTAACGTCCTAGACCTGACCCTTGCCTTGAACCAGACCGAGCCATGTTGCATAGGGCCGAACCCACTTGAACCCAAAACTCATGTTGCCTTGACCTTTTGCCTTCCTAATGCCTTTACTTGCTTTGCCTTCCATTTTCTACACCATAGCCATGCCTTTGCTTTCCTTGGCCTAGACTAGGTGCTCCAAAAACAATCAAGGCCGAGCCATGTGATGATGGTCTAGCCATATATGAAGGTGACCGAGCCCACTTGAGTGGTTAAACCATTCTTTGTTTCATTTGATTCATGTATTGTTCGTTGATTTGATTTAAATTCTTATGTTGAATTTATGTTTATGTAGTACTTTAATTTGTTGCAAGATCTGAATCTTGGCTCTCCATCCACCCGAACCTAGTCATGCCTTTTCGTGCTTTACGGATTTTGGATTTGTGTTTGAATTTGATCTCTAGCTTTAGGAGGTGAGTTTATCACTCTCGACATCCATATTTATATAACTGTGAAATGATGACAAGTGAATGTGTAGTAACCGATATGCAATGTTCACATATGCCTTTGATCTGATTATATGATGTATAACCTGATTATATACCTGTTGTTACATCACCTGCTGTGATATTATATGCTATACTGTTATTTTATTTTCTGTATCTCACACTGCAAGTTCCCTGTTAGTATAGAATCACTATCGGTTGAAAAGATACATACCCGAACGGACATTAGAATAGGGAAAATCGTTATGAGCTGAAATGATAGGCTCAAGCGATTTTTATTTGATTTTTGACTTGGGATTGCGGGTTTGAAATGATAGAACCCGGATTTTTCTTTTAAATTATGGATTGAAATTACAGATTAAATTACGGATTTTTCATTTCCATAATATATATATATATATTCATACTTACACAGATATAAGCATGAGTGGTGTTTGCGCCAAAAATGGTCACAAACCCCAAGTACCGTGAAAGCACCGAACAACGAATATAAATCAGCAATATTCAAGCACAAGTCTCAGATCTAAGCAAGCAACAAACAGTAATCCAGAAATAACGATCAGAAACGCAAGATTTATAGTGGTTCGGCTATCTCCGACATACGTCCACTTCAAGGTTTTATCTTTTATTGATGTTCTTTGCTGATTACAAATGATTGCAGCAGTTACAAGAGTGAATTTCGAGTATAGCAGCAGTAGTAAGGTATAGGATCGAATTCGGCAGAGTCTGGACGTTGAATGGCCAAAAGGTCCCCTTTTTGTAAGCTTCAGGGGGCTATTTATAGGCGTAGGAGGCTCAGATCTTGCTCAAACTCCGAGAGACTTTTTCTGGCACGTGAGTGGGCCCACGCGACCGACTCCACCAAGTTTCGACTCGTTCTGAGATCGATACGAAGTGATTTCGTATCCATCAAGGAATGATCCAATCGAGCTGAAACTTGGCAGGAGTAATCTTTACCTTGTATGGAAGCTTCTGTGAAAATTTCGTTGCATTTGGATCGGTGGATCTTGAGTTATGATCGATTCAAACTTGGGTTTTCCGTTGGCTGTCGTCTTCGAATCCATCTGTTCGAATCCATCACTTTCGACTCGATGGAGGCACGCGCGCGTGCGATGACGTGTCGCGAAATCCTTGGGTTGATCCACCTTCCTCGCCATGTTGAACGCTTCTTTGCTAGAGAGGTGGACTTGCATCCATGTTTTATGCTTCATCCTTATCCATAACTTCGCAACGGCATGCTCGTACCCATCGATTCGCGCTTCTCTTTGCATCGAATCCAGGAGTACACTTCGTATTGATCATTCACGAATTGATCGATACGAAACGACCATGAGGGGTTATCGATACGAAGTGGTTGTGATGAAATGGATACGAAGCTTGCCCTTATGATGGATACGAACGAGACCTTATCTGATGGATACGAAGAAAGCTTTTCCTGATGGAGTAGAACTGAGCTTCGGTGATCGATACGAGACCATGGACTCAAAACGTACTACCTGTCCCCATCCTGATCGATACGAAACGTATCGATTCGAACAAACCTCCGCACGCTTGCCTACGTATCGATTCGAACAAACCTCCGCACGCTTGCCTAATAACCTGGGTGTGTTGCCATCGAGTCAAAATCCTCCTAGCCTTCCTCTCCGATCGATGCGAAGTCATCGAGTCGAACTAGAACCTAACCGATGCGAACTTCACTGAGCCGAACCCATGCTGATCGATACGAACGGTATCGATACGTATGGTATCGATACGAACGGTATCGATACGAATGGCATCGATACGAACACAATCCCTGATCGATACGAACACGGTAGATTCGAATTGGTGTACGAGGATGGATACGAAACCGAAGCTTTTCCCTTCAAATTGCATCCATCATAACTTGAGCATACGAACTCGGATTGGCTTGAAACTTGGAACGTTGGCACTCTTGGCTTTGCTAGCCATGTCCTATCAATTATAACTCAATCCGGGCATGGAAAAAATTCATCGATATCCATGGTTATCCTGCAATGCATAGCTGATATTCATGACTAGCTATTATTGATTTTCAGTCAATTTTGGGTATCTCAGCTTCGCTAAAAGTTGGGATAACACTTTGCCCCTCGAAACATGCCTTTTGGTAAAAGGTGTGTTTTGATCAGTCTCAAATTGAACGTAATGAGTTCATGTTTTATTCAGACCTTATAGCATTTTCAATCAAGTCCATGGCTATTCGAAGCCAAATCATTATCAATTAATTCCAGTGGAAGTTAAGAATGGAGCTTTGCAGTCTCTCCGGACTATCGATGGTCATTCTGGACCCCTGCCAAGCCCATTCTAGACTTGGCGATGGAATAGAAAGACCCTATTGCACTCCGGCGTTGCTCTAGTTAGGGCATATGGCGATGTCTTGGTTGTTCTAAACCGATCATAGCCTCTCCGGGCTCTTACTGGATCCCTTCTGGTCACTCTCCGGTGAAGGGGAAGCAGCGTTAAGTGAGTCGATCCTGTCGCTCTCCGGTGAAGCAACTCACTTCTTGCACTCCGGTTCAGTGTACCTGAACATTAAGCGATGTCTTGGCCTAGATCGTAGGCCGATCATAGCCTCTCCAGGCTCTCATTGAATCCCGATCCAATCACTCTCCGGTGAATGGGAAATGACGTTAAGTGAGTCGATCCTGTCGCTCTCTGGCGAAGCAACTCACTTCTTGCACTTCGGACCCCGCCTCTCCGGGTTGGGCCATAAAGCGATCCTTTTTATATTGGTATTCAATGTTCATCCTTTAACTCTCCAGTCAAAGGTTTATTTCAAGAAATTCTAATTTATTTATTAAATTTAGGTCTTAGATGTTCAATCTCAAACATCAGGAAAAAGCCAAACATTGCCTCTCCGGGCATATTGGTCTATCTCCATCTCAGAGCATGTCTAGGGATCTCTCCAGTTCCCGTACATGAGTAAGTGGAGTAGCCGTTTATTCTAAAAACAAATCTAATGAAATTATTTGACCGAAGTCCGAATCCTGGAATTGGCCCTTGCCATCTTTAATCAGTTGATGATGAGTCGTGATCCCGACCCAGGATCGTTTCTGTTAGGTGGAGGCGGTAGTTGTTCAGGCCTTACCGCCGCTGTCCGTTCTCTCACATATTGTGGCAATCTACCACTCCTGGCATGTTCTTCCACCTCATCCTTTAAGTGGCGGCATTCATCAGTAGTGTGCCCATCCAGCTCGTGGAATAGACAATATTTTCCTGTTCTACGCTCCCGCTCAGTGGGATCTCTCCGGGGTGGTTTTCGATAGGGGAGTTGCCTCGGAGTTTCAGTGTAAATTCGTTCCAGGCCTGCCGTCACATCTGTGTATTGCCTGAATCTGGGTTCTCGGAATCTCTTTCGTTTATCAGGACCATCACGTCTATCGTCCTGCTTTCTCTTTCCTTTGTCCGCTCCGGACTGTTCCCTGGTGGTTCCTTCGCCCTGCACAACATTTATTTCTCGCCTTTCGGCTCGTGACTCTTCCAGCGGAATGAATCTTTCAGCTTCATGATAAAATTCTCCAAGATCTTGTGGTGGATCTCTTGCCAAAGAATCCTTGAATTCAGTGCCTTCCCCAACTCCTGCCACCACCGCCATCAAAATCATTGATGGATCCGGGCGATCTACAGAAGCCACCGTTGCATTGAATCGCAGTAAGAAATCTTTGATGGACTCTCCAGTCCTCCGCTTTATTGAAGCTAAAGTCATCACACTCTTGGGTCGTGTCACGTGGACCCTGAACTGTCTCATGTAGCTTTCTACAAGCTCACCCCATGTTCTGATTGATCCGTTCTCTAGCTGCCTAAACCAAAGCGCAGCCAAATCTGACAAATATAAAGGGAAGCAACGAGCCATTACTTCCTCGGATGCCCCCAGCACTTCCATGTGCCTAATGTATCAAGTAATATGCATCGTTGGGTCCGACTTTCTGTCATAAGGATCAAGCATAGGCAGTTTGAACTTTCTAGGGTTCCTTGCATTCCTGATAATTGGAGTGAACGGACTCCGACTGACCTCTTCCAATCCTCCATTAGACAATCCTCCTCTCATGATTCGTTGCACTAGACTGACCATTCTTTCGTCTCCATCCGTGGGTTGCCCCCTTGTCATGTTTCTATCCTGCCCCTTAAGTTGTGAAGGGAATTCTGGTACGTACTCTTCGGGTGGGTCATTGGCATTAACATTGGCTCTAGCCTACTGAGCCCCATCTATCGGCCTTCTAGTATCGGACCCTGAGGGTCTGCCCCCAAGTCCTCGTTGATTGCCTCCTGGTATCACATTCTGGTCTTGAGCTTGGTCTCTGCTAGTTTCCGCAATCCCAACTCCTTGTTCAGCATTAGCAGTTGCTATAGTCAGTCCAGGGTTCTGCAAATTCACCACTCTTATCTGCTCAAGAAAATTCTGCATCATCTCTTGGTGAGTCTTCATCATGCTTTCGCGTATCGAATTAGCCATAGCCTCCATCTCATCTCTAGTGATGTACATCGAAGCCTATCCTTCTCCAGCTCCAGAGGATGCTTCTTGGCTTCCTTCTTGTTGGCTCCGATCAGATCTTTGTCTTGTCTGTCGAGTCATCATCTCTAAGTCTGGATTCTTCAAGCTCTTAAATCTGAACTCTGAATCTGGTGTAGCGGGTGCTAGTCCCTCTCAATGAAAGCACCAAAGTGTTTGCGTCAAAAATGGTCACAAACCCCAAGTACCGTGAAAGCACTGAACAACGAATATAAATCAGCAATATTCAAGCACAAGTCTTAGATCTAAGCAAGCAACAAACAGTAATCCAGAAATAACGATCAGAAACGCAAGATTTATAGTGGTTCGGCTATCTCCGGCCTACGTCCACTTCAAGGTTTTATCTTTTATTGATATTCTTTGCTGATTACAAACGATTGCAGCAGTTACAAGAGATAATTTCGAGTATAACAGTAGTAGTAAGGTATAGGATCGAATCCGGCAGAGTCTGGACGTTGAATGGCCAAAAGGTCCCCCTTTCTGTAAGCTTCAGGGGGCTATTTATAGGCGTAGGAGGCTCAGATCTCGCTCAAACTCCGGGAGATTTTTTCTGGCATGTGAGTGGGCCCACTCGACCGACCCCACCAAGTTTCGACTCGTTCTGAGATCGATACAAAGTGATTTCGTATCCATCAAGGAATGATCCAATCGAGCTGAAACTTAGCAGGAGCAATCTTTACCTTGTATGGAAGCTTTTGTGAAAATTTTATAGCATTTGGATCGGTGGATCTTGAGTTATGATCAATTCAAACTTGGGTTTTCCATTGGCTGTCGTCTTCGAATCCATCTGTTCGAATCCATCACTTTCGACTCGATGGAGGCACGCGCGCGTGCGATGACGTGTCGTGAAATTCTTGGGTTAATCCACCTTCCTCGCCGTGTTGAACGCTTCTTTCCTGGAGACGTGGACCTGCATCCATGTTTTATGCTTCGTCCATATCCATAACTTCGCAACGGCATGCTCGTACCCATCGATTCACGCTTCTCTTTGCATCGATTCCAGGAGTACACTTCGCATCGATCATTCACGAATTGATCGATACGAAACGACCATGAGGGGTTATCGATACGAAGTGGTTGTGATGAAATGGATACGAAGCTTGCCCTTATGATGGATATGAACGAGACCTTACCTTATGGATACGAAGAAAGCTTTTCCTGATGGAGTCGAACTGAGCTCCGGTGATCGATACGAGACCATGGACTCGAAATGTACATGTCCCCATCTTGATCGATACGAAATGTATCGATTCGAACAAACCTCCGCATGCTTGCCAAACAACCTGGGTGTGTTTCCATTGAGTCGAAATCCTCCTAGCCTTCCTCTCCGATTGATGCGAAGTCATCAAGTCGAACTAGAACCTAACCGATGCGTACTTCACTGCACCGAACCCATGCCGATCGATACGAATGGTATCGATATGAACGGTATCGATATGAACACAATCCCTGATCGATACGAACGCGGTCGATTCGAATTGGTGTACGAGGATGGATACGAAACCGGAGCTTTTCCCTTCAAATTGCATCCATCATAACTTGAACATATGAACTCGGATTGGCTTAAAACTTGGAACGTTGGCTCTCTTGGCTTTGCTAGCCATGTGCTATCAATTATAACTCAATCCGGGCACGGACAAAATTCATCGATATCCATGGTTATCCTGCAATGCATAGCTGATATTCATGACTAGCTATTATTGATTTTCAGTCAGTTTTGAGTTGGGATAACAAGTGGGTTTAACCACCCACCTTTGATTTATAGCCAATTCAAAATCCAATAAAAGCCCAAAATTTCAAAGGTCTCCAAATTCGACCATACTAGTTTCATGTTGTCCGAAATTTTGATACGAACCCAAAGGAGGAAACCGCATTAATCAGAGTGCATATGCGGAAGGTATTCAAGTTATAAGAATATTATGGAAATGAAATAGAAAACAATGTACACAAATTTTAATAATAAAATAAAACAAGTTGATTACTCTCATTAAGAATTTTGAAGCCTTCTCATGTTTCTAAATTCTGGAGAAACAACAAAAAATGACATGATGGCTCACACAGGGAGGAAGGAGGCTTTGGGAAATGAATTTGTAAACAAATGGAAAAGATTGGCTTCATGAAAATAAGTTGCTCACATTTGTTTGTTTTTTTAGAAGAGAAATAAAATTTTAGGCAAAAGAAATAATGGAAGCACGTTTTGGAAATGGAAAGTTAGAGGAAGAGATTTATGAAATAGAAAACAAATAAAGGCAAAGCACGTTTGGAAATTGGAATATGAAAGGGAAGGATACAAGAAGACGTAAATTTGCAAAATAAAAAGAGCCTAATACGTAGGTAATTAACAAAAGATGAAAGATACACGTTGGAATTTGATAAGACATGTTTACATGGTAAGTAAATCTTTTGGTATAAAATTTCGAAACATATGCTACCTCAATTAATTTCATCAACACACATGAAACATTTCAAGGCAAGGCTCACATGTAAATAAAATATTATTGAAAAACCAAAAGAGGCATGTATTTAACAAAAGAAAGTAATAATAAAATAAAGTAAACGGAAGCGACGATTTAAATTTTAGAATGTAGACCGTACATAGAAATCACAAATCTAATATACTAAAAAAACAGTTCATTTTAACATATTTTATTAACCCTAATACGCTCAAATTTACACACATATATGTATTTTTATTTAGTACACAATAAATAAAATTAAACACTGCAATTAACATAATGAGGATCGCCACCCCACACATTAAAAGATGAACTGAGACTCCAAAGTCAAAATTGAAACGGAATAAATTTACTATGTAAATATGTTAACTATTCCAAATCAAAATTTAACCAAATCTTCAAGTTGTTTTCTTACCATTTTATTATTGTTATTTTCTTATAAATTAAATTCAAATCAAGTTTGAATATTCAAATAATCAAATGTTCCAACTAGAAACATACAACAAAGTTCAATTCTTTGTTTTAATGAAATTAAATTTACATTCACAAATGAAATATTCACCTTATTTGATAAAAATATTCTTTTTAAGGAACCAATCCTTTTCTTTTATTTTTATTGAAACATGTTTATTTTTATTACACATTAATTTACAGTTAGCACCTCCCCCTTTAAAACTAACTTATATTTAAAGTTTATCCCATTAAAGAGTCACATAAATAGTACTTTGTACAACCACGTTGTTTCTTTATCAATTGATTTCCTTTTATCATTATATTTTTAACAAATTTAAGTTCACACAATTTGATCATAATATTTCTCGTTGAAATTTTCATTATATTTTTAAGACAAAACGTAAGTTGTATATATCATTAATCAATTACCATTTACTTCTGTCTCTTATTAATGGCAAGGTATAATTACTATTAATTACAATAATTAAATCTCAAAACATACCCTAATACAGGGAAGATAATTAATCCAATTGTTTCCTTTGAAATCCAATTTTTCTATGTTAATCCCAATATTTATATACTAAGTTAATTCTAATATTTAATTACAACTGTAATAAAACCCATTCTTTATATATTTAAATTCCAAACAAATCCTTTTATTTTGATTTACATTCTTATTATCAAATCAACTATTCCCTTTTGAAGTTGATTAACATAAGTTTACATTTTATTACACTCATCACTCAAAAGCTAATGTTTCTTCTTATATCAATTATAATATTTCAATTACATTAATTCTCCATTAATTACCAAATAAATTTCTAACAGATTTAATAATAAGATAATAAATAAAACAAAGGCTATACATTAATAATCCATATCTATTAACTTAATGTTTATAAACAAAGTTTAATAAATTTTCGTACAAAAGAATTGATTTCGTACTCCATATTAAAACCAATTGCGATTAATAACATAAGATTACATCAATTTATACATAATTTATTCTATTTCTTATTAACCTTTATTATTTAAATTGATTGAAATTACGTTAATATAGTATTGTAGTCAATTACATTCAATCAGTATTAGCAAATTATATGTTAATACGTGTTATCATCTTTTATCTCATTAAAATTAGTTGTTTTAAGATTTATCTTAAGGTTAAAATTTATAATCTAATAATATTCAATTTAATAAATCATAAACTTTAATTTCTGACAATATTAAAGTCCGAAACCTTATTAAATTTAATATTTTTAGTCATCAAAAATACCGAATGTTACAGGATTTCCACACCAACGTCTCTTGCTATTCTCTATGCTAATTACTCATAAATTGATTGTGAAGTTAGTTTAATTAAGAAAACAATAGAGTTTGGTAGAGCAAAATCTAATGGAGGTTATGAGAAATTTTGTGAAGATAGCAAAGTGATTGGTAGTTGCTATGGTTGGTGCAATTAACCCCGGTCCTAAAATAATTAGTAAGCTTAATTATAGGCTAGGTTAATTGCCCACAAATCTACCTAAAATCTATCCAAACATCAAACAATCATATCTCCTAAATCATAACTTCAAAAATCTATTATGACCACTCTATAAAACGGGAAACTTTTACATCTTTCATTGGAAGTGGTTTCAGATCCAAATTCAGCTTCTATCATAGTTATAGGGCTTATAATATTTTTAGGGTCAAAACCATTTATAATTTATTCCAAAGGTCCAAATTGTTTGATACTTAACATTACCTAAAGTTATATTTAATTTGGACCAAATTTGATTATAAATATAATATTTTTACGATCCGCCGATACATAAAAATGTGGATCATTACACTAAGAGAAGGGCACTACGATATGAAAGTGCCATTTATGATGTACGTCAATCCACAGCAAACCTCAAAATGCACATGTATGTGTAGTTGTAACGGTTTATGCCAAAAGTTGGCACAAACACCCAATGAAATAACAAATACGACTATTTCAAGAAAAAGGCAAGAAATAGAAAAGAAGAAAACACAATTATTATAGTGGTTCGATGAATACCCTGGTCTACGTCCATTTACACTATATTATTCAAAAAAAATTCGAGCTTTTACAAATTTGTTCTTACATATCGATGATGATCCCTAAGATTATAGAAGAAGTACAGAAATTTTCTAGAAGAGAAAAAAAGATCCCCAAATCAATGCCCCTCCTTCTCTATTTATAGTCGCAGGTCAACAGAATTCTCTTTACCACATTCATGCCCACGTTCCCCACATACAGCAGGAGTTGTATTGAGAAGATCGCGGCTAAAAAAGCAACTTTCAAGGATTGGTACCGATCCAAGAGTGGGGATCGATACTGATCCATGAGTTTACTCCATATATCTTTATTTCATTCTTATAGAAGTTTGGTTGATTAGCGTCTTTTTCTTTGGCATTTTGATTATACTGCTTCGAACTTGGGCTTGAGTGCATCCCTTGGTTCGGAGGTTGGGCAGCAACACCTGATTTTTCTATTTATCGTTTAAGTTAAGAATCATGAATGAACCTTCTTTTGTGATGTGCAATGGCTAACGACCATCAGGGTCGTCCATGTCACAAAGTTTAAGGTGAATTTGGGTAAGATTCAGGGATAGGTACCGTGTAATGACCTGTAAAATTTTAATAATTTTATTTGTTTTAATAATATATTTAATTGGATTTTTATGAAATTTTAAATATAAAATTTAAAATAAAAATTTAATATTAGGAATACGTTTGTTTTAACATAGCAAATGGTAAATTTTCATCTGATAATATGAAAGTTTATTTTCTGGTGTAATTTATTTCAATTTAAATCAGTTAGTAATTGATGGTAATAAAATATTTTCCAAACCTGAATAAATTTCTATAGAAGATTTGTAAATCATCTTCTGAGTGAGTCATCATAGTTCGTTTCTCCAAATTTGGACATTTATTGCTTCGTTTATCTTATTTTTGGCAAATTTGCAGCATTTTCGGTGCCGATATCGACTTTTGATTTGATGATCGTATCATTGTTATCTTTATACCGTTTTGATCGTCTCATCATGCTGATCTCAGCGGTGTATTCAATTCTGTGTTCAGATGTTCGGTATGCAGCGGAATCTGTGAAATAATAATCCGTACCTTTTCATTTTCTCTGTGACCATGCATTACCCAACAAAAGACACCAATAGCCACGTAACTTTAATATTCTCTGAATGCTACTCTTGGATTTTGGTTATTTCCATTGGTCATTACTATTCCTAACGTCAAATTTCATCTGCTATTTCACTCCTAACCATTTTTGTTTCTGATGATAGCTTCATGAAAGAAAATATTATATAATGGTATGTTAATAATCAATGCTTTCCCTCTTCCTCATTTAAATTTCTCAAACTCTCTTCCTCCCTTCGGCGACCTGCCACCATCACGCAACCACCATTCTTCCCGCCTCCGCCACTCCACACCTCTGACCGCACAGTGCGGCTTTCCACCCTCTCTTCCTCTCTCACTCATTCTCTCCTTGTTGCAGCAGCCGATCACAACTCTTCCACCATCTACTCGGCAGCCATCTCCCACTCCGCCTGCCACCATCCTTCATCCCATTCCTATGACAACCTCAACAACTTCACCCGCTTAGCACTTGAGCCCGCTTTCTTTTCCGGATTGTAAGTGCGTTATTTAAAAATAAAGAAATGTATATATTTTTCTTTGAAAAGAATTTTGTGTTCAATGTACAATATATATTTGTTTATTAAAAAGGGTATGTATATAATATAATGGTTGTTTAAAAGGATGCAGGTTATGTTGTCTATATTGTAAGAAGATGTGTCTTTCTACGCATATAATTTTTTATGAGTCATATATGACCTATTTGTTAGTTTTATATATACTGTTATATGTATGATTATGAAATTCATAGTAGTTTGTCTCATGACATATATTTAGATATATATTTATATATAATATAGATGCTGTTATATTTGTTGTTATACTAAAGTTATATATATGCTGTATATATTTGGTGGAGAAGTTTATCTACGATATATATTGCATATGTATGTATTTTCGGCTGGAAACATAAGCTACTCGTATATATTGTATTTAGTTATACGTATTGCATTTGTTTATTTTTTTTAAAGCTTATAATATTATATTTATAAGTGTACTATATATGTTTGTATATATTAGGCTTCATATGTGTAGATTTTTGAATATATATATATATATATATATATCTGTATTTCATTTTTTTATGAGTGTGTATATATATCGATAGGGTACTATATATTGTGTTATGTAGTTGAATATATATACATATCAAGCCGTTGATTTTAGTTTATACAAAATGTCACGAATGACAACAACAAACTGTCACGATCTGAATTACATAACATCAACACAAATTGTCACGATCAATATAAGACTGAAATTTCTTAGAAATAAAATGAAAACAGGATGCATAAGTGATAAAGGATGAAAGAAAATACCATCTTACTAAGTCTCAATAGTCATGACTTTCGCTTGTTTCTCCATGTTTAATCAAGTCTTCTCCTTCTTCCTCTTCGGATGATGTCCAAGTTTAATGCTCGGGATTTTGAGGAATTTTTTTGGAGGGTGTATATGTAGAAGAGGATGAAGCCATGAAATTTAATCCAAAATTTTGTTTAAGAATCCTTCAATTCTATCAAGCTTGTTATCCATCTTAGCGGATGTGCGCTCAACTCGGGAAAGACTCGATCAAGCTTACTCTGATTGCAAGAGACAGAGAGAGTGACATTGGCCTGATGCTCCTAGTATTCAAAAGATATTCATTCTATGTCATCCTCATCATTTGAGGTTGAGGAGCTGAGAGGAGGAAACTGTAGTAGGGTTGGCAGGTTGAGGATGACCGGCTTCTCTATTTTCTTTCCATTGCTTGAAGGATACAATGCTGTGATGTTCGACTCTTTTTGGAAATTTCGTGAGACTATGTGTTTTGGAGTTTAAACAACTAACTACATCAAACTTGGAATTTGGAAGAGTTACTAGAAAGCTTATTAAGATACGCATAATATATTCTCCATAGTGGTTTATTTTGGCTTTACGGTTATGAAATGTTTCAAATTCATCCATTACTTCCTTTACCCAACTAACATTTCGATGACCATATATTGCATAAAGAGCTTGAAAGTTGTGTTTATAAACCAGCTCGTAGTTACTGGTCCGTGGTTGTATAGAATAAATGTAACGACCTACCTTTTTGGACATTTTAAGCAGACATACACGTCAAACTCAAACCATACAAAGGGGCATATTGTAATTGGGGTAAATAAGGAAAAAATGGAGAAATAAAAAAACAAACAGAATCTCGCAGCGGAATGACAAAATAAAATAATCAATTAACAGTTCGTGAAGTTGTTTACAAAATATTTGATTATACTTATACAATACAGAATCAGAGTTACACATATCAGAGATAAATAAATAATGCAGCGGAACAGTATGAATGAAGTGGAATAAATATAGTATATGAAAGTAGCACAAATCTTCGTCTTTGTCCTCTGAAATAAGGTATTTAAATCCTGAAATGCTCAGGCTGACCCGAGCGAATTGAAAAGACTAAGCACTCAAGTCAGAACTAAAAGATCTTATGTAATTTAAAACGATAAATATGAGTGTGACGACATCAAAGATGTTTACGGGATTTGACATCTCCTATCCTGTGTTTAACGTGAGTGTAGTAACTTAGGAGATCTTTGGGATTCACATCTCGTAAGGATCCGTTAAACAATCTACTCTGTAGTACAGTATGCTATTATAATATGTCTACAGTAAAGTAAAGTATTAAAATAGCATTAATGCGTTACCCATATCCCCCTTAACACATTTTTATATATTCGCATAGTCTATACTGTATCGTAATTCCTCCATAATCTGGAGGGCTATCAAAGGGCACTCCATAGGTAATGTACAAAACAAACTCGTAGAAGGCGCTCTAGGGCATGTGAACGCGGCACACGAGAAAATGCCAGGGTAGACATAGCATTTGCAGATCCAGACCGGTGGTAATGCATAGCAGCTACTACCACCCACCTTGGAGCATACTCCTAAATCAATATCAAGGGTGGCCACCAATCAAATCACAAAATCAAAATATAGTATCGAAGAAGTGTCCCCGATCGGAGGAATGACCTCACTTAGCCCGACATGGCTCCTGATTTTAGTCACATCTAAGCTGACTCATGGGAGTCAGGGTCACGTCATACCTCATACAGAAATCGTTCACCAAACCATCCTACTTCATTTCTGGAATCTCCACCATGTACACAGTTATTAAATTGGTTTTCGGTATTGGCAGAGAATATGACAATATTTGATCCTGGTCTCTTTGACAACCAATCGCTTAATGGTTCTTTTACATTTCAAAAGGTCAATTTACCATTGATATCAAAATATCATATTCTCAAACCATATCACTTTCAAATCATATTCACTTTGAAATCATATTTACCTTTGAAATCATATCGTTTCCGACATCATAATTTCTTTCAAAAATCATACTTCCAAAGTAGGTTAAATCCGTACGTCAAAATCATCATTTTCAAGTAGTTATAACATTTAAATCCCAACTTAGGTTATAACATCATTTAGCTATATTAGCTTTTATATCAAGGAATTTGAATATAAACACACCAACTTTAATTAGTTTGAATTTTTAGAAAAACAGTTAGGTAGTTATGAATGGTTTAAAAAGATTTTTAAATAGTTAAAATACTCTAAGATATTTAAAATAGATTTAAAATATTTTTAAATTGATTAAGGTAGTTAAATAGATTTAAAAATAGATTAAATATAACTAAAATAGATTAAATAGTTTTAAAATAGATTTATTAGATTTAAAATGAATTACATTGTTTTAATTAGTTCAAATAAATTAAATTGGTTTAAAATAATTTATATAGTTAATATTGGTTAAATAGTTTAAATAAATTTGAAAGTCTTAGTAATTAGAAATTCTAATGTACATATCAACCCATAACGATTTTTCCCTAATGTACATATCATTCGGGTATGTATCCTTTCAACGCATAGTGAATTTGCAGTTTATAATGATATAAAATACAACATTCATTCATCTGATATCAACAATCAAAAATCCATCACATTCATCATTTAAATCAATCAATAAACGTCAATAAATAACTGGCAATCGATACAGATATTAAATTTAACAATTAAAATTCAATATTAAATTAAACGGTAATTAAATGCGATAAAAGTCAAATTTAACCAAAAATGACAATATAACAAACCAAACCATAATCAATAAAATTATAATCACATTATAAGTTTAATTTAAATACCATAAGAAATTTTAGAAGTTGCGAGTGGGTTAAAACACTCACATTTGAATTTAAATCAAATTTAAATCCATTTTAAGCCCAAAAGTCAAATAGTCTCAGAATTCGTCTAAACCAGAGTTAAAATGTCTGGAATTTCGATACGATCCCAGCGAAACTGTAGCAACCCGTATATTTAGACCATTTAAATTGACAATAATCCACACATGTCAACTTAAATAGTACAAAACACGAATCATTAATGGATTATATGACTATAAATGAGAATCATCATAGTATCATAGACAAATACAATATAACAGAATAATGCAGCAGAATTACAACAATGTCATAATAGTAGTTCATGAAGCTACTAAGTAAATACAACAATGTCTCAAGCAAATGATGAAATAGAAATACATAGATGTCCTATACAAGTATCATAATAGAATAGAGCAATACTGATAAAGATAAATGATAGTCTTCAAAGTCTTCCGCATCCAAGCAGCACAACAACAGAAATCCTTGGACTGACCCGAGCATAAGCACAAATAAACACTTGAGTCAGGACATATATTCTTATACAAGATGATATGGTTCCGGAGATGAATGGAATAAACATCTTTCAGGATCTGTTAAACTATCTATATATAGTAGTGTACGCTAAGTAGATAGTGCCTAACAGTAAATAAGGTATCAAAATAGTGCTAAGGCGTTACCATTATTCCCCTTAACGCATTTATATAGCATCGTAGTCTATACAGCACTGTAAACTCCACCGTAAACTAGTGGGCTATCAGGGAGTACTCCATAGGTATAATACAAAACAAATCGTAGTGATCGCGTATAGGGATACAAGTATGACAAGGCACATGAGGCGATACCCAAGGTAGTGAAACTACCGTTTGTCCGATCCGGACTAGTGAGAATGCATCGCCGCAACGATCGCAACACCGCGATACAACACTCCAAATTCAAGGGTGCGCGCCAATCAAAAATAAGTAATGAGTAGTTTACGAAGAAGTGTGTCCGCTAGAGGTAACTAACCTCATTGGCCCGACACGGCTATTATTTAAGTCATTTCTAATTCGACACAAGTGTCAAGGTCATCCATTATCATTCTCTTCCTTCAATCATCAGCGTACATCATTGCAACCACTTCATTCTGGATCACACTCCACGTATAATAGTTATTAAAGTGGTATTCGGTTTAGACAAAGAGTATGCCCCTAACCGATCATGGTCTCTTTAATAACTTCGTAATTATTACACCGATTGGTCATTTAATAACTTTCAAAAATCAAATCAATTTCACTTAGAATTCGAAAGCCAACATATCATTTGACTTTTTATATCAATTTCCATAATTTACGTTTCAAATTTTCCAATTTCAAATTTCTAATAGGTTTCACAATTTGACTTCAATTTGATTTAAAACAATTCAAATATTGATTTAAACTCATATATGGATTTCATTCAATAATTATTTAAATTAAGTTAAATTAACATTTCTAAACAATTTCAATTTAATTTCCATTGATGAAATCATTCACTTAAGTTTACCTACATTATATCCAAACTTATAAATTTAATTTGAATTCGCCAAATTAAATTCTTTAAATTACAAGTTTTATATTAATTTCAATAAATAAATCACATTTTATTTCTTATTAAAGAAATTCAGATTCACTTATTTACTCATCTAATTAAATAGTCACAAGTTAAATTGCTTCGGTGAACAAGTTTTAAATTTGTTTAATTATTAAATTTACAAAATTAATTAAATAATTTATTAAATTTAAATAACATACTTCCATCAACATTTGTTAATATTTATTTTAAATTATTAAATATTAACATCTAAATTTCGCTAGAATTTAAATTTCAACTTTAATTAAAACCCTTCATTATTTCATTTAAATAAATCTTTATTTATTTTTATATTAAATCAAATTGTTTGACCGATCAGATTTTTTTTAATTCTCTATCCTACGTCAAGTGTTTTATTTGGGTATTTATCATTTCAACCCAATTCCATTTCAATTCAAAATCAGAAGCATAGTAAAGGGAACTTGCAGTGTGATAACTGGGATGGTGACAAAGTAAATAAATAAGCAATAACAACAATCAATAACAGCACAACAATTTATTTAAATAATCCAGAAATAATCGTATTAATTTTACGTTATTATTTCATGTAAATTAATACAATTATTTCTAGAATCTACACTATCATTTCATGTAGATTAAAGATTATTACGCTATTATTTCATGCGGTTCTACATTTTGTTATCTACTTTATTCAAGTTCCTACTTCATCAAATTTACATGACATGAAATTTGTTTACAATGTTTCAAGGTCGCTAACTATTATTTCTACATGTCGACTAATTAAAAGTTTCAAAAGTTATACTATGCAGATTTTAATTTAATAAAATTCAAGTACATATGTCAATTTCAAAATGTTAACTACAATACGAAAATTCAAGTGTATAATATTTATCACTTCATGTGTTAACAATTCAACATTCAATATTAACATCAAACAATCATCAATATTGTCAACCAAACTCGATTATCATCATATAATAATATAAGTCGTGAAATTTATTCACCTTTAGTGGTTAGAGAAAATGAACGATGTAGCATGAAAAGACACGAAAAGACTTGACTCAAACGCAGCACAAACACGAACAAACTGCAACCATCGACAAGAAAGAAATAGTACAAATTTCAATATGGATATTCATGTATATATATTTATAATTATATATATACACACTTACCGATCAATAAAGAAGAGAAAAGAAGAGCTACAAGAGAAGGCTGCTGTAAGGTGGATGAATTCAAGTAGTTGCTGTACACAACAGAGAAGAAAATCTGTTACTACTATTCGGCTACTTCAAACATATATATACACACACTGTATATATGCATTCAACAAAATATGGAAAGCAATAGTAAACTTTTTTTTATAAAGTAGAGAAATGTTTTTTTTTTAATTTACGCATGCATCATGCACAGCTCGACATGAACGGGAGGGTGGCAACTGGTCAGGAGGTGTGGCGCAGGCGGGGAAAAAAACGACGGCGGTGGCGGCTTAGGTTTTGGTCAGAGAGGAGGGTGACATGGGGTGTGTGGCTCGATGTATCGATTGAAGGGGCAGGTGGTGCACGCGGTTTGGATCTGGGTGACGCAGACCAAGGGCAGTGCAGGGGTAGGGCGACGCGGTTCAGGCGACGACAAGGGTAGGGTGGCTCGATTGCAATTGGTGGGGTGCGCGAGCGGTGGGTCTGGGTGAGGGCGAGGTGAAGGCGGAGGTCAGAGCTGGAGGGTCGGTGCACGTGGTGGGGTGAACGACGTGAAGGCGCGGAAGTCTGGGTTGAGTAGGCTGCTTCGTTGGCTGGGGAGCACGGGTTGTAGTGGCTGGAGGCTCGAAAAGCGACGACGGAATGAGGTGGCGCGTGCTGGACTGGGGGACGCGGGCGGTCGTGGTGGAGGCGGGATGAGCGACGCGCGGTGGAAATGGTAGAGGGGGGAATGAGTATGCTCGGTTATATTTTTTTTAAAATTGACAGAAGAAGAAATAATGAAAGAGGAGAGGAAGAGTACTTGTAGAAAATGACTAACAACGAACGAAGTTCTTCCTTTTATTCTTTTAAATTTTTAAATTCGGCTGAGAGTAAAATGGTCAGTAAATATTCTTTTTGTGAGTTACAAAATATATTGCATACTTTCTCATGCTATCCACCAGCTGCCAACCACCACAATAAATTCGCTACAGCCAATATTTTCTTTTCAAAAATTTGAATGTATACGGGCTGTCAAACTTGGGGCTAAATATTCATTTAACCGGTCCGCTTGGAACGATTAAATTAGTGCGATATTTTACGTTGAACTCCGATTTGTACAAATGAATACACCATTCTGATCGGTGCGACGAGACGCTAACAACAGTACATAGATATTGACGATATGACAGTTCTATCAAAACTCAAATTTTTACGCCGATTAGATTGTTCGTTTGACCAAACAATTTAAATGAAGCAGACGACGATGGAATTAGACGAAACAGAATGCGATGTCTTTATTAGATAAATTTTTACAACATTACCGTGTAAAAATATTTAGATTCGGAGGAAGAAAATTTACGCACATTAAAATGAACTAACATACAATAAAAACGCGAACGAAATTTTACTGTGATATTTTACGACGAAACTTTTTCTATATCCATAACTATCTAGACGCATCTTATAAACGAAGTTTGGACGTTAACTGAGAACGTAGACAAATTTCAAATTTTTTTATATTAAAATAATGGATTTAAAATTTTAAATTGGTTCGGAAATTCAGGGTCGTTACAATCTCCCCCACTCAAAACTTTTCGTCCTCAAAAAGGAACGAGACGGAAGAAGTAGGAAAGAAACAAGCAAAAAATCAATATAGATTTGAGAAGAAAAAAATTATACCTGAAATTAGTAATTCGGGGTTTGAATCCCGAATACTACCCTCAGTTTCCCATATGAAATCTCGGTCATCTGCACTCCACTGAACTTTGACGAGATTGACCGACTTCCTTCTAAGTAGCTTTATCTCGCGGTTGACTATCCGAAGTGGCTTCCGCTCAATGATCAAGTCAGGCTCGATGGCTAACTCTTCCAACTGAGCAGTGGGAATGGTCATGGATGGATCGCACACTACTTTACGGAGATGCGAGACATGGAACACATTGTGCACGCTGACAAACTTCTCTGGTAATGCAATTCTACATGCCAAAGTTCTGATCCTTTCTGTAATCTCAAACGGGCCAACAAATTTGGAAGCAATCTTTTCCTTCCTTCCAAATCGAATAACATTCTTCAAAGGTGACATTTTGAGAAATACTTCATCTCCTACACTGAATTTGAAATCTCTTCTTCTTCTATCAGCGTAGCACTTCTGTCTGTCCTATGCTATCTTTATCTTCCTCCTGATTTCTTCAACTTTCTCGGAAGCTTCCATAATCATTTCCGGACCAAGCACTAATCGGTTTCCAGACTCGATCCAACAAGATGGCGATTTGCACGGCCGTCCATATAAAGCTTCAAACGGCGCCATACCAATACTCGCCTGATTTATTAAAGATAATTAAATTCCAATTCAAATACACTTATTCAAATTGAAATTCAATTTCTTTACCTAATAACTATTATTATAGGTGAATTTAACCAAATGGAGATGGTCTTTCCAGGATCCACCAGAGTCTATAATACAAGCTCGAAGAAGATCTTCCAAATTCTGATTCACCCTCTCAGTTTGACCATCAATCTGAGGATGATAAGCTATGCTCAAGTTTAATTTAGTGCCCAGTTATCTTGAAATTCCTTTCAGAATTTACTAGTAAAAATGGGATCTTTATCGCATACGATACTGGATGGTACACCATGAAATTTAACAACTTCCCTCATATATATCTCGGCCAAACTCGAAGCAGTACGAGTGGTCTTGACTGGAATAAAATGAGCGGATTTTGTTAGCCTATTAACAATCACCCAAATGCTCTCATTACCCCTTCTAGTGCTTGTTAGCCCATCAATAAAGTCCATGGAAATCAGTTCCCACTTCCAACTTTGAATCTCTAGAGGTTGAAGTAATCCTGCCGTCTTTCTGTGATCGGCCTTAACTTGTTGACAGGTTGTACATCTACTAACATAGGTAGAAATATCACGCTTCATCCCACTCCACCAATATAACTTCTTCATATTCTGATACATCTTTGTGACTCCTGGATGAAATGAAAACGAGGATTGATGGTTTTCTCTCAGCACTTCCTGTCTTAAACTGTCAACATTTGGAACACAAATTCGGTTGTCGATCCTCAAAACTCCATTACTATCCACTTGTGCATCCATTTTACTGTCAACATTTCCGACTCTATCGAGAACTATTTCTTTGATACGATAGAGCAAAGTGTCCTCGTATTGCTTAGCTATAATGCGATCCATAAGAGCTGGGGAGACAACGAGATGAAATAACATTCCTTTTACAAGATTACAATGTATCATTGCTTCGTTTCTGCTCAAAGCATCGGCTACGACGTTTGCTTTCTCTGGGGTGTAGTTATATCGAGATCATATGCAGCTAAGAATTCGAGCCATCGAACTTGTCTCTGATTCAAATCCTTTTGTGAGAAAATATATCTCAATGACTTATGGTATGTGAATAATTCGAATTTGTCCCTAAAAGATAATGCCTCCATAACTTTAGAGCAAAAACAACCGCAAGAAGCTCTAAATCATGAGTTGCGTAATTTGCTTCATGGGTGATTAATTGACAACCACCACAGGCAATGACCTTTCCATTCTGCATTAAAACTGCTCCTAATCCATCATGACAAGCATCAGTATAAACGGTCAATCCTTCGCTCCCATCAATAACTGTAAGAACTAGGGCAGAGGTCAACTTCCGCTTCATCTCATTGAAAGCTGATTTGCACTTTTCATTCCAATTAAATTTGACATCTTTCCTGGTCAGTGCAGTGAGCGGTGCGGCAATCCGAGCAAAATTTTCTATAAATCTACGATAATAGTTGGTCAAGCCCAAGAAGCTACGAATATCTGTAGGAGTTTTGGGAGTCTCCCAATCCTGCAAATTCAAAGGATTCGAGTTTAGATAGAGATAAGATGTTCGAATAGAAACGATGAATAAGGATAGAACTTACATTGATTACGGTGATCTTAGCTGGATCAACCAAAATCCCATTCTCTGAGACAATATGGCCAAGAAATCGAACTTCATGTTTCCAAAAGTGGCATTTTGAGAATTTGGTTTTAAGCTGATGACTACGAAGAGTTTCAAGGATGAAAGCTAAATGCAACTTATGCACTTTCTCATCCTTAGAGAAGACGAGAATATCATCGATGAAAACAAGAACAAACTTGTTAAGAACATCACGGAAAACTCTATTTATCAAGTCGACGAAATAAGCTGGAGCATTAGTTAGGCCGAACAGCATAACTAGCTATTCAAAGAAACCATTTCGATATGGAATGCTGTTTTAGGAATACTCTCCTCAGAAATTCTGAGTTGGTGGAAGCCGGTAGCCAGATCGAGTTGAGAGAAAACTTTAGCTTCATGGAGCTGGTCGAATAAATCATTAATGTGGGGCATTGGATATCCTTTCTTGTGTGTGAGCTTGTTTAGCTCTCTATAGTCCACACATATTCTGAGAGAACCATTTGACTTTGTGACGAATACAACTGCAGCTCCCCATTCAAAATGACTTCAACTAATCAAGCCTTTAGCAAATAAATCTTCAATCTGAGCATTCAATTCTGCCTTCTCTTTAGGGGTCATTCTCCTGGAAGAAAGAACTACTGATCGAGCACCTGGGATGAGATCAATCAGAATTCGATTTCCCACAGAGGTGGTAGAGAATTGACATCTCCAAACACATCAGAAAAGAATTGAACAATCGGGGTAGAGCTTAGATCATTCGGATGAGAGTCAAGAGAGAATATAAAACTTCTAGAACACTTCTAGAACACTCCTGAGGCGATTTTCCTTTAATAACTAAAGGTTTACTCTTGTCGTCAATTAGAGAGATGGTTCGATCTTTGCAAGAGATTACGGCTTCGAACTTTCGAAGTCAATCAACACCTAATAGGATATTGAATGCCTCGAATCCAAGGACATAGAAATCCCAAGTGAAACGGTGCATGCCATACATAAGTGTGACATATTTGCATACCCTTTTGAGGTTAGCGGGTCCTCTAATGGGATTTGATACACATAAGAAAGTTGAGGCAAGAATGGGTTCCAATTCAAGTTTATTACACAAATCAATAGATATGAAACTATGTGCTTCTCCAGTATCAAATAGAACTTTAACAAGTAAAATACGCAACATAAAAGTACTCTGTAATATACCATGATCATCCTGAACTTCCGGGGTAGGGGTGGTAATGGAAAAAACTCCAGATGGGGTACCCTTCTTCTGTATAGGGCAATCTTTCTTAAAATGTCCTGGTTGTAAGCAAATGTGACATACATCTCTCTTGGCCATCTGTGCCGGTGGCGGAATAGCTGCTCCCTTTAGGGATGGGCAACTACTGGCATAATGGCCCTTCTGATTGCAGTTGAAGCAAGTGATAGAGGATATGTCAATGGGCTTCTTCTGAGAATAGCCAAGTCTGGTTGTCTTCTGCCAGTTCTTCCTTTGCTGCTCAAATTCGGCTTCCTCTTCCCAGTGTGACTAGAGGATGGTTGAGCAACTGGTGTCTTGGTGACTGATGCACCTGTGACGCCCCACCTCTATACCCACGCTAGCCAAGAACACTATGGTGTAGTGCTGTCAACTAGCACGGAGAAAAAGGCTGTTGAGGAGCGACCATCAATAGTTAGGCCTTATACTAGTATTGGTTATCTCAATGGGAGTGGTATATAAATATATTTTCTTTCATTTTTCATCTCTGATTTATTTTCTCCCATCGACATACCCCAATTACAGTATAAAACGAACTAAGATGGTTCGTAATAGTTTAGAATAGTAAATATAAAATATCACACAGATAATATAATGCGGAACACAAATCAAACAGAAAGTCTCATATATACAATAACAGATGTCGGTTACAATACATATGACACGATACATATGATATAACTACAACAGTCGACTAAGGAAGTTACATATACAAGTACATTAACGTATTTAATAAACATGAATACATATCTTCCTATACAATTTTACAGACTACTACAAATGACGACGACTACTCCAAAAGATATGAAAGAACTTCATAGCTCTAGCAGCAACCCCAAGTAGAATATCTACAACCTGAAATACTCGGTCTGACCCGAGTATTAAATTCAAAGAAAATAATACTCGGGTCAGTCTAATTCAAACTCAGTTATTAGTGCACAGAAGCAATAATAATTAAATAATGAATAGACGACAGTAATTAAACCAAATCAAAATGCAATTCAGAATATTGAATTGAATAAACAATACAGTTAAAACCATTGAAATATCAATTAAAATATTAATTCAAGTAGGGCTGCAGTACACGCACGCGTGCACTGCCTCGCCACTACGGAATATGGAATGCACAAAAGATCCATAAGTCGAAACAAAATAGAATATCATACACGCCATACCGTGTGGCTGCAGTTCACGCTTGCGTGCACTGCCATGCCACCATAGTGATGTCGTGCCCAAAAACTCAATACCGTGTGGCTGCAGTTCACGCTTGCGTGCACTGCCTTGCCACTACAGTGATGATGATACACAAAAGCTCAATAAAAACTTACAATCGAGCCCAAGGTCAAACCCAAATTTTAAAACTGGGTTCAACTCAAGGTTAATGCATAGCATCTAGTATGATCAAGTCCAAATGCATCAGTGAAGTCACAATGAATTCAAGTAGTGCAACAGGTCATAAAACAATTACAAAACTCAACCCATACTTAGATATGAATGCAACAACAAAACTCAGTGAAGCCTAAGTGACAACAGATGCAAATACATGGAACAATACTCAAGTGAAATTTCAAAAAACAATCCATTTGCATCAATACGATGCAAAACAACATGGGCAACTGCAACAAAAAGCTGCAGTTCACCACAAGATCACAAGTGTGTGAGACAACATGTGTAACGACCTAGTATTTTAACCCTTCGCATCCGCGCATGTCGGACTTGAATTGTTCAAAGTACTGCGTTGTAGAATAAATTTGGCAAAACTCAGAATATACAGTCAATAAATCACAGAATCACATACACAGATATCAGAATTCACAGCAGAAATAAAATATACAGTGGTTCATGAAGCCACTATAAGACTTTAACCAAATAGAATTTACATAGTTTAAAATCTACAATACAACTTTGACATAAATAGAATCAGAGTCTTCCAAAGTCTTGATTGCAAATAGGATGAAGACTGGAAAGCTTCCGGCAGCACGAATGATCTACGGGATGTCCTAGCTCCGGAGAGAAAACTGAAACTGCAACTCAGGCTGACCCGAGCGTAAAATAAAACATAACACTCGAGTCAGGACATACATACTTATATAATGTAAGCTAATTCAAGTGTACTGTAATATAGAGCAAGTAACTTAAAGGATGCTTGGGACCGCCCATCCTCTAAGGATCCGTTAAACTATTTACTATGTAGTATATTGCGCTATTATAATAGTGTCTATTTATAAAATAAACATACTTTTTTTCTTAGCATTAAGGGGTTACCCATATAGTCCTTAACACGTAATAGTCCCAGTAGTCCATCCAATATCATAGCTCCTCCTGATCGGGAAGCAACTAGAGGATACCACACGGGCTACGGGAGAAATCTAAACTCGTACAAGGCTCGGTATGGTAGATGACACGGCACAACTAGGCAATGCCAGGGTAGATATACCAATTGCTATCCAGGCTGGTGGAAACGCGTAGCCGCAGTTACCGCCCACCTCGGACTAACTCCCCAAAATCAAAATATAGAGGTGGCCACCGAATCAATCCAAAATCATAGTATAATATCGAAGAGGAGCGTCCGATCAGAGGAATGACCTCATTGGCCTGGAATTGCTCCTGTTTTAGCCACCTTATGCCAACTCACGGGAGTCGGGTCCACGTATTTACCTTACAGGAAACGCCACCACCGACCTACTTCATTCTGGAATCTCCACCGCGTACACGGTTGGTCAAAGTGGTTTTCGGTATCGACAGAGAGTATGTCCATATCCGATCCCGGTCTCTTTGCCAACCCATCGTTATTATAACCCGTGGTCATTTAAAACATTTTATACTTTAAAACCAGAATAAACATTTCCATTTCAAAACTATAAGTACGAGATCATTTTAAAAACCAAAACAATATGATATCATTATATTCAAATATAATTCTTTCCAAAACCATACGGCTTAAAATTTATAATATCTGGAAACCAAATATTTGAATTATATCTTCAAACATAATATTTTTGGAAATTTACTTTAAAACCATAACTCCCAAACACAATGGTTTGGACATTCAACGGTATATAAAATAAATGGGTTAACTTTATGGTTACTTTGTAAAGAAGATAATTTACGTAGCTTTACAATTATATTTCTTTATTTAAAGTTTTAAACCAAAATTTAAATATCACTTCACGTTCCCAAAAACCATTTCAATCCTTATGTATATATATCCAATTGGAGTATTAATATTCAAAACTAAGGTTGGATTTTATTCTTTCAACAAATTAATGTTTTAATATTTTCGTCTTGAATATTCCTATAAGTTCCCTAAATAAAACTCCAAATTTCAGCTATTTAATATTTTCAAAATTGACTTAATACTAGAATGTTCATCTAAATTTTATTAAGGAAAAATACAGTTATAAATATCAAAATCAATTTCCTTAAATTTTAAAACAGTCAAATTCTAGATTCTGTAGCACTTAGGAAATGCTATCTAAAGTTACGGGTAAAACTGGTCCAATTTCAAAAAGACAGCATTTGAATGCTGTAGTAGATTGTTTAACTTAATAAGTATTTCCAATTATAACTTATTTTATTTATTTCTTTTCTTACTGAGATCTTATTCTTTCAAATCCAAAATTTCTAAAATAAGTTATATTCCACATTTTATTTATTTATTTCTTTATTTATAACTCCTTCAAAATCAATATAAAATCTTTTAAAGATATTAAATCAAATATTTAACTCCCAGAATAATTTTAAATATTTCAGAAAATATTATAAGGACCACGGGCCTGTATATAATTTTCTAGCCTAGGTCAAGTGATACGGATTTATATCATTTCAATCCGTAATTTACAAACACCGGGTTCTATCATTTCAAACCCGCAATCCCAAGTTTAATAGTTTAGCAGTTAACAGCATAATTTAACAATAATAATCATTTAGGCCTATCATTTCAGCCCATACAATCTAAATTAACAGGGAACTTGCAGTGTGATTTAAGCAGTAAATAAACAATAACATAATATAACTGCAGATAAAATACAACATATAAATAACTGATGAGTTGTCAATTTAAATGGGATTTATCATTTTATACAACATTACAGACAGATAGTAGTGAAATAAATTTCTACACATACACTTGCAATAATTTACGAAATATAAATACGTATGTCTGGTGAGAAATACTCACCTGAAAGTTGCAGAAAATTTGAATTCAAAATGACGATTCACCGGTAAAGACCGACAGAAAATAACGATCAAATTTCTTCTGATGTTGCCTAGATTCAAATCTAGAACAAAATTCAAATATGGAATACGCGACTTTAGATTTTACGGTCAAAGAAAAAATTAAAATAGAATGAGAATGATTTGACTTGCTCGACCACTCCACCGTGTTATAACCCAAAATATACCCAGTATGGACCGTGCTAATATTAAAATTTTACGACAAAATCATTCCTAAAACCACTATGGCAAAATGTTGAATACACTAGTGCACAAAATATTCCTTTCCTTTCCCTATGTATGATGACATGGATACGTGCACACACGTACATCCTCCACTGCCTCGCTTGCTCATGCACACGGCAACCTATATGTGCAGCCTACCTCCCCAATCAACTCCTCCAGTTTCCTCTTCTCTTCTTATTTCAAAGCTTCTCTCTTAATTTGTTGCACTAGATCTACAGCTTACATCAAGTTTCCAATTCACCAGTTCAGAGCAGACACAACCATGCTCGTCCCTCACCCTATCCTGTGTACTATGCACTGAACTCATGTGTGCATTTACACATTTATTCCTTCTGCCTGCCTTGCGTCATATCCCCTTACTTCCAGTTTTCACAATATGTCCTCCTGTAAATGTCAACAAACCCAGCCTAAACTGTTGCCTAAATCTTTCACTTAGATTCCAAATCCTTATTCAGCTCACCTTACCACCAATTCATCGAATACATGTTTCCCAGTTTTTATGTGTGCACTCATGCATCACATGCACACGCTGAAGCTCATCAAAGAGGATAAAACTCTCGGCCTATGCTTATTTAAGGTTGGGTACATCATAGTTTTACCACTCATACATTCACATCTATTTTTATATACTAACAATTCATACAACTCCTCTGCATAAAATTCTTAAGACAACTACCCATCATCTAAAACTTTACAAATCTGGCTCTGAGATGAGAGATGTGCCTTTACAAATCTGGCATACTGGGCATAAACTGTCACTGATTATGTAATATGAAACAAATATGCAGACACTGATATGCTAAAGCCTGTTGCATGCTTACTGACACAAACACTATTTAGCTATGCGACCTATACCCAGTCCTCAAACTGAACATACAGAGCTAATCCATGTGAAATATGAACTCACGCAACTATCAACATCTAACATTTGTAACTTAGATTCCACTTGTATTCAGTTTAAATCTTAAATTTAGACTTGGTTTTAAACATTGCTTTACAGTCAAATTATCCCTAAAATTTAAAACTTCCCAGGCTAGAACTTGCAACAGGCAAACTACTGCTTCGAGACAGTTACTATATTACTTCGAGTTACCTCCTCATATGCTTCGAGAAAACATGTGGAGTGCTTCGGGTCAAGCACTACTCTTCTTACCTTATTCAGTTTTAACTTGAAACTCCCTTCTGAAAATTTTTTTTTTTTTTTTTTTAAAGCCAGACTTCTCCTTTTTCCTCTCTGACACTCTACCAACTCAAATCTATACCCAACATCCCAGTTATGCAATCTCACTCATGTCAGCTTCACCCATGTACACAGTGATACCTATGTGTACACGTGCACACCCCAAAACATCTCCATCTTCTTTAACCTTTGGTACATATGCAGACTTAATCTGAAACTCACCCCAAAGTATTTACACCTACTCAACATTTGTATTTACTTTCTACTGCAAATCCCTATTCAGTCTACCAATCTGTTTCACTGTGAGGTCAAAGTGCCTAGCCCAAACTACACCAAACATAACCATCTCCTACAGTTTGTTTTAACTTAAATTCATTTAACCAAAACAACTTTCCAGACTTATAAATATGCATTCTTCTACCAGTACACACCCAACTACCCCTAACAACTCAGGTTGTCTAAAATGCAAACGAGCCAATGATGTGGTGGACACACTAGGGTTGCAAACAAATGGAAGATCTGGAAAAAATGCAGACAATTCAAAAATGCAGGACTTATCTTTTCTTTCACTATGGCTTTATACTATTTCCTACCTACCTCATAACCTCAGGCCTTAAATATGAATCAGGCAGAAAACCCAGATTTAAAACATGCCCAAAATCTATGCACAAACAAAAGTGACTCTAGTTTTAATAACAAATCAGGTCTGGCTTGGTAAATTTAAGGGCATGGCATAAACAAATAGAATGGTCGAGCAAGGCATCAAGAAAAAGAAAACAAAAGGACTGAAGAAGGAAGAGATTTACCTGATGGCTAGAGAGGAAACAAGGCAGAAAAATGAGATGCAGAGGAGAAAGGGTATACTTATAGGTTGCGAGCTCAAAAGAAAAAAAAGAAAAGAAAAAAAAAATATAGCATACCAAAAGAAGGCACTGAGATTACTACTAGTTCGAATGTTACAATTTGAGGATTTACTCATGCATTGATTATGGGAAAACAAATGGTTGCGTGATTAGCTCATTTCCGTTTGCTAACCCTTTTTACATGCCTGATATGAATGTTAACAGAGGAAAAATTAGAGCGGTTTCGAATATGGGTGGAACTAGGCAGATCAGTGGAACTGAAGAATTGAAATGGCAAACAAAACGGTCAAATATTGATTTAATGCATGTGTAAATAAAATGTAACTCCTTGATTGAAGAATGGTAAGTATAAAATTCCCAGATTCAAGCAAATACATATAGATTTGTTCTTAACTGTAGGTTTACTTGATTAAAGCAACCATTGCTTAGGATCTTGTACAAGCAGAGGAAGAGAACAGATCCTAGTTATAGAGTCAGTTTAAATTTTTGTAGCATGAATACGTGATAAAGCTAAAGCAAGCTTGAAAATTTTAAATGCCAGATTTAATTCTTGTGTGATATGATATACATTTATGTCATAGAGTACTGGGAAAGGCAAAACCTATTTTAGTACAGTTTTGATTTTTACAAAAGTTAAATTCCAGCATACTTAGATTTTGTAGAGAAATGGCAAGAGTTTATTTCTTTTAAGAACGGCAATTCAACAGATATCAATTTTCCTTAAATTTAGGCTATGTGATTTTTAGTTTTGAAAATAATAAATGAAATGATAAATTTGTGTAGGCAGAAGGAATGGCAACGTATATACGTTTATTCAAAAATCAGACCGTTGGTTGACAAAGTACCGGTTACCATAAAATTACTAACTGATATTTCCTCAAATTTAATCGAAAACTTGATTTTTTTCACTACGTTAAACAGACGCAGTCTAAAACATCAAAATTTTCATAAAATAACATTTTTAAAACACACGTTTTATTACGTTGCTTATACCCTATGATTGACGCGTCTTTTGAACGCGAAACCTTACAGTTTAAACATAGCTTAAAATTTCACAGTTATTATTTAAATTTATTAACATATACAATTTTATAAAATATATCTTCCAATTAAGTATTTAAACTATGTTGTTAAACACAATTTACATAAAATATATTTCAAAATTAAATAATTAAAATAAAATAAATAGTTATAAAACTAGGGCTGTTACACTCTCCCCCACTTAAGAACTTTTCGTCCTCGAAAAGGAACGAAGGAAAAAAAAAACAAAGGAAGATAAGCTAGGTAAACAAAACCTTAACCTAATAGTTCCGGATTTGAAGCACGAAGAAGATCCTCTAGAATCGGTTTTACCCTTTCGGTTTGACCGTCAGTCTATGGGTGATAAACGGTGCTCCGGTCCCTGATGAGTAACACAGATTTCAAAGATTATAGAAAGATTTCTAAACAGACTGGTATAAGCAATAGCCTCCTTATTCTGTAGCAGATGGGGAAACCAAGGATATTTAAGATAGTCTGAAAACAAAATAAGGTAATAACTTAAAAATCATAATGCTTTTTGAATCATAATACTTTGAAAGTCATTAAAATTTATGGGTATTATCATTTGGAAATCATGCTACTAAAATCATAATACTTTCAAAATAATCTTCATTTATTCAATTATAAAATTTTCAAACATTATATTTTTAAAAACAGCAGCACTTATCTATGCTATAGTAGATACAATAGTGTTTCAAATTAGTTCAATTCTGCAATAAATAAGTGATCTTCAAATACATCTTAACTATTTAAATCATAACTATTCATTTAGACATTAGTTAAATTATGATTTTAAGATATAAAATCCTTATTCCAAAATATCTCTTTCAAATATATTTTCTTATTCAAAGATACATTGTTTATTACACCGCATATTTATTTCAGGAAATAACCTTTATTACGATTTCTTGTTTGATCAAATTTTATTATTTAGGTTATTTAAATAAAATTCCCTAAAATCCTTTTTCTTATTTTCCTCTATTAATCTTTTATAACTAAAATTTAAGTATATAACATTTATTATAACCACTCAAATTTTATTTATAAAATCCTTTTATATTGTATATTATCTAATTACATTGTTAACTTTGAAAATCAAGGTAAGTTATATTGAATGAAATTGAGTATTATACAACTAAAACTTTCAAATTTAATTATCTCCAATTGGATTTTCTTATTAAGAATTTTATTTTTATTGAAATTATTCCTCACGATAAAACTTAAAAATTAAATTTCTGATTTCCTTCAAACCATTTAGAGATATATAAATATATACGTAATATATCAAATCAAATTTAAATTATATATCTATATATATTAAGTCATACTTTAGAAATTCAAATCAATTAATATCTCAAGGTAACACTGTAGCCAGACTACAGAATGGTCTTTTCACTTCGAAACTCGAAAATGAATGTCGATGATGCTGCAGTCATCACCGAAATTATTTTCCAGCGACAAAGAGAAGAGCACTAAATTTAAAATTCTTTGGAAACAAATTTCTATTCAAAAATATTTTAGAATTTAAACACAAGGTTTGAAACCATCGGAAATTTAATTCTCAAGTTCTAGTTTAAATTCATTTCTGTTTCTAAATTAGTTTATAACCATTGCTTATATTCAATTATTTATTTTAGACAAAACACATGGCTTACAAATCATAAAACTATTATCTCTTGACAAATAGTTAAATTAATTACAAAAATCTGAAAATTATACTCATATATATAGTATTATATTTTATTTTCAAATATAGAAATAAATTTTTCAAAACAAGGGAAAAGATTTTTATTTCAAAAATAAATTTTCAAAACATAGATAGAAATTCAGATTTGATGAACTCAAATCAAATAGAAACCAAGATAAGTTGAAATCAGAAGATCCGATGATTAAAAATCAGAATAAGGAACTGAGTAAGTCTATATGAATCGCGGACAACCTTGACCTAGTCATCCGTGACTTAAAGAGTCAGATCGGTGTGGTTGAGTAAATCTACACTTGATCCGAAGAGATAGAGTCCAGAATAATCAAAGATACTAGCATATAAACTGAGGATAAATATAACCCACCGGTGAATCAATGCTAATGGTAAAGGAGTTTCACCCCTTTATTAGAATAATGGCGAGACCGCGAATTTACAATAAAGATCATCCGAAGTGGAGTTATGAGATACTCCAGAATCTAAAGCAGATGAAAAAGTGAGGGATACGAATGAGCTTTGGAACCGTAGGGAATGTTCCAAAATTCGAAAAGAGAGTGGTTCAATCTCGAATGAACGTGATTCTGTAAATCAAATTTACCATACATTCTAAGTTTTGCCTAGAACCTGGCTCTGATACCAACTGTAACGACCCAGTATTTTAACCCTTCGCATCCGCGCATGTCGGACTTGAATTGTTCAAAGTACTGCGTTGTAGAATAAATTTGGCAAAACTCAGAATATACAGTCAATAAATCACAGAATCACATACACAGATATCAGAATTCACAGCGGAAATAAAATATACAGTGGTTCATGAAGCCACTATAAGACTTTAACCAAATAGAATTTACATAGTTTAAAATCTACAATACAGCTTTGACATAAATAGAATCAGAGTCTTCCAAAGTCTTGATTGCAAATAGGATGAAGACTGGAAAGCTTCCGGCAGCACGAATGATCTACGGGATGTCCTAGCTCCGGAGAGAAAACTGAAACTGCAACTCAGGCTGACCCGAGCGTAAAATAAAACATAACACTCGAGTCAGGACATACATACTTATATAATGTAAGCTAATTCAAGTGTACTGTAATATAGAGCAAGTAACTTAAAGGATGCTTGGGACCGCCCATCCTCTAAGGATCCGTTAAACTATTTACTATGTAGTATATTGCGCTATTATAATAGTGTCTATTTATAAAATAAACATACTTTTTTTCTTAGCATTAAGGGGTTACCCATATAGTCCTTAACACGTAATAGTCCCAGTAGTCCATCCAATATCATAGCTCCTCCTGATCGGGAAGCAACTAGAGGATACCACACGGGCTACGGGAGAAATCTAAACTCGTACAAGGCTCGGTATGGTAGATGACACGGCACAACTAGGCAATGCCAGGGTAGATATACCAATTGCTATCCAGGCTGGTGGAAACGCGTAGCCGCAGTTACCGCCCACCTCGGACTAACTCCCCAAAATCAAAATATAGAGGTGGCCACCGAATCAATCCAAAATCATAGTATAATATCGAAGAGGAGCGTCCGATCAGAGGAATGACCTCATTGGCCTGGAATTGCTCCTGTTTTAGCGACCTTATGCCAACTCACGGGAGTCGGGTCCACGTATTTACCTTACAGGAAACGCCACCACCGACCTACTTCATTCTGGAATCTCCACCGCGTACACGGTTGGTCAAAGTGGTTTTCGGTATCGACAGAGAGTATGTCCATATCCGATCCCGGTCTCTTTGCCAACCCATCGTTATTATAACCCGTGGTCATTTAAAACATTTTATACTTTAAAACCAGAATAAACATTTCCATTTCAAAACTATAAGTACGAGATCATTTTAAAAACCAAAACAATATGATATCATTATATTCAAATATAATTCTTTCCAAAACCATACGGCTTAAAATTTATAATATCTGGAAACCAAATATTTGAATTATATCTTCAAACATAATATTTTTGGAAATTTACTTTAAAACCATAACTCCCAAACACAATGGTTTGGACATTCAACGGTATATAAAATAAATGGGTTAACTTTATGGTTACTTTGTAAAGAAGATAATTTACGTAGCTTTACAATTATATTTCTTTATTTAAAGTTTTAAACCAAAATTTAAATATCACTTCACGTTCCCAAAAACCATTTCAATCCTTATGTATATATATCCAATTGGAGTATTAATATTCAAAACTAAGGTTGGATTTTATTCTTTCAACAAATTAATGTTTTAATATTTTCGTCTTGAATATTCCTATAAGTTCCCTAAATAAAACTCCAAATTTCAGCTATTTAATATTTTCAAAATTGACTTAATACTAGAATGTTCATCTAAATTTTATTAAGGAAAAATCCAGTTATAAATATCAAAATCAATTTCCTTAAATTTTAAAACAGTCAAATTCTAGATTCTGTAGCACTTAGGAAATGCTATCTAAAGTTACGGGTAAAACTGGTCCAATTTCAAAAAGACAGCATTTGAATGCTGTAGTAGATTGTTTAACTTAATAAGTATTTCCAATTATAACTTATTTTATTTATTTCTTTTCTTACTGAGATCTTATTCTTTCAAATCCAAAATTTCTAAAATAAGTTATATTCCACATTTTATTTATTTATTTCTTTATTTATAACTCCTTCAAAATCAATATAAAATCTTTTAAAGATATTAAATCAAATATTTAACTCCCAGAATAATTTTAAATATTTCAGAAAATATTATAAGGACCACGGGCCTGTATATAATTTTCTAGCCTAGGTCAAGTGATACGGATTTATATCATTTCAATCCGTAATTTACAAACACCAGGTTCTATCATTTCAAACCCGCAATCCCAAGTTTAATAGTTTAGCAGTTAACAGCATAATTTAACAATAATAATCATTTAGGCCTATCATTTCAGCCCATACAATCTAAATTAACAGGGAACTTGCAGTGTGATTTAAGCAGTAAATAAACAATAACATAATATAACTGCAGATAAAATACAACATATAAATAACTGATGAGTTGTCAATTTAAATGGGATTTATCATTTTATACAACATTACAGACAGATAGTAGTGAAATAAATTTCTACACATACACTTGCAATAATTTACGAAATATAAATACGTATGTCTGGTGAGAAATACTCACCTGAAAGTTGCAGAAAATTTGAATTCAAAATGACGATTCACCGGTAAAGACCGACAGAAAATAACGATCAAATTTCTTCTGATGTTGCCTAGATTCAAATCTAGAACAAAATTCAAATATGGAATACGCGACTTTAGATTTTACGGTCAAAGAAAAAATTAAAATAGAATGAGAATGATTTGACTTGCTCGACCACTCCACCGTGTTATAACCCAAAATATACCCAGTATGGACCGTGCTAATATTAAAATTTTACGACAAAATCATTCCTAAAACCACTATGGCAAAATGTTGAATACACTCGTGCACAAAATATTCCTTTCCTTTCCCTATGTATGATGACATGGATACGTGCACACACGTACATCCTCCACTGCCTCGCTTGCTCATGCACACGGCAACCTATATGTGCAACCTACCTCCCCAATCAACTCCTCCAGTTTCCTCTTCTCTTCTTATTTCAAAGCTTCTCTCTTAATTTGTTGCACTAGATCTACAGCTTACATCAAGTTTCCAATTCACCAGTTCAGAGCAGACACAACCATGCTCGTCCCTCACCCTATCCTGTGTACTATGCACTGAACTCATGTGTGCATTTACACATTTATTCCTTCTGCCTGCCTTGCGTCATATCCCCTTACTTCCAGTTTTCACAATATGTCCTCCTGTAAATGTCAACAAACCCAGCCTAAACTGTTGCCTAAATCTTTCACTTAGATTCCAAATCCTTATTCAGCTCACCTTACCACCAATTCATCGAATACATGTTTCCCAGTTTTTATGTGTGCACTCATGCATCACATGCACACGCTGAAGCTCATCAAAGAGGATAAAACTCTCGGCCTATGCTTATTTAAGGTTGGGTACATCATAGTTTTACCACTCATACATTCACATCTATTTTTATATACTAACAATTCATACAACTCCTCTGCATAAAATTCTTAAGACAACTACCCATCATCTAAAACTTTACAAATCTGGCTCTGAGATGAGAGATGTGCCTTTACAAATCTGGCATACTGGGCATAAACTGTCACTGATTATGTAATATGAAACAAATATGCAGACACTGATATGCTAAAGCCTGTTGCATGCTTACTGACACAAACACTATTTAGCTATGCGACCTATACCCAGTCCTCAAACTGAACATACAGAGCTAATCCATGTGAAATATGAACTCACGCAACTATCAACATCTAACATTTGTAACTTAGATTCCACTTGTATTCAGTTTAAATCTTAAATTTAGACTTGGTTTTAAACATTGCTTTACAGTCAAATTATCCCTAAAATTTAAAACTTCCCAGGCTAGAACTTGCAACAGGCAAACTACTGCTTCGAGACAGTTACTATATTACTTCGAGTTACCTCCTCATATGCTTCGAGAAAACATGTGGAGTGCTTCGGGTCAAGCACTACTCTTCTTACCTTATTCAGTTTTAACTTGAAACTCCCTTCTGAAAATTTTTTTTTTTTTTTTTTTTTTTAAAGCCAGACTTCTCCTTTTTCCTCTCTGACACTCTACCAACTCAAATCTATACCCAACATCCCAGTTATGCAATCTCACTCATGTCAGCTTCACCCATGTACACAGTGATACCTATGTGTACACGTGCACACCCCAAAACATCTCCATCTTCTTTAACCTTTGGTACATATGCAGACTTAATCTGAAACTCACCCCAAAGTATTTACACCTACTCAACATTTGTATTTACTTTCTACTGCAAATCCCTATTCAGTCTACCAATCTGTTTCACTGTGAGGTCAAAGTGCCTAGCCCAAACTACACCAAACATAACCATCTCCTACAGTTTGTTTTAACTTAAATTCATTTAACCAAAACAACTTTCCAGACTTATAAATATGCATTCTTCTACCAGTACACACCCAACTACCCCTAACAACTCAGGTTGTCTAAAATGCAAACGAGCCAATGATGTGGTGGACACACTAGGGTTGCAAACAAATGGAAGATCTGGAAAAAATGCAGACAATTCAAAAATGCAGGACTTATCTTTTCTTTCACTATGGCTTTATACTATTTCCTACCTACCTCATAACCTCAGGCCTTAAATATGAATCAGGCAGAAAACCCAGATTTAAAACATGCCCAAAATCTATGCACAAACAAAAGTGACTCTAGTTTTAATAACAAATCAGGTCTGGCTTGGTAAATTTAAGGGCATGGCATAAACAAATAGAATGGTCGAGCAAGGCATCAAGAAAAAGAAAACAAAAGGACTGAAGAAGGAAGAGATTTACCTGATGGCTAGAGAGGAAACAAGGCAGAAAAATGAGATGCAGAGGAGAAAGGGTATACTTATAGGTTGCGAGCTCAAAAGAAAAAAAAGAAAAGAAAAAAAAAATATATAGCATACCAAAAGAAGGCACTGAGATTACTACTAGTTCGAATGTTACAATTTGAGGATTTACTCATGCATTGATTATGGGAAAACAAATGGTTGCGTGATTAGCTCATTTCCGTTTGCTAACCCTTTTTACATGCCTGATATGAATGTTAACAGAGGAAAAATTAGAGCGGTTTCGAATATGGGTGGAACTAGGCAGATCAGTGGAACTGAAGAATTGAAATGGCAAACAAAACGGTCAAATATTGATTTAATGCAGGTGTAAATAAAATGTAACTCCTTGATTGAAGAATGGTAAGTATAAAATTCCCAGATTCAAGCAAATACATATAGATTTGTTCTTAACTGTAGGTTTACTTGATTAAAGCAACCATTGCTTAGGATCTTGTACAAGCAGAGGAAGAGAACAGATCCTAGTTATAGAGTCAGTTTAAATTTTTGTAGCATGAATACGTGATAAAGCTAAAGCAAGCTTGAAAATTTTAAATGCCAGATTTAATTCTTGTGTGATATGATATACATTTATGTCATAGAGTACTGGGAAAGGCAAAACCTATTTTAGTACAGTTTTGATTTTTACAAAAGTTAAATTCCAGCATACTTAGATTTTGTAGAGAAATGGCAAGAGTTTATTTCTTTTAAGAACGGCAATTCAACAGATATCAATTTTCCTTAAATTTAGGCTATGTGATTTTTAGTTTTGAAAATAATAAATGAAATGATAAATTTGTGTAGGCAGAAGGAATGGCAACGTATATACGTTTATTCAAAAATCAGACCGTTGGTTGACAAAGTACCGGTTACCATAAAATTACTAACTGATATTTCCTCAAATTTAATCGAAAACTTGATTTTTTTCACTACGTTAAACAGACGCAGTCTAAAACATCAAAATTTTCATAAAATAACATTTTTAAAACACACGTTTTATTACGTTGCTTATACCCTATGATTGACGCGTCTTTTGAACGCGAAACCTTACAGTTTAAACATAGCTTAAAATTTCACAGTTATTATTTAAATTTATTAACATATACAATTTTATAAAATATATCTTCCAATTAAGTATTTAAACTATGTTGTTAAACACAATTTACATAAAA
The DNA here is from genome assembly GCA_030765085.1 of Allium cepa. Taxonomy (NCBI): domain Eukaryota; kingdom Viridiplantae; phylum Streptophyta; class Magnoliopsida; order Asparagales; family Amaryllidaceae; genus Allium; species Allium cepa. The sequence continues at coordinate 572,683,330 of CM060935.1, forward strand.
TATATTTCAAAATTAAATAATTAAAATAAAATAAATAGTTATAAAACTAGGGCTGTTACAACATGTATCGAAGAACGGGCAATAAAAGAGGCAACCAAGTGATGTGCAAATGAATGCAACAGTGGAATGAATCAGTGCAGTGATATGCACAATGCACCGCAACAACACAGTGACAACAAGCAACTGTGAAGCATCAGGTCGAGCAAAAAAATGGAAATACAGTAAGGCAACACAAAACTCGAACAAAGGTCAAGGCCAAAAGCACATCAGGAATGTACCAGTGGACCAGAAAATGACTTTAAGCATCGGAATAAAAATCATGAATTCAGATGAAGGCAAGTGTACAGGCTCAGCGAACACATGAATGTTGACCAAAACGAGCAGATATATACGTATGCATATATATGCATATAAACATACACATATCAGTTCAACCAGATGTGCATGATCTCATAAATGATGGTTGTGAAAATATAGTTCTCTGGCTTGCACAATTAACTAGAAATAAAGACATGAGTGCTAAACTGGAATGCCCTCCATGTCAAAATACAAGCAAAAGTCAAGGAACCCTTTTAAATAAACAAGGTCAAGCCTGGACAACATGAATGCGAACACAATTGTACAAAATGAATGTACAATTACAAACTGCACATGAGCAAAGTTAAACAAAGGTGCAACAAGAATCGACGCATAAGTACTATGCAGAGCTCGAAGCTACAACCCAACACACGTACACCTCAAACAAACAGCAAAATTTCTAGAGCATAACAAAGTTGATTTCGCAAAGCAAAAGGATTATCACTGTCAACAAGCACAAGTGCGACACCAACACGGCAGTGAGGCAGTATAGTGCAAGTTTAAACATGTTACTGCAGTTTCAAACCAAGACAGATATGTCAAAAAAAATTCATCACATAAACACTGTCAAGTTCCAATGTAAAAACGCAAAGCCGTGTATTCAAAAAAATCAGAGAATACATCAAATGAGTTCAAGTATCGGCACAACTGAAAATCAAATGGGCAACAAAGGCCACAGTGAATCATCAAAACAAAAATCAAAGCCGAAGCTTAGCAATGTCAACCAAACCAATGTTAAAAAAAAAAAATTAAGTGACCGAAGTCAATGCGGAGCAAGCCTTGGTTATGAAACCATCATATCCGCAGTTCATCAGAGAAAGCAAGGCCGAAGCCAACAAAGTAAATGAAAATCAAGTAGTTAGCGAATTCACAGATTCGAACACAAGCAAGAAACCATAAAAGCAATTCCCCAAATAAATTTTTATCTCGAATCAATAACAAGATAAACTCGAACTACCGAAACACTACACTAAGGATGAATTGAGATGTGAGTGAGAGAATCACTCACCTATGCCACGAGTTGAAGCAGTCGAAGCAATCTACGAGGGGGCCAAAGAGGGACGAACGAAATTGGAGCCGCCATTGCTATTTCTTCGTTCGATTTTACTTTTTAGGGTTCGTGAATGGGAAGTATGAAAGAAAAAGGGGGGAACGGGTTACTTTATTAAATTTTCACTGCCCAAATAAAAACTCATGGACCATTTATTTATTTTAAAAAAAAAAAATCAAAGCCCCTCAAACTTAATAACAATTTGTAATTTTAATTTTAATTTAAATTTTAAAAACTTCAAAATGGCAATTGACGAAAATATAAATCGTTTTAACGTCGATTATGAATTGACGCGAATATCGGGTTGTTACAGACTCCCCCCGTTAAAGAAATTGCATCCTCGCAATCATAAGGAATAAATGGACAAATGGTAACAACCATAAAGAACATCATCACAAGATGAAGGAATTAGAAATAGAAAGTTCACCATATAGAGCATGAAAGAGAAAGCCTGAACGTGTTTGCTCGATGAATTATCTGGATTCCTAAGAGAAGTCCATAGAATTTGAGAACCATTGAGAATCTCCACAAGAGAAACATCTTTATTTCGAAGGTGCTACACCCCCGAAGAAATGATGTGAATATAAGGTTGCTCAAGAATAGAGATCGGGAATTCCTAAGGCATTTCCGTAATTGGAAGACGTGGAAAACATCATGAATAGCAGAAAATTGAGTCGGTACACCGGCGTAATACAATATAAACGCCAAAGAAATCTTTTAATTTCATAAAAGAAATTCACAAATTATCAACAAAATCTAATTATCAATAGATAATTCAGAAATCTCAAATCACAAATATTCGATTATTCAAAAACGATAATCAAATCAACAAGTATTCGATTATCAAAATCGAAAATCAATCTTAAATCACAAATATTTAATTATCACAAACGATAATTAAATCTCAAATATCTAATTATCACAAACGATAATTAAATCTCAAATATCTAATTATCACAAACGATAATTAGAAACAATAAATATCTGATTATCAAAAACGATAAATCAGAAATCATAAACATCCAATTATCAAAACGATAATCAGGAATTACCACAACGGTAATCAAATTTCAAATCACAAATATTTAATTATCACAATTGATAATCAAATCTCAAATCGCAAATGTTTAATTATCACAAACGATAATTAAATCTCAAATATCTAATTATCACAACGATAATTAAATCTCAAATATCTAATTATCACAAACGATAATTAGAAACAATAAATATCTGATTATCAAAAACGATAAATCAGAAATCATAAACATCCAATTATCAAAACGATAATCAGGAATTACCACAACGGTAATCAAATTTCAAATCACAAATATTTAATTATCACAAACGATAATTAAATCGCAAATGTTTAATTATCACAAACGATAATTAAATCTCAAATATCTAATTATCACAAACGATAATTAGAAACAATAAATATCTGATTATCAAAAACGATAAATCAGAAATCATAAACATCCAATTATCAAAACGATAATCAGAAATTACCACAACGGTAATCAAATTTCAAATCACAAATATTTAATTACCACAATTGATAATCAAATCGCAAATGTTTAATTATCACAAACGATAATTAAATCTCAAATATCTAATTATCACAAACGATAATTAGAAACAATAAATATCTGATTATCAAAAACGATAAATCAGAAATCATAAACATCCAATTATCAAAACGATAATCAGAAATTACCACAACGGTAATCAAATTTCAAATCACAAATATTTAATTATCACAATTGATAATCAAATCTCAAATCGCAAATGTTTAATTATCACAAACGATAATTAAATCTCAAATATCTGATTATCACAAGCGATAATCAGAAACAGCAAATATCTGATTATCACAAACGATAATCAGAAATCACAAATTTTCAATTAACGAGTCCGAAATTAACCGAAATAGCAAACGCACATGACCCATAACCATGAGTTTTACTAAATCGTTTAATTCACTTCATCGTTTCCTTGAAAGTGCAAAATTGTGTATTTTAAATAAATAACATTTTACGTTCTCAAACGGACAAGTCCGGAATTAAGCGAATCAGCAAAAGAAAGGGGTCATAGTCCTCGATTTTTCTGAAACGTTTAATTCGCTTCCTCATTCTTTTGAAAGCGCAAATCGTAAAAATTTTGAAAACAATTTTGATTTATATTTTGAAATATTTTGAAGAATAACAAATTTTTAAAACACGTGATTAAAATAGCAATGTCAGTAGCAACTTCGTCATACGTCAAAATTTCATCGAAATAATTGGCATCAAAATATAATACAAATGAATTTTCGTTCATCAAAAATGTCACAAGAATCTTCTCAAAGATAGAAAGGGATATCATACCCTAAACTTGTATTCATAACAAGTCAATAACACACGAATTCACCAATGCACAAGAATTGATAAAACTTATCAATAGAAATCACGAAAATTGGTGAAGCACAAATTCTAGAAATCTACACAAGAAATCCAGAAATCACAAGATAAGAGTATAAGAACTCGAACCGGAGTATGAAAACTCGGACGGGAGTATGGAAACTCGAATGCGAGTATGACATAGAATAAAAGATATGGCATAACATAAAATATCCATAATGACATACTACAATAAGTATGTAAATAATGATCAACAGGAGATCAACCGATAAGAGGTATGGCATAAATATGAAATACCCATACTGACATACAACTATAAGTATGTAAATAATGATCAACAGGAGATCAACCGATAAGAGATAATCAATATCACAAGAATCTTCTCAAAAGATCCAAAGAGGTATCATACCCCAAATTTGTACTCATGACAAATCAATAACATATGAATTCACCAATGCACAAAAATAGGTGAAGCATAAAATTTCCAGAAATCAACATAAGGAATCTAGAAATCACAGAAAAAGGGAAAGAGGCCTATCACATGACGGTATGAAGACCAAGGGGAGCTACCCCGCATGTGTGAATAGAATCACACGGATTGAGGTCAAGACTAACCAAAAAGCAGAAAGGTATGTGTGAATGGAATCACACAAGTGGTGTCTAGTCTGACCATCAGAACGATCATCATGATCAACGAGGAGTGTCAATTACACTTAGCATGTGTGAATGGAATCACACAGATTGAGGTCAGGACTAACCAAAAAGCAAAAAGGTATGCGTGAGTGGAATCACACAAGTGGTGTCTAGTCTAACCTTGCAATGAAAGAGACATCGCGCAATTGCTAGTCTAATTCATAAAGTGATCATCAAGATCAACGACAAGTGTCAATTACACTAAGCTAGTGAATATAAAAGTTTAGCTTCATGTCCCATAACCACTAGCTTAACTTAAATATTTACGAACAAATTGTAGATCTTCACTAGAAAAATGTCACAAGTGGTTCAATCGAACAAGTCCAAAAATTAACCGACGAAGTAAACGCAAGCGTTTCATACCACTTGTTTTGCTAAGCCGTTTAATTAGATTTCTCGTACGAGTGAAATAAAGGTTTGTATATACTAATAGATTGGAAAACGGTTTAGGAAAAGATTTTGATATTGAAAATAGAGTTGAAATTTTTTTGATAAAAGAGTTTTGATATTTACTACTAGTATTGAAACATTTATATTTTTAAAGTGACAAATCACAAAAATGATTGTAGAAACAATCAATCACAAGAATTCACATACGAAGACGTGAATAGAATCCAAAGAAATCGATACCGAATTCATCGAAGGGTATGTTCACAAAAATCCCGAAGAAATGGTCATCAAAGTTGCTAATAAATGATAGCAACAAATCGGGAAATAATCAAAAATCGATTAAATTTGGAAACCAAATCAATTCACTAAAATTCACATTCGAAGATGTGAATAAAATCCAAAAAATTCGATTCTAAATCCATCAAAGTAGGAATATCCAAAAATTCCAGAAATAGAAGCTTTCAAAGTCGACAAAGATGACAACAACTAATCGAAAAAGAAGAATCGATTGACAAATGGAACAACGAAATAAAACGAGCATAAATGCATAAATGACTTCAACAAAAATAAAAATCAAGTCAATGCCGAAGTCAACAATTAATGGCCATAATAGAGTACAAAACGATTCAACATCATCATCAAAGGACTCAACGGCAAACCAAGTCAGAGTCTTGGAAATCAAGAATTTAGAAATTTCTCAAAACAAAGTGACCGAAGTCGAATGGAAATCAAGCCGAGGAAAACATAAAATATCAAGTTCGGAATCGCTGAGATTCGAACAAAATCAATCATCGGCTAAATCAAATCAAAGCCGAAAACACAAGAATCAAAATCAAACGCATATGAATAAGCGTTAGGAATTCATACCTAACAATCAAAGATAATCATATGCAAATATGAGAGATAAAACGTCGACAAACAGTTGTAACACATGTACTATCTAAGTTATGTTTTATATTTGTTCTAAACTCCAGGCTCTGATACGAAGCTGTGACGCCCCACCTCTATACCCACGCTAGCCAAGAACACTACGGTGTAGTGCTGTCAACTAGCACGGAGAAAAAGGCTGTTGAGGAGCGACCATCAATAGTTAGGCCTTATACTAGTATTGGTTATCTCAATGGGAGTGGTATATAAATATATTTTCTTTCATTTTTCATCTCTGATTTATTTTCTCCCATCGACATACCCCAATTCCAGTATAAAACGAACTACGATGGTTTGTAATAGTTTAGAACAGTAAATATAAAATATCACACAGATAATATAATGCGGAACACAAATCAAACAGAAAGTCTCATATATACAATAACAGATGTCGGTTACAATACATATGACACGGTACATATGATACAACTACAACAGTCGACTAAGGAAGTTACATATACAAGTACATTAACGTATTTAATATACATGAATACATATCTTCCTATACAATTTTACAGACTACTACAAATGACGACGACTACTCTAAAAGATATGAAAGAACTTCATAGCTCTAGCAGCAACCCCAAGCAGAATATCTACAACCTGAAATACTCGGTCTGACCCGAGTATTAAATTCAAAGAAAATAATACTCGGGTCAGTCTAATTCAAACTCAGTTATTAGTGCACAGAAGCAATAATAATTAAATAATGAATAGACGACAGTAATTAAACCAAATCAAAATGCAATTCAGAATATTGAATTGAATAAACAATACAGTTAAAACCATTGAAATATCAATTAAAATATTAATTCAAGTAGGGCTGCAGTACACGCACGCGTGCACTGCCTCGCCACTATGGAATATGGAATACGCAAAAGATCCATAAGTCGAAACAAAATAGAATATCATACACGCCATACCGTGTGGCTGCAGTTCACGCTTGCGTGCACTGCCATGCCACCATAGTGATGTCGTGCCCAAAAACTCAATACCGTGTGGCTGCAGTTCACGCTTGCGTGCACTGCCTTGCCACTACAGTGATGATGATACACAAAAGCTCAATAAAAACTTACAATCGAGCCCAAGGTCAAACCCAAATTTTAAAACTGGGTTCAACTCAAGGTTAATGCATAGCATCTAATATGATCAAGTCCAAATGCATCAGTGAAGTCACAATGAATTCAAGTAGTGCAACAGGTCATAAAACAATTACAAAACTCAACCCAGACTTAGATATGAATGCAACAACAAAACTCAGTGAAGCCTAAGTGACAACAGATGCAAATACATGGAACAATACTCAAGTGAAATTTCAAAAAACAATCCATTTGCATCAATACGATGCAAAACAACATGGGCAACTGCAACAAAAAGCTGCAGTTCACCACAAGATCACAAGTGTGTGAGACAACATGTATCGAAGAACAGGCAATAAAAGAGGCAACCAAGTGATGTGCAAATGAATGCAATAGTGGAATGAATCAGTGCAGTGATATGCACAATGCACCGCAACAACACAGTGACAACAAGCAACTGTGAAGCATCAGGTCGAGCAAAAAAATGGAAATACAGTAAGGCAACACAAAACTCGAACAAAGGTCAAGGCCAAAAGCACATCAGGAATGTACCAGTGGACCAGAAAATGACTTTAAGCATCGGAATAAAAATCATGAATTCAGATGAAGGCAAGTGTACAGGCTCAGCGAACACATGAATGTTGACCAAAACGAGCAGATATATACGTATGCATATATATGCATATAAACATACACATATCAGTTCAACCAGATGTGCATGATCTCATAAATGATGGTTGTGAAAATATAGTTCTCTGGCTTGCACAATTAATTAGAAATAAAGACATGAGTGCTAAACTGGAATGCCCTCCATGTCAAAATACAAGCAAAAGTCAAGGAACCCTTTTAAATAAACAAGGTCAAGCCTGGACAACATGAATGCGAACACAATTGTACAAAATGAATGTACAATTACAAACTGCACATGAGCAAAGTTAAACAAAGGTGCAACAAGACTCGACGCATAAGTACTATGCAGAGCTCGAAGCTACAACCCAACACACGTACACCTCAAACAAACAGCAAAATTTCTAGAGCATAACAAAGTTGATTTCGCAAAGCAAAAGGATTATCACTGTCAACAAGCACAAGTGCGACACCAACACGGCAGTGAGGCAGTATAGTGCAAGTTTAAACATGTTACTGCAGTTTCAAACCAAGACAGATATGTCAAAAAAATTCATCACATAAACACTGTCAAGTTCCAATGTAAAAACGCAAAGCCGTGTATTCAAAAAAATCAGAGAATACATCAAATGAGTTCAAGTATCGGCACAACTGAAAATCAAATGGGCAACAAAGGCCACAGTGAATCATCAAAACAAAAATCAAAGCTGAAGCTTAGCAATGTCAACCAAACCAATGTTAAAAAAAAATTAAGTGACCGAAGTCAATGCGAAGCAAGCCTTGGTTATGAAACCATCATATCCGCAGTTCATCAGAGAAAGCAAGGCCGAAGCCAACAAAGTAAATGAAAATCGGGTAGTTAGCGAATTCACAGATTCAAACACAAGCAAGAAACCATAAAAGCAATTCCCCAAATAAATTTTCATCTCGAATCAATAACAAGATAAACTCGAACTACCGAAACACTACACTAAGGATGAATTGAGATGTGAGTGAGAGAATCACTCACCTATGCCACGAGTTGAAGCAGTCGAAGCAATCTACGAGGGGGCCAAAGAGGGACGAACGAAATTGGAGCCGCCATTGCTATTTCTTCGTTCGATTTTACTTTTTAGGGTTCGTGAATGGGAAGTATGAAAGAAAAAGGGGGGAACGGGTTACTTTATTAAATTTTCACTGCCCAAATAAAAACTCGTGGACCATTTATTTTTTTTAAAAAAAAAAATCAAAGCCCCTCAAACTTAATAACCATTTGTAATTTAAATTTTAATTTAAATTTTAAAAACTTCAAAATGGCAATTGACGAAAATATAAATCGTTTTAACGTCGATTATGAATTGACGCGAATATCGGGTTGTTACAGCACCCCTCGGCTTTCCCTCATACCTAAGGGAATAATCCATCAGCTCGGTGAAAGCGCCATGTACATGAGCTGTGAGGAGATCGTAATACTCTAGACGTGCTCCATGGACGAATTTCTCATTCTTTAGAAGTGGCGTATCAATCAAGCCAGGTCCAAACTTGGAGAGTTCGTTAAACTTCTTTTCATACTCGGAGAAATTCATGTCACCCTGCTTGAGGTCCATAAATGATCGACAAAGCTGAGCATTCCGACCGCTGGCATCCACTGAGCCGTAAAGGAATCCCTATTTACAAGCAAGATAAAGATGAGTCAAGATTCGAAGAGATAGAAGGAATGTATTTGGAAGTAATTTCAGTTAGATTTTACCTAAACTGAGCCCAGGTGATAGTTTCCTCATCAGTACGGGAGGTTACTGACTCCTACCAATCCTGTGCCGCATTCTGAAGCTGCCAAGCGGCCAATTGACGCTTCTGCGCATCAACAATCTCAAGACCAGTGAAGATCTTTTCCAGGCTCTTCAGGCACTGTTGCGCTCCAATGATGCTCTCGGAACCAGAGAATTTGGTGCCGCCAAGCTGGATGTATTCCTTGCTAAGAGTAGAGAACTTGACTGCAGGAGCTATGGCACGTGGTGCAAGAACATTTTCCCTTCCCCACCTCTAGCGTTCCTTCTGGTACTCATCTTGGAATACCAAAAGCGATTTAGAATCAAAGGTAGAAATTATAAAACTTAAGGAAATTCTAATCAAATGAATTCAACAAGGAGGATGGAATCAAAAGGATATAGATTCTGAAATGATTCTCCTCATTCTAGGGTATTGTTACCCTATCTCTAATGAGCTTTACAACTCCATAGGCTAAGGTTTTTAGGAACCAAAGCTCTGATACCAAATGTAACAACTCGTATATTTGGACCATTTAAATTGACAATAATCCACACATGTCAACTTAAATAGCACAAAACGTGAATCATTAATGGAGTATATGACCATAAATGAGAATCATCGCAGAATCACAGACAGATACAATATAACAGAATAACGTAGCGGAATTACAACAATGTCATAATAGTAGTTCATGAAGCTACTAAGTAAACACAACAATGTATCAAGCAAATAATGAAATAGAAATACATAGATGTCCGATACAAGTATCAAAATAGAATAGAGCAATACTGATAAAGATAAATGATAGTCTTCAAAGTCTTCAGCTTTCAAGCAACACAGCAATAGAAATCCTCATACTGACCCGAGCATAAGCACAAACAAATACTCGAGTCAGGACATATATTCTTATACAAGATGATATGGTTCAAACGTTGAAATAATAATAACTCAAAGATGAATGAAATAAACATCTTTCAGGATCCGTTAAACTATCTATATATAGTAGCGTACGCTAAGTAGATAGTGCCTCTCAGTAAAATAAGGTATCAAAATAGTGTTAAGGTGTTACCATCAATCCCTTTAACACATTCATATTGCATCATACTCTATACAGCACTGTAAACTCCACCGTAAACTAGTGGGCTATTAGAGAGTACTCCAGAGGTATAATACAAAACAAACCGTAGTGGTCACATATAGGGATACAAGTATGACAAGGCACATAAGGCGATACTCAAGGTAGTGAAACTACCGTTTGCCTGATCAGGACTGGTGAGAACGCATCGCCGCAACGATCGCAATACCGCGATACAACACTCCAAATTCAAGGGTGCACACCAATCAAAAACAAGTAATGAGTAGTTTACAAAGAAGTGTGTTCACTAGAGGTAGCTAACCTCATTGGCCCGGCGCGGCTCCTGTTTAAGTCATTTCCAATTTAACACAAGTGGCAAGGTCATCCATTATCGCTCTCTTTCTTCAATCATCCACGTACATCATTCCAACCACTTCATTCTGGATCACTCTCCGTGTAATATAGTTATTAAAGTGATATTCGGTTTAGACAGAGAGTATGTCCCTAACCGATCCCGGTCTCTTTAATAACTTCGTAATCATTACACCGATTGGTCATTTAATAAATTTCAAAAATCAAATCAATTTCACTTAGAATTCGAAAGCCAACATATCATTTGACATTCTATATCAATTTCCATAATTTACGTTTCAAAATTTCCAATTTCCAATTTAAAATTTCTAATTGGTCTCACAATTCGACTTCAATTTGATTTAAAACAACTCAAATATTGATTTAAACTCATATATGGATTTCATTCAATAATTATTTAAATTAAGTTAATTTAACATTTCAAAACAATTTCAATTTAATTTCCAATTGATTAAATCATTCACTTAAGCTTACCTACATTATATCCAAACTAATAAATTTAATTTGAATTCGCCAAATTAAATTCTTTAAATTACAAGTTTTATATTAATTTCAATAAATAAACCACATTTTATTTCTTATTAAAGAAATTTAAATTCACTTATTTACTCATCTAATTAAATAGCCACAAGTTAAATTGCTTCGGTGAACAAGTTTCAAATTTGTTTAATTATTAAATTTACAAAATTTAATTCAATAATTTATTAAATTTAAATAACATACTTCCATCAACATTTGTTAACATTTATTTTAAATTATTAAATATTAACATTTAAATTTCCCTAGGATTAAAATTTCAACTTTAATTAAAACCCTTCATTATTTCATTTAAATAAATCTTTATTTATTTTTATTTTAAATCGAATTGTTTGACCAATCGGATTTTTATTTAATTCTCTATCCTAGGTCAAGTGTTTTATTTGGGTATTTATCATTTCAAACCGATTCCATTTCAATTGGAAATCAGAAGCATAGTAAAGGAAACTTGCAGTGTGATAAGTGGGATGGTGACAAAGTAAATAAACAAGCAATAACAACAATCAATAACAGCACAACAATTTATTTAAATAATCCAGAAATAATCGTATTAATTTTACATTATTATTTCATGTAAATTAATACAATTATTTCTAGAATCTACACTATCATTTCATGTACATTAAAGATTATTACGCTATTATTTCATGCGTTTCTATATTTTTTATCTACTTTATTCAAGTTCCTACTTCATCAAATTTACATGACATGAAATTTGTTTACAATGTTTCAAGGTCGCTAACTATTATTTCTACATGTCGACTAATTAGACATTTCAAAAATTATACTATGTAGATTTTAATTTAATCAAATTCAAGTACATATGTCAATTTCAAAGTGTTAACTATAATACGTCAAATTCAAGTGTATAATCTTTATCACTTCATGTGTTAACAATTCAACATTCAATATTAACATCAAACAATCATCAATATTATCAACCAAACTCGATTATCATCGTATAATAATATAAGTCATGAAATTTATTCACCTTTAGTGGTTAGAAAAAATGAACGACGAAGCACGAAGAGGCACAAAAAGACTTGACTCAAACGCAGCGCAAACACGAACAATCGAACAAGCTGCAACCATCGACAAGAAAGAAATAGTATAAATTTTCAATATGGATGTTCATACACACACACACACACACACACACACTTACCGATCAATAAAGAAGTGAAAAGAAGAGCTACAAGAGAAGGCTGCTGCACGGTGGATGACTTCTACTTGCTGTACACAACAGAGAAGAAATTATGTTACTACTATTCAGCTACTTCAAACATATATACACACTGTTTATATATGCATTCAGCAAAATATGGAAAGCATATGGAAAGCAAAAGTAAGCACTTTTTTTTATAAAGTAGAGGACTATTTATCTTTTTTTTAAATGTACGCATGCATCATGCACAGTCTCTGCATGAACGGGAGGGTCGCGACTGGTCAGGAGGGGAGGCGCAGGTGGGGAAAGAGACGACGGCGGTGGCGGCTTGGGTTTTGGTCAGAGAGGAGGGTGACGTGGGGTGTGTGGCTCGGTGTATCGGTCGAAGGGGTAGGTGGTGCACGCGGTTTGGATCTGGGTGACGCAGGCGAGGGGCGATGCAGGTGCAGGGCGACGCAGTTCAGGAGACGGCAAGGGTAGGGTGGCTCGGTTGCAACTGGTGGGGTGCGTGCGCGGTGGGTCTGGGTGAGGGCGAGGTGAAGGCGGTGGTCGAACCTGGAGGGTTGGTGCACGCGGTGGGTTGAACGACGCGAAGGCGTGGAAGTCTGTATCGAGTAGGCTGCTTTGTTGGGTGGGGAGCATGGGTTGTAGTGGCTGGAGGCTCGGGAAGCGGCGAGGGAATGAGGTGGCGCGCGCTGGAATGGGGGGACACACGCGGTCGCGGTGGAGGCGGGATGAGCGACGCGCGGTGGAAATGGGGGGGGGGAATGGGTATGCTCGGTTATATATATATTTTTATAAAATTTATAGAGGAAGAAATAATGAAAGAGGAAAGGAAGAGTACCTGTAGCAGATGACTAACAACGAACGAAGTTATTCCTTTTATTCTTTTAAATTTTTAAATTCGGCTGAGAGTAAAAGAGTCAGTAAATATTCTTTTTGTGATTTACGAAATATATTGCATACTTTTCCATGCTATCCACCAGCTGCCAACCACCACAATAAATCCACTTCGGCCAATATTTTCTTTTCAAAAATTTGAATGTATACGGGCTATCAAACTTCGGGCTAAATATTCATTTTACGGTCCGTTTGGAACGATTGAATTAGTGCGACATTTTATGTCGAACTTCGATTTGTACAAATGAATCTAACATTCTGATCGGCGTGACGAGGCGCTTACAACGGTACACAGATATTGTCCATACGACAGTTCTATCAAAACTCAATGTTTTACGCCGATTAAATTGTCCATTTGACCAAACAATTTAAATGAATTAGACGACGACGGAATTAGACGAAACGGAATGCGACGTCTCGATCAGATAAATTTTTACAACATTATTGTGTAAAAATATTTAGATTCGGAAGATGAAAATTTACGCACTTTAAAATGAACTGATATACTATAAAAACGCGAACAAAATTTTACCGTGATATTTTACGATGAAACTTTTCCTATATCCATAAATATCTAGATGCATCTTATAAACGAAGTTTGGACGTTAACTAAGAACGTATATAAATTTTAAATTTTTTATATTAAAATAATGGATTCAAAAATTTAAATTGGTTCGGAAATTCAGGATCGTTACAACAAACTGCGCATGAATTGGACCTTGCATGTAAAACTTATGCGTGTTACAACATTTGAATTCAAAATTAAAATGAAATAAAATAGTACAACCGAAATAATTTACCACGTCATCCTCACTCTCCTCCTTGGAATCGAACATGGCAACACACAAAACCTTAGTGCAGTTGTCACGCATCGCCTTGCTTCCCACGCCGACGTCGACCACCGCGGCTACCGAAACGTTGCCACCGAACCTTCCCCAAGGCACGACCACCGATTGGCGTCGATCGACGTCGTGTATGAAGCAACCGCCACCGAAAATCTAAACCTAATCTAATTAAATTGGCCAATCCAACCGTCAACTCGACGAATAACCCACTTCGATGAACTCCTTTTGGTTCTCTCTACAGAACCGTATCAACGAATCGTCGATCCATTGAAATTGACCAACGAACGATGAATTGTCGCGATTTTCTCTTCAATTTCTGAACAAACATTGATTCAAATAGGAAAATGAATTACAGATCTAAGATGCGCTCGTCGAGAGCTTCAAATCGATATATAATTCGATATAGTTTGAGGAGTTTGGTTTTGGAATTAAATTTGAAATTGAATTGAGGGTTTTTGGCTTTGGTTTGCCTGCCATTGGAATGAGGAGTTGAGAAGAAAATATATGCACAGACAAATTAAATAAGAAATATTCTAGCGTTTATACCGAGATACTTATAGGCAAAGCTGAAAATAGAATGAATGGACAAGATTTGATTATAACGTTGAACGACAAATGACCCAAAAAGCCAATTTCTGTCTCCGGAACGAAAATGGATAATCCCATATATCTAAATACATGTTTTCAATAATTCTAAACTCAATGGAACAGGTTTCAAGTTCTAGTTCAATCATATAAAGAATTTATGAAAAAAACTGCTTATTTCAAATTGATTTCAATTGATTTTAATTAATTTGATTTTTAGGCGTTTCGAGCCCGTACGATCAAACGACAAGTCTGATCACAACGAAACTTGAAATCCTATAATAATTCATCATTACGAATACGATGAAACTGGTTTCATCGAAATCTAAGACAGTTGCCAAAATGGCTATTTTTATGTTAATTAAATAAATTAATATTAAATTAATTAATCACCTTTTAATTCAATATTTATAAATTAGCAGATTTTTATCATTTTTGATTACTTAGATATTTATAATAATTCAAAACAAGTTTACACATCAATTCAGTGTTTAAAATTTTACTAATTATAGTGTTCAATTTCAAATGTAATTATATCCAATTAATTATAATTTAATTCAAAAAATTGTTTTAATTTGATTCCAACCTTCATATTCAACCAATTATAATCTGATAACATAGTTAACAATTGTTTTACATTTCATTACATTAATATACTCCAATTTTCATCTTTTATTTGTATCAATTACTATATTTTAATTGTATTGGATTTTTTCAATTTCACACGTATGAATAGAATTTTAAAATCCCAAATTGATTTGTTTATCTTGATTTCACTATTTAATTTAATCAGTTATTACATTATGAATATAATTAACATTTCTATCCATTTCATTACAATCACACTTTTCAGTTATTGTATTAACTCACATTAATGTAAAATTTAATCACACTTAATTGCAATAAATCCATTTATAATAATAAAAATTCCATTTTAATATAACAGGTTAAATAAATATGTAACATATGACAGTTTGTCACCAACTAACTTTTATTCAGATTAATAAGTTTATTATTTCGACCAAATGTTATAATTACTTTCCTAACAATAATTTTATTCACTTACCATTAATTATATATTATCTCATAAATTAATTCATATTTACACTTGTTTTCTTATATTCACTTTATAACAAAGTGAAATCTTTACATTATTTCAATTTATTGGAATTTCATTCAATTTATCAATAATTAACTTTAATTAACATTGTTGCGTTTCGTCTTAGTTATTATTTCATTAATAAATCCCAAATTTTTATTTCTTTCAATATTAAATTACAAAAATCATATTAAATTAACAAATTTAATTATCGAAAATTACAGGTGGTTACAATAAGTAAGTACTATATGCAAAATTCCAGCTTTGGACGTAAGAATTTTGCTTTCAACACTTTTAGTTATTGGCTAAAACTGGGTGGCTAATTTATCATGATTGTTCAAATCTACTTCAATATTATCTATATCTTCTCTTTCGGAAGAGCGATTTAAAATAAATCCTAATCTTGCGATAGGTAGATAAATTTTGACACCACTAACAAGAGTCCATATACAATTTTCTCTATGCATGGATTCATGAAATTTAATTTCAAGTTAGCATAAAATAACTTTACCGTTAATGGGTAGATCTTGAGATTGTTTGCTTCAAAGTTGATGAGATGGTCAATGCTATTTATTTTTAGCGAATTCTCGAATAGCATAGCCTCTAAAATATCTGAACCAGACGAATGAAACTTTGAAAATCCTCACATTCCTCATATTACCAAACCTTTGGACAACATCATCATTTTATAGCCAACCTTTGATTTGAGATTTGGATGGTCCATTGGTCGTAGATGATTCTCCCAAACGTTTTGGAGGCATTGTAATTGAGTGTTGATGAAGAAATGATTTTGTTTATCTCTATGGAAGAGGGGATGGAAGAGTAAAGTCAGAAAATGTAAGGGAGTCAATAGAGGTAAGGGTTATGAATGTGTAGTTATCTCAAAAGATGTGAAATTGAATGGATTTTTATTTTTATAAAATTGAAAAATACCCAATCAGTCGACTGGGAGGACAATTTAGTCGACTGAAAACTGCTCTGGAAATAAATTTTTCTTCTCGATCAATCAACCGAACAGTCGCTCAGTCGACTAACTAAGTTGTATATTCGGGAACTAAATTTGCTTGTCTACAGAGCCAGCTGAAATAAAAATTCAGATGACTAAATCTAAAAATATTAGTTTTTATTTTTGCTCAACTAGTCAACTAAATATTGAAGTCAGTTGATTGACCAAAATTTCAAGTTCGGGGTAAAAAAGTTTCTTCACAAAGTCGACTGAATAACAATTCGATCAACCGAATCTGTGTTATATTATTTTTCTTTCTTCTAGTTCAGTCGACTCAACTTGTTGTTTTTTTTAAAAAGTTTAGATTTTTATTGTAATTTCGTTTTAGACTTTCTAATATATTTTTATGATATGTTTTATCTATTTCAATAGAAAGAAATACAAGATTTATAAAACAATAATCAGCTTTATATATACACACTTAAAAGTTTAGTTATTTTCACTCGGCTTGGATTCTTCATTGGAAAGGTGTCCTATAAGCTAGGTTCAATCTTAGCTTGCTCATTCAAAGGCTTAGGGGACCATATATTTGTTCGAATTGGAGTGTGACTCTAATCGTTGTTCAATGGTCCTTGTTCCCAAGAATTTCTTAGAGTGGAGTCGTATTTATTTACCTATGTTTCCATTAGTCGAGGAGAATTTTTCCGTATGCTGTTTTTTGTCGGTATATGTTCGCAAATGGCTAGAACACATCTTTCCAGAAATTTAGACGCGCTCCTTATCTTCTTTTCTCATAAACATCTCCTTCTATACTCCTATCATTTCTTGTTGATAGTGAAAAATCTCATCAATTTTGGTATTGGTAGATGATGATTCAAGGTTGATTGACTGTTTGACTTTCTTAACCATTGGATAGTAACCGGTGTGATATGTAGGCGATGAAATGATTTTTACCGAAGATGATTTATTTGATGGTGGAGTTGTTTTGGAGACGAATGGGAGTTTTTCGAAATGGGTGAGCTGTAATCGATAGAGGAATAAGTTGAATCATAGTTTGAAGACATTTTGGAAACTTTGAGTATGATTTTTAAGTACTTATATTTATTTGTAGAAGCTGGTTTTTAAATAAGCTGGAATACTATTTCGAGCAAATATATTTTGAAGTTTATATTTATTTAACCATACATATTTGAGATTTTAACGTGTGGTAGGAAATAGTCTTCTGTTTTTATTACTTCTAAGCATAGAAAGCAAAGTAAACAAAGGCTGAGAAGTGTGATTTACATAGAGTTATATTTTAATAGATAGTTTATTTTAAGAAGGAAAAACTTATATGCTTTGTAGAAATTTTTAAATAACATATGTATTTTATTTGTATTAATTTAAATCTTATTGAGACATAATACCTAGTTTACGATGTAATTTGATAAAACTATTTTTATTTAAAGGTTTAGTAAACATGTCCGCTATTTGATTTTAAGACGATAGGAAATTGAGTGACATCATATCTTTTTCTATCTTATCACATAGAAAATGATGACGAATAACAATGTATTTGGTACGAGAAAAATTTATTGGATTTTTTGGTAGGTTAATAACATTTGTATTATCAGAATAAATTAGATATTTATTTATGTATATCCCATAGTCACAAAGAGTTTGCTGCATGCATATTACTTGTTTACACGCCAAAGCAATATATATATATATATATATGTATGTATGTATGTATGTATGCATTACTTCACACGTTGATAATAAAACACAATTTTGTTTTTTACTAAACCATGCTACTAGAGACTATCCAATGAAATGACAAGTATCGCTCATACTCTTCTTGTCCGTTTGACATCCTACAAAATTAGCATCGCTGTATGACATAACTTTGAAAGGACATTCTTTTGGATAGAAGAGGCCTGCTCTCCAATGTTGCTTAAGTATCGCAGAATCCATTTCACGGCTCATAATTGTGATTCTCTAGGATTTGCTTGATATCGTGCATATAGGCAGAAACTCGTAATGAAATCAGGGTTACTAGCGGTTAAGTATAGTAAGGATCTAATCATTCTTTGATATAATTTTTGATCCATACCTTTTCCCTTTTTATCTTTATCGAGATGAACCATAGTGCTCATAGGCATAAGTTGTAATAACCCAAAATTTGAACTATAATAATTAATTAATGAATTAATTAAATAATAAAATAAGTTTGTGAAATTGTCAAGATTGAGCCACGGGAGTTGCACCACTGTATCCGCAGTAATTTCCTAGTCAATTTCTGTATATAATTTGTCAAAATTCGAGCTAAAACGAAGAAGATATGAAAGAAACAAGAAATGAAGAAAACGAAAAAAATAATATACAAATTGGTCAGGTCAACCCAAAATAAGGCCAGGTCGACCTCCTATAGGCCTTAGGTCGACTTACATGTCGACCCTCACAGAAGCAAGGTCGACCCGCTAAATTCTTTGGACGCAGTTCATTCATACACGTCATTTTGCAACTTTCTTCCAATCCTGTGTGTCCATGCTTACATTCGACGGTTCCAAGCGAGCCTATGATGTGGTTGCACCAGATTTAATCATCAAATCCAATGTTCTGAGATCCCTAAACTACACCATAAATTAGACCCTAGGCCTATCTATTTTTCTCATTCATATTTTCTCATATTTTGGTTCATTGCTAGAGGCTGGAACCTAAATAGAAATTTTTTTAAAGGAGGAAATCTTTTTTGACATAAATATTCTATGCACTAGAAGTGGATCAAGGAAGACAAAGTAATAGAGCCAAGACTACAATGAGTGTTTAATAATTATTTTATATTTTCAAGTAATTTAATATAATAGGGCTGTCAATAGTTGTAGTTTTTCTGCAATTTTGAGACAATTTCTATATAAGTTATTTGCAGCTAGTTTCTAAAGTTCTTTTCAGTCTATTTTATTCATTTATTTTTATTCAGCTATTATATTCAGTTATTTACAGTTATTTACTGTTATTTGCATTTATTTACATCTGTTTTACGTTAGAATTTAGCCTGTAAATTTTAGTTTTTTATTCCTTTTTGCACGGATAGAATATAAGAATATTAAAAGAGATAATAATTCACAATATGAATTAAAATATAAAACATTAAATTTACAGAAATTAGATGTAAAATAAGAAAGACTATAATAAAAAGAAGATGGACTGAAGTAGGAAAATTTGAGACATTTGCAAGCATGTTTATAACTAATGGTTATAACTAAAAAGATAAAACAGAAGAGTAACAATTATAATGTAGGTTATAATTAAGCATAAAGAACAGAAAGGCTTATTTTAAAAATTTTACTAAGTTAATAAGCAAATTATAACATGGGTTATAATTAGAAATAATAAAAATGGCTTATTTTAAAGACTTATAATTAGGTTAATAAGCAAATATAGCAGAGGTAACATAAAAGATTTATTCTAAAAGACTTAGATTAAATAAATAAGCAAATAAGAGCAAAAATAAAAGAAGAGGCTTATTTTAAGAACTTACACTAAGTTAATAAGCAAGAACAGATATAGAGCCCATACCAACATCATTCCCTTTCAGACTAGGATTGATGGTCCCACAAAAGATTAGTTGAGGCTGGGCAAGACCCTTTCATACTAGGATTGATGGTCTCACAATAGTTAGGTGAGGCTGGGACACATGGTAAATAAGTGGCCAATAAATAGAAGCTTAGACCAGGGGATTTGGGAAGGGGTGCAACTGGATTTTGTTTGATAGGACCCACACCAACAACATTCCCTTTCAGATAAGGACTGATGGTCTCATAAAACACTTAGGTGAGGCTGGGTAGGACCCTTTTAGATTAGGACTGATGGTCTCACGACAAATCAGGTGAGGCTGGGAATGCTTATGTTGATAGGCTAGGTAAGAGGTCACAAGAAGGGGCGACAGTTAACGCTTACCAACGATGACCAAGCTTGTGACAATGATTAGGGTAAGTAAATCGCTACTGCATTCTAAGCGCTAAATAGTTGACTTTTGCTCTGGGACCCACAGGATGGGACTAGCCCACAGTGGCACAATAGAGGTAGAAAGCTGATCAATGGGTAGAATTATGATTTCAGCCTATTTAAAATAGGATTAGAATTTCATCCTAATCAAAGCAGTAATTTGAGATAAGTCCAAATAATCACCATCAAAGAAATCAGTCAAACGGAATCGGTGTTTTTATCCTAGTTTTGTCATTTCAGCATTTCTTTTCATGCTAATCCCGTTGCTGATTCTATTATCTTTATCTTTCTTAAAAATGATAGTACGTACTTCCACTCACCAGACTTATTGTCTGACCCACTCCTCTATTTTTCTTTTTCCTCCATAGGCCAGCAGAGGCAAGGACAGTAGATTCAGATTTTTTGGAGATTCAGTTGCAAAGTTTTTCTTCATGTATTCTTCTTCTTTTCAATTTTCTTTTCATTTGGCTTCTGATGTACAGGTACCTATGAGAGGGATGATTATTTTTATTGTACATTGATTTTATAAGATTGAGATCTATTTTTCATAGGACATGTGTATTTGGTATTTGAGATAAGTGATGTTTTTCAGACTTATTTTATGAAGTATTTTAAATGTTTCCGCTATTATTATTTATTTGCCTTGTGAATCTTAGTCTCTGTGATGCTTTAGCTATACCTATAACGCACCATATCCTTTAGTGTGTCCTTTTTTGGTATACTAAGGGGTGCTGGGTGTTTCATTGGTATAAAAGTCTAAGGTTACAGGATTCCTAAAAACTTGTTTTAAAAGCAAAGTATTTTTCAAAGATAACATATCTTAAAAATATTTTTTAGAAACTCTTAGAAATAGTTTTCCAAGTATAAAAGAGTTTTTATAAAAGTCCCCTCAAAGTCCAGTTCAACCTTCTTTCGATTCTTTCAAGCCTAAATTCTATTTTTCTTTGCATAGTATGGACGCTCTAAATCTTCCAAAGGGTGTCCAAGCCATTGCCTGGTTCCGTAGATACCACCAAGCTGCGGCACCAGAGGTGCAAGGGAAAATGCCCAATGCAGCACCGATGGGTGGGGATCCCGTTAATCCACCTACAACAGCCAAATTTTATAAGCTATGCAAGGACTTCACTAGTCTAGGAGGCAATATGTTTTCTGGCATGGAGGATTTCGTATAGGCACGAGCTTGATCAAGGAATACGAAGCGGATATTTCGGCTGTTAGGATTGAAGGACTGCTAGAGAGTTCAGCTTGCATCTTGACAGCTGAAGGGAGAAGCTTCTTACTGGCGGAAGATTGTATAGATGGAAGGCAGATACATTGGTTGGTTTGGATTTCGGGAAAGGTTTGAGAGAAAGTTCTTGTCACAAGCTGAGGAAAGCATGCAGTTGGAAAAGTGTCATAGTTGTGGATTGCTTAGTAATTTCACAAAGGACTATAAAAATGAAACGATGAAGGGGAGGTGTTACAATTGTGGGCAGCCTGGTCACCTTAGTAGAGCTTGTCCTCAGAGGACGGGGCAAAAAGCAGATGCACCTACAACGCAAGTATAGGCTTTGGATGCAGCACCTTCTAGTAGTGGACCGTAACAAGGTAGGAAAGTCTCTATAGAAGGTTTGATCTCTATTTCGAATTTTCCTATTCGTACTATTTTTGACTCCGGAGCATCACATTCTTTCATTTCCAGTTCCTTGGTTGACTGTTTGCACTTAGATATTTCTCTAGTTGTAGACCATGTAATTGTTTCAAACCCTATAGGAGGATCGGCACATATAGCCATGATTTGTAGAGGTTCGAAAATTTTTATACTAGGCATGGAGTTTGATTGTGATGCCTATGTACTGGGATTTTTGGGATATGGGATGATTTTGGGGATGGATTGGTTATCCACTTATGGAGTGACATTGGACTGCGAGAGGACAGTCGACAGACTAGAGACATGCATGGGTAGGACTCTTGAGGTTTCTTGCGACCCACAGGGGTCAGTTACGTTGAGCTTCCTTTATTCCCTTAATTCATCACTAGTAGAGTTAGATTCTCCTAGACGTTTTTGAGGAGGTTAGGGGACTACACCCTAAGAGAGAGATCGACTTTAGGATCTACGTGAATGACAATGCTAAGCCAGTGGCATTGCCCATGAGACATATGGCTCTTAGGGAGAGGAAAGAGTTAAGCAAGTGGATTGGTGAGCTATTGGAGAAAGGCTTCATTAGATGGAGCATATTTGAGTGCGGAGCGCCAATCGTCTTCGCTACGAAGGCGGATGGTTCCTTTTGACTCTGTGTAGACTATAGAGAGTTGAATAAGCTCACGAAGAAGAACCGTTACCCACCGCCTAGGATAGATGATCTTTCGATCAGTATGTTGGTTCTTCAGTATTTTCTTAGCTTGATTTGGCTACTGGATTTCATCAGCTTAGGGTCGCTGACGATAGCATCAATAAGATAACATTTAGGACACCCGATGAAGTCTTTGAGTGGTTGGTTATGCCGTTTAGGTTGACCAATCCCCAGTCTATTTTGTAGATTTCATGAGCTGCATTTTTCGAGATGTCCTAACTAAGTTCGCAGTAGTATTCGTGGCGACATTTTGATGTTTTCCAAGAGTATGGAAGAGCATGCTATTCATGTAGAAGAGGTTCTTTGTACACTTCGTGTTCATCAGTTGAGGGCAAAGTTCTTAGTGGACATTTAACTATTTTTGTAAACTCACTTGGACTCATATATATTTATTATTATATGATATCGCTGCATGGATGACTCTTCATTCTCTATCATTTATTTATTATCTTTTGTATATTATTGTATCCTGAAGGCACACGTGTTTATTGCTTTATACTATGATCGTGTACATCTATAGAAAGTTTTATGTTAGTTTTGAGATATATACCGGTGTTGGTCCAAGGAAATACTCACGTGTGTACCCCACATAACCCCATTCTCCGTATTATCTAAAGGTATTACCTAGTAATACTCTTGGATAGTAGGATATAGAGGTGGGTCGCTACATATAACATATAGTATGTCTAGTGTATAATAGAAAAAAAACACCTTTTATTTCAAACAAGATTAGTTATTGAGTTAGATATATGTAAAAAATTATATAATTACCTTTAAGGCATATACCTAACTTTATCAGCATCAATGATGGAGTAGCAATGAAGGAAGGGAAATGAACTATTAAAACTTAAGCCTTTACAAGTGGTACAAGTGAAACTAAAGAACAATAGGAAGTAGATCTGGTGTTGGTTTTAGTATATAGTAAATGGAAAGTGGAGGACAAGTGGAGCTTACGAAGTCGCTATTAAAGCAAAATAGTGCAATGTGAAATGCGGTAGTTGAATGAGAATACCATAACAATCTAGAAACGGGTGTAGCTTTTCAAGGTATAAGGACTAGCGAATTTGTGTGGCAAACATTAGTTATAATGGGCCATTTCTTTTTTGTTTTTCAATTGTTTTTGATAATGTACATAGATTGTATATATCTTTAGATGATAATAAAGGCAAGTTTTTAACCGGTTCAATAAATTTACAATAATATATATTATTAAAATCAAAAATATATAATTTTAAAATAATTGAAATATATATAATTTGAGAACACCATAATATTATTTACTGAAACTATTGTGTAATATTTAAAATACTATAAATAAATGAAGAAAAGTAAACAAAAGGAAGAGTAAACAATAAGGCATCGGAAATGAGTCGGAAAATACGGACACCATCCCGACGCCATAAAATGTGTTTGTTAGATTAAAAAAGGCATCATAATGGAACTAGTATTTTCCACGTTATCGTTCTCGCTTACCACTTTCCAATGCCTTCCTAATCCCTAACTTTCAAGCATTGCAATTGCGTCAAAAAAATTTCGTTGGTATTTTACTAGTTTTCTAGTAGTGTAGGAGGAAGAAGGGAAAATACTTCCAAAGGAAAGCTAGTAATACGACGTGTCAACAACCGATAGGATCTAGAGGTAAATCTTTCATTTTAATTTACACTACATATTTATATATATGTACACATTCTTGTTGTTTTTGCTTCACTTGATTTTATATAGACACACACAATTATATATAAATTTAAATATAATTATGAATATATATAATAAAAAGGAATTTATATATATATATATATATATATATATATAAACTTTTGGCCGCTATACATACATAAACACACATAGACAGATGCGTGTGTGTGTCAAAAAATTTATATATACACATACTATTATTCTATACACACACACACTATATATGTATGTATATATTTATTTTAAATTTTAATATAAATTTAATTTTTTATCAATTAGTATTTTTTTTTGCTACAAAACACACATACGTACGTACGTACATACATTCATACATGCATACACACATACACATACATGCATACATACATACATACATACATACATATATATAATATGGAATGTTTACAAGTTTCCAATTAGAATTATAAATTTAAATATACATATATGTTGCACAATCACATAGAATTTTAAAAGTCATGAGCTTTTTATATAAATAATAAAGTTAAGTTTTATGTATAGCCATAGGCCAAAATAAAATTTGTATGTGCGTGCATCTGCGTATAGATATCCATTATATATAAGTTATACACCTTACATTTGATGTGATCATAAATAGAAATGGTGACATACGTATCCCATGCTGTTTATTTCATGAATTATTAAATTACAATATATTTTGTTAACCTGTTTATATCACATTGAAGTATTGTACATGTGATCATTAATAACGAATATATTTATATAAATCAACAAAGTAAGTTAAATTGGTCAAATTTCAAACTAAACGAAACACAGTTCATTATAATAGCAAAGTTGATGCTAAAATACAATTAATTTCAAAATGCAAAGTTACTTTTGTTGGAAAACAATGAATATGAGTTAATACGACTACATTGTTCAAGATAACACAAAACTGAGATCCAAAGTTAACAGAAGGAATATTTTTTGAAATTTGCTCATTTTTCTCTGTTACTAATGAACATGATCCAACAACGGTAAGACTATAGCTTGCTAATTTTAGCTTATATCTTATTTTATTTTTCCCAATATCTTTTCAAAGCATCTTCTCAAACCCGTATCTTTCCATACATCTATTACAATATTAATTTATCAACTTTTGTTGTATTTTCTCAAATAGTTACAGTAGTGGATCGTCCAACTGCATTTACCTAGCTTCAAATTATTTATAAACTAACATAAATCTTGAAAAACAATTGTGATTTACTTGAAATATACAGCCAACATGGTTCGAACTCATAAAACTTTGATTTATTTGTAATAAGCATATTTTTTTAATATATATTTTACCATTATAAATTATTTGAAAAAAAATTTGACGAATAATCAAATTAATTTATTTTTGTTTTTAAACCCTGTTGAGTAAACCTGGGAAAACCTAAACTGAACCCACGGTTAGACTCCAGCTAAGTCTATATGGTTGCAGTTTAAGGTTGTGTATGCCTATGATTGGTCCTGCAACTCATTCTTACATATATTGTGTGTAAGTTGTCTACGTTGCACAATACGCATTGTTTATAGTATCGATGAACAAAATCTAACTGTTGATGGTGCCAAAACCTTTACCACTTCCATGTTTTCGTTGTAGATTATTAGAACTTAGTTTGTTAAAGTATGAAAACTCCGGAATCTGTTTGCATCCATATCCGAAAAGAGGATAAATATATGTTATTTGAAAAAACGTGCAGATATGAAGACATATGTTACATTGTATGCATTTACACTTATTAACCGTTCAAAATAATTTTTATCATCATATTTGTTTCTTTTTCATATGTTCGTAAACAATGAGATTGAAAAAATTTATGTTGAACACAAATTTTCTATTCATAGTACTTGATTCGTCGGTCGGTAGCAAATAAAATAATTATTTGATATCCGCCATATCAATGGAGGTGTATATTTGGTATTCAAAAGTAATTTTAGATATAAGTACGAACATGATATTATCTTCATCGACTGTTCATTGACAAGTCTAATCAGAGATAACTAATTTTAATGAGGGGATAACTTTCACAATGACAAAAAATAATTGAAAACAAACTATAAAAGGTAGGCAAGTGAGATTAAGTTCAATTTATCATATTTTACGTACGTCTCAACCATTCATTAAAGCTATCATTATTCTTTCCAAGTGAAACTAATTGGGAACAGGGATGAACTCCAATCCATGAACCTATGAAATTTGATTGATGTTCTATATACCATGCATGTAAATAGAACAACCAGATGTTTACAATCAGAAGAAACAAATCTACGGTTGAACAATCCTTAGTTACGAATATTAGACATGCCAACCTAGATTTAATCTTATACATAGCTTAATCTATATGCTCTTTACCAATCATTCACACAAATACATGCACTAAGTTACAAAAGCTTGGTGAGCAGAAGATGTGCTACACATATTAATATTTGGCATTTCTTAAGGTTTGAAAAGTTTAAGTTGGCCACTAAAAAGTTTTACCAATTTAGAGGAGAAAGAGATATATGTCTGTTGTTAATTTTTATTATTTTTATTAACTGGGAGGACTAGACGTAACATTTTTAATTTCCATGATTTGACATAGATAGTCATGCTTAAATAGCAAATAATCAACTTATCCCAATTTTTGAACTAAAATCCCATCTCTTCATTTCTTACTTTTTAAATTTAAAATAAAATAAAATAAAAATGAAAAACGAATGGTTTGAATTTGTTTGTTAAACTTTATCCAATTATTTAGGGAAAAACATATGCATATGTGTATATAAAATGAGGGTTCAATGTCATTTTTAAACAGTGCAACATTCCTACAGAAATTCAGAAAGCTAGAGAAAGCCTTATTATTTAAAAACTATTATGTAAATCACGATGTACATACAAAATTGATTATACCACTAGCTAGCAACAGAAATCAGTCAAAGCTTAAGATATTGATTGTAACATCTAATCTTATTTCACATATTGAGTCATGTACGTACATAATTTGCTTCGCAGTGGAAGTCTTATTTGCGTTTTACTTTCCAATAAACTGGATTTATCTGTAGAATTAAATGAACTACGGTGGTGCGTATCTACACGGTTGATTTTTATTGTTATTGTTATTATTATTATTACTACTACTGCTGCTACTTTTGGGTGCAGTAGAGTATCTGTCTGTATATACGCTTTTGTACATGTATCCCAGTTTGTATAGTCTAGCTAGCACATCTCTATGGACAAAAGTAAAGAATCCGCACTTAGTCATATATAGCTGCATTTTATTGTGTAGCAAACTAAGCATTTTGAAGACACCAAATAATGGTCGCCAATTTGAGAATAAAATCTTTTATTCTTGATTTGTTTCACGTTTTACTTTCTTTTTGTCGGAGGTGGTTACTTTCCTCCATTTCAATAGTTATATATAATCTCTTCATTTATTAACGGAAAAAAAGAAAAAAATTAGTATGGCAGGGTCTACACTTGTAAAATTTTAAGCGCTCAATGTTAGATTGCAAAAATGATGTTTACCTGGATTTAAAAATTAAAAAATTAAAAAAATATAGTAATCATCAGTAGTAATTAGTGTTTTAAAGACCCGACCTAATCACGGTTCGACCACAATTAACCTTCTATCTTGGAGCGTGGAGCGTTGCTTTGAAAATAAAATAAGCTTGAAAATAAAATAAGCTTACGTGTTCATAAACCTTAAAACCTTAAAATACTTGTAGACCAACCTTTTTGAATCAGACGGTTATTTAAATTTAAGAAAAAAACTATTGGTTCACTCTTCAATTTTTTCAAATAATCGATTTAACAAATAATGTTATAACATCAATCACCAATTTATTAGATTATCTTATCAATTTTGGACGATATAATACATTATTAGTGTACGTTTTACAAATCATTGTTGAATTAAGCTTCTTTTATCTTAAAAAATTAGCAAATTTATAATTTTGCACTAAAATAATTATTGTAGAATTATTCTAATAAATATTTATTATCAAACGTTCAAAAATAATTTTTTAAGGTTAAAGTTTAGCATTAATTGAAATAATTTTACATTTAATAAAAAAATAGACAATAATGATTAATGTAGTTCTTACGATCTGATTGGTTGAACCACTATAACCTTTGACCTTACGCTAACACGGTATTCACGGTTTAGTATTCGAAACTATGGTAATGATGACAGGAGTTGTAAAAAAGAAAATTATGAAGAGGTATAACATTAGAACTTTTTACACGGCCTAACATTTATGACAGAAGGAAAACGTTTAACCCATGTAGGTGGATGGCAAGAGCATGCACAAGCGGAAGAGTGATGGTTGGCGGTGTGGTGGAGTACATGCGGCGACAATGACATTGGTGAGTGCAATGCAGATGAAGGTGTAAACCGAGGCAAGCACGATGAGCTGCATCAGCAAATGCAGGTGGCGACGACATCAACATGTGCAGGCGGCGGTGAATGGGTGACTATTGGCGGTCAAGGCGACGGCTACAACCCTGGACAGTTGAAATAAACAGTGAATATAAATGGTATATTAACATAGCATTATTTAAATATTAGGTACTTCATGCAAATTTCTTTATTATCGTATAAAAAATTCTATATATTTAATAGTTGAAATCTAATTTCAATTGTAACCATAGGGCAATGCAGTGTTAATTATAAAACATAATTATGTATCCATCATTTAGAAGACAGTCTCTAAACATTGTTAATTATGAGTTTCCACAACAGTGGTGTAACAAAATGGACCGAACCATGAATCGATTCATGCTGGTACAAGGTCAAAGATTTTAGTGGTTCAATTGGTCAGACAGTGAGAACCGCGTTGGTCGTTATTTTCTATTTTTTTTAATTGAAATGTAAAATTATTTCAATTAATGCTAAAATTTAATGATTATATTTAATATACTAAAATTTGAAACAATTATTTTTGAACATTTCATAATAGATACTAATTGGAATAATTCTATAACATTTTTTTGCACAAAATAATAATTTTTTTTTAAGATGAAAGAGGTTCAGTTCAAAATTGATTCATAAAATGTACATTAATAATGTATCATGTCATTCAAAATTGATAAGATAATCCAATAATTTTGTGGTTAAGCTTGTAAATTATTTGTTAAATTAATTATATGAAAAAATAAATAGCAAGCGATAGTTTTACGTCAAAATTGGAAGAACCGTGTGGTTCAAAGATGTCGGTCCAGACGTTTTTTTTAAAGATTTTGAGTTTAGACCATTGGTTCATGCACGTGCAATGTTATTTCATTTTCAAAACCGTAGCGTTTCAAGATTGAAGCTTAAACTTGGCTGAACTGAGATTGGATGGGGTTTTTATTAATAGACTGGCTTATTTAGTATTATGAGAGTCTAAACTTGTTCCAATTTCCAGCATTCCAAACAACCTTAGCATACATTCCTGGGGCTTTATTCAGAGCATTACGATTTTTTAATTATTAAAATACTTGGTTTTTTATTCAAAAAATTACGAAGTCTTAGCAGAAACAACTAAGCAATCACCCTTCAAAATCTATCTTATATAAATTCTCTTCTCATATCTATATCTATCTGCAGACATTCCTTGTCATTTCTTTTCGAATTAAGTGCCCAAAAGAGAAGAAGAAACAATAAGATTCAAATTAAAGCTGCCTCCCAAAAGCTTTCATGGATTCTTCTCAATGGGCTCAGGTTAGAGCTAGAAATTAATATTATGATTAATAATCTTTCCTTACTGATCTATGATTTAACTTAAATATTAAACTTTTCTTCTTCTCCTTCTTTTTTGAGATACATATGAACCTTTTGGCTAAATAAATTGACCTCTATCATTTTGCTTTTAGTCTTTTATCCATTTAAAGTGATAATCAAGTTCTTCACTTTATTTTACCTTTTCTTTTTTACTACTTTTCAGCTTTTTTGGATTAAAAGCAGTGCCACTATATGATATTATTTTGTTCAATAGAGGCACAAAGAAGCTTTTTCTTGTTTCTTATTATTGTTTTATTTATCTTTTTAACTTTTTAATATTATAATTAGTATTTTCAATAAAGATGCTAAGAGCACTGAGATAATTGCTGTGGTTGGCTATCTATATGTCTGTTTGTTGGTTAGTTCTTGCATGATTCCTATTTCATCTTTGATTTAAATGAAGAAAAAAAGAACCTCTTGCAAATTTCAGTTCTCTTCCTTCTATAAATATTTTCTGCAATTTTTTTTTGTTTAAATTCATAAATGAGCGCATATGTCTTACTAATAAGGTTTGTCTTCAGATCATATTTTAATCTCCGATTTATTTTTTAATTTTTTGACCACGCTTATGTTTTTTTATGAAAATTATTTGATTTGAACTTTATCATCCTGTATCTATTTTACAGTTAATTCCTATATATATATATATATATATATATATATATATATATATATATATATGTACACACACACACGTTTTCTTCTCTTCAAACCTTGATCATTTTTCTTTTGAGAGAAAAGTAGTTTGCTTAAATAAGATATTGATCCTATGAATTTTAATATCCTTTTCCATTCCATTATTTACAAACTACATTTTTTGGACAAGATAAGTACATCGTTTTTACATAAGATCATATGAATCCAGTTTCAAACTATTTAAATTGTTGACAAGAAAATCATGCTTTCATACGAAACCCAATATATTTTTTTTTCAAAACATTAGAAAGGAAAGAGTTGAATTAGCACTTGACAATTTCTTTAATAAAAGAAACTTCATTCTGCCCTAACTTCGCATATTTTTAATATTTAGCAACTAAGATTTCTACTTCTTATATATAGTTTTTTTTAAAATTTATTAATTATTCAGTTCTTGGATGACTTACAAATAGTATTGTAAAATATTAAGTTTTTTTATTTGATATATGCCCAACAAAAAATTTCCTATTCTAACTTAATGTTTTGTATTGATGATTTATAAACATTCATGTTATGTAATAACAATTCCTTAATTAGGTCTCCTCCACTACTAATAACTTCAACAATGGAACAAGACTACCACCACCACCACAACAATTAGTTGAAAAAAGAACCAGACCTGTAAAAGAACAAGCAGTCAACTGCCCAAGATGCAACTCAATAAACACAAAATTTTGCTACTACAACAACTACAGTCTCTCTCAACCAAGATACTTTTGCAAGACTTGTAGGCGATATTGGACAGAAGGTGGAACTCTGAGGAACGTTCCGGTTGGTGGAGGATCTAGAAAGAACAAAAAGCATTCTTCATCAAATAAAGCTGGTAATAATCAACCCACTAATCCAGTTATACCATCTAATTTGATTATGTCAAAGCCAAGTTATCAAGGACAAGATCTAAATCTAGGATTTGAAAACAACAACATGATGCTACCTCAACTGTTTGGTGCAAGCTTTAGTAATAATAATATTGAGAATAATAACAGTAGTGGTGGGCTTAGTGCTATGGAGTTGTTGAGGAGCACTACAAGTGCAATGTATGGCAGTGCTGCCATTCAAAATTATGGTGGTGCTAGTGACCATCATCATGTTAAGTTTCCATTGAATAGTGTTGGGGATCATGGCATGCATAATTTGTTCCCTTTTGGTGATATGAAGCAAGTGCATATGAAGTCGAGTAATGAGATTAATGAAGGGATAAATAAAGGGCAAGGAGGGGAGCAAGCAATTGTTTCATTTTGGAATGGTGTTGACAACGTGCAAGGTGGTGGTGAACCTTGGTAAAATTGTAAACCCTATAATTTGAGAATTCAAGGTGTGGTTAAGGTATATACAAACTTTTGTTAATTCTATGTGTCGTTTCAGTTAACGATGTTAGTGATTTGTTGTAGTTTATATCAAGTGTTGAACTCTTTGCTCTTAATTTGATGGTTGCCAGTTCAATTACAATGTTGCGATGCATTGTGCTTACAAAGGGTTTTTAAAAGGAATGGCAGAATATCTCAACTATTCTTGCGCAGTTGTTATCTTCACGTTTTCTTCTTTTACCTTATCGTGTTCGTGTAATTAAGTGAATCTTAATTGATGACTAATACTACTTTGTTAGGGTACAGGTTAAGGTACAATTTTGAACAATACATATACATATGTACATATATGTATATATGTATATGTATGTGTGTGTACATGTATATGTTTTGCTTATAAAAGAGTTTAAAACCGATTCTCATTCTCCTTCTCGTTATTTCTCTCTCTATTTTTTCAAAGTTCATCGCATCCAACACTACAAAAAACTTGGCCGCTAAGTTCATTTCGCCATGACATCATCAAAATCGGTTTGCTTTACAGCGAGACCAATGAACTCATCAGGCTAAGCATAACTACAAAATGACTTAGTACAACTTTTTGTTTACAATGTTCAATCGGTGAAATTGTAGTGAATAATTTTAGCAATTTATTCTTTTCAATAGTTTTTTTTTTTTAAGATCCATAGAACCAAGCTTCTGTTTGTAAACCCCGAGACAATATGCACTGATCCACGATAAATACTTCAAGTATTATTTTGAAAAGTTGCGATAAAAATGTGTTTAACCACTGTTTGCATTTTGCAGTTGTAATAACGATCTTTAATTACTTTCAATTTTTGACCGTCGTAAATAATAACTTATAACAAAACTTGATTTATAGCTATCTTACTTATAAGTTGTTGTAAGTGATTGTGTAACAAAGTAAATGTTGTTAACATGAAGATTCTAAGTATATAAGAAGGTCCACGCTAGGAAGTTTGACCATTCATGCTAACTAATCATGCAAAAAAATTGAAAAAACATAACAAAGTGAAAAAAAAAGAACTTAAATTTGAAATAATCTTTAAAAAATTGGAAAATTTCTAAATTTCATTGATTTCAATTTTTTTGTTGACCAATTAAATAATGAATTAGTTCATAGAATTCCAAATAATCGGTATAATAAATCGTTAAAATAAACTTATTTAACCAATGTAACCGACGTAAACGATCACTACCGAAAACATTGTAAACAGCGGCATAAATTGCCGATGAAAAAAACTACATTGGGAATTCCAATGTAGCACCAGTGAAATGACGATCATTTTTTTCATTTCACTATGCGTTCTAAATAAATTGACAAAAATGTTGGTACCCTGACCTATTTCGCAACGTCAGCCGAAAGTAATAAAAATAAATTAAAAATTCTTTTACCATAATGATAATATTTTTGTCGTCGGAATAATCATCGCCACAACAACATATATGACGATGAATTTTGAAATGTGCTTAGGAAATCTCTAATGAGACCAATATGCAAGGGATTCTAAAGGATTTCGCATGGAATTGCAAAGAATTAATTTGTTGCTAGGTTTTATCGCAAGAAAAAATAGGTCAACACACATTGTGCGATATCGACAGACTTCTGATTCATGCCACCCACATTCAAGCTAGCACCCTGGCTCGGATGTTTCTCGAAGCTAGTATCAATATTCACCCGTGTCATGAAGCCCACAAAAGGCTGCTAGTGATCTTGGCCCTTATCAAAGTGTCCCGCCCGATTCACACACAAACTCGCAAAACCCATTTAGTCATCGACAGACGAAAGCAAGGGATAACGCCCCGGCATGCGCCACGCCTTTCATCAGCCAAGTTGCCCAGCCAGTAGCCCACCCTCCAGCGAGGCCCCCTAGCCTATTTTCCTCATCGACCGCCCATGCCTCCTAAGGTTTCATGTTCAATCCGACCGGCTTTGGCCACAGGAGCCAAACCGCCCCTTTAAAGGAAGATTCACATGCACTATTCCTCTAGAAAACTGGCACAAACAACATTGTTCATCTAACAAGAGTGTTACTATGCAGTAACCACTCTATAACGTTTGCTGTCATTCTGGCAAAGCGCTCCTACTCCACCACTACCTTATCCCATAGCACATGTTCTTGATTAATGCATGCTCAAAGTATTGTCGACCAGCTAACAAATCATCTCAACAATATACTCCAAGTGTCATGCATTAGGCCGAGCAACACAATCAAAGGCCCAGCGTGATTTCAGTTGCTAAACTGCAATATTCTCAACCATTCAACATAGATTCCAATAGCTATAAATACACCAAGGCATGCATCCTTACAATGGTTGAATAGTACAAGCTCTCAAGTATTTACTTTCTTGATATTGTCTCTTATAATCTAAGCTACTGTAGGAGAAGTGAAGTAACAAGAAACTCCTCATGGTGGATGTAGATCAACTTTGATCAAATCACTCTAAATCTTATGTTTCTTTACATCTTACATACTTAACTTCCTCATTTTACATTTTAAATCACGGTGTTAGCAAGTGACATTTTTTACTGTCAACTCTTAATCATAACTCCTAGGTTGGTGATATTTTTAGCTAATATTTGAAAGGAGGGTTCCCCAAAAAGCTCTCATTTTTCTTCATTCTTTTATATAAATTCCTTTCACGTTCATACCTTGCAACGTCACAGTGAGAATGAAGCCTATAGCTTGAATAGTCACAACACCAACGGAGCCACCATGGATAATGTTATATGCCTCATCCTTCGATGGAGCAATAACAGGCTTAGCATTATCAACGACATGACCGGCATAGGATAACTTTCCTGTGACATGAATGACCCTAGGGCTAGAATGAGCGCCAAGTGTAAAGGCCCGCAAATCCGTACTCCTCGGAGCTGGCCAAAACCACCACTCGTCAGCTCAAAGTGGAACAAATGTGCGAGTCTTCGAGTAAAAGAAGAAAGAGGTAGAAGAAGAAGAAAAGAAAACAGCATCAGAATCACATATCGCAGCGGAATAAAATATAATCGATAGAATACAGTTTAAATACAAGAAATCTGTACTGTATACATATACATACATACCATCATCAGAGTACATCAATTAATCATACAGAGCCAACTATTGTACGATCATACACAGCGGAAATAATATACAAATACGGAAATACGCTCTGTCACCAGCAAGTCTCCTGAGCTCCAACACATAACCTGAATCGTGCTTAACTCGGTCTGACCCGAGCATCATATAAAACAACACCCGAGTCAATCTGGAATACCAGCGTGAGAAAATCACACTCAATTGGATTATTAAAGTTTCGAAAATCCTTTGAAAACAAAAGCATCTCGTAAGACCACGCCACAAATAAACATGTCGGGTTTTTACCTTACGATAGCTAAAACATTTTTTTATAGAAATCCTCTGATATTATAATAGGGTCTATATACAAATACTTATAAAATAGCCGAAATTGTTACATCTATTAAATTCCAGCTACTAGCCACAGAGTGGGTAATACAAACAAAACTCGTACATGGCTCGTAGGGAGAATGGATTTCCATCAATGGCTGGGCTACTGGGGTACCGTCCGTCACAGTACCTGGCCTAGATCAGAGTACCGAGGAGTACGCCCGCTCCCCTGCAACACAAAACCGGAACCATTCCTTACTGAACAGTCCCGAACAAGATAACCCCGTGGTTGGCGCTACCAACCACCCACTAAGCCGAATATAAAGGGACATCTAGACAGGGGAAAATCTTGTCCTGCTTGGGCATGACCCACCTAACCTTGCTGCACCTCCCCTGTTTTAGCCATTCCCGGTTGATGGGGCTTGAGGTTAAGCGTTACCTTTCAAGAACACATCACTTAGAATGTTCATCTTCCACCTGACGATGTTTTGAAAGCATCCAATCCATACAAGTTGCCCTGGGTCTGGACAAACCGAATCACCGTCTTCAACTCTTCACGGTCTTCATTCGAAATCGTTCAAACCGGATCGAAGTGGTTTTCGGATAATTAAATCCGATCCCGGACTCTTTGAAACGATCAGCGCATTGTCCAATATTGATAGTCGGTTATTTAACTATCAATTAATCATACACAAGCAACCATCAAATAATTTCAACAAATTATTTATCTCAAATATCATTCAGATATTATTTCCATTTTAACCCATCTGAATCAAATTTCACAGTTCTTTTATTTCCATGAAATCACTTAACTCAATCTGATTTAACCCTTGAAAATATTTCTTATTTTCTCATTCTCTTCTCAAAATCAATTTATACTTTGTTTATAAATTTTCCACCTCGATTCCTTCACTTAATAAGATTTCTCCTAAATCTATCTCATTTAGTAACTCACTTATCAACACAAGAGGATTATTAATTGGATTTTAAAAGCATTTGAAACACATTTAGGTTTATAAAATAAGAAGTATAGTTTTATAAATTTACGGTTTAAGAGAAATAGTTAACATAAAAATTAGAGTTCATATTCAGTTAATGATAAATTGTAAAACTGGTTTTAGAAAATTAAAGTTTATTATAAATATTTGCCTATCCTTCGAAAATAACTAATTCGAAAACATTTTAAATTCAAGAAATAGTTTACAAAAATTTATAGTGTAGTAATTTAGAATACTCCTTTTAAACTAAGTTTATAATTTTAGAAAACCCAATAGTCATCCACAAATTCCTCTTGACCCTATTCTCATTTCTTACTTCTAGAAATATTCAACTATTTCCTTCCAAAACCAATTTTCATAACTCAAATCAATTTCTTACCATGACTTATCTCATTACGTATTCGCTAATACTTTCTATCTCATTTATAAACTCCGTTTATAAATTTATAACTCCCTGAGTTTTCCCTTTTATTTAGTTATGAAGACAATTTATTCAACAATCCTATTTTTAAAATTTTATTCTTTAATTCAATTCCATATTGTTCCTTAATAAAATTCCATTTCATTTCTTAATAAAATTCCCTTATTTTATTTCTTAATATAGTCCTCCTATTTTATTTTCTTAATATAGTTCTCCTTTACTTCAAATCTATTCATCGATTACAATATTTTCTTTAAGTCTTTGTACATAATTTAATTTTTCTCAAACTCAACTTTAACTAATGTTAAGTCTAACCAAAGTAATAGATATCCTTTGAATTTTACTTTAGTCTCAATAGAAGTAAATTCAAATCCTTAAGAAATATTCTTTTAATTTAAATTTCATTCAACTTTCTTCAACTAAATTATTTATAGTAAATTCCAATTTCCATATAAATTTAATTTGCATGCAAATCCATATCAATATCATTCATCCTGTCATATGGCAACAATATATATATATATATATATATATATATATATATATATATATATATATAACAAATAAATATCTTTGAGGAATCCTGTTGGATCCCTCCAACCTGTTTCCCTGCATCCACAAATGTTAGCACAGTAACATATCAATTCTACTTTCAAATGGACATTACAGTATATGGGTTATGATATTAATCTGTGAATAAATTATTATCAATCAACAAAACACATCCAATAATTTAAATTTCACATTTAAATTTAATTTAGGGCATCCAAATGAGTGAGAAAATCTCACATTTGCTTTTAAGTTGCAATTCTGTCCAATCTCGACTTGTTTTCCCTATTTTTGACCTTGAATAAATATTAGACGAATTTTATTAATATTCGAATAATAGAATAATAAATTTATCGTTTAACATTTTAATTGACTTACAATTTATTTAAGCTATTTATTTCCCGACTTTAAACTTTATCTAACAATTATATGAACTTTATAAATATTCGTAATAATCGATCGATAAATTTCCATTTTATAATTTAATGAACTGATAATTCAAAATTGAATTTCACAAGTATTTGAAAAAAATTCAACAATTAATTTCTTTAATAAATTTAACTTACTAATTACTTAGTTTTAAACTGAAAACATTTTCTTCTAAAAATCTTTTTATTAGCTGAAATAATTAAAACAAGTTAATTAAACAAATTTTTCACCAGACCATTATTATTAAAAGTAAATTTAGAAATTTTTTAAACTATGTAAATTTATTAAATTAAAAAGCAGATAAATAAAATACCTCACTGGCAACAGACACGAGACCACTGCATGAATCCAACGCGCGTCCCCGGCCTCCTCCAACCCTGGCGACAACACTCCGACCCAAGCTCCACCGTCACTTCTCCTATAGCCGCACAACATCGCAGCCTCCACTGAACCACGCGACCGCCCCACTCGAGAACAACCACGTCGCCTTCAAGTCGAGCAACCGCCATGCTCCCAGATCAAACCACACACATCGCGCGCCTCGCGATGCTCGCCACGAGAATCCCATCACAACGACATGTCACGAGTCTTATTTGCACGCGCGAAATCGAACACGAATTGATTTAGGGTTTTTCCTTTTTTTTTTTAATAAGAGCCGATGAATCGGTTAAAGGAGAAAGAGGGGGAATCGAAGAGGATTTCGGCATTTAACCCATAAGGGTGGGTTTCTGAGAAGAGGTAGGTATGCAATTAAAAGGAGAAGGCGGCCATTGTACGTAAATTTTGTTTTAAACCGTAATTACTTTGAACAGAATTTAGTTTTTTCTTAAATTTTGAAGAGAAAGGGGGCTTTCCAGAGAAGGCTCGGCTAAGGTTTCCTTTTATTTGATTGTCTGGACTCTTCTTTATTTTTATTATTTTATATACATGTTATTACCTCAACCTATCACAATTCTAATTAATTATTTTCTAAGCGTTTACATTCCGTACGATCATACGATAGCTCCGAATGCTACAAAATTTGAAATCCGGCAATAATTAAATATTACGGATCCAACGGAACAGGTTTCGTTAAATTCCGAGATTGTGCCTCGGAAGGCTATTTTCAATTGTCAATTTAAACAACGTAAATTTAAAATTGAACAAACGGCAGTTAAATTCAATTTTAATCCATCTATTATTCTCACTATTATTAATATAAATTTTATAAGCCGTTAAAATATTTTCAACAAACTTATAATTCCAAATTTAAATCATTTACTCAATTGTCAATTACTATTTAATTTATTCAATTAATTGTTATATTTAAATTCTGAGTTCTTAAATTCATTTTAAATATCACAAATTAACTGTTGAAAAAGCCGGGTCGTTACGTTCCTCCCCCCTTAAAAGAATTTCGTCCCCGAAATTACTAGCTAGGAAAAATGGTCCAATACCCGTTATTATTACTTCACAATCAACAATTCAACATCCTACCAAACTACCTTTCTAATAAAAGATGCATTACCCTTCTTATTAACTTTCTAAACTTTCCTTAGTTTCAAACTATACTATTGTTTAACCAACCAAGTTTCAATTTACAACCAAATTTTGCATTATCAAAATTTTCTCAAAATTTTTCTAACACCCTAAATTCCCGAAATTTTTTGCCAGCATCTCCTTTGCGCGGCTAGCTTGGTACAACTACAAAATGGCTCTACGGCCTCTCAAAAACGCAAAAGAAAACAAAAAGCCAAGTGGCTCGATCAAAACCCCAATCAATTTCCATATAGAAATTCAAACACATACCTTTTGTCGAGCATTTCTTATTTATCTTCTGAAATCAAAATCAATTCTCTTTACCTTTAATTACCTGCATATCTTACACAGCAATATATCCAATCACAATATTCAAAAACATTTTATCGACTTCCCTACAAATGTCAATATCTATTCATTCAAATATTATTTTAGATTATATTTGAAATACCAATTCCCGAGTGAAAATGCATAATTCCTTACTTAAGTTAGTATAAGCATTTTATGTTTCTTTTATTTATTTTCATCTTACCACTTTAGTTTGTATTCATTCTTATTCAATTGATTCTTCCATTTCCATGTGAATTCAATTTATCTTTAACTCTGAATATTTAAATTCTATTTTTCATTTATATCAAATTCATATCATTATTTTAAATAAGTTTTATTCACTAATTTATTTCAAGTTTCAATTTGAAAACGTTCATCGTTAACAAAATTTTCAAAAACTTCAAAAAATTTCTAACTCCCAAAATTTCTGAAATTTTTTTGGCAGAATCCCCTTTGTATGGAGGAGCTTTTGCAATTTGACAATAGATATAAATATATATACATCGACCCACGCGGTCGGAAAAACCAAAAACAGTTCATATTTCCTAGTTTGTATTGCGTTGGCGTACCTTATTTAGCATTTTAAGCAAGCGACATCTTTTATTTTAGCATTTACGTGCCCAAAGTCCCGCTATACAGTCTTTTGGTACCTGTACTTACTCAGTTTATAAACATAAGTAACATATTTATGAAAATTTATAACATTGCATTCATTTAAGCAACCACAACACATCAATAACATAAGTAATGCATTACAAATAACTTCATAACTAATTTATATAATTTCCAACCTAGTTCCATTCGTTTATAACTGACACAAATACCGTTTGCATTCAACTTTAAGTGAGTTACACACATCTACTTAACTGCAATTCATAATTATGCCCAAACAAACCCATTTTCCATTTAATTGAATTCGAAAATCAATTTCTGCTTCTTAACAATTCAAAAATCAAGTTTATTTACTTCTATTATTCCATAGCATTTTATTTAATCATGTTTACGACAACAACAATTATTTCATGCAAATTCAACAATATTCATTCAACATACAATTTCTTTAGTTTTACAACTGTTTTAAAATTGATTCCAACTCAAGTTATATGAATTTCATTCCATTCTAATTTATTTTTAAACCATGTCTTTGCATTGATTTTATTCGAAACCATTTTTATTAAGCTCGACAACTTTAACGCTTAAAATTTAACAATCATGTCCTAAATTTATATGAGTCATGCTTTATTGAATTTTAGACTTAAGTTAATTTACTTCAAATTATTTAACTTTCATAACTTAAATTTATTTCATTTGTCCATAAATTCTTTTCCAAATTTAATTTGATTTTATTTAAATCAAATCCCTTTCATTTACTTCTTAACTCAATTAATTATTTCATTTAAAAATTTCAATTCCCATGTGTTAACCCGCCTTTTTACAAGGCCACGGATAGGCGGATTTAACTTAAACAACTTCACAACTATCGAGACTAAAGTATGATGGGTTTGGTTTAAAATGATGAAGTTCACTTGGATATGTCATTGGGAAAAGGAGTGGAGAAATTACATGGCTCGGCCTAGGCAGTTTGGCAGATGTCGCTCGACATTTGGATTGTTCGGCATTTGGATGGTCCGGCATTAGAGGGATCGTTCGGCATTGGACGAACATTCGGCATAGAAGGATCGTTCGACATTGGACGAGCGTTCGGCATTGGACCTCGTTCGGCATCGGCGTATGGTTCAGCATCCATGAACGTTCGACATCTATGAACGTTCGGCATCTATGAACGTTCGGTATCTATGAACGTTCGGCATTTAGAAGCCCTCGGCATTAGAGATCGTTCGGCATCGGATGGATCATTCGACATCAGGTATCGTTCGACATTGGATGGATCGTTCGGCATCAGTGGGCATTCGGCATGGCAACCTCGTTCGGCTTACGAGTGAGGTCGGCATGGCTACCTCATTCAGCATTCAACTGTTTCAATCAACCTCGTTCGGTATACATGGATCAGCATCGAGTGGCTCGGCATTGATGGGATACGGCTCTGCCCAGATGGCTCGGCAAATGCCGCTCGGTCAGGGACAAAGGGTATACGAGGCTCGGCAATGGCCTTGTTGGGCCCAAGCTATTCAAGAGGCCCAACAACTCAGGATTCGCCTATAAATACAGCATATGGGGGATCTTCATGGGGATCTTCGGCTTCTTCCTCTTCTTCTTCTCCTATACTCTCTGACCTTCTATTTTCTAAGGCTAAGGCTAGCCTACCACTTTGTAACTATAACTGATTCTCATATCAATAACAAGGAAATTATTGGAGTG
This sequence comes from Allium cepa, assembly GCA_030765085.1. NCBI lineage: Eukaryota > Viridiplantae > Streptophyta > Magnoliopsida > Asparagales > Amaryllidaceae > Allium > Allium cepa. Next base: position 572,725,862 of record CM060935.1, read on the forward strand.
GACGTAGGCCAGAGTTAGCCGAACCACTATAAAATCTGTTGTTCTTTACTGCTTTCATTTTAATTTTAACTGTTCTTCATATTACTACTCTCTACACACACTCTATCTGTTATCAGTAACTTTTAATTGGTGCTTTCATTTACACTCGGGTGTTAGTGACCAATTTTGGCGCTAACATTTTGGTGCTTTCACTGAGAATTGAACTCAGGAATTTTGGAGTTAGAAACTTGGATTTAAAAGAGCAATGGCTAGACCATCAGCAAGGAAACAAGTAATGGAAAGGAGCAATCAGGAGGGAAGTCAAGAGGCTTCCTCTGGAGATGGAGCAGGTGGAGCATCCATTTACATCACTAGAGAGGAAATGGAGGCGATGATGAAAAGACAAGAGGAGATGATGCAGACTCTTCTCAGACAATTTGCACAAACAGAAAATGCAGGAGCTCAGATCCGTGGAGCTGGATCAGAAGCACTCAACCAGCAAGCAGAGGGAATAGCTCGGCAGGGGGCAACCCCCAATCAGCAAACAACTATCAATCCAGATGGATCTAGACTTGGGGGCATACCACCAGGCAATGTTGGACCAACCCATGGAGGGATACCAGACGATGTTGTGCAACCCGACACCAACAGGAGTGCAGGAGTGCGAGATGAGGAGTATGTGCCAGAATTCCCTCATAAACTCGGGGGCCAAACCAGAGGCGATGAACAAAGATTGCATCTCGGAGACAATGACAGGTTGGCAGAGATGGTTAGAAAAGCTATGAGAGGCGGTTTGGTAAACAAAGATTTGGAGGATGTTAATAGGAGTCCTTTTTCTCCAGCAATCAGACAAGCCAGAAACCCACCAGATTTCAAGTTACCATCGCTGGACATGTATGACGGGAGAACGGACCCCACGGTTCATCTAACGAAGTATATGAGGCATATGGAAGTGATGGGGGCATCAGAGGAGGTTATGGCCCGATGCTTCCCATTGTATTTGACAGATATCGCAGCTATGTGGTTTAGACAGATGGAGAATGGTTCTATCGGCACATGGACGGAGCTAATTGAGAGGTTTATGAGACAGTTTCAGGTCCACATAGTTAGACCCAAGAACGTGATGACTCTGACATCTATGAAACAATGGAAAGGGGAATCGCTCAGGGACTTCTTAACCAGATTCAACGCAGCGGTAGCCTCAGTGGATCGACCCGATCCGTCAATGGTTTTGATGGCAGCCGTCTCGGGAATCGCGGATAACTCGGATTTCAAAATATCATTGGAACGGGACCCACCGAGGGATCTCGGGGAGTTCTATCATGAGGCGGAAAGGTTCTTGAGACAGGAGGATGCGCAGGCTGAGAGAGTAGGGAGAGAGGCTGAAGCTTATGCAGTGAGGGGTGGAGGTCCATCCAGGGAGGATCTAAGTAAAGATGATAAAGGAAAACGAATGGAAATGGTGGCACTTCGAAGAAACCTCGGAGGGAGTCAAAGTTTTCTTCTTACACAGATTTAACTGAGACTCTAGAAAGGATTTACTTGGACACTCGAGGGCGGCTCCAATACCGAAGGCCAGAAAAGAGAGAGCCTTCAGAATACGAACGGACATCGGGAAAGCATTGCCTATTCCATGAGCTGAATGGGCACAACACAAACGACTGTAGGCATTTGAGGGATATCATTGAGGAGCATGTAAGGAATGGTCACCTACAGCAATATGTCAGGAATCGAACTACGGCAGGGGAGCAAGAGCAGCCACCACCTACCTCTAGCAATGGCGGCATTGGGTCTGGTCAACGCCGGTTTACTATCAACTAAACAGGTTCATGGTTTTGAATAAGTAATAGAACTCAAAGTAATACAGCTAGGTCACTTACACACGTACGGGATTGAGGACGGTCCCTAGGCGTGCTTTGAGATGACTGAAATCCGTACTACTTGAGTCTATGAAATTCTGCTTTCTTTCTAGTTTTCTGCAAACTTTGGTTCTCTCTTTCGTATTTCGGACATTTACTTTTCTTTGGTATGGTTTTGGAGTTTGGATTGAACTCCCGATTTGGTTGGTTTTTTCTTGGTTTCCCCTTCTGGTTTAGATGTTTGATTTTTTGATACGGATTTGTTCTCTCTTTCGCATTTTGGACATTTACTTTTCTTTGGTATGGTTTTGGAGTTTGGATTGAACTCCCAATTTGGTTGGTTTTTTCTTGGTTTCCCCTTCTGGTTTGGATGTTTGATTTTTTGATACGGATTTGTTCTCTCTTTCGCATTTCGAATATTTACTTTTCTTTGGTATGGTTTTGGAGTTTGGATTGAACTCCCGATTTGGTTGGTTTTTTCTCGGTTTCCCATTCTGGTTTGGATGTTTGATTTTTGATACGGATTTCTGGTTTTATATTTGGTTTTGGATCAATGTAATAAACAGTTCAGGTTTTATAATTACTGCCCAGACGGGAGAGATGGGGCAATGGTCACAAGTTACGAGTCCCTTCGCCGGAGAGCGAAGAAATGGACTCGGGTAGAATATAAAAAGTCCTTGACCGGAGAGTCGAGGCCGGAGAATATAAAAAGTCCTTGACCGGAGAGTCGAGGCCGGAGAATATAAAAAGTCCTTGACTGGAGAGTCGAGGCCGGAGAATATCAAAATCCTTAGCCGGATTGCTGAGGCCGGTGAATATCAAAGTCTTTGACCGGAGAGTCGAAGCCGGAGAACATACAAGCCCGTGATGGAAAAGTCAAGGCTGGAACAGGATAACACGACCCGACGAGGTCTACAAAATCAAGATTAAGCCCAGAGAGGTTAGTTCAACATCCAGGGACACTGGACCAAGGCCGTCATGTGTGGATTACGCTCGACAAGAACCCGATGAGGCTAGCTTAACATCCAGGGACGCTGGATCACGGCCGTCAGGTGTAGATAGCGCTTGGCAAGAGCCCGGAGAGGTTGTGGATTTGGATATCGACCCAGCGAGGTCCTGCATTCGGTTTTTGGCTAATGGATAAGGATGGTTTGGGACTCGATTGTCGAGTTCGGATGGACATGAAATTGGCTCAAAGCTTTGGTTATTGGATTTGGAATTGGATATCGACTCGGAGCAGTCAAGGATGATATACTCTGGCAATATGGCTATGGACTTTGGATATTGGCTTCGGAACTATTCAAAACACGCCTTGTTATCACAAGGCATGTTTTGGGGGGCAAGTGTTAACCCGCCTTTTTACAAGGCCACGGATAGGAGGATTTAACTTAAACAACTTCACAACTATCGAGACTAAAGTATGATGGGTTCGGTTTAAAATGATGAAGTTCACTTGGATGTCATTGGGAAAAGGAGTGGAGAAATTACATGGCTCGGCCTAGGCAGTTTGGCAGATGTCGCTCGACATTTGGATTGTTCGGCATTTGGATGGTCCGGCATTAGAGGGATCGTTCGGCATTGGATGAACGTTCGGCATAGAAGGATCGTTCGACATTGGACGAGCGTTCGGCATTGGACCTCGTTCGGCATCGGCGTATGGTTCGGCATCCATGAACGTTCGGCATCTATGAACGTTCGGCATCTATGAACGTTCGGCATCTATGAACGTTCGGCATCTATGAACGTTCGGCATGTTCGGCATCTATGAACGTTCGGCATTTAGAAGCGCTCGGCATTAGAGATCGTTCGGCATTGGATGGATCGTTCGACATCAGGTATCGTTCGACATTGGATGGATCGTTCGGCATCAGTGGGCATTTGGCATGGCAACCTCGTTTGGCTTACGAGTGAGCTCGGCATGGCTACCTCATTCAGCATTCAACTGTTTCAATCAACCTCGTTCGGTGTACATGGATCGGCATCGAGTGGCTCGGCATTGATGGGATACGGCTCTGCCCAGATGGCTCGACAAATGCCGCTCGGTCAGGGACAAAGGGTATACGAGGCTCAGCAATGGCCTTGTTGGGCCCAAGCTATTCAAGAGGCCCAACAACTCAGGATTCGCCTATAAATACAGCATATGGGGATCTTCATGGGGATCTTCCTCTTCTTCTTCTCCTATACTCTCTGACCTTCTATTTTCTAAGGCTAAGGCTAGCCTACCACTTTGTAACTGTAACTGATTCTCATATCCATAACAAGAAAATTATTGGAGTGGACGTAGGCCAGAGTTAGCCGAACCACTATAAAATCTGTTGTTCTTTACTGCTTTCATTTTAATTTTAACCGTTCTTCATATTACTACTCTCTACACACACTCTATCTGTTATCAGTAATTGTTAATTGGTGCTTTCATTTACACTCGGGTGTTAGTGACCAATTTTGGCGCTAACACCATGTTCGATTCATTCTCGAACTTATTTAATTAAATTCAAGACCATTTTCATTTTCATTTTCATTTATACACAATTAGATTTTGTTTGCACTTCTAACCATTTATATTTAATCCAATTTCATTTTCTTTGCTAACCAATCCAAGTTGAATTTTATATTTATAATTCAAGGTCTCTTCCTCCCATTTACTTTAATTCGCTTTCCACTTTTATTAATTTACCATTCAACTTTTATTTAACCTATTCAAAGTTTATCCACATATTCAAGTTACTAATTTATCCCAAATTAGTTTACTCCCAATTTATAATTCAATATTTGATTTTTAGCTTCAAAAATCTTTTCATTTAAATTTCTTTGGTTCAATTCTATTTTATAATTCAGGTTTGGATTTCTATTCATTTCCCAAATTCAACCAATTCTATTTGACTTATTTATTCCATCTTAATTTTATAAGTCCACTTCTTATTTATCTTCACATTTCCATTTATTTTCAGTTAACCATATTCCCATTTTTATATATATATATTTTTTAGTTCGGGATTTATACATTTTGACTTAACCAAGAATATATTTTATTTCAACGCTACTCGCTTCTTTTATAAGCTATCGAAGTCTTATTTATTCAAATTCAAATTTCACTTAACTCGGCTTACATTAAATTCAACTTCATTTCATTATTATGAATTTTACCAAAGTGAGAGTTTTATTACAATATCATCTACATCTCAATTTAATTCATCTTCATTCAAATTCACACATTAACTTAGCTTAAGTTAATTCCAGTACAATCAAAGTTTTCAATCCAATTAAATTTGCTATTCACTATCCATTCACATCCAAAGTTTAAGGTACTTTACCAATCTATTTTATTCAATGAACTTTCACTTTCATCGAAATCACCTTTCCATAAATTTTAAATCTTAAGTTAATTTTATTTATTGTAACTTCTTACTTACATTCATTTCCAATTTATTTGATACTCTAGCCATTCTAAATTTGTTAAGATAATATCCAGGGCCAATTTATTCCATCCATACTTGATTTGGATTTTATTTGTAAATTCAAACTATCTTTACTTTAGTCCAATTCATAATAATTGAGATTCATATTTAATTTTACTTAACGTTTCAATGGAATTTCTATTTATAACTCGGGTTTCATCACCTAATCCCATTACAATTTAATTCAAATATAACTGAATTTTATTTCCAGTTTAATTCAATTTACTTCCATTCACATAACTTGAATTAATTTCAATCCCCTTCAAGTTTTATTTCTCATTTCAACTTCACTTAAAATCTACTAATTTATCCTTTCCAAATCATTAAATAAATTTGCAAGTTTTAGATTTTAAATTTTAATCCAAGTTAAATTCCCTTTTTAACTTTTCACTTTAAATTTTAATTCCAAAATTCAACATTTAATGTTTTTCCTTGATTAGATAACTATTTTAAATTTAATTATCTCATTTGTCAAAGATATTATCATCCAAACATCCAGGTTATAATAATTTCAGAATATATTCCTTTTTTTATCAAAATATATTTTGGTTGAAATTATTTCATTCACCCACTTTTGAAAATCAATATTGTATCGAATTGCTCTATTTAAGTGTTTAGAAACCCCTTCGATACAGTTTTCGAGGCTGCGCCGACGAAGGTTCATATACCACTCAATAAATCAATCAACGCAGTATAAAATCATTTTATATTCACTAACAAATACGCACTCATATCTATAAATACGCTCAAACTCATTCTAGAGTACCATTGACTCTATTTATAATGAGTAATTCCCCACCAGAGCCAAGGTTCTCGCTTAACCTTTCAGCTCTGATACCAAGTGTAAAGGCCCGCAAATCCGTACCCCTTCGAGCTGGCCAAAACCACCACTCGTCAGCTCAAAGTGGAATAAATGTGCGAGTCTTCGGGTAAAAGAAGAAAGAGGTAGAAGAAGAAGAAAAGAAAACAACATCAGAATCTCACATTGCAGCGAATAAAATATAATCTATAGAATACAGTTTAAATACAAGAAATCTGTACTGTATACATATACATACATACCATCATCAGAGTACATCAATCAATCATACAGAGCCAACTATTATATGATCATACATAGCGGAAATAATATACTAATACGGAAATACGCTCTGTCACCAGCTCGTCTCCTGAGCTCCATCATATAACCTGAATCCTGCTTAACTCGGTCTGACCCGAGAATCATATAAAACAACACTTGAGTCAGTCTGGAATACCAGCGTGAGAAAATCACACTCAATTGGATTATTAAAGTTTTGAAAATCCTTTGAAAACAAAAGCATCTCGTAAGACCACGCCACAAATAAACATGTCGGGTTTTTACCTTACGATAGCTAAAACATTTTTTTATAGAAATCCTCTGATATTATAATAGGGTCTATATACAAATACTTATAAAATAGCCGAAATTGTTACATCTATTAAATTCCAGCTACTAGCCACAGAGTGGGTAATACAAACAAAACTCGTACAAGGCTCGTAGGGAGAATGGATTTCCATCAATGGCTGGGCTACTGGGGTACCGCCCGTCACAGTACCTGGCCTAGATCAGAGTACCGAGGAGTACGCCCGCTCCTCTGCAACACAAGGCCGGAACCATTCCTTACTGAACAGTACCGAACAAGATAACCCCATGGTTGGCGCGACCAACCACCCACTAAGCCGAATATAAAGGGACATCTAGACAGGAGAAAATCTTGTCCTGCTTGGGCATGACCCACCTAAACTTGCTGCACCTCCCCTATTTTAGCCATTCCCGGTTGATGAGGCTTGAGGTTAAGCATTACCTTTCAAGAACACATCACTTAGAATGCTCATCGTCCACCTGACGATGTTTTGAAAGCATCCAATCCATACAAATTGCCCTGGGTCTGGACGAACCGAATCATCGTCTTCAACTCTTCACGGTCTTCATTCGAAATCGTTCAAACCGGATCGAAATGGTTTTCGGATAATTAAATCTGATCTGATCCCAGACTCTTCGAAACGATCAGCGCATTGTCCAATATTGATAGTCAGTTATTTAATTATCAATTAATCATACACAAGCAACCATCAAATAATTTCAACAAATTGTTTATCTCAAATATCATTTAGATATTATTTCCATTTTAACCCATCTGAATCAAATTTCACAGCTCTTTTATTTCCATGAAATCACTTAACTCAATCTGATTTAACCCTTGAAAATATTTCTTATTTTCTCATTCCCTTCTCAAAATCAATTTATACTTTGTTTATAAATTTTCCACCTCAATTCCTTCACTTAATAAGATTTCTCCTAAATCTTATCTCATTTAATAACTCACTTATCAACACAGGAGGATTATAAATTGGATTTTAAAAGCATTTGAAACACATTTAGGTTTATAAAATAAGAAGTATAGTTTTATACAATTTACGGTTTAAGAGAAATAGTTAACATAAAAATTAGAGTTCATATCCAGTTAATGATAAATTGTAAAACTGGTTTTAGAAAATTAAAGTTTATTATAAATATTTGCCTATCCTTCGAAGATAACTAATTTGAAAACATTTTAAATTAAAGAAATAGTTTACAAAAATTTATAGTGTAGTAATTTAGAGTACTCCTTTTAAAATAAGTTTATAATTTTAGAAAACCCAATAGTCATCCACAAATTCCTCTTGACCCTATTCTCATTTCCTACTTTCAGAAATATTCAACTATTTCCTTCCAAAACCAATTTTCATAACTCAAATCAATTTCTTACCGTGGCTTATCTCATTACGTATTCGCTAATACTTTCTATCTCATTTATAAACTTCGTTTATAAATTTATAACTCCTTGAGTTTTCCCTTTTATTTAGTTATGAAGACAATTTATTCAACAATCCTATTTTTAAAATTTTATTCTTTAATTCAATTCCATATTGTTCCTTAATAAAATTCCATTTCATTTCTTAATAAAATTCCCTTATTTTATTTCTTAATATAGTCCTCCTACTTTATTTTATTAATATAGTTCTCCTTTACTTCAAATCTATTCATCGATTACAATATTTTCTTTAAGTCTTTGTACATAATTTAATTTTTCCCAAACTCAACTTTAACTAATGTTAAGTTTAACCAAAGTAATAGATATCCTTTTAATTTTACTTTAGTCTCAATAGAAGTAAATTCAAATCCTAAAGAAATATTCTTTTAATTTAAATTTCATTCAACTTTCTTTAACTAAATTATTTATAGTAAATTCCAATTTCCATATAAATTTAATTCGCATGCAAATCCATATCAATATCATTCATCCTGTCATATGGCAACAATATATATATATAATAAATAAATATCTTTGAGGAATCCTGTTGGATCCCTCCAACCTGTTTCCCTGCATCCACAGATGTTAACACAGTAACATATCAATTCCACTTTCAAATGGATATTACAGTATATGGGTTATGATATTAATCTGTGAATAAATTATTATCAATCAACCAAACACATCCAATAATTTAAATTTCACATTTAAATTTAATTTAGGGCATCCAAATGAGTGAGCAAATCTCACCTTTGCTTTTATGTTGCAATTCTGTCCAATCTCGACTTGTTTTCCATATTTTTGACCTTGAATAAATATTAGACGAATTTTATTAATATTCGAATAATCGAATAATAAATTTACCATTTAACATTTTAATTGACTTACAATTTATTTAAGCTATTTATTTCCCGACTTTAAACCTTATCTAACAATTATATGAACTTTATAAATATTCATAATAATCGATCGATAAATTTCCATTTTATAATTTAATGAACTGACAATTCAAAATTGAATTTCATAAGTATTTGAAACAAATTTAACAATTAATTTCTTTAATAAATTTAATTTTCTAATTACTTAGTTTTAAACTGAAAACATTTTCTTCTAAAAATCTTTTTATTAACTGAAATAATTAAAACAAGTTAATTGAACAAATTTTTCACCAGACCATTATTATTAAAAATAAATTTAGCAATTTTTTAAACTATGTAAATTTATTAAATTAAAAAGCAGATAAATAATATACCTCACTGGCAACAGACACGAGACCACTGCATCCATCCAACGCGCGTCCCCGGCCTCCTCCAACCCTAGCGACAGCACTCCGACCCAAGCTCCACCGTCACTTCTCCTATAGCCGCACAACATCGTAGCCTCCACTGAACCACGTGACCGCCCTACTCGAGAACAACCACGTCGCCTTCAAGTCGAGCAACCGCCATGCTCCCAGATCGAACCACACACATCGCGCGCCTCGCGATGCTCGCCACGAGAATCCCGTCACAACGACATGTCGCGAGTCTTATTTGCACGCGCAAAATCGAACGCGAATTGATTTAGGATTTTTCCTTTTTTTTATAAGAGCCGATGAATCGGTTAAAGGAGAAAGAGGGGGAATCGAAGAGGATTTCGGGATTTAACCCATGAGGGAGGGTTTCTGAGAAGAGGTAGGTATGCGATTAAAAGGAGAAGGCGACCATTGTGCGTAAATTTTGTTTTAAACCGTAATTACTTTGAACAGAATTTAGTTTTTTCTTAAATTTTGAAGAGAAAGGGGGCTTCCCAGAGAAGGCTCGGCTAAGGTTTCCTTTTATTTGATTGTCTGGACTCTTCTTTATTTTTATTATTTTATATACATGTTATTACCTCAACCTATCATAATTCTAATTAATTATTTTCTAAGCATTTACATTCCGTACGATCATACGATAGCTCCGAAAGCTACAAAATTTGAAATCCGGCAATAATTAAATATTACGGATCCAACGGAACAGCTTTCGTTAAATTCTGAGACTGTGCCTTGGAAGGCTATTTTCAATTGTCAATTTAAACAATGTAAATTTAAAATTGAACAAACGGCAGTTAAATTCAATTTTAATCCATCTATTATTTATTAATATAAATTTTATAAGCCGTTAAAATATTTTTAACAAACTTATAATTCCAAATTTAAATCATTTACTCAATTGTCAATTACTATTTAATTTATTCAATTAATTGTTATATTTAAATTCTGAGTTCTTAAATTCATTTTAAATATCACAAATTAACTGTTGAAAAAGCCGGGTCGTTACACCAGGACAATAGTAAACTTCAAACCAATAGTCCCTTTAGAGACCGATTAGACCCCCATCTAGACTATTATTCGCGGAACATGTTACATAATGCATGATGCATGTGAAAGGATCGTGTTGCAGACCCTTATTGGAGGTGGTGCTGCCTACCATTGGGACATGCATGCTACACACAAGCAGGGGAATACCCACAACAACTCGAAGCTAGATACAGTACTGTACCGAGAAGCCTAAGCCGATCGTCGTTTCATATTGTCAAAAGGTTTCTCTACATTTCATCGTCTTCCGCCAGTGTACGTTACATGCGATCTGCGTATTGACCTTCTCAGTAGTGGGAGAAAGGTAGAAATTCAAAATCTAGAGAACCATTAGTCCGCTTCCAATAGCAATGGGGGATGCCCTAGCCCAGGTCATGCGAAAGACATGCCCAACCACCCAAATCTCCCTCAGTCATTGAAGCCAGGTCTATAACACCTATCTGATGTCAACGCTCCTCCTCGCCATACCACCATCATAAATCCATATCACCAGATAGTAGATGGAGTCCCTTCCCAACGAGGTGCCAATGGCATCTGCCACACATGAAGACCGGTCTTCGAGGAGATATGATGACATTGCGCTAACAAACGTACAGAATCCATACTAGGAACACATACGACAAGAGTTTTCAAAGTCTATGCGGGTCGAGTAATATGATTATATCTACTAAATTAAACTTATATCGCATTGGTAGTATAAAAAGTTCAATAAGTAAAACGAACCGGAGATTTTATACTGGTTAAAACTTCCCGTTCTAGGTCCAGTCTCAAACTCCTTCGAGATTTAACTAACTAACGTCCTCTTTTTAACCTGAAGGAATAGTTATTACAGAACGCCTAAACTATCGAATAGGACTTTGCGCTTGAAGATCTCCAATAGGACTTCGACTATAACAAATAGTTGAATTTGTGACTTTGTATACTCCTTGAATTGCACGAATAAGCCACTATATACACAACCTTCCTATAATCTTCTTTTTAATGGTATACTAAGTGTTCGTAAAGAAATAGAAATGTTTTGGTGACAAGAAAAATATTCTTGAAAGTGCAAGTGATCAAAAAGTAAGAGCAATGTAAATCGTTGAATGCTTTGAGAATTCAAATCGAAGATATAGAAAAGAAAGAAAAGAACTGATCTTTGAATTCAATAGTGGGATCGCTTTATATAGAACATGAATGGCTGCAACTATTTTGTGAAGAGTAATAACCATTGGAAGAGTTGCAGCCACTAACGAAGGGAAGTGACTCTTCGTGGAGAAGAGGATTCCTTCAACATAATAAAATAAAAAAATGACAGGTGCCGCTTTTAGTCGCCTGAAATAAATGATTCATTCAACTAATTACGGGGATTTTTATCCCGTAAGAAAATAGTGCGAAAAACCTTGGATTCAATTTTCTGAATGTACCAAGTCAGTCCATTGAACTTCATTTAAAATCAAAGATGTCTTAACTTAGTCGGTTAGAGCATCTGCGTTATAAACTAGTGACCCGGGTTCGAGTCTTTTAAGGGAAATGAAAAGAAAATTCTTTATAAATAATTATTGGGTATTGGATAAATCGAATAATAAATTTCAAAGGGAATCTAAACCAGGATATCAGTTTGAAATTGATTAAGTGTTTTGGAAACTATGATTAAAAGGAAATGAGGAATGGAAATTTATAAACTGGGGTTATAAATGAAGTGGAATATTTATTAGTGGATAAATTCGGAAGTATAGATTCTGGTGGAATTTATAAGAAAAGTTGCAATTCATTTTAAAAATAAAAAGGTGATTTTATTTCTAAAAAAAAGTTGGAAAGTATATTTTTCTTGGAAAATTAAATATATTTTCAAAGAAAAGATTTTGAAGTATAAACTAGAAGTTTTAATTTTTTTTAGAGTGCTTTAGAAAATTTATTATTTTAATTATTTTTAAGTGAAAGTAAATATTTATTTAAGTCAATTATGGTAGTTAATTATTTTTAAAGGTAAATTAGTATTCTGATTTTCTAAAAAGGAATTTTAACATAAATATTTGATATATAAATTTATTTTAAAAAGGAAATTTTGGTTTAAGTTTTACTCGAAAACTCTTATAGAACTTCTTAAGTATTATTTTATTTAAGTACTTTTATTAGCCTTAATGTAAATAATTTAATTATAAATATTTTTGAAAGTGATTATAAGGAGATGGGCACGTGTTTTAAAAACAAAAGGGTTTTATTTTTAAAGTGTTGAAAGAAATTTATGGGATCCTGATGTAAATTAAATTGGGATAAATCGAGCAGGATTTATAAAGGATTATATATATATATATATATATGCTGACATAACAGCTTCTTTATGTATATAAACTTTTATGTAAATCTTATATAAAACTATTCATATATAGTTACAACAACATAAGTAACTTATACTTAATACTAAGCTTACAGTATTATTTAAATCAACTTGCTTATATATATATATATATATATATATATATATATATATATGCAAATGCATATAACTAACAACAAATGTATTTAGTTAATATATAGTATATACTTCTCTTCTCTTACAGTTCATGTGATATACATATCCTCAAACTATCATATATATAATATTATTGTAATATATATATATATATATATATATATTTCCATTTAAAACCAAATCCTAGTATACTTATTATATATATATAAACCTATATATAAACATATATATACACAACTTTTATAAACTTATATATAGTTTGAATAGAAAGGAAAAAAACATTTTATACAAAACAAAAGAACTAACATAACTCTATCATGCAGAATATATATATAATTGCGAACTGACATATATATAAAATTTATATAAATCTATATCTAACAACATATGGATACCTTGCAACCATATACATATACATAGGTACATACATACATACATACATATACATATATATATATATATATATATATAAACAAAACAAATAAACCCGTATATTATATTTTAAACACTCACACATAACATACAAAAAATGAGAATGAGGTGGCGAAGGCTGCGTAGGTGGAGAGGGTTCTAGTGTGACTTGGATTAGTTGGCGATGGTGGAATATGGCCGGCAGAGGAGAGACGTAGCTCGAGTTGATGACGCAAGGTTGAAGGGAAGTGGTTTGAGCAGAAATTTCAAGGAGGAGAACATGTTTTCATGTATTCATAAGCTTTACAATTATTTTCTTTTTTTTTCAAGCAGAGAGAAGGATGAGAGAAAGTGAACCGATAAAATGAAATAGCAAATAAGTTGAGAACGTGAAATAGCAAGAGTCATTTAATACAAGGAAATTAAATGCAAATGACCATTGGAATTTACACGGCCGAGGAGTTAAAAGACAAAGGAAAACAAAAGGCACAAATATGGCACCAATACGATCAACCGTTATGCTGATTTTGCCGCATCCTGGACATCAAAATATAGAAATGAACATACTGCAGAGATCAACACAACGAGATGATCAAAATGGTATCTAGATATCAGTGATACGATTATCGTATTAAAAGTCGATATTCGGTACCGAAAATGTTGCTAATTTGCCGAAAATAAGATAAACGAAGCAACGGCTGTCCAAATTTGGAGAAACGAAATATGACGTCTCAATCAGAAGATGATTTACAAATTTATTATGTAAAAATATTCAAGTTTGAAAAACATTTTAATATCATCAATTTTTAACTGATTTGAATTTAAATAAAATTACACAACGAAATAAACTTTCATATTATCTAACAAAAATTTACTAGTTGCTATGTTTAATTAGACGTATTCCAAATATAAATTTTTTATTTCCAAATTTGATTATTTAAAATTTCACAAAAATTCAATTAATGAAATAAATAAAACCACTAAAATTTACAGGTCATTACATTCTTCCCCACTAAAAACTTTTCGTCCCCGAAAAGGAAGGAGATAAGAGAATGGAAACAGCCAGAAAGAAAAATAGTTTGCAAAGCTAAAAGTAAACAATTAATTTAAACCATATAAATTTTAATTTATATTAATATTCAACAATTTATTTATTTCCAATTTAAGACATTTTCATTCAGTTGATTAATGTTTGTTACAAAATGGTTTTATTCAACAAAATTTTATTTTTCTCATTTATTCATTATCTTGTTATTCAATTTTAGCTTAATTAACATTTCTATAATCATAAAATTAAGTATAAAACCTTTATTATAACCACTCAGTTTATTTGTAAATTCTTTTAACATCATTTTACATTGTAAATTATTCAATTACATATTCAACTTTTGGATGATTAAGGTGGGTTATATTGGAATGCAATTGAGTATTATACAAGTAAAAAAATTTAATTTAATTATTCAAGTTTAAATATTCATTCAAAAATTTTGGCTTCATTTTACAATTGAAATTATCCCTTGTCAAAATTTAAGAATTAACTTTCGGGTTTCACTTCAAACTATTGAGAGATACATATGTATATTCTATATATCAAATCAAACCTATGAACTTATACTTATGTATAATCCAAATCGTACTTTAAAAATTCAAATCAAATTTATTTTAGAACAAAAGTGTAGCAAAACAATGGAACGGTCTCTCCATTCTGAAACTTGAAAATGAATGTCGATGATGCGGCCGCCATCTCTGAAATTATTTTCCAACGACGAAAGAGGAGAGCATTGATTTAAACTTTAAATTTTTTTTGGAAATGATTTCTATTCAAAAATACTTTCAATAATATATATTTTTAAAAATTTTAAAATCAAAGTTTGAAATTATCGAAAATTAAATTCTCAAATTCTTAATTTAAATTCATTTGAATTCCAAATCAATTTATAAACCATGTTTATTTTCCATTTATTTCTATTATGCAATAGTTAATGGTATACAAAACAATAAATAAAAGTCAAATATCATCATTTTGTTAACCAGTTCATTTTAACAAATATTTTCATAAAATTTACTTATATAATATATAATCATACAAAATTTATTAAATTTTGAAAACAATTGTGTCAGTTTGCTCTGTTCAAGTGTTTTGGAATTCCTATCGATAGTGTTGATCAGATGAATCGATCGAAAACCCAAATCAACATTAACAACTCAAACTACACAATATATAAAACATTTTAAATTTAAATAAAAAATACACTCCCTCACTCGATAATTCCAGAATGGATTTCAAAATTGGTTTGGAGATTCAAATTAGAGGAACTCTAATCAAATAGAATTCTGACCAGAAGAGATTGGCTCGAAAGGGAGAAAAGATAATCAACTACAAAATAGAAGTGCGACGACCCGGAATTTTTAATATTTGAAATTGGAATATTTAAAGGTTAATTTCTAACTTGAGTTTCAAATATCATTGTTTATTTGGTAATTAAATTATTGAATTTAATAATTGAAAATTGGTTAAAATAGTGGATCTTAGTTTTTAGGCTGGTTAAAAATATCTCAAAGGCCTGGAAAATTTATATTTACAATACTGAAGGTAATAGAACTTTTAAAATTGAATATGAAAGTGATTTGTTCAGTTTTGAATTTATATCGTTTAAATCGATAAATAAAAATAGCCTTCCGAGGCACTGTCCAATGAAACCAGTTCCATTGGATCTGTAATAGTGTACTATTATCGGATTTTAATTTTCGTAGTGTTTGGAGTGATTGTTTAGCCGTACAGTAAGTAAATGCGTTGAAATTAAATCGAAAATTCAGTATAGTAATAAGGTCCAAAAAAGCTATCTTCACCATACGATCGAGTTAGGCCTCGAAACCTTTTCCATTGTGTTCGTAATAGGGGTATAACATTATCAACGCCTAGCGGCATGCCTCGATAAGATGTCAAGACTTTGAGTTGCGGAATTGGGACGATCTAAATTTGAATTTAAACATAAATAATGTAATTGCACTAAGTACTGCAGCTAGCAAACAGGTATAGAATTTTTAACACGTGTTCTTTTTTTCCTTTTTTTTCCATATGCATCTTGTTTTATAAAAGTAAAAATTGAATCAGCCAAGCATTCAAAATAACCTAAAAATCGAAGTCAAAATAAAAGAAGAGCCGAGCATGTTATAAACAATGGAATCCCCTTCTTTCCAAAATTTCACTCATGAAAAATGAACAAATAATGGCAGATCAATTTACAAAAAAATATGAGGGCTGAGCCTCGTTCATCCCCAAATCATATCAAAACCCAGTACTATATCGAGCAGTTCGAAAATGGACGATGCATCCTCTCCTATTTGAATCGCGAGAAAAGGGGTTGTTCTTATTGATCGTAATCGCCAAACACGAGGGGAGTTCAAAGTCGAGTAGCGGTCTGAGTAGGTTCACGTGTGAACAAAGGAGGTGGCGACGAGCTTTAGGTTCATGATGGTTCAGAAACGAAGGCGATTGTGTGGTTTGAGTCACGGAAAAGGGGAGGTGCATCGGCCAATAGGCTCATAGGTTGCGTAGAAGTGGTCAAGCAAAGCCGAGGCAAGCTCGAGTTCGTGAATCAAGGCCGTGTAAGAGGAGAGATAGGGATCGATGGCGCTCGTGATGACCGTGGTCGAGGCTAGGGTTGGGGGAAATTGGGGATGGTAAGGTATATTCACTATTATTTCTTTTCAATTTAAGGATATATATATGTGTGTGTGTGTGTGTGTGTGTGTGTATAGAAATTTTAAATCCAAATTTGTTTTAGTTTACAAATATACATATTTGAATTTTTACAGTAAAGCAAATTCTATTTTGTTTATTTACAGAGAAAAAAATATAAATATAAATATATTATGTACATTTGTGTGTGTGTATATATATACAGTTAAGGAAAAATAGAATACAAGTACACACATATATATATACACGTATATCTATTTTCCTTTAAAAATATATGGGTTATTTTCGGAATATGTAGTTTCAAGGTGAAAAGGAAATAGATATACATGTTCCTGTTTTTCAGTTACTAGTTTATTTTTAAAATAATGTATTATGGAGATAAATATGTTTAATAAACTTATTTAATTATTTTAGTTGTCAAAAACTTTTTTTAAAGGAATTGGTCTAAAATTGAAAGTATTTGTTTAAAATAAAATCATTGGTTAATTAAAATTATCAAATGGAAATTCAATTGTTCGATTTGTTCGAATATTAATAAAAATCATATAATTGTTTATAGAAGATTAAAAAATTCGTGAAAACAAGCTGGAATGGAAATGGATAGCAAAATAAAAGCATAGGTGAGATTTTCTCAATCAATCGGATTAGTTAGTTTAATTTAAATAGTTAGAATTTAAATTATTGATTGATTGTTTGGATGTGATATTATATATCATAGTGTATGTATATATATATAGTTATATATTGGAGTGATTGATTTCCCGCATTATATAGCGGATGAGACCCTATGCGCCCCGCATAATAGCGGATGACCCTTATACTGTGATATCCCGCCTTGAAGAGGGATTTGTATTTTAAATTGTTGTGCTAACATCTATGGATGCAGGGAAACAGGTTGGAGGAATCCAACTGGATTCCTCAAAACGTTGAATTTATTTCTATATTCAGTGACGTGATGTATGTGATAATCTGTGATGATTATATTAATTATATGGGTAATGGAAATTATTGAAGGCTATGGTTCGGCCGAATATATTTTGGTATTTTAAGATACCAGAAATATAAAAGTTGGATTTTGAAAGGAAATTAGAGTAGAGAATTTTAAGTACAATAATTTTTGAGAGTTTGATAAATTAAAGAAGGAAATTGGAAAGGATAAAGATTTGAAATCCTATTGAATAAATTCCAAGTATGGGGAAAAAGTTATTTTTATAAATGGAAATAAATTGATTTTGGAAACTTAAGTAGTATTGTTTAAAAGTTGAAGAATTTATTTAAAATTCGGATTTTAAATGGTTTGGGAGAAATAAATGAAGAATTTTAAAATTAAATATGAAACTAATATTTCAAATTTTTAAATAAGTTTAAATCTAAATAAAGGAGTGAATATGGAATTAGTGGGTTTTGAAATAAATTTGAATAAGGAATTTGTTTTAAAATGGAGTTGATTTGGAAAATCGATTTAAAAACTGACTAAGTATGTGAAATTGTGTTTTAAAAAGGAGGATAAGACTATGGATTTTATAAATTGGGCTTATAAAGTGAAATAAGGTATTAGTGCATGGAGGGAATTTATCAAGGAATGAGTAATCTGTTTTAAAAATAAATAGTGGTTTATTTTTTAAAGGTGTGAAAGAAAAGTGTATTTCCCTGGAAAGCCAAATATGTTTTCAAAGCAGATTTTTGCGTATAAGTTGGAAGTTTTAAAGTTGTTTTAAAAGAATGATTTTGAGAAATTATTTATTTAAGTTGTTTAGAATTTTAAAGTTAATATTTATTAAATTAGTTATAGTAGTAATCTTTTTAAAAGGCTAATTGGTATTATGATTTAAAAAGATAATTATTAATATTTATATTTTATAAAGTAATTTTATTTTAAAGATAGTTTTGCTAAAACTTCTATTTGAAAAACTTGTATAGAATTTCATAGCTTTTATTTTAAGATTGTTTTGGCTTAAGTGTTGATGAGAAATTACTACAAAATTTCATAACTAGTATTTTAAATAAAGTGTTTAAAATAGTTTTTATTTTAAGTGTTTTAAAGTATATTTTTGGATTAAGTAATTTAAATTATTTTAAAATCTAAAATATTTAGACTTGGTGATTTCCAGTGGAAATAAACAATCAGGTGGAAACTTATTCTACAAGAGAAAAGGGTGATTTGAAAACTGTTGCAAAGAGTTGAAGGGTAGAAAAAATAGTTTACAAAGATATTTTGAAATAAATAATTTAGGAAATTATTTAAATCTAATGATTGTTTATAGATGTTATTTGATAGTTAAATAACCGACTATCAATATTGGCCTTTAAGACGACATTTGAATTTTGATGAGACCGGGACCGGATTCTAAATGGTAATCCAAAAACCACATCGGATCTTAAAGGTGGATCTTTTGTTTAAAAGATTAAAAATGGAAATTTGTATTACATGAAAAAGCCGGAGGAAGGCATTAAGTCGACAACCCATTTCGAATAATGATACGACGGAATGGAATGGCATTTGAAGACGGCGGTTGAAGACCAGGTATTTTTCGAAAACGAAAGGACTGCATGTTGATTGTCTCTGCACCGAGTTGCTTCGGTATAGAGATTACCCTATGTGATAGGGAGTCCAGACGTGATTAGGGGATATCCGGATTTGCTAGGACTTCTTTCCTTAATTGGATGAAGTGCCTTCGGTTCCATCTAGACCCAGGATGGACTTGTATGGATGAATGTCTGACATTACACTTTGAGATATAAAGCTGGTTTCTATCAAATATATTTCTATTGGTGGAGGAGAATTTATTCTCTTAGCTTAACACCCTTCTTTGAGATGTACGAGCTCAGAGGTTATGTAGTTGATAGTCATTAGTGATATATTCCCAATTTGGTAATGTGGCATGCTAAGTGCTGAGCATTGATTGATCGAAGCATGGCTTTTGTGTAAAGCATAGCTTTGTGGCATGAGACTTCATCGAACCTCACACCCAAGAAACGGTCGAAACAGGAAGGATGCAGCAAGCTTATGGGGTTCGTGACCCTTAGGGTATGTACATTTCCTTGTGGATAAAAAGTCGTATTCTGGTATGGAGCCCAGATATTTTACTTATGTGGATAAAAAGTGGTATTCTGTTATGAAGCCCAAATACTTTACTTATGTGGTTGTTGGAATTTGTGGCGCCTCGGTAAAGGTCGGCTACGTCGGATGATGGCATACTTGTGACAGTTAGTTACCTAGTTATAGAGGTAATCCGGCCTTGTGTTGGCAGAGATCCGGTTAGGTTCTCGGGACGTCCTTCCAGAGGCGTATCCATTCGGATAAAGGAAGTTCCTTAGCCTTGACCATTTGTTGGAAATCCAAATAAAACAATAGGAGCCCTTTATGGTTTTAGTTGTAGAACCTGCCATTTAACATGGTAGCTATAGTAGGCATACTATAATGGTACGTATGCTGGCTAAGATTAATATTATACTTGCAAATTTTTTTCCACACTATGCACTAATAATAATATCAAAAGGATTTTCGCATATCAAGCATGTTTGACTACTAAGGATAAACCTCCCCCATGTGTGCGATTGCATTTGAGTGTGTGCCGAGAGACCTTATGGTAGTTTCATTTTCCAAAAGCATGAACGAATTTCTTTTTCTACAAATAACTGTTTTTAGTTCTCACACCAGCCCCATGACTGACTCGGAGTTTATTGTTCACTTTTCTAAACTCTGGGTGCCCCTAATTTTCCACACTGGCAGCCTGGAGTCAGGTTACCAATAGGTTCTAGAGCTAAGTCAGGAAAAGTATGCTGTGGAGATCAGGACAAGCTGAATGGTGAGACGTATCACCATACATGATCTATTATCTGTTGTGTATGATTTGCTGCAAATTCAGTTTCCATATGGACTAGTTATCGTAACCGCCCAGTGTTGTGTTTTGTTGATGTTGTACTCTGATGATGTACATATAAAACAACTACAGTTTTCTTTTGTATAAGATAAGTCATTCATCTATTATATATTATTTCACTGCGATTGTGAGATTCTGATATTGTTTCTATTTCTTCTTCTACCTCCTTCTTCTTTAACCCTAACGGTTCGGTTTTTGGGCATTCGGTTGTCTGACATTAGATACAGTTGATGTATAGATGTTGATTTTCGGGCGATGAAAAATCAAGTCATTACAAGAAGGATGGTTGGGCTTACGTAAATCGCAGGCGACCTTAACCGGGCCAACTGTGAGTTCAAAAATAAGATCGATGCAGAATTCTGAAGCAAATCAGCATCAAATCACAAGACAAAGAATTCGGGCATAGCAAGAGATAGCAGCATTTAAATTGAGAATATAGAAATCTCTGGTGAATCAATGCCAATTGTCATGGAGTTCTAACCCTTTAAAAATCATTCAGTGGCACTATGTGACGCTTCAGAATCGAGAAAATACGAATAGGGAGAAGAAATAATGGATTTTGGAACCGAGGGGAACACTCCAAAATTCAAAGGAAACCGAGTCAAAGAAGAAGGGATTGAAGCTCGAACGAAAGTGATTCTGCAATTAAATTTACCCTATATGTTGAGTTTTTCCTAAAACCAGAGCTCTAGTACCACATGTAACATCCCAATATTTTCAACCATTCGCATCCACACATGTCGAACTTGAATTTCACAAAACATCAGGTTGTTAACTTATATTTGGCAAAACTCAGCATATACAGTAAATAAATAATCATAGAATCACAAACACAGAGTAATATAACAATAAGCAGCAGAAATAAAATAATAGTAGTTCATGAAGCTACTATATATAATAGAGTTAAATAAGATACAATAGAAGTCTCAAATACAATAGACAAATACAAGATCAGAATGCATTACTAGAATCAACTGAATAACTGCAAGCTGAATAGATAATGGATCTCCAAGCGAAGCTCCAACTCCAAAGGTGAGTCTCAAAAACTATATCACTTAGTCTGACTTGAGCATAAAGAAAAACACAAGACACTCGAGTCAGGATTAACATTCTTATATCAATAAATCCAAGTCAAGTGAAATAACAACTGAAATACAAGTAACTTAAAGGATGTTTAAGATACCATCCTCTAAGGATCCATTAAACTATCTACTATATGTTAATATACGCTATTATAATAATGTCTAAAGCAAAGTAAATTATTAAAATAGCATAAAGGCGTTACCCATATTCCCCTTAACACATTTTTATATATTCCCATAGCCTATACAGTACCGTAACTTTCTATAAGCTGGGCTTATCAGAGGGCACCTCCGGTATGAAAAAAAATAAACTCGTAGAGGTCTTGCTAAGTAGGTGACACGTCACAACCATGCATTGCCAGGATGGATATACCAATTACACTTCTGGGCGGGTGGTAATGCATAGCAACAACTACCGCCCACCTCGAGCCACACTCCCTAATCAAATCAAAGGTGCATACTGAATCAATCACAAAGTAATAGAATGGCAATCGAAAAAGTGTATCCGAATCGAAGGAGCTACCTCACTTGGGCCGTCAATTGCTCCTGTTTTAGCCACCTTATGCCTACTCACGGGAGTCGGGTCCATGTATATACCTCATATAGGATCATTGCCACCATTCCACTTCATTGTAGAATCTCCACCTCGTACACAATTTTTAAAGTGGTTTTCGGCATTGGCAGAAAGTATGACAGTAACCAATCCCAATCTCTTTAACAACCCAGCATTATTATAACACCTCGTCAATTCCACTTCATTGTAGAATCTCCACCTCGTACACAATTTTAAAGTGGTTTTCGGCATTGGCAGAAAGTATGACAGTAACCAATCCCAATCTCTTTAACAACCCAACATTATTATAACACCTCGTCATTTCAAAGTAGTTTATACTTCAAAACCAAAATATCATTTCCATTTCAAAAACCATATCAATACGATATCATTTCCATTTCAAAACCATATCAATACGATATCATTTCCATTTCAGATATATCCATTTTCAAAAATCATAGCACTTTCAAAGTTATAACACTTTCAAAATTATAAAGCTTCTAAAAACATAACGCTTTAGAAATCATAACTTAGAAGTCATAATACTTTAGAAATCATAACACTTTGGAAATCATAATTTAGAAATCATAATACTTTGAAAATCATAACACATTGAAATCATAACACTTTGAAATCATAACATTTCCCACTTAACCGGTTTAGCTATTAAAATATTGTATAAAATAAAAAGTTTATTAAATAAAATAGTTTATAAAATAAAATATTTTATATGAAGTAGTCATAGGTTAAAATAGTTTATAATAAAAAGTTAGATATTAAAATAGTTTATATTAGAAATAATTTAGATTAAAAATAGTTTATATTAAAATAGTTTATATGAAAATAATTTATAAAGTAAAATATATAAATAGTTATAAGGTAAAATAGTTTAGATTAAAATGATTAGTATATTGAAAATAGTTTATATTAAAAATGATTTATAAAGTAAAATATAAAATTGTTTTAATATAATTTAAAAATACTTTATATAATAACATAGTTTCCTCAAATCCCACAAATCGATTCAAATCAACTCGGATTCCAAAATTCCAATTTAATTAAATCTCAATTCATCAATTTCAATGTAACATTCCCTGTTTTTAGCCAAATTTAATTCATTAATTTATATTAATTTTTCATATTAATTGTGAATTAATTTGAAAACGAGGGAAATAATATATATATATATATAATTTTAAATAAAGGATTTGATTTGGAAATCTAAATATTTTATAATTTGAAATTCAAATCATATATGTTGAAAATAAATATTTGGAAAATAAATAAATTGTGAATGGAATAAAATACATATTTATAAAAAGGTATTTGTTTGTTTTTTCATTTACAAATACAAATTTATTATATTTTAATTTTTGAATTTGAAATTTAAAAATAAATGTTTTAAATGATATATTGGTTCGAAAACTATATTTTAAAGTTAATAAGAGTTTGTTTTCAAATTTTGTATATATAATATATATATGTAAATATATAAATGTTTTGGAAGTTGTATTTTGAATTCAATTTTTCCAAAACAAAATGTAAATAATTGAAAATGTGTAAATATAAATATAAAGTCGAAAATGAATAAAATTTATACATACATATACCTTTTGAAATTTATGAGATAAACATATTAAAATATAAAGATAAATATGGTTTGTATATAAACATAGAATTAATAAAACGGTTTAAAATCACTTTTCTTTCGTACTTGAAATAAATTTAGTTTGTATATATAAATAAAATTTGTATACGTAAATATTTGAAACTAAATCTATAAATTAAATAAAGTCAAGGACTTAAACAAAATTTGAATAACAAAAGACATTTGTAAAATGGTTATGCAAGAAAATGAACAAGTGTGAAGGAAATAAACATGACTTTGTACAAGTGTTAGTTTATTAAATAAGTGGCAAAAATAAATGTTTCTTTCAATTTGAATTAAATATAATAATTTTCAAAATAATACTATTTGAAAGTTAAATGCTAATGTGTGTGTGTATGTATGTGTGTGTGTGTGTGTGTGTGTGTATTTAGTGTTTAATTAAACTTAAACCATATTCTTTAAGATTAGAAGTATATAAATAAAAAGGATATGGTTTTGTTTCAAATTAAAAAAAATAAATACATATTATAACACAAAGATTTTATGAAAAAGGCATGTGTAAGCATTAAAAATAAGAAGTTTAACTAGTGTTAATATTTTAAAGACGCATTAAAACATTTGTAAGTTTCCTATGCCATATGATAATAAGTGTCATATTGGTTTTTATTTTTGAGAAAATTAAATAAAAATAAGAAACAAGATTATATAAACACAAATCGCCCTTTTTCTCATTTCTTTGATCTTCACTACCAAAAAAATCAAAAGCCTATAAAAAAAACTTAAAGCCAGAAAAATTAACTCAACAAAGCCTAGTTCAAAGACTCAATTCAACAAAGTTTCAAATTTAAAACAATTCCAGGTTTCAAATCAAACCTGGAGTAAGCTTCAGTTTTCAAATTTAAAACTTGAAAACAAAACTACAAATCAACATTCAAATCCGATGCAGTGCAACTGATTCTACTCAGATCAAAACAAATGCAAGATCAAAGCAATCAAATTCTGATCAACAAGCAGCTGATTCTACTTAAAATCATCAGATAACAGATTAAACTCAAAAGCATTTCCAGTCCAAATAACTTCCATACTTAAAACACAAAAGCCTGTTCTCTGTTCCATGTGAGTAAACTTTTATGTTGAAATACTTAGTCTACTCTATAAATAGATATATGTGATTATGGTTGAATTTAAGTTATGATGTGTATGAATGTTTTTACTGGCTGTATATTGTGTATGTCTAGGAACATATACATATATATGTGCTCTGTTGATTTACTGGTTCTAACCCCTAAACAAAATTCAATCCCTCCTTATACAATCGAAATTAGGTTATGATATTTACATGAAAAGGAATTGGAACAATGCAATTTCAATTATAAAAATAGTCTCAAGTAAAAATATTAGGTAAATATTTTGAAATATAAAAGTCATAGTGAATTTTTTGAAAAATAGAAAAAATCAATGTTTAAATTTTCGAGTTTGGATTTTATAATGTGATTTGTTTTGCAAAATGATGAATTTTAGTAGTTGAATCCTGAACTTTAATACTGTGTATATTGTGAATTCTCGAGTTGGTCAAGAAATTGTTTTTCATCAATTTTTGACGGTCAACGTGGAGTGGAGCCACGGGGTTAAAGTAGGAGGTGATTGATGGAATGGTGATTGTCAGAAAAATAATGGGTAATTTTATAATACGTCATGATAGTCGATCGGCATTGATTTAGGGTTCTGGAGAAACTTTTGGTCGATGCAAAATTTAAAGCTAGTTCTTCAACATCATTACATCGGCTTGAACCACGACCGGGAGAAAAGAAGAAGGGAACTACGTCAGATATTTTGGTGGAGTTGTACGAGTTCCGGTGATCGGAATTTTCATCGGTAAAGTGTTTTTTGTGGTCTGTGTTGTTTCCAGGAATATGGCATATGGCTCATTTTTGAATTCTCTGATGATCTCGTGGTGTTGGATGGTCTGGTGGATAGGGATGATCGTCGGTGAGGTGTTGGCATTGGTGAAGTCGGTCAGAATGTCTCTGATCGCCTGTGCACGTGAATGCGTATCACTGTGTATATGATTTGATAATGGTTGAGTAAGATGAAGATTACTCGGGTTGGACTCGTGGACGTTGTGGGGTTTTCTCAAAGTATAGAGGGACGTGAGTGAACCAGGTTTAGCTCGGGGTAATTGTATAGCTGGATCGAGTTTGATAAGTAAACAGGTTGCAAAAAAAATTTTAAAAGAAAAAGAAAAACCAAGTTCAGGTTTTAAAAAAACAAAGGCAAGTTTAATTAATCAATTTCCAAAGGAATATTAAACGAGTCCCAAAAATTTAAAAGTTGAAATGTTTAAAATTGTTTTGGTAATTAATAATTTTATATTTAATTAACAAGTGTTTTCAAAAATATAATGTTGTGATCCCTAATTTATTAAGAATACCTTGAATGATTTTGCATAATAATAGTTTCAAGTATTCGTCTTAATTCAATAAGATTTAAAGGATGTAATTAAGTGATTAAGCAAGAATAATTACTTTGCGTAATTAAAGTAAAGTTAATACTTTGTGTAATTACTTTTAAGGATAATTAATTAATGTGATTAATTAATTAATATAATTTGAGGTTAATTTGTTAATGTTATTAATTTATTAAAGGTTGATTAATTTATGATAAGTAAAGGTAATTAATTATGTAAAGATAATTACTAAAAGAAAGCAATTAAGTTTGATGAATTTATGATTTAAGTTTGATTAATCAAGTAATTAAAGAATAACTAGTTAAAGGATAATTAATTATATGATTAATTAATTAAGTAATTAGTTTAAGGATGATTAATTAATTAAAGGTTTATTAATTAATGCAAATGATTAAGGGATGATTTATTCACTAAGGGTTATTTAGTTAATTTAATTAAGGAAAATTAATTAAAGGATAATCAAATAATTAAAGGTTAATTATTTAATGATTAAAGGTTGATTGATTCATTAATTAAGGTTGATTAATTAATAATTAAAGATTGATTAATTTATAATTAAAGGTTAATTAATTTGTTATTAAGGGTTAATTAATTAAAATGATTTGTAATTAATTAATGTTAATTAACTAGGTTTAGAGATTAATCTGGTTTAAATTAATCAGATAATTAATTGATTTTACTTATGGATGTTTGAATTGCATGGAATGTTTTGAATTATTTGATATCCCTGATGAGTGATGCTTTGTGATATGAATTATTTTGATTTGAGCTATGATGAATGTAATTTATTTATCTGTGATGAATTTATTTATATGTGAATCTGTGAATGAAAGATAAGCGTTATAGAATCATTCCGCTAATCGACATTGCTGTGTTTGGATTGTGATGATTGACGATATTGCACTATTGTGTAAAACCCCTAGACTACACCATACACACACAAATATGGATTGCACAAGAAAGTTGGTTATGTCACAGATATTTGAAATTAATATTATGAAATGGTTTTAAATATTGAATTTTGGATCCAAATAGTTTTGGAAATGGAATTGGATTAAATATGAAAAGTTTTGAAAAAAGGAAATTTAGTCTAGAATAAACTATATGTTGTTAAATATTATTTGAAATTATTTTGGAAATCATGGTTTGAAAGGTTTATACAATTTCTATATATGAATTGAAAACTATTTTAAATAATTTGTTTTAGGAATTTGAATTTGATTTAAATTAGAACCTGCCAATAATACGGCAGATCGTTGATTCCCTGGTTTATACTTTTAAAGGATATAACTTGAGTATATTTGACCAGATTTTTCCGAAATAAAATGTAGTTGTTTTCAAAAGATAGTTGCTTTCAAATAAAGAAAGTATTTCCCTTTTATTTGAAAGGAGTTTCAAAATAAAAATAGAATTGCTTTGAAAGCTATAAATGAATCTTTGTGGAAGGTTGGTGAATTTTATTTTTCGAAAGGAAGAGGATCTTAAAAGGGTATCTTTTGTGTAAAAGATTTGAAATGGAACTTGTTTTTTGAAAGCTATAAATGAATCGTTTTTGAAAGATTAGTGAACTTTGTAAAATAAATCTTTTTGTGTAAAAGATTTGGAATGGCAATAGTTTAAACCATTTGAAGAAAAGTTTTGGGCTTTAAGTTATGACTTAACTAAAGATCCTAATATCCATATGTTTTTAAATATTTCACTCGTTATTCGGTTTAGCCGGGAGAGGACTTTGTGTCACATAACCCATTCCAAATAATGATATGACGTAATTGTAACGACCCGAAGTTTTCGATCCTAAAAAATTTCAAATAGTTATGAAAAAGAAGAAAGAGATAGAAGAAGAAAAAGAAAATCAAAAAACATCAACATCTCACATTCGCAGCGGATAAAATATAATAATAAATAATAACAGTTTACAAAAGCATTCTGTATCTATCAATTACATTTATAATACATCAGAGTTACACATATATACAGACACTGGATATACACAATCATCATGTCTCAGATTTACAGTAATATAATATAGCGAAATTACCCTATACGTTCTTGCCATCAAGACCGTCTCCCAAGCTCCAGAATGTTCCAACCTAAAAATCTGTAATACTTGATCTGATCCGAGCATCACATCAAAGTAACACCCGGGTCAGGCTGGAAACCAGCGTGAGTAAACCCATCCAACATGGAATACAAAGCATAGAGCTTATTTAAAACCCGGGATAACTCGAATCAATTTACAAAGCCATAATTTATTATAGACATCACTTACTCCATACATCCATTTTATAAGTACCAAAATTTAGATTTAAATAGTCGAATTCCTTTAAATCACTT
The DNA here is from genome assembly GCA_030765085.1 of Allium cepa. NCBI lineage: Eukaryota > Viridiplantae > Streptophyta > Magnoliopsida > Asparagales > Amaryllidaceae > Allium > Allium cepa. Next base: position 572,754,807 of record CM060935.1, read on the forward strand.
CATTCCAGCCTATATATTTCACATATCAATCTATAAAAATTCGAAGTAGTTTCGGGTATCTTCTAATACCCGACCCCGGTCTCTTCGAGTTTCATGTTATCCTAACCCAAGTTATCCAAATGAAATACACAACATTTCATATCAGAGATATCAACTCATTCAAAGCATCCAATACCATTCAATCATTCATAAACAAAGCTTAATCACATACAAATTTAATTTAATTAATCCAGATTAAATTACTAACCTCAACGACTTAGATTTTCTTCATTTAACATTAATTAATTTCAAATCAATTCATTAATCATCCCTTCTTTATTCATCTTAATTAATCACCCTGGGTTAATTATCCTTCAATTACATTCAAGTAATCAACTTTAATTAACTTCACAATATAAATCATTCTTAACCAAAATCAATAAGTAATCTTAGTTACTTCATAAATTAATCAACTATATTAATAACATTAATCCTTAATTACACATATTAATTTCTCATAAGTCACTTATCATTGAATACTTAATCTTAATTAATCAATGTTTAATTACATCATTAATTATATAATTTAATGATTTCTCATTAACTACGTTTAATAATTGATCATTAATTAAACTACAAATATTAATCACCTTTGATTTATCTCATCCTGTAATTATCTACCTTTTTATTTACTTCATTAAATAAATCAATTTCCCTTTCAATAATCATCTTAATTAATCTCTTGATTAATTACACAAAGTAATTATATTTTATTAATTACATTAAGTAATTACTTATTAAACCACCCAATGATCATTCTAAATTAATTAAACTTAATTAATTAACCCTAATCATTAATTAATTTAATTAATTAATTATCCATTTAAATTACCCTACCTATTTAATGAATCACCAATCATTAAACCCTTATTAACTTTAAAATGAACCATTTTCTTATTTATGATTTAAGTTTAAAATAATTTAAAACTCGAATACTTCGAGTCAAGCAACAATTAACTCGAGAACCAACCGAAAATCCAAATTCACCTGATCATCAGTACACATCAAACCAATTCAATCATTCAACCAATTATTTAAAATTAGCCATTTAAATTCAAATAAAAATCCAGAAGAGTGAGATTTACTCACCTTTGATTTTGCAATCCAAATCCGATCTCGATTTGTTTCCTTCAGATTTAAACCTTGTATAAACAGTATACGATTTATTAATATTTTAAAAAATCGAAAAATTAAATTCCCATTTATAAATTCGACTAACCATTGAATTATTTTAAACTAAAAATCTTATTTTAAACTGATTTCCCTTTAATAAAAATATTTTTAGCTACTAAAATAATTGAATAGGTTTATTAAATAAATCTATCTCCATAAAATAATATTTTAAAGTTAAGCTAGTAAGTGAAAATATGCATATATATTCTGACTCCTTATACATATATTTAAATTAGTTAAAAACAACTTAAAACTCAAAACTGCTTAACCATTTAAGATTTCATTTACTGTAAATAATTTTTGTATACACACACACACACACAAATCAACTATTTACAAAACTTACTACTATACATTATTCATTTATTTATTTATTTTAAAACTGTATGTGTAGATGTATATACACACTTTATTTAATTAAACAAAGTAAAAATAGGGTTAGTTATACCTCGCTGCTTGTTCTCGAACACACCACCAACCCTCAGAAATCGAGCATCGCAGTCGACGTCGCGACCCAACCCATCACCGTACGATCCCTAACTTCCCATCGCGACCCACTGCCTTTCTAGCATGCAACTTCACTTCGAGCTCAAGCCCTTGCGATTTCGAGTCGCGATGCCCACTACCAAGTCGCGAGTGAATCCTAACCATGGCATTCAATGCCGCGGCGCCCAATACCGACGAACCCCCCTCCGATGTCTTCGTTGATTAAGTCGCGCTCATCTATCGCGATACAACCTTCCTACTGAGCAACCTCACGTCCACTCACTACACATCCGGTCGCCCCTTCCTTTTTACGCAAGCTCGAGCCGAACGGCTTTCCCTTCCACCGCGATCATCGCCAAATCGAGGGCCACGCGATGATCTTTGCTTCCATTCGACAGCGAGCAGAGGTGAGGTGATTTGATTTGGAGAGAAGATTGCTCGGCTATTTTCTTTTATATGTTGTCGAATTGATTTTTCTGAAGGAAAAGGGGAAATATTCGAATTGATTTTTGATTCGGGATAAGGGAGGAGATATGATTTTAAGCAGAGAGAGTGGCGTGTTTGGGAAGGAAGAAACGGCGTATTGAAGAAGCTTACTGTTTATTTCATTAATATTCTCAAATGTTAAAAGCTTTTCGAACGGACTTTGAATCAGACAAGCCGCCAGGCGTTTATAAGGTTTTACCCGCATTTCAAACACAACGGAATGTGTTTCGGAGGCTAGTTTGATCGCATGAGGAAGTTATCTTTTTAAATCGATTTAAAATATTAAATCATCGATTTTAATTTCAACGCGTTTCTCACCCATACGAGTAAACGGTAAATCCAAACTCTTCGAAAATTGAAATCCGATAATAACTAACTATTACGGATCCAACGGAACTGGTTTTGTCGAATTTTGAGACTGTGCCTCGGAAGGCTATTTCTAAACGTCAATTAAACGATATATTATTAAAACAGAATAAATCAGCTTTAAATTAAATTTCAACTATTCTATTATTTTAAGTATCATCGTTATAAATTTTATAAGCCTTCAAATTATTTTCAACAGGCTTAAAACTCCATATCCAACATTTTACCCAATTTCAAACTATATAGCTCAATAATTTAATTATGAAGTATATATTGATATTTGAAATTAAAGTTAAAATTAACTTTTCAAATATTTAAAATCAATTAAATATTCCAATTTAAATTGTTAAAAATTCCGGCTTGTCACATTCCTCCCCCCTTAAAAGAATTTCATCTCCGAAATTACTAGTTAGGAAGAATGGTCCAACACCCGTTTACCTTTTCCCAAACCCATAACTCAACATCCTACCAACTATCTTTTATTAAAGACCCACTATCACCTCAACCAACTTCCTAAACCCTTCTAAAGTTTCCAACAACATTATTTACTCCACTTATTCAAATTTAAATTATCACAACTTTTTCAAAAAATTTCTTGCTCTCTAATTTTTGAAATTTTTTGCCAGCCTCTCCTTTGCGCGGCTAACTCGGTACAACTACAAAATGCCTCTACGGGCTCCCAAATTCCAAAAGAAAACAAAAGCTAAGTGGTTAGATCAAAAACCCAATCAAATTTCATAAAGAAATTCAAACACATACCTTTTAGTCAGGCAATTCAAATTATCTCCTGAAATCAAAACCAATTTTCTTTTCCCTTTAATACCTGCATACCTTACTTAGCAATAATATCCAATCGTAACTTTTCAAATCATTTTATACATTTCCTTACATAAGTTTACTATCTACTTCTATTCAAATTAGTTTTTCCATTTCCATATGAATTAAATTTATCTTCAATTCTGAATATTGAATTTTATCTTCCATTTATAACTGATTCATATCATTATCTTAAATTAGTTTCATTCACTAATTTATTTCAATTTCCAATTTAAAAATGTTTTGGCGCTAACAAATTTCTTTTTTTCAAAAAATTTCTAGCTCGCAAAATTTTCGAATTTTTTTGGCAGAGTCTCCTTTGTACGGAGGAGCTTTCGCAATTTGACAAGAGATGTAAATATATATACATCGACCCACACGGTGGAAAAAACAAAAACAGTTCATATTTCCTATTTTTATTGCGTAGGCATACCTTTATTTAGCATTTTAAGCAAGCGGCTTATTATTTAGCAATTAGTGCAACCAAATCCAGCCAAATGGCCTTCAAGTACCTGTACTTACTCAATTTAAATATGTAAGTGTCATATATAGAAAATTTATTAGCATTTCACTTACTTCAATAGCTAAACACATGCATTACATAAGCAACAAACACCAAACGCTTTCCATAAGCGATTTATATGATTTAAATCTAATTCAATTGCTTCCAACGTATTCATATGCCATTTCATTCAATTTTAATGGTTTACAACTCAATTGCTTACATTCAATTTATTTTCAAGCAAAACAAACTCATATTCACTTCAATTGATCTTAAAACCAATTTATTTAATCTTTATCAACTCATAAGATTTAATTACCTTTGTTACGTCAAACGACGACTATTTTTATGTAAATTCGGCGATATTTGCCTAATAGAGTATCCATTTTAGTTTATAACTACTTCAAATTAATTTCAACTCATTCTATATTTAATTACATTCCATTTCTAATTGATTCACCAACCATACATTTGCATTTCATTTCATCTCCGCATTGGATTCATTTTAAAACTATTTCATTGAACTTGACAATATTCGATGCTTATATTAATATCATTTGCTTCTTACCAAATAAATTTAATCCAAACTTTTATTTAATAGTCTTCCAATCTTACTCGCAACCTAACTTTTATTAACTTAAGTAATTTTACTTCAAATTAATACCCTCATAACTTAAGTTCATTCTGATAACCCAATTCCAATTAAAACTTTGATTTAGTTTTTATTTAATCAGACTTCATCCATTTATTATTTACTTCAATTAACCCATTTATTCACCCCATTTTAAATTTTTAATCCACTTGCTTAATTCATTTTTCAAATTTATTTTATTAATACAAAGCCATTCTCAATTTATTTCTACTCACCTGGGTTTTGTTTGCCACTCAAACCATTCCTATTATAATTCACTTTCATTACATTCGACAACATTTTCATTATATCTAATTTACTTGCAAATTACGTTAAATATTACTTATAACACACTTGAATTTTATTTGTAATTCAAACCATCACTATTTCGATCCAACTCTATTCTATTTAACTCAAGTTTATTTCCAAACTCCATTATTAATTTACAATCCATTTATTTAACCGAGTTAAATTTTATTAATATATTCTATCAAATAATTTATTTAGCTAATTAGCTTACTTCCAACTTTTAAATCAATATTCGATTTTATTACAAAAATCACTTCATTATATTTTCCTGAGTTCAAACTTGTTTTTTTCCTTCTTTTTTTTCAGTTTGGATTTTCTTTCATTCTCCAAAATTCCAACACTTTTATTTTAAAATTTTAGAAATGCTTTTTAAATTCACATAATATTATTGAAATAGCTTTTTATAAAAATATTTCTTATAACTTGATGTCTCAACCAGTCCATCCTTGTTCTCACAGAAATTCAGTCATATGTTGATCAAGCGTAGGACTGAAAATCTGTAAGTACTTAGCAGACCCATTATCAACATCCAGTGAAAACACTTGTGAAAATAATTTTATTGAAAATATAGAAAACTGTTTTTGAAAATAGAGGAAATATCTTTGGTGAGAATGCTCTGGAAATTATCACCCCCATCTATGGTCGCAGTTACATCCTGGGTTACGTTGCCATCGCAGCAAAAGTCCATGTAACTGTAGGCACTCCGCGCTCCTCGATTACGCTATGGAACCCACAACAGATCGTAGTTACATTCCAGGGTTACGTTGCCATTGCAGCAAAAGTCCATGTAACTGTAGGCATCAGCGCCCCTCGATTTTCGCTGTCAAAAATGGAACTTCTCCACTCCTACATAGGTCGCAATCTACCGATATAAAATCAAACATAGACCGTTGGCTCTCAGCGGCACACACGACTTTCGCTATGTTACCTTAGGTCGCAGTCTACCGATATAAAATCAAACGTAGACTGTTGGCTCTCAGCAGCACACACGACTTCCGCTATGGTACACACTACTCATAATCCTCAGGAACTAGTTTTGTCTGGACTCCTCATAGGATCAACTTTAGAACCCCGCCTTGGGGCTCAAGGCAGCACCACCTGGTGGCACTCCTGAGAAGTTCATTTCAAGGGAGCGCCTTTTTCCCCAGAGCCATTATCAAAACACTTTATAATACACATATAGTATCTTTCAAATTATACACCTAATATGATCTCATACAAAGCTCCATTACACAAATCGATTATCCTAAATCGATTATTCTCAAACTAGGCTTTCCAAATTTCAATATTGATTTTACCCAAAAATCAAAAGCCTTTCTAAATCCATAGGTTCCCAAAACTTTTTTCCAAAATCCTTATAAGATCCTTTATATATATATTCAGATATATATAATTTTTAAAACTTTGGATCATTTCAAACTTGTATAAAACTCCTTTTATACTTCAAACACTTTCAAAATCCTTTCCTTCTGGCAATAGATTTAACAAGGGGAGATTTATCTTATATAACAAAGATATATAACTTTTTATTATTCAAAATCAAATATTCAAATTTTGATTACTCTTTCCAATATCAATTTCATTCAAAACTGTACGATGTACACTTGTAATCCGTACGCTATACCAATCTGATCGCTCACCCGATCACACAATTTCACTTCCGAACTAGTATCGTCCACTCGATTTCCTAGTGCGGACCCAGATCTGATTTCTTGATCAGAAACCGTCATTCTCCTTGCATAGCTATAACTACGATAGAGAATATCCAGAACCAATCAACAATCCATATCTAGGTTCGCGGTCGAAAATCAAGTGAAAAAAATCCCAACTCGGATCGATATAACCATCTCGAAATTCTATGCTCGAATCTGGATCAAATCACTATGCGAATAGAATAATATACATACATCCTACGTATTTAACTTCATTGATTATTAACCAAATCAATTTCCTTTCTATTCATCCTCACATTGAACTTTATTCACTTAACCACATTTGCCTTAGTTCTCATTTGGATTGTATCCTCAATTCTTATCTTAATTGGGTATTTAATCAATAACAGTTTGAACTCCGACCAGTTTATATTTAGAAAATAGCTTGAAAATTTTAAAAATAGATAAGGAGTTGAAAAATAATTATTATTTTTCAAAATAGCTGCAAAATAGTTAACTGATTGTAAAATAGTTGGAAAATAGTTAAATAATTTTAAAAAAAATTAAATAACTGCAAAATCGTTGTAAAATAGTAATTAATTTGCAAAATGATTGAAAAATAGTAATTAATTTGTAAAATAGTTGAAAAATATTAATTAGTTTATAAAACAGTTGAAAAATTGTTAAATAGTTCTAAAAATATTTGTAAAACAAGTATAAAATAATTTGGCTTTAAGAAGAAAGGTTGTATATATTAAATAGCTTGGAAAAATAAGTATATATTAAAACAATTTATATTGAAAAATAGTCCAGAGTCAAAACTGTTCACTTCCCTATCCGTTCAATTTAAATTTCCATTTCTATTTAAATTGACTCAATTCTAACTTGAATAACTTCAATTTCTATTGAAATTTATTTAACCCCAATTCAAGTTGAATCAATCTTGATTTCTTAAACTTATACATCTTCAATCACAAATCCAATTAATTTAAATCAGATTCAATTTGAACTAATTCAATTTCAATCTCAATTTTAAACCATCTCGAATTATAAATTCGAGTTAAATTTTTAAATGCTGATTTAATCCCTTAAATCAAAGTAACTTTTATTATTATTATTTTTAGTCAACTATCTAAGTCTTAAAAAGTTAAATTCTGAGTCAGAATTTCAAAATTCCATTTTTAAATTATCTCTACTTAACTTATTTTGATGTTCAATTAAGAATTCAAAAACAATTTTATCATCAGAATCCAATTTTACTACTGAATTTTAGCTACAAAACCCATTCTTAGTTTCACAGATTATTTATAATATTCGGATAAATAAACATCCAAATTTATGCAAACACCAATTTATAGTTCCATCCTCAATTTCCAGATCTCAAACCCAAATTGAGATCACACAAACTCCCAATTTCATTTTGAAATTTCGAATTCAAGTTGCTTGTTAAATTACTTAACTTCCCAAAGTTAAATTTAGTTCATAAGTCATACTTACCTAAATGTCAACTTCCTTAAACATTTTATTATTTTGCTAAGTAATTAACAATCATTTCATCATTTTAGGAAAATAACAAATGTCATTACAACTGGAAACCAATTATTATCTTATTCTGAAACTTTCCCCAAATTCAAGATTTAATTTTAGTTTAAATCCATTTCAATACCTTTATTTAATTTCCATTTGGTTGTATTTCTATTACTTCTTAATTTAATTCCAATAATTTAACAACCAATTAACTTAATATTAGAAAAATATTACTTTATATATTAAAAATATAATCTTATATAAAATCATTTAAATTCTTTATATAAGAAAATAACAAGTACGCTCTCATATATACATGTATATTCAACTTATTCTAGAGTACTACGGACTCTATTTAATGGTTAATCCCCACCAGAGCCAAGGTTCTCACTTAACCTTTCAGCTCAGATACCAACTATAATGACCTGAAATTTCCGATCTCGAAAATTTCAGAGAGTTATGAAAAATAAGAAAGAGATAGAAGAAAAAGAAGAAAATCAAAAAACATCAACATCTCACATTCGCAGCAGATAAAATATAATAATAAATAATAACTGTTTACAAAAGCATTATGTATTTGTCAATTACATTTATAATACATCAGAGTTACACATATATACAGACATTGGACATACACAATCATCATGTCTCAGGTTTACAATAATATAATACAGCAAAAATACTCTATACGTTCTTGCCATCTAGCCTGTCACCCAAGCTCCAGAACGTTCCTACCTGAAAATTTGTAATACTCGGTCTAACCCGAGCATTACATCAAAGTAACACCCGGTTCAGGCTGGAAACCAGCGTGAGTAAACCCATCCAACATGGAATATAAAGCATACAGCTTATTTAAAACCCGGGGTAACTCGAGCCAATTTACAAAGCCACAATTTATTATAGACATCACTTATTCCATACATCCATTTTATAAGTACCAAAATTTGGATTTAAATAGTCGAATTCCTTTAAATCACTTCATTCCAGCCTATAGATTTCACATATTAATCTATAAAATTCGAAGTGGTTTCGGGTATCTTCTAATACCCGACCCCGGTCTCTTCGAGTTTCATGTCATCCTAACCCAAGTTATCCAAATGAAATACACAACATTTCATATCAGAGATATCAACTCATTCAAAGCATCCAATACCATTCAATCATTCATAAGCAAAGCTTATCACATACAAATTTAATTTAATTAATCATGATTGAAATACTAACCTCAACGACTTAGATTTTCTTCATTTAACATTAATTAATTTCAAATCAATTCATCAATCATCCCTTCATTATTCATCTTAATTAATCACCCGGGGTTAATTATCCTTCAATTACATTCAAGTAATCAACTTTAATTAACTTCACAATATAAATCATTCTTAACCAAAATCAATAAGCAATCTTAATTACTTCACAAATTAATCAACTATATTAGTTACATTAATCCTTAATTGTCTATATTAATTTCTCATAAGTCACTTATCATTGAATACTTAATCTTAATTAATCAATGTTTAATTACATCATTAATTATATAATTTAATGATTTCTCATTTACATTTCAATTTATCCTAATCTAATTTAACTACGTTTAATAATTAGTCATTAATTAAGCTATAAATATTAATCACCTTTGATTTATCTCATCCTATAATTATCTACCTTTTTATGTACTTCATTAAATAAATCAATTTCCCCTTAAGTAATCATCTTAATTAATCTCTTGATTAATTGCACAAAGTAATTATATTTTATTAATTATATTAAGTAATTACTTATTAAACCACCCAATGGTCATTCTAAATTAATTAAACTTAATTAATTAACCCAAATCATTAATTAATTATCCATTTAAATTACCCTACCTATTTAATGAATCACCAATCATTAAACCCTTATTAACTTTAAAATGAACCATTTTCTTATTTATGATTTAAGTTTAAAAAAATTTAAAACTCGAATACTTCGAATCAAGCAACAATTAACTCGAGAACCAACCAAAAACCCAATTCACCAGATCATTAGTACACATCAAATCAATTCAATCATTCAACCAATTATTTAAATTTAACTATTCGAATTCAAATAAAAATCAAGGAGAGTGAGATTTACTTACCATTGATTTTGCAATCCAAATCCGATTTCCTTCAGATTTAAACCTTGTATAAACAGTTATACGATTTATTGATATTTTACAAAATCGAACAATTAAATTCCCATTTATAAATTCGACTAACCAATGAATTATTTTAAACTAAAAATCTTATTTTAAACCGATTTCCCTTTAATTAAAGTATTTTTAGCTACTAAAATAATTGAAGAGGTTTATTAAATAAATCTATCTCCATAAAACAATATTTTAAAGTCAAGCTAGTAAGTGAAAATATGCATATATATTCTGACTCCTTACACATATATTTAAATTAAATTAAAAACAACTTAAAATTCAAAACTTCTTAACCATTTAAGATTTCATTTACTGTAAATAATTTCTATATATATATATATATATATATATATCAACTATTTACAAAACTTACTACTATGCATTATTTATTTATTTATTTATTTTAAAACCGTATGTGTAGATGTATATACACACTTTATTTAATTAAACAAAGTAAAAATAGGGTTAGTTATACGTCGCTGCTTATTCTCGAACACACCACCAACCCCCAGAAATCGAGCATCGCAGTCGACGTCGCGTCCCAACCCATCACCGTACGGGCACTAACTTCCCATCGCGACCCACTTCCTTGCCAACATGCAACTTCACTTCGAGCTCAAGCCCTTGCGACATCGAGTCGCGATGCCCACTACCCAGTCGTGAGTGAACCCTAGCCACGGCCTTTAATGCCACCGCGCTTAATCCTGGCGAACTCCCCTCCAATGTCTTCGTTGATGAAGTCGCACTCATCGATCGCTGTAACAATCCGCATATTTATCGATTGTGTATTTAAATATTTTTATTTAAATATTTCATCGCTCGTCGGATTTTGGTCCGAAAACCTACTTTTTGCAAACAGTCGAATTAGGACTCGAGACCCCTCCCATTGAGTTCAAAATGCCGTTTGCAACCTTTTTGAGTATAAGCTTCGATATGTTTGGAGTTAGTCGAGTTTTGCTACTTTTTCACTTTGGGTTTGAGTTTGGGTTTCAGCCGAATGTTCCACCTTAAGACTCTTGCTCCACTCCAACTCTTCATTACTTCATTTCATATTCCTAACACTTCAAGCTAAAGTAAAAACGGTGGAAGAGATTGGAAATGGAAATTCCTAAGCCCTAGCTTTCTTTGCAAATCCAACTTCTAGCTCCAAATTCAAGAGAACCCATTGGTAAGCCTTCTCTTCATCTTCCCCAACTCATCCTCTCTTTGATATCAGAAAATTCCTAAACCTAATTTGGGAAATATTTCTCTTTTAAGCTTAGAATCAAGCTTCTTGAGTTGGGATTGAAGTGTGGTTGATCTTCCTTTGCTTTCAAGCTTCTTCTTCATTAATTTGGGTTCAAAGGTGAGATTTTTATCTCACATCTATGCTTATAATTATCTTCGATTATTAGGTATGAATTCCTAACACTTATTCATGTGCATTTGCTTTTGGTTTGAATTGATTTGGTGAATATTTCAATTTTATGTGTTTTGGGTTCAATTCTTTAAAAATCATACCTTTGATGTTTTGGTGATGAACCGAAGAGCTTCTATGGCCGGGTAGTTGATTGGCGTAAACCCTTAGTGTCGTTGCTCGACCGTTTGTAAATTGAGGGAGTTTGCACCTCTTTTGACATAGGGTAGGAAGTGCAAGAATACAGGTTCGGCCAACCGAACCACTGGGTTGGTCAACCGACCTGCTACTAAAAGTGCATAGCACTTCTCAGTCTCAGGTCCGGTCGACCAACTACAGAGCTCAGTCAACCGACCTGCTTCCCGAGGATTTTTCCAGAATAGGGTCCGGTCGACCGAACTCTGTAGCTGGCCGACCGACCTGTTGCTGTTTTGCCTATTTCGCCTATTTTGCGTGGTTTCCAAATTTAAATCGATTCGTGATGATCCTATTTGTTGTTATCATTTATTATCGAGGTCGCTCGATCCTATCCTCCCTTAGGCCTTCACTAGGTCGTACCGTTTTGGACGGGGCGCTGCCCCTGGACCCCCGCGACCTGACCGGGAATGTCGAACCTCGTAGCGGGGGTGTTGCCCCCGCACCCCCACCAAGGGGTTTTCCACACCCCCTGGACCCCCCTTCCATAGGGGATCTTACCTGAAAAACATTCAACGGAACTTGCTTTGTTGAGATGCTGAATTGACCATTCTTCGAAATAAACTATCTTGGGCTTCACGGTCGATTTTATGGATTTTTGAATATCTATTTCGATGGATTCTTTATCGGTTTCTTTGGATTTTATTCAGTCTTCGAATGTGAATATTTATGATTGATTGTTCCTACAATCACTTCTATGATTTGTCACTTCAAAATATAAAGGTTTTCTATACTAGTACTAAATATCAAAACTCTTTATTCAAATGATTTCAACACTATTTTATAACAAAGCTCGTTTTCTCAATCCGACTTCCAATCTATTAGTATATACAAACCTTTACCTCACTCGTATGAGAAATCTAATTAAACGACTTAGTAAAACAAGTGGTATGAAACGCTTGCGTTTACTTCGTTGGTTAATTCTTGGACTTGTTCGATTGAATCTCTTGTGACAATTTCTAGTGGAGATCTACAGTTTGTTCGTAAATATTTAAGTTAAGCAAGTGGTTATGGGACATGAAGCTAAGCTCATATGTTTACTAACTTAGTGTGATTGACACTTCTTGATGATCAATGATGATCATTTTATGGTTTAGACTAGCAATGTGCGATGTCTCTTTGTCCATGTGGAGGTCCGTACCTCAATTCATTGAGCTTCGTCTCATTTCTTTGTGGGCTGGCATCCCACGTACTTTTAATGTGTTTTGATTCATTGGATGTACCGTTTGCACTACATTAATGTCTTTGCTTTTGATTCATTGGATGTACCGTTTGCACTACATCAATGTCTTTGCTTTTGATTCATTGGATGTACCGTTTGCACTACATCATGTCTATGCTTTTGATTCATTGGATGTACCGTTTGCACTGCATCAATGTCTACGCTTTTGATTCATTGGATGTACCGTTTGCACTACATCAATGTCTATGCTTTTGATTCATTGGATGTACCGTTTGTACTACATCAATGTCTTTGCTTTTTGATTCATCGGATGTACCGTTTGCACTACATCAATGTCTTGGCCAACCTTTTCTTGTGATTTATGGATTTCTATATGATGATTTCTGGAATTTGTGTTTCACCACCTTTTTCAGTTGGCATTGATATGGATGACATTTATTGTGGTTTGGTGAATTAAATAAAGAATATGACATTCTTTTGATGCTATGAGATTCTTGAGATATTGTATGACTTTTGTGGATTTTCTAATGTATACTTGTCATAGTATGATATTTTTGGTTATCATACGTCTTTTTATTATATCTCTTATTCTATATCATTTCATCTGATATTTGTTAGACTGATCCGTTTATTTTTGTATATTAAATAATACTCGGGTCAGACTGAGATGTTACAGGTGCTTCTGCTTGACTCCTTATCGGACAATCATCTGATCTTTTGGGTTATCTACTTAGCTTGTAGTTTTTGGTTATGTACAATTTGAGATATAGACTCCTTGATGTATATATATTCTTTTGTCTAGCACTTGTATCTATTCTTTTGTGATATTGTGGATCTTATTAGACCACTACTATGATGAACACTTTTATGTGTTATATATATTCATATCTATTTCCACCTTTGTGATATGAATTATCCATGACTGATTTATGTTATGTTTATTTCTATATTTGTTTCCGAAGATATTATAGCACTGCGCAGTAGTTTTGAGTTTGTGTCGGTATGTCGGATTTCCTCTTGAAAAGAAATGCATGTTATACTATCTGACTTATCAATGCTCGCACAAAGCAATTACACGGATGGTCGCTCCTCAACAGCCTTATTCTCCGTGCTAGTTGACAACATTACACCGTAATGTTCTTGGTTAGCATGGTTATAGAGGTGGGGCGTAACAATCGCGATACAGCCTTCCTGCTGAGCGACCTCGCGTCCACTCACTAGACAGCCGGTCGCCCATCCCTTTTTACGCAAGCTAGAGCCGAATGGCTTCCCCTCCCACCGCGATCATCGCCGAATCGAGGGCCACGCAATGACCTTTGCTTCCATTCGACAGCAAGCAGGGGTGAGGTGATTTGATTTGGAGAGAAGATTGCTCGGCTATTTTCTTTTATATGTTGTCGAATTGATTTTTTCTGAAGGAAAAGGGTAATGTTCGAATTGATTTTTGATTCGGGATAAGGGAGGAGATATGATTTTAAGCAGAGAGAGTAGCATGTCTGGGAAGGAAGAAACGACGTATTGAAGAAGTTTACTGTTTATTTTATTAATATTCTCAAATGTTAAAAGCTTTTCGAACGGGCTTCGAATCAGACAAGCCGCCAGGCGTTTATAAGGTTTTACCCGCATTCCGAACACAACGGAATGTGTTTCAGAGGCTAATTTGATCGCATGAGGAAGTTAGCTTTTTAAATCAATTTAAAATATTAAATCATCGATTTTAATTTCAACGCGTTTCTCACCCGTACGAGTAAAGGGTAAATCAAAACGCTACGAAAATTGAAATCCGATAATAACTAACTATTACAGATCCAACTGAACTGGTTTCATCGAATTCCGAGACTGTGCCTCGAAAGGCTATTTCTAAACGTCAATTTGAACGATATATCATTAAAACTGAACAAATCACCTTTAAATTAAATTTCAACCATTCTATTATTTTCAGTATCATCATTATAAATTTTATAAGCCTTCAAATTATTTTAAACTGGCTTAAAACTCCATATCCAATATTTTACCCAATTTCAAATTATATAGCTCAATAATTTAATTATCAAGTAAATATTGATATTTGAAATTCAAGTTAAAATTAACTTTTCAAATATTTGAAATCAATTAAATATTCCAATTTAAATTGTTGAAAATTCTAGGCCGTCACAGTAATGGATAGCTTTGAAGACCGGTGGTGAAGATCGGCTATTTTCGAGAATGAAAGGATTACCCGTCGTATGTATCTGCACTGAGTCGCGCCGATATAGAGATCTTCATATGTGATGGGGAATCTAATCCGGATTGTGAATACCCGGATTGCAAGGGCTTCTTTGTGAAGTGCCTTTGGTTATGTTCAAACCCAGAACAGACTTGTATAGATGTATGTCTGACATAACTCTTTGAGATGTAAAACTGGTTTCTATCAAATACATTTCTGTTTCGTGGCGGAGAATTTATTCTCTTAGCTTAACACCCTTCTCTGAGATGTACGAGCTCAGAGGTTATATAGTTGATGGTTACTAGTGATACACTCCCAATTTGGTAATGTGGCATACGAGGTGTTGCTGATCATGTGTTGATCAAAGCATGGCTTTTGTGTAAAGCGTAGCTATGTGGGCGAGACTACATCAGAACTTCACAACCCGGAAATGGTGGAAAGAGGAAGGAAGCAGCAAGGTTATGAGGGTCGCGCCTTTTAGGATATGTCCATTTCCTTCTAGAAAAGGGTGGTATCATGGTATGGAGCCCATATACTTAACCTATGTGGTTACTACAAATTTATTACTTGTGGTTGTTGCTTCATGGTTGAGGATCCTCGGATGAAGGTCGATAATGGCAGGGGGATGGCGTGTTCGTATAGTAGTTACCTAGTTACAGAGGTAACCCGGCCTTGTGTTAGCAGAGAGCTGGTTTACTCGAGGTGTCCCTTCAGAGGCATACCCATGTGTCCTGAAAAGTTCCTTAGCCTGACCATTTGTTGGAAATCCAATCACCAATACGCGTCTTGTACGGTTTTAGTTGTAGGACCTGCCATTTAACATAGTAGCTATAGTAGGCATAATATAATGGTATCTATGTTGGCTAAGATTAATATTATACTTTTGAAAGGTTTCCTGCACTATGCACTAATAATAATATCAAAGGATTTTGCATATCAAGCATGTTTGACTATCACAAGGAGAAATCTCCTCCAATTCTGCATTTGCATTGTGTGTGTGGCTGGAGGCCTTATGGTAGTTTCATTTTTCAAAAAACATTGAGGATTTCTTTTTAAATTCGTTAGTTTTGTTCAAAATAAAACTATTTTCGTTTACCCACAACAGTCCCATGACTAGCCTGGGGTTTATTATTCCCTTTCTAAACTCTGGGTGCCCACAATTTTCCGCACGGGCATCCTAGATTTAGATTTTCAAATTGTCATCTAGTAGATATAGAGTCGATAGCTTTCAGCCTATGGATTTTTGGCAATCGAATCCATGACCGACCTTGCTTAATACATCGTGATGGTGGTTCAAGCTTGTGGTTTGATGCATTGGAGATGATGTTGCAGTATTAGATTCTCAAGCACTCTCTCTCTTTCTATTGAAATTAATATTGGTGTTCCTCTATTGAAGTTTTCTTCCGCTGTTGTTTATCTTTTGGCTCTGATATTGATAATCACTTGTTTTAGAATATTGTACCATTGTTGTAAAGATGTATTCATGATGTTGTATCAGTGTTATTCATTCTGTTTCTACGGGCGTTATATTTACTTAAAGTGTTATAAGCTCCGGCGAATCGGATTTCAATGTTTGAATCCACGGCATTCGAATACGAGTGAAGTATGGATGTCGATTTTCGAACGCAAAAAAAATCCGTGTCGTCATAAACGATTTCGGCCAAAACCAAATTTGGAAATTTTGTTGTGATTTCTTGTGTGGATCCAAGTCCGAAGAGGGACAAGTTGGTGTATACTTTGGATATTCCAACCTGAATTGAGTATCTATCATTTGTTCTGTTGGGTCCAGATATAATCTACGAATGGTTAGTTATCTCTTCGAACTAACCAATGCCTATACTTATTTCGTAGATCTGGTGACCCGAGTATCATGTGTAGTATTGACTAAGTTCGTTCTCATATGTATTGATGATATTCTGATATGGTAAGCCAAATGCAGAATAGATATTTAGTTTGCTCTGGAAAACTATTTCTCTATCTTTGTGTCTTCGTACATTCTTTGATGGTTTCCCATGTTTAGAAAATTTCGAGGACGAAATTTTCTTAATGGGGGAATCTGTAACATTCCCGATTTTTAGCCAAATTTAATTCAGTAATTTATATTAATTTTTGGATATAATTGCGAATTAATTTGAAAATGAGGGAATATATATATATATATATATATATATATATATATATAAGATTTTAAATAAAGGATTTGATTTGGAAATCTAAATATTTTATAATTTGGAATTTGAAATTGAAATTCAAATACATATATATAGAACATAAATATTTGGAAAATAAATAAATTGTGAATGGAATAAAATATATATTTATATAAAGGTATTTGTTTGTTTTTTCATTTATAAATACAAATTGATTGTATTTTAATTTTTGAATTTGAAATTTAAAAATAAATGTTTTAAATAATATATTGGATTTGAAAACATATATTTTTAATTTAGTAAGAGTTTATTTTCAAATTTTGTATATATAATATATACATAAAAATATATAAATGTTTTGGAAGTTGTATTTTGAATTCAATTTTTCTAAAACAAAATGTAAATAATTGAAAATGTGTAATTATAAATATAAAGTCAAAAATGAATAAAAATTTATATATACATATATCTTTTGAAATTTATGAGATAAACGTATTAAAATATAAAGATAAATATGGTTTGTATATATACATAGAATTAATAAAAAGGTTTAAAATCACTTCTCTTTCATACTTGAAATAAATTTAGTTCGTATATATAAAATAAAATTGCATATGTAAATATTTGAAACTAAATCTATAAATTAAATAAAATTAAGGTCTTAAACACAATTTGAATAAGAAAAGACGTTTGTAAAATGGTTAAGCAAGCAAATGAACAAGTGTGAAGGAAATAACATGAATTTTGTATAAGTGTTAGTCTATTAAACAAGTGGAAAAAATAAACGTTTCTTTCAATTTGAATTTAATATAATAATTTTCAAAAAAAACTATTTGAAAGTTAAATCGTAATATATATGTGTATATATATATATATATATTTGTTTATTAGTGTTTAATTAAATTTAAACCATATTCTTTAAGATTAGAAATATATAAATAAAAAGGAGATGGTTTTGTTTAAAATTAAAAATATAAATACATATTATAACAAAAAGATTTTATGAAAAAGACATGTGTAATCATTAAAAATAAGAAGTTTAACAAGTGTAATTATTTTAAAGATGCATTAGAACATTTATAAGCTTCATGTTCCATAAAATAACAAGTGTCATATTGGTTTTTATTTTTGGGAAAATTAAATAAAAATAAGAAACAAGATTATATAAACACAAATCTCCCTCTTTCTCATTTCTTTGATCTTCACTACCAAAAGAAATCAAAAGCTTGTAAAAAAAACTTAAAACTAGAAAAATTACTCAAAAAAGCCTAGTTCAAAGAATCAATTCAATAAAGTTTCAAATTTAAAAAAATTCCAGGTTTCAAATCAAACCTGGAATAAGCTTCGGGTTTCAAATTTAAAACTTGAAAACAAAACTACGAATCAACAATCAAATCTGAAGCAAAGCAACTGATTCTACTCAGATCAAAACAAATGCAAGATCAAAGCAATCAAATTCAGATCGACAAGCAATTGATTCAACTCAAAGTCATCAGATAACAGATTGAACTCAAAAGCCCTTACAGTTCACACAAATTTCCAGACTTAAAACACAAAATCCTTTTCTCTGTTCCATGTGAGTAAACTTTTATCTTAAAATACTTAGTCTTATCTATAAATAGATATCTATGATTATGCTTGAATTTAAGTTATGATGTGTATGAATGTTTTTACTGGCTGTATATTTTGTATGTTTAGGTATATGCATATATATATGTGCTCTGTTTATTTACTGTTTCTAACCCCTAAACAAAATTCAATCCCTCCTTATATAATCGAAATTAGGTTACTATCTTTACATGAAAAAGAATTGGCACAATGCATTTTCAATTATAAAATGTAACGACCCGTAATTTTCGATAATTAAATTTGTTAATTTAACAAGTTTTAGTAATTTAATTCGGAAAGAAAATAAAAAAATCTGTATTTTAATAATGAAATCACTAAAATAAAGGTAATAATGTCAATGCAAGTTAATAAATAAGTAATTTAGTGTGAACCAAATTAATTGAAACAATTGCATGGTCATAATTGATTGTAAATAGTAAATTGGGAAATAAAATTCAAAATTATATTAATTGACGAAATAATACGTAATAAGCTGTAATATGGAAAAATCAATATTAGATAATTAATTGTAATAATTGTTGGTTGATAATAAAGTATGATTATGATAATGATTGATTGAATAAAAAGAATGGGAATCAAGATTTATTAATTTAAATTTAATAATTGGATTAGTTTGAATTAAATGAAAATTAATATTTAAATATTAGGTAAATAAGGATTAAGATGAAATTGGGAAATATTAATGTACCATGTTATAAACCAATGTTAATTATATCCTTTTTGTAGTAAAAGACTTGAATAACAAGGTTTAGAAGTCAATCAATGGATTTTGGAATTTTAAATTTATAAATTTCCGAATTTAGTGAAATTGAAATTAAACGTTAAAATTGATGAATTATCAATTTTAAATCGATAGCTAAATTTGTTTAAATTATTTGTGAATGGTTAAGAAATCAAAATTGATAGAAATTGTAAATTATTAAAATTTAAATTGGAAAGTGATTAATTAATTTAATATTAATTTATTTAATTAACTAGAAAATAGTCATTTTGGGCACAGAATCGGATTTCGACGAAACCAGTTTCATCGGATTCTAACGGCGAATAGTTGTAGGATTTCAAGTTTCACAGCGATCAGGCTTATCGTTTGATCGTACGCACTCGAAACGCCTAGAAATCAATTTAATTCAAATCAATTGAAATCAATTTGAAATAACTTGATTTTAGCATAACTTCTTCATATGATGGAATTTGGACTTGAAACCTATTCCATTGTGTATAAAATATTTAAAAACATCTATTTTGATATATATGTTGTCCCAATTTCGTTCCGGAGTCAGAATGTGTTTTTCGGGCCATTTATCGTTCAACGGTCCAAACCAGTCATATCTGTTCCTCTATTTCTCAGCTCTACCTATATATATCCTGTTATAAACCGTAGCAGCCTTTTTATTTCTTGTTTCTGCACGTACATAAACTTCAGTTGCTCCTCTTCCTCAATGGCTGAAAACCCTAAATGTTCCAAATCAATTCCAATTAAAATCCATGTGGTTAGTTCATGCTATTGACACTAGAAATCGCCTAAATCAACGCTCAAAGGTGCGGCAGCACGGAACTGAAGGGATGAGGGAGAGCTCTGCATGACATTAGAGGTTGGTCGGCTAGAAGTTCCGATGATGGTGGCACTCTCAGATTTGGTCGATTATACTTGTAGGTGGCGCGACGCCGGGATTTGTGGTAGCAGCTGAGATCGAGGGAGGCACATGCATATTACTATAAGGTGCTAGGGTTTCAGTGTAGTGACGTGGTAATGTTTCACTATTATATATTTTAATTTTAATTTAATGTTTCAAACGTTTTAACCTTAATATCTTTTACATGCATGCTCGGATTTGTGCACGGTTTGTTCCGCTATGATCGTATTGAAATTCCAGACATTTGACGCTGGTTTGGACAGATTCTATAACTGTTTGAATTTTGGGTTTAAATTTGATTTTAATTCAATTTAAATTCAAAATTTGAGTGTTTTAACCCACTCAGAACTTCTAAAATTTCTTATGTTTGTTAAATTGATTTATGATGTGATTTGAAATTTATTTATGACTATTTGGAATATTCGTAATCATCGTCTCAGTTTATTTGAATTTATTTGGATAAAATAGTTATTTAGTTTATTATTGAACATAAACAGCCAGTAAATACCTGTTATTTATTATCTATTCTATATTTATGTTATTGATTGAATTGGATAATGATTGTGATAAGTGTTTAATGATTGATAGCGGATGAATGGATGTTGCATTTTATATTGTTATAAACTGCAAGTTGTTATGGAATTTTATTTCATTTGGGATTGCGGTTTGAAATGATCATAATCGTATTTATATTTTAAATTGCGGATTGAAATGATACATATCTGCATCACTTGACCATAGGATAGAAAATTATATACAGACACCTTGTCTATATATAAAAATATTTTGAAATGATTTCTATGGTTTCGTAAAGAAATATATGGTTTGAGACAAATATTGATATTAGATATTATATAAATGTTATTTTATCCTTGACTTTAAGCTATGTATAATTTTTTTAATATAGAACAAGCTTAATAATAAGTTTGATTTTATTGAAGATAATACAATTAAATATTTAGATTATATTTTAATATATAGTTTATACTGATTTAAATAAAATTAAGGTTGGAAGATAAATTTGAGATTTATTTGAAATTGAATTTATTTAAAAATTTAACTCAAATAAGCTTAATGTGAAATTTATTAAATTTGAAGTTTTAGAGAATATAATTTTTTTATAACTTGATTTTTGTTTAAGGTGAATTAAATGAATATTTCATGTATAAATAAATCGAAGGAAACATTTAGTTATTTGTAATTTGAGTTTTATTTAAACGATAATGGATTTATAATGTAAAATACTTCAAAACTAAATAATAGAAAATTGAATTGTTGAATAGTAATTACCTAATTAGTTTTTTATTATTGAATACTTAAAGTTCAAAATATATTGAATTTGAAATGGTATTCTGTGGATCAAATCTGTTGCGAAATCGATAGGATTTGGAATAATTATATGGAAACTAAATCGTATTGCAATGTGTGATCTAGGATTTGGGTAAATATAAAATTTTGGAATTCGAATTGTTTTGGAATTGATTTGTGAAATTGAAGAAGCTATTTATTATATAAAGTATTTTAAATATTTAAACTATGTAAGTGGTAGAAGTTATGAGTTTCAAGGTAGTAAAATTTGAAATTGTTATATTTCAAGTTTTTGATTTTGAAATGATATAACTTTGAAAGTGTAATGATTTTAGAAAGGATATATTTGAAATGAAAGGATATCGTATTGATTTGGTTTTTGAAATGGAAATGATATCGTATTTATATGGAACAGATATTATATTATGGTTTTGAAGTATAATTATTTTGAAATGACCGCGGTGTTATAATAACGTTTGGTTGATAAAGAGAACGGGATCAGAAGTTATCATACTCTCTGCCAACTTTGAAAACCACTTTAAGAACTGTGTGCGCGGTGGAGATTCCAGGATGAAGTAGGATGGCGGCGGCATTCTTTGAGGTATATAAGGTGGCTAAAATTGGAGCGATCTTGGGCCAAGGAGGTAGCCCCTCTTATCGGACATACTCCTTCGATATTGTATTCTGACTTTGAGGTTTATTTGGTGGCCACTTTTGATTTTTGATTTGGGGGTGTGGCTTGAGATGGGCAGTAGCAGCTGCTACGCGTTACTACCAGCCCGTGTGCGTAATTGGTATATCTACCCTGACATTGCCTTGTGTGTCGTGTCACATACCCTAGCGCGCCTTGTACGAGTTTGATTTGTGTCGTACTTATGCAGTATCCTTTGGTAGCCTCCCGATCAGGAGGTATTACAGTATTGTATAGACTGTTGGCACTATTACGTCTTAAGGGCTATATGGGTAACCCCTTAACACTATTTAAAAGTAAGTATATTTTACTAGTAGACACTATTATAATAGCGAAATATTACTACATAGTAAATAGTTTAACGGATCCTCAGGAGATGTGAATCCCGAGCATCTCTTAAGTTACTGCACTCACGTCAGACATTGGATAGGAGATGTAAAATTCTGTAAACATCTCGGACGCTGTTCCACTCATATTATTTACCTTTGATTTAACTCACATAAGATCTTTTATTTATGACTCGAATGTTTTGTCTTTTCAATTCGCTCGGGTCAGCCTGAGCATTTCAGGATTTGAGGACTTTATTTCTGGAGGACGAAGACGAAGATTGTATTACTATTATTTATTATATTATTCCACTGCATTCATACTATTCCGCTGCATTATTTATTATTCTCTGGTATGTGTAACTCTAATATGTGTAGTATAAGTATAATCAAATGTTTTATAAAACAGCTTCATAAACTGTAATTTGATTACTATATTTTTGTCATTCCATTGTGAGATTATGTTTCATTTTGTTTCTTTCTCTACTTTTCTTATTCACCCCAATAACAATTCTCCCTTTTGTATGGTTTTCGTCTTACGTATGTGGTTTATCGTCAATTTAAAACGTACAAAAAGGAGGGATGTTGCATCTGGTATCAGAGTTTTGGTTTAGCGATAAACCTTAGCTTTGTGAGGTCTGACTTTTTAGTAATAGGGTAGTACTGCCCTATAATGAGTCGCTGAGTGTGTGTCTATATATATATATATATGTGTGTGTGTGTGTGTGTGTGTGGGAGCGTTTTTGTTAGTGTTATAAAGATTTTTTTATATTGTGTAAATTCGTTACGTTTTGTATTTATAAATTCTGGTTGGTGCATAGGACGATATGACATCAATAAAGATTTCTAAACACTTAATAGGACAGACCGACACAATATTTGTTTTGAATATAGGTGAATGAAATAATTTTTCCTATTATATTTCCCATATAAAAAATATTTTTTTTAATAAATGATATACTTTTGGTTGTAATATATTAGTTGTTAGGTAGTGAAATTTATAAATATTGGTTGGAAATAAGATTTAAACTAAAATAAATAAAATTTGGAAATTTTAGAACTTAAGTTCTTGGTCTTGAAAATTCTTTCAAATGATTTTAGAATATAATAATAATATTATTTAGAAGTACTTTCCGATATAAATATTTCAGTATAATTTGAAAGAATTGTTTTAAAGAGATTTAGAAAGAAATAAGTTCTGTACTTCCCTCTCTGTCGCTGGAAAATAATTTCGGTGATGAGTGCACACATCATAGACATTCATTTTCGAGTTTGCAAGTGGGATGGCCACTGTCTGTAGTTTTACTACAGATTTATTTCGATAAACAAATATAAATTTTAAGCTGTTTAATTACAATTGGATATATAAAGTGTAAGTATATATATATTCATCTATTATTTTAAAATGATTTGAAATTAAACCCGGTATTTAGTTCTTAAGTTCCGTTAATTAATAGTTTCAATTATTGTAGTGAAATGGAATGTAACTAATTAGTAATTGGTACCTCTAATTTAATAAGAGATTAAACGCTAAGTTATAAATGAAATTTCCAGAAAGTTGAAATATCTAACCTATAAAAACAAAATATATGATTTTTGAACATTAACTAATTTAAAAGGAAAAAAAAACAAACTTGTGTAACTTTCAATTACATCCTTAAAAGCATATATATAACTTACCAAATATTAAAATTTCTAATGCTTATAAGAAAATGTAATAGATATTGTACAAGTAAAAACTTGAGGTAATGAAAGTATTCAATGAAATTCTTTAATAAATAGGAACTTGATGTGTAGATGAAAGGCTACTAATTAAATATGATATAAAGGTAAGTATTATAAATAAATGAAATGAACACTGAATGAATGAGTGGAAATATGAAAATTTGTAAGAAATAAATGTAAATAAAAAGGATAAATCATTATATGAATGAAAAGGAAATCAAACAACAAATGTTATGAAATGAAATTGATAAAAAAATTAACTTGATCTATTGTTTGGAATTGTTATTTGTTTGATTTATGGTTGTTTGGGCAAGGATATTTTAAAATTGTTTGGATATATGAATAATCTATTTAGTTTCATCTAAGACAGTTGAGTAAATGGTGCACTTAATAGTTTATTTTCCATTATGTACAATTTAAGGGTTTAAACCCGTACAACTATTTGTTTGTTTGCTATGGATATATGGATGGTTGATTTATTGGCTTCATATGATGGTTGTATGCTGTGATTGCAAGTGATTGTTGTTTTATATTGATTTTTTGTTAGTGGCTGAAATTACTTTAAATATTTCATGTTATATAATTATTAACTCCTTTTGGAATATATATGTGGTGTGACGACCGCCCATGACTCCCGCACTAAAACAGGGAAATGGTGCGCTGAAAGGTGTGCCAGGCAGCCATGGACGATAGTCATGATAAGGTAAACACAATAGTCTATCGTATTACTCATAGCGCAGGGATAAAATACAATAGAAAAGTATACATAGTGAAGCTCCATAGAACAGAATTTATCATATAAACTCATAATAGTTTGGTACAACAATCTGAAAAGTCAATACAGCAAGCCTCACTACATGTCACTCAGAGAACCATACAAATAGCGAAACATCCAGTACATATAGTAAGAAAACAATATGCAAAAGCCTCCAGCTCGTCTTCGTCATCAACAACGTTAGTCACTAAGAACAGCACCTGTCACCTGCTACCTAGTCTGACCATCCCAACATGGATGAACAACCCAAGGTAATAAGAGTTAAACATAAAACCTTGAGTCAAACAAAGGTCTTAGTGAGCAGTAAATCAACTATCAAACACACCAAAAGAGCATAAAGGGTAAAAGGAATAGGAACCCAACCATCCCACTCCACCTCTTTCTACAGTGATAACCCCCAGACACACTAAGGAGAAGCAAGCATAACAAAGCAGATAATCAAAGTAAAGCAATAATCACTCGAGTCAAGGTCGATGTTTTCCAAATACAAACCCCCAAGGCCTAAACCAAGATCAGATAAGCACCCAGAAAACACCGCTCTTGAGTCCGAATGATGATACAACCAAACATCCATGACTCTGGCTATCACAGTTATCATTGCCTCGATACCATCGTTAATTGAATGACCGGCACATTCTTTCAGCCGTCAGTCAAGGGCTAATGGCAACCCCGGTTCTAGACACAACTCCGCACGTCGTCGCAGCCCGTGCCTAGGAATTTTCGCAACTACCCAGAGTACTAGCACATCGTCGCAGCCCGTGCTTGGAACGTCGTCGCAGCCTGTTCCAACGTACTCTTGCTTTGAGCATGCTAGAACCTTCGATAACGATGAGATCTTAGCCTTCTAGTCATCCTCCTCGACGACTATTCCCATACTAGCTCAAGCACCTCTCAAGCTAACCATTATCAACCAACTCGAACCGCATCATCGAGTTATCAACATGCTTGGGATGATCCCGTCTGGATTAAGCCAAGGCTTTCTCACATCATGCTTTGCTTCATCGCATCATAGCAAAGTCCCGTCTCAACATCATGCTTTGCTTTCTCTCATCATAGCAAAGTCTCATCCCAACATCACACTTTCCTCTATCGCATCATAGCAAAGTCCATCATCATCGAATCTATCCATATGAGCTTTAACATCCGCTTCATATGCCACAAGCAGCTTTCACCATTCAAGAGCCTCTCCACTTAGCTTTTGAATCATCTTCGATCAACTTGTCCAAATCAACTATTAGCTAATTTGCAACAATTTATCAATCGAATCAATCATTAATCCAAGCAGTCAAACATTCAAACAAGATCTAATAAGCAATTATACAAGAATGGCAATTTAGTAATGAAAATGTCCAAATCTAACAAGTACGAATTATAAGCAAATATCTCTACAACTTGATGAATAAACTTATATAAGTTGACATGTAGCAAAATGGGTATCCAAAACTTCATAGACAATGGATCTACATGCAGACTTAAGGAAAATGCAAGAAATCTCTATCTTTAACACATAAACAAGCCACCGATCCAATATACTCCTTTGGGTCCGTGTGAGAGATAACCACCACTCACCGAATCACCTAAACACCTCAGAAACAACCTACTCCAGATCTGAACAGCAAAGGATCTAGCTTGATCCGAGAAGATTCCGCTTCAAACGATGAAATCTCTCTTCGATGGATGGAGATCTTCAACTTTGGCTCTTGGATCTTCGATTTGATCTTCAATTTAGATGGAAGGAATCACTAGATTAGAGTCGAGAAAAGAAGTGAAGAAATGTTGTAGTCGAGCTCTAAAAATGGCAGCATTTCGTCGCTTCAAAATCCGGTGCCAAAAAGTGAAGCAAACCCCTTGTATTTATAGGCCAAACCTTAGGTCGCTCGCTCGATATTAGGTCGCTCACAACCTAACCATGGTCGACCTACGACCTAACGACCTATCAGTCCCCGACCTAAAACCAACCACTCACGAGCCTATGCGCGACCTAACGACTTAAGCTATTACGCGACCTAAAACATACACGGCCTAACACATAGCCGTCTTAACAGACCCGAGTCAACGACGTAATTGGTATGCAACATAGCGACTTAGCACATGCCTTTTAGCGACCTAACTATGGTCGCGACCTAAACTAAGTCGCTCACGACTTAAGCCTTATACTAATGCACTAACATAACTACCCAGCGACCTAGGCCATTACGCGACCTAACATGAGTCGCTCCCTACTAGGTCCTTAACCCCTTAAGCCGCTAACCACTAAGTCGCTAACTCCTATAGGTCGCTCAAATCCTTAACTCGCTCCACTAACTTAGGTCGCTCCAAAACTCCTCCGACCTAACTAACATATGACCTAACCCCTTAGGTCGTTAACCCTTAGGTCGTCCCATTCTATGAGTCGCTCTATCCACTAAACCGCTAACTCGTTCAAACCTATAGGTCGTCCCATTCTATGAGTCGCTCTATCCACTAAACCGCTAACTCGTTCAAACCTATAGGTCGCTCCATTCCTTAACTCGTCCACGACTTAAGAAATACCTGACCTAAGCTACCCACGACTTAAGCACCACACGAGTTAACTTTTACACGACCTAACTCCCATTCGACCTAACCTCTTAAGTCGCCTAAACCTTTAAGTCGCCAACTTCTATAGGTCGCTCCACCGTCCTAAGCACTACACGACTCAAACTCCAAACGACTTAAGCTTTGGTCGACTCATACTCTAAACGAGTTAACAACATCAATAACCTAATGTCGACAGTTTTACGATCTTTCGATCCGTAAAAATACGGGTCGTTACATTCTCTCCCCCTTAGGA
Organism: Allium cepa; assembly: GCA_030765085.1. Lineage (NCBI taxonomy): Eukaryota > Viridiplantae > Streptophyta > Magnoliopsida > Asparagales > Amaryllidaceae > Allium > Allium cepa. The sequence continues at coordinate 572,782,994 of CM060935.1, forward strand.
ATTTCGCCCCCGAAATTCCAAACAAACAAGAGCAATCGAAAACTATTCTGCATGCCTACCATCCATAGCAATCAACAAACCATGCATCCAATTACTAGCCTAGCATGTAGAATTCTAAAATTAGAACAAGTTACAAATTCATGAGATGCCACGACACCTTAGGGTCATACCTCGAAGAGTTCAGGATGAGCTGCCTTCATCCTCTCTTTCTCCTCCCATGTACAGTCGTTGACATCATCACTCCATTGTACCTTGAGCAACTAAATCGTCTTCCTCCTAAGCTGTTTCGTGTCGGTTTCAACAACACGAAGCGGCTTACGAGGTCTCGTAACAACTGGATCAACTTCTAAATCTTCACAGCTATCAGTAGAAACCACTGTACTTGGGTCGTGCACATACTTCCGTAGATACGATATATGAAAAACATTGTGCACACCCGACATCTTTTCTGGTAACTCCAATTTATATGCGAGCTTTCCAATTCGCTCGATGATCGGGAATGGTCCAACAAATCTCGGAGTCAATTTTCCTTTCTTCCCGAATCGAATAACATTTTTCAGTGGAGAAATCTTCACAAAAACCATATCTCCTACGTCGAATTCCAAATCCTTACGACGCTTATCGGTATAACTTTTCTGACGGTCTTGGGCTGCCTTCATTCGTCGCTGAATGATCTCTATACAATCCGAAGTCTGTCGAATCATTTCTGGCCCAAGTATCAACTTTTCTCCCGTTTCCAACCAACATGTCGGAGAGTTACACGGCCTTCCATACAATGCCTCATATGGTGCCATACCAATACTTGTCTGATAACTGTTATTATACGCAACTCCACCAAATGAAGATGATCTTCCCATGTTCCTTCGAAATCCAAAACACATGCCCTCAGGAGATCTTCCAAAACTCGGTTGACTCTCTCAGTCTGACCATCTGTTTGGGGATGATAAGCTGTACTCAAACACAACTCGGTTCCCAAAACTTCCTGGAAGCTCTTCCAAAATTCACTAGTGAACAATGGGTCTCGATCGCTCACTATACTCTTCGGAATACCATGGAATCGAACTATCCATTTAACATACAACTCAGCCAATTTCGATGTAGTCCTAGTTGATCGAACAGGAATGAATCTTGCACTCTTAGTCAAACGATCTACGATGACCCAAATCCCTTCATTTCCTGCCCTGGTTCTAGGTAATCCATCGATAAAATCCATCGATACTTGCTCCCACTTCCACGTAGGAACTTCTAATGGCTGAAGCAATCCACTTGGCTTCTTCTGTTCGGCTTTTACCAACTGGCAGTTCATACATTTGGAAATAAAATTTCCAACATCTTTCTTCATACCTCTCCAGTAATAGGTTCTCTTCATATCCCAATACATCTTATTTCCACCTGGATGAATTGTCAGCTTCGAATGATGACTTTCCTTTAGAACTTCATCTCTCAATTCATCTATATCGAGAACAACTAGTCGTCCTTGTTTCCGAAGCCAACCCTCTCGATCGACCTCGAATCCTTTATCCTTTTCTGGGTCCAATCCGGATTCCAAATCACGGATAATCTTGACAAGCTTATCGTCTCGCTTTTGGCCCTCGCCAATTCTTTCCACTAGAGTAGGTCTTATCAATAAGTTTGCCAACATCTCAGGTTCCAATTCACATCTAGGCCTGAAGTCAAATCCAGCCAAATACTCAAGACTCTTCCATTCCGAAAACATGACTCCCAAACCTGCATGTCTTCGACTTAACGCATCTGCCACTGCGTTACCTTTCCCTGGAGTATAGGCTATACCAAAATCATATGATGCTAAAAACTCTAGCCATCGTTGCTGTCGAAGATTTAAATCTTTTTGGGAGAACAGATACTTCAACGACTTATGATCTGTAAACAACTCAAATCGAACTCCCAATAGATAATGTCTCCACATCTTCAGAGCAAATACAATCGCCGCTAACTCCAAATCATGGGTCGGATAATTCCTTTCATGCGGCTTTAGTTGTCGACTTGCATATGCAACAACTTTATCCTTCTGCATTAGCACTGCCCCAAGTTCAGTGCCACATGCATCGGTGTAAACTACCATCTCATCATTCCCACTTGGAATAATCAAAACAGGAGCACTCGTCAGTCGCTCTTTCAGGATTCCAAAAGCTTGCTCACACTTAGCATCCCATTTGAACACTTGGTTCTTTTTCGTCAATCCTGTTAACGGTGCAGCTATCTTGGAAAAGTCTTTGATAAACCGACGATAATATCCCACTAATCCAAGAAAACTTCTCACATCAGATGCATTCTTAGGTCTAACCCAATCCTGGATCGCTGCCACCTTGGCGGGATCAACCGCTATTCCATTTCCAGAGATAACATGACCTAAGAACCTCACTTCACTCTTCTAGAAGTGACACTTCGAAAACTTAGCCTTCAGCTGATGTTTCCGCAAGATTTCCAAAACAATCCGCAAGTGTGTCTTGTGTTCCTCTTCATTTCTGGAGTAGACCAAAATATCATCCACGAACACAAGTACAAACTTGTTCAACTGATCTCTGAACACCCTATTCATAGGATCCACAAAATATGCTGGTGCATTGGTCAAACCAAACGGCATTACCAGCCACTCATAGAAACCGGATGGTGTCCTAAAAGCAGTCTTTGGAACACTATCCTTTGCTACTCTCAACTGGTGAAATCCCGTTGCCAAATCCATCTGAGAAAACACCTTAGCCTCGTGAAGCTGATCAAACAAGTCATCTATTCTCGGCAATGGATACTTGTTCTTCCTAGTCACTTTATTCAGCTCACGATAATCCACACACAACCTCAACGATCCATCCGTTTTGGTTGCGAACACAACTGGTGCGCCCCATTCGGACATGCTATGCCGAATGAATCCTTTCCGCAAAAGGTCATCAACTTGCACCTTCAACTCTTGCTGCTCCCTAGGCGCCATTCGCCTAAGAGGCATCACAACTGGTCTGGCTACCTCAACTAGATCGATACGAAACTCGATCTCCCTATGCGGCGGTAACCCTTTGACCTCGTCAAAGACATCCTCAAATCCATTCACAATAGGCACCAATGACAGTCCATCCCGTGGAACAACCAGCGAATACATGAAGCTCATGAAGACGCCTTCTTCATGCTTACATCGTATCACAACCTTTCGCCTCTCCACATTCTCGACTGTCACCTCCAGCCTCTTACAATCAACCTTTGCCTCATACTTCCTAAGCCAGTCCATTCCCAAAATAATTCCGAACCCCGCAAAGTTCAGAACAAAACAATCACAAACAAAAGAGCAATCATGACTCGACACAACCAGACCACGGCATACCATACACAAACAAGAAGAACCCCCAACTGGATTAGTCACAACCAATGGTCTATCAACAATATCCGGTTCCAAACCCAACCGGCCTACAAGTTCATTACAAACAAAAGAATGCGATGCTCCAGTATCAAACAACACTCTAACTGGAATACCACAAATGGAAAGAGTACCTTGAACCACCACACTCTTTCCCTTCTCTTCAGCAGTAGGAGCTTTCAAAGATGATGGAACATCCCCCAAAACATAAGCTTGCACAATCTGCTCGTCCTTCCTCGGTTCCGGAAAATTCTTCTTGAAATGCCCCGGTTTGTCACAGTTGTGGCACTTCGCCGGCACTCTCAGTTTCGTACAATCTCTGGAGAGATGACCCTTCTGCTGACAGTTGTAGCAGGTCACTTCGCCCTTCGGCTTCTTTTGGCCATCCTTACCCTTCTGCTGCTGCTGCTTCCTCTTCTTGTTTCCACCTTGCTCCTTGGCCACAGCAACAACAGATCCTTCCTTAGGAAACAGATTCTCATGCCTGAGAGCTTTCTCCACAAGCTTCTCAAATGGATCATCCAGATGATCCACCAACTGCCTCCCAAGATAAGTGTCCAAGCCTGTCACAAACTTCTCATTCTTCTGATATGAAGATTCAATATATGACCGAGCATACTTAGTCAAAGCTTCAAACTCAGAAACATACTCAAGAACCGGTCTTCCATCTTGCTTGAGTTCCACAAACTTCTTGAACAGAACAGATTTCTGAGCTGTAGAAATGAACTTAGCTTCGAATCTAACTTGGTATTGCTCCCAAGTAATCTCTTCCTCTGGAGTATCAATGGTGATAGAATTCCACCAATCAGAAGCTCTCCCTTGAAGCTGTCTTGATGCGAGCTTCCTCTTAGTTGCATCCTCAATTCCCAAATCACCGAAAATCCTTCTACAAGCATCAATCCATCTCTGAAATTCAATAGTTGATTCAGTTCCCAAGAAAACCTTTCCTCCAAGAGCAGTATAGTCCTTACACAACTTAGCAAAATCCACTGGTCTTGGGGCTTGAACTTGAACTCCAACATCTACTGATGACCCTGAGGCTGGCATCCTTCTCATGATCGAAGTCATCATGGCCTCAACAAAGTAGCATAATCAGCAGCCCCCTCAACAGCATGGCCTCCCCTAGCAGCTGGTCTCCCTCTTCGACTCATCCTTAATATCGATAAAAAAGAATGACTAGAACACCTTGAGAAACAACTACATAAGGAGTTCAAATCCTTCTAAGCTACTATATTATATATAGTAATCATTCATCAAAATACAATTATGTCTCTCATACGTAGTTATGTCAGCGAGCGTTGGCTAAAATCGATTAACCTGGCTCTGATACCAAATGTGACGACCGCCCATGACTCCCGCACTAAATAGGGAAATGGTGCGCTGAAAGGTGTGTCATGCAGCCATGGACGATAGTCAGGGTAAGGTAAACACAATAGTCTATCGTATTACTCACAGCGCAGGGATAAAATACAATAGAAAAGTATACATAGTGAAGCTCCATAGAACAGAATTTATCATATAAACTCATAATAGTTTGGTACAACAATCTGAAAAGTCAATACAGCAATCCTCACTACATGTCACTCAGAGAACCATACAAACAGCGGAACATCCAGTACATATAGTAAGAAAATAGTATGCAAAAGCCTCCAGCTCGTCTTCATCATCTACAACGTTAGTCACTAAGAACAGCACCTGTCACCTGCTACCTAGTCTGACCATCCCAACATGGATGAACAGCCTAAGGTAATAAGAGTTAAACATAAAACCTTGAGTCAGACAAAGGTCTTAGTGAGCAGTAAATCAACTATCAAACATACCAAAAGATCATAAAGGGTAAAAGGAATAGGAACCCAACCATCCCACTCCACCTCTTTCCACAGTGATAGCCCCCAGACACACTAAGGAGAAGCAAGCATAACAAAGCAGATAATCAAAGTAAAGCAATGATCACTCGAGTCAAGGTCGATGTTTTCCAAATACAAACCCCCAAGGCCTAAACCAAGATCAGATAAGCACCCAGAAAACACCGCTCTTGAGTCCGAATGATGATACAACCAAACATCCATGACTCTGGTTATCACTGTTATCATTGCCTCGATACCATCGTTAATTGAATGACCGACACATTCTTTCAGCCGTCAGTCAAGGGCTAATGGCAACCCCGGTTCTAGACACAACTCCGCACGTCGTCGCAGCCCGTGCCTAGGAATTTTCGCAACTACCCAGAGTACTAGCACGTTGTCGCAGCCTGTGCTTGGAACGTCGCCGCAGCCCGTTCCAACGTACTCTTGCTTTGAGCATGCTAGAACCTTCGATAACGATGAGATCTTAGCCTTCTAGTCATCCTCCTCGACGACTATTCCCATACTAGCTCAAGCACCTCTCAAGCTAACCATTATCAACCAACTCGAACCGCATCATTGAGTTATCAACATGCTTGGGATGATCCCGTCTGGATTAAGCCAAGGCTTTCTCACATCATGCTTTGCTTCATCGCATCATAGCAAAGTCCCGTCTTAACGTCATGCTTTGCTTTCTCTCATCATAGCAAAGTCTCATCCCAACATCACACTTTGCTCTATCGCATCATAGCAAAGTCCATCATCATCGAATCTATCCATATGAGCTTTAACATCCGCTTCATATGCCACAAGCAGCTTTCACCATTCAAGAGCCTCTCCACTTAGCTTTTGAATCATCTTCGATCAACTTGTCCAAATCAACTATTAGCTAATTTGCAACAATTTATCAATCGAATCAATCATTAATCCAAGTAGTCAAACATTCAAACAAGATCTAATAAGCAATTATACAAGAATGGCAATTTAGTAATGAAAATGTCCAAATCTAACAAGTACGAATTATAAGCAAATATCTCTACAACTTGATGAATAAACTTATATAAGTTGGCATGTAGCAAAATGGGTATCCAAAACTTCATAGACAATGGATCTACATGCAGACTTAAGGAAAATGCAAGAAATCTCTATCTTTAACACATAAACAAGCCACCGATCCAATATACTCCTGTGGGTCCGTGTGAGAGATAACCACCACTCACCGAATCACCTAAACACCTCAAAAACAACCAACTCCAGATCTGGACAGCAAAGGATCTAGCTTGATCCGAGAAGATTCCGCTTCAAACGATGAAATCTCTCTTCGATGGATGGAGATCTTCAACTTTGGCTCTTAGATCTTCGATTTGATCTTCAATTTAGATGGAAGGAATCACTAGATTAGAGTGGAGAAAAGAAGTGAAGAAATGTTGTAGTCGAGCTCTAAAAATGGCAGCATTTCGTCGCTTCAAAATCCGGTGCCAAAAAGTGAAGCAAACCCCTTGTATTTATAGGCTAAACCTTAGGTCGCTCGCTCGCTATTAGGTCGCTCACGACCTAACCATGGCCGACCTACGACCTAACGACCTATCAGTCCCCGACCTAAAACCAACCACTCACGAGCCTATGCGCGACCTAACGACTTAAGCTATTACGCGACCTAAAACATACACGGCCTAACACATAGCCGTCTTAACAGACCCGAGTCAACGACTTAACTGGTATGCAACATAGCGACTTAGCACATGCCTTTTAGCGACCTAACTATGGTCGCGATCTAAACTAAGTCGCTCACGACTTAAGCCTTATACTAATGCACTAACATAACTACCCAGCGACCTAGGCCATTACACGACCTAACATGAGTCGCTCCCTACTAGGTCCTTAACCCCTTAAGCCGCTAACCACTAAGTCGCTAACTCCTATAGGTCGCTCAAATCCTTAAGTCGCTCCATTACCTTAGGTCGCTCCAAAACTCCACCGACCTAACTAACATACCTAACCCCTTAGGTCGTTAACCCTTAGGTCGTCCCATTCTATGAGTCGCTCTATCTACTAAACCGCTAACTCGTTCAAACCTATAGGTGGCTCCATTCCTTAACTCGTCCATGACTTAAGAAATACCTGACCTAAGCTACCCACGACTTAAGCACCACACGAGTTAACTTTTACACGACCTAACTCCCATTCGACCTAACATCTTAAGTCGCCTAAACCTTTAAGTCGCCAACTTCTATAGGTCGCTCCACCGTCCTAAGCACTACACGACTCAAACTCCAAACGACTTAAGCTTTGGTCGACTCATACTCTAAACGAGTTAACAACATCAACGACCTAATGTCGACAGTTTTACGATCTTTCGATCCGTTAAAATACGGGTCGTTACATGTGGGATACAGGTTATGGAAGCAATTGCTACTGCTTTTGGTTTCATAATTAAGCGTTAATTGCCCGACAAATAGGTATGCTCTTGGATTACGGATTTCTAGCATTATTATATATTCTTTTCTCGTGTTTGGATATATTATTTTGGAAATTATATGTTATATATTATTATATATGATATTGTATTTTCTCCCCAGCCTCTTCGTACAAAGGAGACTCGGCCGAAATATTTCGTAAATTTGGACTTAGAAAATTTTCTGAAATGTTTTCCAAATTTTTTTAACTTAAAAATGAAAGATTTAATAGTTTATAAATTTAAATATTTTATTTAAATTATTTTATGAAGTAAAATAATTGTTTATAAATTTAATATTTTGAATAAGATATAGATTTCTTAATTCTTCTTTTCCCTTCTTTTTCCTTTTGACGAAAAGTTTTGAAAGGGGGAGAGTGTAATGACCCGTAATTTTCGATAATTAAATTTTGTTAATTTAATAAGTTTTAGTAATTTAATTCAAAAATATAATAAAAAAATTTGTAATTTAATAATGAAATGACTAAAATAAAGTTAATAATGTTAATGCAAGTTAATAAATAACTAATTTAGTGCACACTCAATTAATTGAAACAATTGCAAGGTCATAATTAATTGTAAATAGTAAATTAGGAAATAAAATTCGAAGTTACATTAATTGACGAAATAATACGTAATAACTGTAATTTGGAAAAATCATAGATAATTAATTTTAATAATTGGTGGTTGATAATAAAGTATGAATAGGATAAGATTGATTGAATAAAAGAATGGGAATCAAGATTTATTAATTTAAATTTAATAATTAAATCAGTTGGAATTAAATGAAAATTAATATTTAAATATTACAAAAATAGGGATTAAGATGAAATTGGGAAATATTAATGTACCATGTTATAAACCAATGTTAATTATATCCTTATTATAATAAAAGACTTGAATAACAAGGTTTAAAAGTCAATAAATGGATTTTGGAATTTTAAATTTATAAATTTCTGAATTGAATGAAATTGAAATTAAAACATTCAAATCAAGAAATTAATCAATTTTAAATTTACAGCTAAATTTGTTTAAATTATCTGTGAATGGTTAAGAAATCAAAATTGATAGAAGTTGTAAATTATTAAAATTTAAATTGAAAAGTGAATAATTAATTTAATATTAATTTATTTAATTAACCAGAAAATAGCCATTTTGGCCACTGACTCGGATTTCAACGGAACAAGTTTCATCGGATCCATAATGGTGAATTATTATAGGATTTCAAGCTTAGTAGCGATCGGGCTTGTCGTTTGATCGTACGGACTCGAAACGCCTAGAAATCAATTTAATTGAAATCAATTTGAAATAACTTGATTTTAGCATAACTTCTTCATACGATGGAATTTGGACTTGAAACCTATTCCATTGCGTTTAAAATATTTAAAAACGTCTATTTTGATATATGAGTTGACCCAATTTTGTTTCGAAGTCGGAACGGGCTTTTTGGGCCATTTGTCATTCATCAGTCCAAACCAATCGTATCCATTCCTCTATTTCTCAACTCTACCTATATTTGTCCTGCTATAAATCGTAGCAGCCTTTTTATTTCTGGTTTTTATATGTACAGAAACTACTGCTGTTTCTCTTCCTTAATGGTAAAAAACCAAAATGTTCTGATTCAATTCCAATTCAAATCCATGCGGTTAGTTCATGCTATTGACACCAAAAATCACCTAAATCAATGCTTAAAGGTGCGGTGGCGTGGAAGCGAGGGGATGAGGGGGAGCTCTGCATGACGCTGGAGATTGGTCGGCCGGAGGTTCCGGTGATGGCGGCGCTTTCAGATTTGGTCGACTATTCTTGTAGGTGGTGCGGCGTTGGGATTTGTGGTAGCAACTGAGATCAAGGGAGGTGCGTGCATATTACTGTATGGTGCTAGGGTTTCATGGTAGTGATGAGGTAATGTTTCACTATTATGTATTTTAATATTAATTTAAATTTTCAAATATTCTAATCTTAATATCTTTTACATACATGCTCGGATTTGCATATGGTTTATTCCGCTAGGATCGTATCAAAATTCCGGGAATTTTGACGCTGGTTTGGACGGATTCTGTAACTTTTTGAATTTTGGGTTTAAATTGGATTTGAATTCAATTTAAATTTGAAAGGTGAGTGTTTTAACCCACTCGTTACTTCTAAAATTTCTTATGTTTGTTAAATTGATTAATGATATGATTAGAAATTTATTTATGACTGTTTGACATATTCATAATCATCATCTCAGTTTATTTGAATTTGTTTGGATAAAATATTTATTTAATGTATTATTGAATATAAACTGCCAGTAAATACCCGTTATTTATTATCAATTCTAATTGATGTTCTTGATTGAATTGGATGATTGTGATAAATGTTTGATGATTGATATTGGATGAATGGATGTTGTATTTTATATTGTTATAAACTGCAAGTTGTTATGGATTTTTATTTCTTTCGGGATTGCGGTTTGAAATGATATATAACCGTATTTACATTTTAAATTGCGGATTGAAATGATAAATATCCGTATCACTTGACCATAGGATAGAAATTTATATATTGACACCGTGGTCTATGTATAAAATTATTTTGAAATGATTTCTATGGTTATGTAAAGAAATATACGGTTTTAGACAAATATTGATATTAGATATTATATAAATGTTATTATCCTTGACTTTAAGCTATGTATAATTTGTTTTAATATATAAATAGCTTAACAATAAGTTTGATTTTATTGACGATACTACGGTTAAATATTTAAATTATATTTTAATTTAGAGTTTATAATGATTTAAATAAAATTAAGGTTGGAAGATAAATTTGAGATTTACTTGAAATTGAATTTATTTAAGAATTTAACTCAAATAAGCTTGATGTGAAATTTATTAAATTTTAAGTTTTAGAGAGTATGGTTTTTTTATAACTTGATTTTGGTTTAAGGTGAATTAAATGAATATTTCGAGTATAAATAAATTGAAGGAAATATTTAGTTATTTGTAATTTGAGTTTTATTTAAATGATAATGGATTTATTATGTAAAATACTTCAAAACTAAATAATAGAAAATTGAATTTTTGAATCGTAATTTGCCAAACTTAGTTTTGAAATTATTGAATACTTAAAGTTTGAAATATATTGAATTTGAAATTGTATTCTGTGCATCAAATCTGTTTTGAAATCGATAAAGTTTGCAATAGTTTATTTGGAAACTAAATCATATTGCAATATGTGATTTTGGGATTTGGGTAAATATAAAATTTTGCAATTCGAGTTGTTTTGGAATTGATTTGTGAAATTGAAGAAGCTATTTTATTATATAAAGTATTTTAAATATTTAAACCATATAAGTGGTGGAAGTTATGAGTTTCAAGGTATTAAAGTTTGAAAGTGTTATGCTTCAAGTGTTTGATTTTGAAATGTTATAACTTTGAAAGTGTTATGATTTTAGAAAGGATATATTTGAAATGAGGATATTGTATTGATTTTGTTTTTGAAACAGAAATGATATCATATTTATATGGTTTTGAAATGGATATTATATTCTGGTTTTGAAGTATAATATTTTGAAATGACCGTAGTGTTATAATAACTTTTGGTTGCTAAAGAGACCAGGATCGAAAATTGTCATACTCTTTTCCAACTCCGGAAACCTCTTTAACAACTGTGTACGCGGTGGAGATTCCAGAATGAAGTAGGATGGCGGCGGCGTTCTTTTGAGATATATACGTGGACCCGACTACCGTGAGTTGGCATAAGGTGGCTAAAACAAAAGCGATCTAGGGCTAAGAAGGTAGCCCCTTTTATGGGGCACACTTCTTCGATATTATATTCTGACTTTGAGGTTTATTTGGTAGCCATTTTTGATTTTGATTTGGGGCTGTGGCTCGAGGTGGACGGTAGTAGCAGCTACGCGCTACCACTAGCCCGTGTGCGTAATTGGTATATCTACCCTACCATTGCCTTGTCTGCCGTTTCACCAACCCTAGCGCGCCTTGTACGAGTTTGATTTGTGTCGTACCTATGGAGTATCCTCTGGTGGCCTCCCAATCAGGAGGTATTACGATACTGTATAGACTATTGGCACTATATGGGTAACCCCTTAACGCAATTTAAAAGTAAGTTTATTTTACTATTAGACACTATTATAATAGCGAATTATTACTACATAGTAAATAGTTTAAAGGATCCTTAGGAGATGTGAATCCTGAGCATCTCTTAAATTACTGCACTTGTGTTAGACACTGGATAGGAGATGTCAAATCCCGTAAACATATCTTACGCCATTCCACTCATATTATTTACAATTGATTTAACTTACATAAGATCTTTTAGTTCTGACTCGAGTGCTTTGTCTTTTCAATTTGCTCGGGTCAACCTGGGCATTTCAGGATTCGAAGACTTTATTTCTAGAGGACAAAGACGAAGAATGTATTACTATTATTTATTATATTATTCCATTGCATTCATACTATTCCACCTCATTATTTATTATTCTCTGGTATGTTTAACTATGATATGTTTAGTATGAGTATAATCAAATGTTTTGTAAAACAACTTCATGAACTATTATTTGATTATTATATTTTGTCATTCCGTTGTGAGATTCTGTTTTGTTTTATTTCTCTATGCTTTTCTTACTCACCTCAATAACAGTTCGCCCTTTTGTATGGTTTGAGTCTGACGTGTGTGGTTTGTCGTCGATTTAAAACGTACAAAAAGCCGGGATGTTAAATAAAAATAGTCTCAAGTAAAAATATTAGGTCAATATTTTGAAATTTAAAAATCACAGTGAAATTTTTTGAAAAATAGAAAAAAAATCAATGTTTAAATTTTCAAGTTTGGATTTTATAATGTGACTTATTTTGCAAAATGATTAATTTTAGTAATTGAATCCTGATTTTTAGTACTATGTATATTGTGAATTCCCGAGTTGTTCAGGAAATTGTTTTTAATCAATTTCTGATGATCAACGTGGAGTGGAGCCTCGGGTTTGAAGTAGGAGGTGATTGATGTAATGGTGGTTGTTGGAAAAATGATGGGTAATTTTTAATACATCATGATAGTCGATCGGCATTGATTTAGGGTTCTGGAGCAACTTTTGGTTGACACGAAATTTAATGCTTGTTCGTCAACATTATTGCATCGGCTTGAATCGCGCCCGGGAGTGAAGAAGAAGGGAACTGCAATAGAGATTTTGGTGGAGTGGCTTGAGTTTCGGTGATCAAAGTTGTCATTGGCAAAGTTGTTTTTTGTGGTCTATGTTATTTCCAAGAAAAAGGGTGATGACTCGTTTTTGAATTCTCTAATGGTCTCGTGGTGCTGCATGGTCTAAGGGATAGGGATGATCGTCGGTGAGGTGTTGGAATTGGTGAAGTTGATCGGAATGGCTTCGATCGCCTGTGCACGTGAATGTATTCACTGTGTATATGATTTGATGATGGGTTGAGGAAGATGAAGATTACTCAGGTTGGACTCGTGGACGTTGTAGGTTTTTCTCGAAGTTAGAGGGACGCGAGTGAACCAGGGTTTAGCTCGCGGTAGACGTATAACTGGCTCGAGTTTGATAAATAAACAGGTTGCAAAAAAATTTAAAAAAAAACAAAGTTCAGGTTCTAAAAAAAGTAAAGGTAAGTTCAATCAATCAATTTCCAAAGGAATGTTAAACAAGTCTCAAAAAATTTGAAAGTTGAAATGTTTAAAATTGTTTGGGTAAAAATAATATTATATTTAATTAACAAGTGTTTTCAAAAATATAATGTTGCGATCCTTAATTTATTAAGAAGATCTTGAATGATTTTGCATTATAATAATTTCAGGAATTCATCTTATATCAATAAGGTTTAAAGGATGTAATTAAGTGATTAAGCAAGAATAATTACTTTGTGTAATTAAAGTAAAGTTAATACTTTGTGTCATTACTTTTAAGGATAATTAATTAATGTGATTAATTAATTAATATAATTTGAGGTTAATTTGTTAATGTTACTAATTTATTAAAGGTTGATTAATTTACGATAAGTAATTAAAGTTAATTAATTACTTAAAGATAATTACTAAACGAAAGTAATTAAGGTTAATTAAATTTTGATTTAAGTTTGATTAATCAAGTAATTAAGGAATAATTAATTAAAGGATAATTAATTATATGATTAATTAATTAAGGTAAATAGTTTGAGGATGGTTAATTAATTAAAGGTTAATTAATTAATGAAAGTGATTAAGGGATGATTTATTAATTAAGGGTTATTTAATTAATTTAATTAAGGAAAATTAATTAAAGGATAATTAAAAATTAAAGGTTAATTATTTAATGATTAAAGGTTGATTGATTTATTAATTAAGGTTGATTAATTAATAATTAAAGGTTGATTAATTTATAATTAAAGGTTAATTAATTTATTATTAAGGATTAATTAATTAAACTATTTTGTAATTAATTAATGTTAATTAACCAGGTTTAGAGATTAATTTGGTTTAAATTAATCAGATAATTAACTGATTTTACATATGGATGTTTGAAGTGCATGGAATGTTTTGAATTATTTGATATCCCTGATGAGTGATGCTTTGATTCACAGATTTTGTCGATAAGCGGAATGATTGTGTAAAACCCCTGGACTACACCATACATACACAAATACGGATTGCACGATGAAATTGGTTAAGTCACAAATATTTGAAATTAATATTATGAAATGGTTTTAAAGATTGAATTTTGAATCCAAATAGTTTTGGAATGAAATTGGATTGAATATAAAAAGTTTTGAAAAAAGGAAATTTAAAATTGAAATTTAGTCTAGAATAAACTATATGTTGTTAAATATTATTTGAAATTATTTTGGAAATCATGGTTTGAAAGGTTTATACAATTTCTATATACGAATTGAAAACTATTTTAAATAAATTGTTTTAGGAATTTGAATTTGATTTAAATTAGAACTTGCCAATAATACGGAAGTTCGTTGATTCCTTGGTTTATACTTTTAAAGGCTATAACTTGTGTATATTTGACCAGATTTTTCCGAAATAAAATGTAGTTGTTTTCAAAAGATAATGGCTTTCAAATAAAGAAAGTATTTCCAGTTTTGTTTAAAGGAGTTTCAAAATAGAAATAGAATTGTTTTGAAAGCTATAAATGAATCTTTGTGGATGGTTGGTGAATTTTTTTTTTGAAAGGAAGAGGATCTTAAAAGGGTATCTTTTGTATAAAAGATTTGAAATGGAAATTATTTTTTGAAAGGTATAAATGAAACTTTGTGAAAGATTGGTGAACTTAACTAAAGATCCTAATATCCATATGTTTGAAATATTGCACATTATTTGGTTTAGCCAGAGAGGACTTTGTGTCACATAACCCATTTCGAATAATGATACGACGTAATGGATAGCATTTGAAGACCGGTGGTGAAGACAAGGTATATTCGAGAATGAAAGGATTGCCTATCGAATGTCTCTGCACTGAGTCGCGTCGGTATAGAGATCTCTATATATGATGGGGAATTCGAACGGATTGTGAATACCCGAAGTGCAAGCGCTTCTTCTTGATGTGCCTTTGGTTCTGTTCAAACTCAGAATAGACTTGTATGGATGTATGTCTGACGTTACACTTTGAGATGTAAAACTGGTTTCCATCAAATGCATTTCTGTTTGGTGGCGGAGAATTTATTCTCTTAGCTTAACACCCTTCTCCGAGATATACGAGCTCAGAGTTTATGTAGTTGATGGTTACTAGTGATACATTTCCATTTTGGTAATGTGGCATACGAAGTGCTGCTGATCATATGTTGATCAAAGCATGGCTTTTGTGTAAAGCGTAGCTTTGTCGACGAGACTGCATCAGAACCTCATAACTTGGAAATGGTCGAAATAGGTAGGATGCAGCAAGGTTATGAGGGTTGCGCCCTTTAGGGTATATCCATTTCCTTCTGGAAAAGGGTGGTATCATGGTATGGAGCCTAAATATTTAACCTATGTAGTTACTGCAAATTTATTACTTTGTGGTTGTTGGTTTATGGCTGAGGATCCTCGAATAATGGTCGGTAACGACCGGGTGATGACATATTCGTGTAGTAGTTACCTAGTTACAAAGGTAACCCGGCCTTGTGTTGGCAGAGAGCTGGTTAAGTTCTCGGGGCGTCCCTCCAAAGATGTGCCCATGTAGCCCAGGAAGTTTCTTAGCTTGACCATTTGTTGGAAACCCAATCACTAATACAGCCTTGTACGGTTTTAGTTGTAGGACCTGCCATTTAACATGGTAGCTATAGTAGGCATAATATAATGGTACCTATGCTGGCTAAGATTAATATTATACTTTTGAAAGGTTTCCTGCACTATGTACTAATAATAATATAAAAGTATTTTCCGTCTTAAGCAAGTTTGACTATCATAAGGGGAAATCTCCTCCAATTATGTGTTTGCATTGTGTGTGCGGCGGGAGGCCTTATGATAGTTTCTTTTTTCAAAAAACATTGCGGATTTCTTTTTAAATTCTTTTTGTTTGTTTTGTTCAAAATAATACTGTTTTCGTTTGCTCACACTAGTCTCATGACTGACCTGGAGTTTATTATTCTCTTTCTTACCTCTGGTTGCCCACAATTTTCCACACAGGCAGCCTACAATTAGATTTTCAAATAGTCAGCTAGTAGATATAGAGTCGATAGCTTTTAGCCTTTGGATTTTTGGCAATCGCAACCATGACCGACCTTGCTTAGTACATCATGATAGTTGTTCGAGCTTGTGGTTTGAAGTATTGGAGATGGTGTTGCAGTATTGGATTCTCAAGCTCTCTCTCCCTCTTTCTATTGAAATTAATATTGGTGTTCCACTGTTGAAGTTTTCTTCCAGTGTTGTTTATCTTTTGAATCTGACATTGATAATCATTTGTATCAGAATATTGTACCATTGTTGTAAAGATGCTGTATTCATGATGTTGTATCAATATTATTCATTCTGTTTCCGCTGCGTCGTATTTACTTATTGTGTTATAAGCTCCGGCGAATCGGATTTCAACGTTTGAATCTGCGACATTCGAATATGAGTGAAGTATGGATGTTGATTTTCGAACGCAAAAAAAATTCCGGTCGTCAAATTCAATTCAATTCAGTTTCTAAATAAACCATTTCAAATTATATCGATTTCAAATATAGATTTGAACCACAAAATAAACCATTTCAATTTCAATATATCTCGAAGCATTAAATATTCAATATTTCAAAATAAATTTGACAATTTCATGTATATAGCTTATTCGTTTTGATATTATTTATTTTGAAATATTTACTTAATCATTCAAATAAAATTTTAATAAAAGTTCAAATTTCGAATTTAAATAAAACTAAATATACCGTTTCAATTTATGTAAATTTGAATTATTCAATCACTTTTACTCAAAATCAAGTTATAAAATCATTTCTTTAAAATCCTAAATTTAATAAATTTCAAATCAAACTTATTTACTTAAATAAATTCAATTTCAAACCAATTTCTATTTCTCTTTCCTACCTTAATTTTATTAAAATCATTGTAAACTCTATATTTGAAAATATAAATTTTAAAAAATGTTTAAACATATTATATATTAATTAAATCAACTTTATTAAATCAACTTTAATAAATCAAATCCTATTATTAAACTTATTATATATATATTTTAAAATAGTAAAATTGTAAGTAAAATCTTAAAATTTATAATTCCAAAAATGACTTATAATTGTAAAATCTTCAAAACATGTAATTTAAATATCAAAATTTAAAACCTTTATAAAATAACACAGATATATATATATATATATATATATATATATATATCTTAAAATCAATATTTATTAAAACCAAAATATTCATTTCAAAACCTTGGAAATCATTTCAAAATATATATATATATACACCAATGGTGTCAGTATATAATTTTTTATCCTATAGTTAAGTGATGAGGATATTTAACATTTCAATCTACAATTTAAATATATACAGCTATATAACATTTCGACCCACAATACCAAATTCAATTCAATGAAAATTTCTAGGGTTATCATTTCAACCATAACTATTTTCTCCTATTCTACAGATCACTCACGTACGTATCATTTCAACCCATAGGGAATTCTAAACTAACAGGGAACTTGCAGAGTGATAACAGATATGATAATAATATAACATGCATATATCATTAATATAAATAACTGGTAATAGTGTCAGATGTCACAGGTGAACATATACAGATAAGGGCATATATCTAGCAATGTAAATAACAAGTAGCAGCATATTTCAATTGTCGTTTCAATTGAAATCAAATTTAATAAATATAAGAACGTTAATCGTGAGTGATTACTCATCTTACGAGGCTGGAGATAAACGAGAACGAGATGAGTTATGAATCCATGCACGAATTCCAAAGCAAAGCAAGATTGGCATGAATCGATGAAAAAACTGGTAAATAGGAATTGAAAAGAAATCAAATCAATCTGGATTGACGAAGGTCAATAGTAGAAGTAAACTCATATATATAACTATAAATCACATTCTAAATTCAAATACATTTTAAATTTAAATATATATGTATTTCAAAATCATTATTTTAAATTAAAACAAAAAATCAAATGTATAATCACAATATATATGGAAAATAAATACTTTGAAATCGATAATATTTATATATAACTAATAAATAAGCTAATGTGTAACTTATTTATATATACACTAAATATATCTATATCTACAATTTTAGAAATAATTGTATATACAACAGATTATACACCTATATTTAACTTATATTTTTTCTTTATAAACTAGAAAAATAGATTTGAATATAAATATATAACACGAACTGACAATATATATAACTGACATATAAATATACATGTTACCTAATTATTTTATAACATAAAATGCTGACTGAAAGAAGAAATCTATAGTCGAACATTATTACTTACTATGTACTCAAACACAACATATATATGCATAATATACAGTACATATACAAAATAAATCAATTAAAAATGAGAACCACTTATAAATATGCTAGCTTATAAACTTAAAACTTGTGCAGGTACTACTTATATATTAGAACAATGTAACCATTATAATATATCCCAGAGTTATATAAACTGTCCTATAATTTGCATACTTATATATATATATATATATATATATATGCTGACATAATAGCTCCTATATGTATATAAACTTTTATATACATCTTATATAAGACTATACATATATAGTTACAACAGCATAAATAACTCATACTTAATACCAAGCTTACAATATTATTTAAATAAACTTGCTTACTACTAACAACGTATACACACACACATATAACTGATATATGGGCAGATACACATAACTAACAAAAATATATTTAGTTAATATATAGTATATACTTCTCTTCTCTTACAGTTCATGTGATATACAAATTCCTCAAACTATCATATATATAATATTATTATAAAATAAATATAAACATGTATCCATTTAAAACCAAATCCCAGCATACATACATACATACATACATACATACATACATACATACATACATACATATATATATATATATATATATATATTAAACCTATATATAAACATATATATAACTTTTATAAACTTATATATAGTTTGAGAAGAAAGAAAAAACTTTTTATACAAAAACAAAAGAAATAACTTTATCATGCAGAATATATATATATATATATATATATATATATATAAGTGCGAACTGACATATATATATAAAATTTATGTAAATATATATATATATATATATATATCAACAAACAGATGCCTTGCAACCATATATATATATATATGTATGTATGTATATATATGTATGTATATATGTGTATATATATAAACAAAACAAATAAACTTGTATATAATTTAAATACTTATATAGAACATACAAATAATAAGAATGAGGTGGCGAAGGCTGCGTGGGAGGAGAGGGTTTTGGTGTGACTTGGATCGACTGGCGATGGTGGAATATGGCCGGTGGAGGAGGAACGTAGCTCAGGTTGATGACGCAAGGGTGAAGGGAAGCGGTTATTGCATAGGAAAAAAAAGAAAAAGTAGAAGAGGCTTGGAAAGGGATGCGTTAGTTTGAGGAGCAGTTTCAAGTAAAGGAATATGTTTTCATGTATTCACAAGCTTTACATTTCTTTTCTTTTTTTCAAGCAAGGAGGAGGATGAAAGAAAGTGAACGGATCAAATAAAATAGAAAATAAGTTGAGAATGTGAAATAGAAAGAGTCATTGAATACAAGGAAATTAAATGCAAATGACCATTGGAATTTACACGGCTGAGGAGTAAAAGACAATGGAAAACAAAAGGATGAATATGGCATCGATACGATCAACCGTTATGCTAATTTTGCCACGTCTTGGGCGTCAAAATACAGAAATGAACATACTACGAAGATTAGCATGATGAGACGATCAAAAGGTATCTAGTTATTAATGATACGATTATCATATCAAAAGTCGATATCCGGTACTGAAAATGCTGCTAATTTGCCAAAATAAGATAAACGAAGCGATAACAGTCCAAATTTGGAGAAACGAAATATGACGTCTCACTTAAAAGATGATTAACAAATATATTATGTAAAAATATTCAGGTTTGGAAAACGTTTTATTATCATCAATTTTTAACTGATTTGAATTTAAATAAAATTACACAATAAAATAAACTTCCATATTATTTGATAAAAATTTACCATTTGCTACGTTTAATTAGATGTATCCCAAATATTAAATTTTTATTTCCAAATTTTAGTATTTAAAATTTCACAAAAATTCAATTAATTAAATGAATAAAACCACAAAAATTTAAGGGTCGTTACAATCTTTATGTGTGATTAATCCCATCGACGGTCCTGCCAACCTTAGTAATTTGTGAAGGGGTGAACTCCTTTACAACAGGCATCGATCCACTGGAGATTTCTATGATTTTGGTTTCGTTGCATTTGACATCTTACCTAGAGGTGATTGGTTGAAGCGTTATGATGTTGTTATCTATTGCAAAGACCGAACAATTTTTCTAGTAGATGATCAGGGAAAGTCTCTTATGATTGAATGTCGAATGCCTCAAGATTTTGCTGGCAACTTTATCTTTTCTCTTGATGCTCACCTCAGTCATTTGGACTCCACCCCGATTGTCAGGGATTATCCTAACGTGTTTGGTGAAGTCACTTTTCTTCCTCCCAAGCAGGAAATTAAATTCCACTTTGATCTTATTCATGGTGCTCAACCTATTATTCTCCCTCCAAAACGGATGGAACCCAAAGAGAAAGTTGAATTGAAGAAGTAGATTAAGGATTTGTTCTCTAAGGGTTTGATTAAGCAGAGATTTTTTAAATGGGGAGCTGCAGTGGTCTTTGTCACCAAATCTGATGGTTCTTTGAGGACGTGTGTTGATTTTAGAGAGCTAAACAGGCTTACTCTCAAGAACCGATATACCATGCCTCGCATCAGTGATAAGTTCGATCGGCTCTATGAAGCTAAAGTATTCTCTCAGCTTGATCTTGCTACCGGTTTTTACCAGCTTCGTGTAGCTAAGGAAAGCGTTCCCAACAC
This sequence comes from Allium cepa, assembly GCA_030765085.1. NCBI lineage: Eukaryota > Viridiplantae > Streptophyta > Magnoliopsida > Asparagales > Amaryllidaceae > Allium > Allium cepa. The sequence goes on from CM060935.1 coordinate 572,804,213, forward strand.
TGTTTTCCGAACAGAGAATGGTGTCTATGAATGGTTAGTTATGCCTTTTGGGTTAACCAATTCTCCTACCTTCTTTGTTGATCTTATGAATTGCGTCTTCCGCGATGTTCTTAACAAGTTTATTCTAGTTTTCGTTGATGATAACCTCGTCTATTCTTGTAACGACCCGTAATTCTCGATAATTAACAATCGTTAATTTAATAAGTTTTGTGATTTAATATTGGAAGAAATAAAAAAAATATGATTTATTACTGAAAATAATAACCAGAATTAAATGGAATAAGGTTAATTTCAGAAAATGATAATATTTTAATAGAAGTTCAATTAATTGAAATAATGTAAATGTTACAACTTGGTTATAAATTTAATATAAGAAAACAAATGTAAATATTGAATCAATTAATGAAATAGTACATAATAAATAGTAATTGAATAAAATCAGTATTATGTAAGTAATTATAACATTTGGTTGTAATACTAAGCTTATTAATATGACAAAAAGTAAACGGTGACAAACTATTCTACGTTACCTATTTATTTAGTCTGTTGAATTAAATGGAAAATCAATTATAAATAAATGTTGCATTGATGTGTGTTAAGACAACAACTGTAAATTGTGAGTGTAATAAAATGAATAGAAATGTTAATTATATTCAGAAGGTAATGATTGATTTAATAAAATAGTGAAACCAAGACAAATGAATTAATTGGAGATTTTAAATTATAATTAATGTGTGAAATTGACAAAAATTCAGTGTAATTGAAATATAGTAGTTAATACAAATAAAAGATGGAAATATGAGGATATTAATGTAATGAAAGATAAACAAATGTTGACTAGTCTATAGAATAATAATTGATTGAGTATAAAGATTTAAATCAAATAAAATCAATTTATTAGAATTGATTATAAGTAATTTGATTTATTACAATTGAAATTAAACATTATAATTGGTATAATAATTAACTTTGAATTGATATCCAAATTTGTTTTAAATTATGGTAAATGTCCAAGTAATCTAAAATGACAGAAATTGTAAATTATTAAATTTGAATTGAAAGGTGACTTAATTAGTTTAATATTAATTTATTTAATTAACGTGAAAATAGCCATTTTATCCACTGACTCGAATCTCGATGAAACCAGTTTCATCAGATTTGTAACGTTGAATTATTGTAGGATTTCAAGTGTTATAGCGATCGGACTTATCGTTTGATCATACGGGCTCGAAACGCCTAAAAATCAATTTAACTAAAATCAATTGATATCAATTTGAGATAAGCTGATTTTAACATACCTTCTTCATATGATGGAATTAGGACTGGGAATGTAACAACCTACATATTTTACAATTGTATATTTAAATGATTTATTTAAATATAGCATCATTAGTCAGATTAAAGTCCGAAATGCTACTTTCTATAAATGGTCGAATCCGGACACGAGACCACTTCCATTAAGTCCAAAATGGCATTTGCGATCTTTTTGAGTATAAGCATCGATATGTTGGAAGTTGGGTAGGATTTTTCTATTTTTCTATTGGGCTTTGGGTTTGGGTTTCAACCCACTAACCCAACAGAATACCCTAACTCCACTCCCTCTTCATTCATTCATTCTATTTTTCCCAACACTCTCAAGCTAAAGGAAATGTGGGAAAGAATAGGAAATTAAAACTCCTAAACCCTAGATTACTAGGAAATTCAAGATTCAAGCTCTAAAATCAAAGAGAAGCTTAGATTGAAGAATCTAGAGGTGTATTGAACAGGAATTGGTCTTGCTTTGCTTTAAAGCCTCTCATTTGTTGTCTTTGAATCTTAAAGGTGAGTTCTTGAACTCACATCTATGTCTATAGCTTTTACTGTTGTAAGGTATGAATTCTTAACATCTATTTCATATTCAAATGCTTTTGATTTGAATTGGTTTGGTGAATTTTCCAATTTTGTAATTTGAAGTCAAAATCTTTAAAGATCCTATCTTGCATGTTTGGCCATGTTTTGGTGGTGTATCGAAGAGCCTATAGGGCTGGATTGTCGGTTGGCATAAACCCTAGCATCCATCGCTCGTTCGATCGTTTTCGATTTGGATTTTTGCCCTTTTTGGGCTAGGCTGATTTTTGCCTAGCAGGAAAATCCAGACACCTGCTTGAAAAATCCAAATGTCTGGTAGGTGTCCCTGAAAATGAAAAAAAATAACACACGTTGAAAAAAATGTCAAAGCCAAAATCCAAACGTCTAGTTGAAAAATCCAGACGTTTGGAAGGGTTCTAGAATTTAAAAGAGGAAGGAGAAAAAAATATATATATTTCCTGAACCTAGATCCAGATGTCTGGAACTGCTAATTTTGCCTATTTTGGCTGTTTTAAGTAGATTTCCAATTTTTATCAATTTTTAGAGTTCTGGGTAGTTGTTTCATTCATTATCGACTTTGATGACTTCTTTTATGGATTTTTGGAAATACCCAGTTGGTGGATTTGATATTGATTTTTATGGTTTCGATTCACTTTGTCGAATGTGAATTTTTGGTGATAGATTGTTTCTACAACCATTTCTGCGATTTGTCACTTTAATATATAAAGGTTTTATATTAGTAGTAATAAGCAAATTCTTTCACAAAAAACGATTTTAACACTTTTTTAATACCAAACTCGTTTTTAAAACCGTTTTCCAATCTATTAGTATATATAAACCTTTACCTCATTCGTTTAAGAAATCTAATTAAACAACTTAACAAAATAAGTGGTATGAAACGCTGGCATTTACTTCGTCGGTTAATTATTAGACTTGTTTTGATTGAAATCTCGTGACAATCTTCGAGTGGAAATCTACAATTTGTTCGTAAATGTTTAAGTTAAGCCAGTGGTTATGGAACATGAAGCTAAACTCATCAATTTACTAGCTTAGTGTAATTTACACTTTTTATTGATCAATGGTGATTATTTTATGGTTTAGACTAGCGATATGCGATGTCTCTTTGTCCGCATGGGGGACTGTACCCCGTTCTTTTGAGCTTCGTCTCATTTTTTATAGGCTTGCGACCTATGGGTTTTATAGAGTCAGGTTCGTCGGGCGTTTCGCTGTACTACGTCCTTGTTCCTGTTTATTTGAGTTTTAGGTTCATCGGGCGTAACGTTGTACTATGTCATTGTTCCAGCTTACTGGAGTTTCAAGTTCATCGGACTTAACGCTGTACTACATCATTGTTTCGGCTTAGTGGAGTTTCAGGTTCATCGGGAGTTTTGCTATACTACGTCGTTGTTCCGTCTCATTTGAGTTTCAGGCTCCTTGGGTGTTTCGCTGTACTACGTCATGGCACCAGCTCTATAGTTAGCGACCATGGAATTGCGTTCTGTTTGTGATACACATGTTGATGGGTTTTCATGCTCCCGTTTTTGATAGGCGTCCCTCTTGTGTTTTCAGGATTTCTAATTGATGATTTCTAGAATTTGTGTTTCACCAATTTTTTGTGATTTATATTGATAAGTTTTATCAATATTTGTGGTTTGGTGAATATGTTAAAGAATATGACATTCTTTTTGGTGCTTGAGAAAATTTGAGATATTGTATGATTATTGTTGTTATCTAATGTATATTTATCACAGCATGGCATTATTGTTATCATATGTTGTTGTCACATCTCTTATCCTATCTCATTTTATATGATATTTATTGCTAGACTGATCCATTTATTATTTTCTTCTTAAATAATACCCGGATCAGACCGAAGTATTTCAGGTGCTTCTACTTGACTTTTTATCAGAATCCGTCGTCTGACTTTTGGCTAACTACTTAGCTTAGTAGTTTTTGCTTTTATACATACGAGATAGAGATTCCTTGATGTATATGTATTCTTTTGTCTAGCACTTGTACCTATTCTTTTGTGATGTAGTGGATCTTGTATGACCACTATTTTGTTGTACACTTCCATGTGTTATGTTCATATCTGATTCTGCCTTTGTGATATCAATATCTATGACCGATTTGTGTTATTCGTATCTCATATTTTTTTCGAAGACCATGTAGCCACTATGTAGCGGCTTGGAGTTTGTATTTTATATGTCAAATTTATGTATGACCTTCTATTTGGTATATCGGTACTCGCTCACATCTATTGCACAGATAGTCGCTCCTCAACAGCTTTATTCTTCATGCAAATTGATGGCACTACTCCGTAGTGTCCTTGGATAGTGTGAGTATAGTGGTGGGGCTTCACAGCTTGGTATCAGAGCCAAACTTCAGAACAATATAGAAAATTATAGCAAGGATCATTGTCCTAAGTCTTTCTTAGGAATCGTGCCTTAGGATTTAATTCGATTCATTAGACCCGTTCTATCCTATTTCCTTTTGTGATGCCTTATTTTATCAATCAAGTTTGTTTGATATTCATTCTGAGAATAACCTTTTTCCTCTTCTTTCTTTCTTAAAGAAGAGAAATAGTTAGACTTAGCTGTCCCAGCGTCGGTCAATCTAGTGCTACACCACAGGATGGTGTATTCATGTCTGCCCAATAGCTTTTAGATCTTGTAAAAAATGCTTAAGCTATTAGATGTATTCCACTGCCTACTCATCCTAAATCTGGATTTACATGCTTATGCAGTGATTATACCAATTTGGGTGGAAGGCCATTCAAGGGTTGCGAAAGCGTTATAGAAATCCAAGCATGGCTTAGATCGTGTGACCACATCTTTTCTCACATGAATCTCATAGATCTACATCGTGTCCAAGCGGCTTCTAGCATGCTCCAAGAAAGAGCATTAGATTGGTATGAGCATTTTGTTTCGGGAATTATTGAAGTGGATCTTACTTGGGAGCAATTTCGGAAAAGGTTCGAGTTAAAGTTTGTGTCAGAGGCTGAAAAGGTAACTTTATCCCGACGCTTTATTGACCTTGTTCAAGGTGAATCTTCTATGACAGATTATGTCGCATCTTTTGAAACTCTCTCTATATGGAGTCGAATATATCAATACCATTGAAGAAAAATCAGAGGTTTATTTATGGGTTGAATAAGAACCTCAAAAAGCTTTTACTTCTGAAACTAGAAGTTCATTTCGATTAGCTTGTTGATATCGCTCTTCGACTTGAAGAGGTCGATAAAGAAAGTGATGTTGAAGTTGTGGGTGCTAAACAGAACTTCAACATCAACAAGAAGAGACATATTAAGTTCAAAATACCTAATCCCAACAAGAAAAGGAACAAAAACTTCACTGTTTGTACCGATGCTAGTCGTATTGATTTGGGTGTCGTTCTCATGCAAAAGGGAATGTGTTATCGCTTAGGCTTCCATACAATTAAAGACTATCAAAACTAGATATGCCACTCATGATTTAGAGCACGCGGCCATTGTTTTTGCCCTTAGAACTTGCTGTCATTATCTTTTGGGAGAGAAATTTGTTCTCTACACTGATCTTGTATCTTTGAAGTATTTATTTTTTCAAAAGGAACTTAATTGGCGTAAACAACATTGGCTCGAGTTCCTTGCATCTTATGATCTTGATATCCTTTATAATCCTGGAAAGGGAAATCGTGATGTTGTTGCCCTTAGTCGTAAGCAATAAGCGCTTGTATCAATGATGAAATCCGAATGGAATGATCTCGAGACTTTATCCACTTGTGAGATTCAAGATCGTGAATCCGATTCATGTTCATCTCTTGTTCTATGTAGCTTTGAGGCTCGTCCATCTCTTTTAGACCGCATTCTTGAAGCTCAAAAGCATGATGCCGAATTGGCTTTTCTTAGCCAAAGTTGTAGGGATAGAAATATTGATGGTTTGGACTACTTTGAAATCGATGCTCGTGGCGGCATTCGAAAATTTGGTAGACTTATTGTGCAAAATATTAGTAATCTTCGCAAGGACATTATAGAAGATTCTCATTGTTCTAAATTTACCATTCATCCCGGAAGTAGAAAAATGTATGCGGACATGAAGTTACTTTATTATTGGAATCGAATGAAATCTGATATTGCTAACTTCATTAAGCGTTGCATGACTTGCCAACTCGTAAAGGCCTGGTGGGTTATTGCAACCTTTAGACATTCCCGTTTGGAGGTGGGATCAAGTCTCCATGGACTTTATTGACGGTATTCCTCGATCTCGTTCGGGTCATGATAGTTTATGGATGACTATAGGTAGACTAACAAAATCCACCCATTTTATTCCCGTTTGGTCTGTACCTCTTTTGGCCAAACTTTATGTTAAAGAGATTGTTAAATTGCATGGAGTTCTTACTTCTATTCTTAGCGATCATGACCCACAATCTGCTAGTGGATTTTGGAAGAGTCTTCAAAAAGCTTTGGGAACAAAGCTTAATTTTAGCACCGCTTATCATCCTCAGTCCGATGGACAAACAGAGCGTGTAAATCAAACTCATGAAGATCTTCTTCGTGCATGTATTCTTGATTTTGGTGGTACTTAGGAAGATCATATTTCCCTTGTTGAGTTTTCTTATAATAATAGCTCCCAATCTAGTATTGTTATGGCACCTTTCGAGGCATTCTATGGAAGGCCATGCTGATTTCCTTCTTATTGACTTTAAGCCGGTGAGAACCTAGTTTTAGGTCCAGATTTTATTCGTCATTCCATAGAAAAGATGGACCTTATTCATCATAGGATGAAAGAAGCTCAAAGCAGGCAAAAATCCTATGCCGATAACCAAAGAAAGAAATTGGAATTTTCTGTGGGGGTTTTGGTGTTTATTCGTGTTTCACCTATGAAGGATGTTGTGCATTTCAATCGATCGGGAAAATTTACGTCTCGATATATTGATCCATTTCCCATCACCGATCACATTGGTTCCGTGGCTTATCGCTTTTGTTACCGACTCAATTTTCTGCTATTCGTGACGTTTTCCACGTCTCTCAACTACGGAAATCCTTAGAGATTTTGATTCTATTCTTGAGGCCGGTGTTATTGAAGAAATTGAAGTTTCACCTAGTTTGACTTATGAGAAACATCCTGTTCGTATCATTGCTACGGAGGTTAAATACCTTCGAAATAAGGATGTTCCACTTATGAAAGTTCAATGGTCCTTAAATCCTAAGGATTGCTCTTGGGAATCCAGACAATTCATCGAGCGATCACAACCAAACTTACTTTCTCGTGCTCCTTAACGTGAACTTCTCACTTCAATTTTTTATCTGTTGATATGCTTTTATGGCTGTTACTCTTTATTTCCTTCTTAAGCATTGCGAAGATGCAATTTCTTTGAGGAGGGAAGTCTATAACAGCCCGCATATTTTACGATTGTATATTTAAATGATTTATTTAAATATAACATCGTTAGTCATATTAAAGTTAGAAATGCTAATTTATGTAAACAGTCGAATTCGGACTCGTGACCACTTCCATCAAGTCTAAAATGGTGTTTGTGACCTTTTTGAGTACAAACATCGATACATTTTGAGTTGGGTAGGATTTTACTATTTTTCTATTGGGCTTTGGGTTTGGGTTTCAACCCAGTAACCCAACAAAATACCCTTACTCCACCCCCTCTTCATTCATTCATTCATTCTATTTTTCCTAACACTCTCAACCTAAAGGAAAATGGGGAAAAAAGGGAATTAAATTTCCTAAACCTTAGATTACTAAGAAATTCAAGATTCAAGCTCCAAAATCAAAGAGACGCTTAGATTGAAGATTCTTGAGGTGTATTGAAGAGGAATTAGCCTTTCTTTGTTTTAAAGCCTCTCATTCATTGTCTTTGAGTTTTAAAGTGAGTTCTTGAACTCACATTTATGTCTTTAGCTTTCAGAGTTGTTAGGTATGAATTCCCAACATCTATTTCATATTCAAATGCTTTTGATTTGAATTGGTTTGGTGAATTTTTCAATTTTGGTATTTTAAAGTCAAAATCTTTAAAGATCTTATCTTGGATGTTTTGCCATGTTTTGGTGGTGTATCGAAGAGCCTATAGGGCTGGGTTATCGATTGACATAAAACCCTAGCATCCATCGCTCGTTCGATCGTTTTCGGTTTGGATTTTTGCCCTTTTTGGGCTAGGCTAATTTTTGCCTAGTAGGAAAATCCAGAAATCTGGTTGAAAAATCCAGATGTCGGGTAGGGGTCCCTAGAAAAGAAAAAAATAACGCACGCAGAAAAAAAGGCAGAGCCAAAATCCAGACGTTTGGTTGAAAAATCCAGACGTCTGGTTGAAAATCCGGACGTATGGAAGGGTTCTGGAATTAAAAAGAGAAATGAGAAAAAAACATATATATTTCCAGAACCTAGGGCCAGATGTCTGGCTAAACCTACAATGGTATGGAACTGTCAATTTTGTCTATTTTAGACGTATTTAAGTGGGTTTCCAAATTTTTATCGATTTTTGTTGTTCCGGATAGTTGTTGTCATTTGTTATCGACTTTGATAACTTCTTTTATGGATTTTTGGGAATATCTTTTTGATGGATTTGATATCAATTTTTGTGGTTTTAATTCACTTCGTCGAATGTGAATTTTTGGTGAAAGATTGCTTCTACAATCATTTTTTCTGATTTATCACGTTAAAATACAAAGGTTTTTGTACTGGTAGTAAATACTCAGACTCTTTCATAAAAAAAGATTTCAGCACTATTTTTAATACCAAACTCGTTTTTAAAACCATTTTCCAATCAATTAGTATATTTAAACATTTACCTCATTCGTATGAGAAATCTAATTAAATGATTTAGAAAAACAAGTGGTATGAAATGCTTGTGTTTACTACGTCGGTTAATTTTTGAACTTGTTCGATTGAAATCTCGTGACAATCTTCAAGTGGAAATCTACACTTTGTTCGTAAATATTTAAGTTAAACCAGTGGCTATGGGACATGAAGCTAAACTCATCTGTTTACTAGCTTAGTATAATTTACACTTCTTATTAATCAATGGTGATCATTTTATGGTTTAGACTAGCGATATGCGATGTCTCTTTGTCCGAGTGGGGGATTGTACCCTGTTCATTTGAGCTTTGCCTCATTTTTTATAGGCAAGCGACCTATAGGTTTTATGGAGTCGGGTTCATCGGGCATTTCACTGTACTACGTCGTTGGTCCGGTTTATTTGAGTTTCAAGTTCAACGGGCGTAATGCTTTACTACGTCGTTGTTCCAGCTTTTTGGAGTTTCAGTTTCATCGGGCGTAACGTTGTGCTACATCGTTGTTTCGGCTTATTGGAGTTTCAAGTTCATCGGGCGTTTCACTGTACTACGTTGTTGTTCTGGCTCATTTGAGTTTCAGGTTTCTCGGGCATTTCACTGTACCTGGTTGTTGGACTGACTCTATGGTTAGCGACCATGGAATAGCTTTCCATTTGTGATACAGCGTTGGTGGGTTTTCATGCTTCCGTTTTTGTTAGGCCTCCCCCTTTGTGTTCTCTAGATTTCTAATTGATGTTTCTAGAATTTGGGTTTCACCAATTTTTTGTGATTTACATTTATAAGTTTTATCAATATTTATGGTTTGGTGAATATGTTAAAGAATATGACACTCTTTTGGTGTTTGAGAAAATTTGAGATATTGTATGAACTTTTTCGTTATTTAATGTATACTTGTCACGGTATGATATTATTATTATCATACGTTTTTGTCATATCTCTTATCCTATCTCATTTTATATGATATTTATAGCTAGAATGATCCGTTTATTAATTTCTTCTTAAATAATACTCGGGTCAGACCGAGGTATTTTAGGTGCTTCTACTTGGCATCTTATCAGGGTCCATCATTCAACTTTTGGCTAACTACTTAGCTTAGTAGTTTTTGCTTTTATATATTCGAGATAGAGACTACTTCATGTATACATATTCTTTTGTCTAGCACTTGCACCTATTCTTTTTTGATATAGTGGATCATGTATGACCACTATTTTGATGTACACTTCTATGTGTTATGTTCATATCTGTTTCCGCCTTCGTGATATGAATATTTGTGACTGATTTGTGTTATTCTCATTTTATGTTTGTTTCTGAAGACCACATAGCTGCTGTGTAGCAGCTTTGAGTTTGTATTTGATATGTCAAATTTTTGTATGACCTTATATCTGGCATATCGGTACTCGCTCAAATCTATTACACAAATGGTCGATCCTCAACATCCTTATTCTTCGTGCTAGTCGATGACATTACTCCGTAGTTGTGACACCCCACCTCTATACCCACGCTAGCCAAGAACACTACGGTGTAGTGCTGTCAACTAGCACGGAGAATAAGGCTGTTGAGGAGCGACCATCCGTGTAATTGCTTTGTGCGAGCACCGATATGCCAGATAGTAAAAACGTGCATTTCATTTCAGGAGGAAATCCGACATGCCGATGCAAACTCAAAGCTACTACACAGTGGCTATAATAGTCTAGGACAAAAATATAAAATAACAACACAGATAATATAAATGCGGAACACAGATGAGACAGAAAGTCTCATATATATATATAATAACTGATGTCAGTTACAATACATTCACACGGTACATATGATACAACTACAACAGTCGACTAAGGAAGTTACATATACAAGTACATTAACGTATTTAATATACATGAACACATATCTTCCTATACAATTTTACAGACTACTACAAATGACGACGACTACTCCAAAAGATATGAAAGAACTTCATAGCTCTAGCAGCAACCCAAAGCAGAATATCTACAACCTGAAATACTCGGTCTGACCCGAGTATTAAATTCAAAAGAAAATAATACCCGGGTCAGTCTAATTCAAACTCATTTATTAGTGCACAGAAGCAATAATAATTAAATAATGAATAGACGACAGTAATTAAACCAAATCAGAATGCAATTCAGAATATTGAATTGAAATAAACAAAACAGCTCAAAACATTTAAATATCAATTAAAATATTAAGTCGAGTAGGGCTGCAGTACACGCACGCGTGCACTGCCTCGCCACTACAGCATATGGAGTATGCAAAAGATCAATTAATCAAAACAAGATAGATATCATAAAACCATACCGTGTGGCTGCAGTTCACGCTTGCGTGCACTGCCTTGCCACTACAGTGATGATGTACCCATTGAATACCGTGTGGCTGCAGTTCACGCTTGCGTGCACTGCCATGCCACTACAGTACAAGACGTCATCATAACTCCAACTATTGACAGCAAATCAATACTGCGGAGGTCAAGTCACGTCTATCATGACTCAACACAACTGCAAATCAACATCACTCAAATGACCAAGTGGACAAAGGCAGTGGTACAAATACATGAAAACAGCAGAATGATGTATATGAAAATGAAGCAGTTCAATATCACCACTCATAACAGGTATAACATGCAGTGATATTCAAGCTATAGGTTAAAGACATAGGGGCCGATGGGAATACAGAAAGATAATGCAAAGTCACTCAAAGACAATTGCAATAACCATCGGCAATTCAAATAAATGCCGAAGTCAATGAATCAACAATGGGGCATATATATGCAGGCATGTAAATGATGCACGACAAACTACGAACTGTTATTAAAACAGCAGATCACATGAACAAAATAGGTCGATCGCCAATCAATGTCACGACATGAACCAACAGAGAATTCAAGTGAAAACAGAATGGTGCAAGTGCAAGTTCGAACAAGACTCGAGTGCTATCAGACTTCAAGTCAGTGAACACATTAGATATGCAGACCAAAGAGCAGAAGTAATATGGGTCGATTGCCATCAGCTCAGAGACCCAGTACACACTCGAAAACAAAACATATAGACGTTAAGCTACGAAGCTCAAGCTATAGCACAGTACTACAGATCAAGCAACAACCAGACCACATGAATTCACATGAGGACCAGACTACACAATGAATACAATGCAACAAATGAATGTATCAGTCTTGAACAAGACAGTCAAACCAGAGGCTCGAACTCAAGTCAGCGACAACAGAAGCATAGGCAAATGAAGACTGCATGATGATATTCAACATGCTATGCAACCTGAACCATGTACTACAAGTACAAAGACAAAGAAATACAAGCTAATAGCTCATGCTACAGATCAGGTCAAAGTGAACCAATACCAAACAAGAGGGTATACACATGTACAAATGAAGGATGTTCAAACACACAACCAACTAGCAAGAGGATATGTGTATATTAGTACACCAGCACAAAATGAAGTCGGCAAGGACAGGCATGAGGTTCACACGTACCATTTAGGCAGAACAACAAGATACGATAAAAATGTAAATGCTCCAAGGGAATCATCAGGGAACACTCACACAAGAACAAGGATCAATAGCAATGAAAGCACAGTTCAAGTTTAGAAATCAATGGTTTAAAAAAATCATATTTAAACAAGTCAAAGCCATATCACCTGAAAACTGAATAAATCAAACAATGAAAAATTTGAACAAGTCATATGAACAAACTCAAATCACTGGCCAAGTAAATCAACATCATCACAGAAAAGTCGAAGCCGTGGCAACGAAAACACAGCAAGCCTGAAATTAATACTAACTGAATCAAAGCCATGGCATCAGAGGATTAAAAGTAATAGCGGTACCAAACATTTACATAAATCAACATACTCAATTCAAGTGACCAAATTCAACAGGAACCGAAAGCGTACAGCGAGCAAAATGAATCGACCAACTCAAACAATGATTCAAACTCTAAACTGAAGCTTTGAATTAGATGTGAGTTACTCACCTTTTCACGAGTCGAAGCAGTCGAAGCAATCTACGAGGGGGCCAAAGAGGGACGAACGAAATTGGAGCCGCCATTGCTATTTCTTCGTTCGATTTTACTTTTTTTTTTTAGGGTTCGTGAATGGGAAGTATGAAAGAAAAAGGGGGGAATAGGTTTGAAAGAAATAAAAAGAGAACGGGTTATTTTGTAAATTTTCACGGCCATAATTAAAACATGGCCAAAAATTTAATTTTCAAAGCCCGCAATTCCTTTTAACAATTTATAAAAGAGTTTTAACTCAATTTAAAAACTTCAATTTGGAAATTTGCAACATATTAATCGTTTAAATGTCGATTATAAATCGACGCGAAATACCGGGTTGTTACAGACTTCCCTCCTTAAAGAAATTGCGTCCTCGCAATCATAAGGAATAAATGGACAAAAGGTAACATCCACAAGAGCATGAAAGAGTAAGCTTGAACGTGTTTGCTCGATGAATTCTCTGGATTCCAAAGTGAAATCCATAGAATTTGAGAACCACTGAGCTTTCACAAGAACAAACACCTTTATTTCGAGGGTGCTGAACCTCCGAAGCAATGATGTGAATAGAAGGTTGCTCAAGAATAAGGATCGGAAATCCCTAAGGCATTTCCGTAATTGGAAGACGTAGGAAACGTCATGAATAACAGAAAATTGAGCCGGTAATAAAAGGCGATAAGCCAAGAAGCCAATACGCTCAGTGATAGGAAATGGCCCAACATAACGAGGCGCTAACTTTCCCGACCGACTGAAACGCACAACACCTATCATAGTGAGACACGAATAATTTAGAATAACAGCGTAGTACAATAACGGTACGTCCAATGAATCGATCAACATAAAAGAACATCAGACGTAAGTCCATAAAAGGAATGAGACGAAGCTCAACAAAACGAAGTACATCGAAAAGTCTGATGAACTTGGTAAAAAGATGATTCCATTCGGACATCATCAAAGAAACAACCACTTGTTGCCAACGACAAGTGCATCGGTAATACGATTTGCCATCTGGGAGTGGTAAAGAATATCAAGATCATAAGATGTAAGGAACTCGAGTCAACGTGGTTGACGCAAATCATGTTCCTTATGAGAAAATAAATATTCCCAAGATACATGATCAGGGTAGAGAACAAATTTCTCACCCAAAATAATGATGCCAAATTTCTAAGTACGAAATCAATAGCCAAGAGCACTAGATCATGAGTGACATATCTAGTCTCAATAGGCATTTATGATTTAGAAACACAAGAGACAACACGTTCTCTTATGCAAGATAATGGCATGCAAACCAATACGATTAGCATTGGTACAAACGATAAATTCTTGGTTCCCTCGGGAATCACAAGAATAGAAGTATCGGAAAAGAGTTGTTTTAAATAATATCCTTTCCCGAAAAGTTAAAACTTTCGAAATTTACGATTTACTTTATGTAATTATCTTTTCAGAAAAATTTTCATTTTAAAATTCAATTTACTGTGTCTGATTGTCTCATCAAAGCGTCTAGGAGATTCCTATCGATAACGTTGATCAAGCGCATTGACCAGAATTCTTAAAGCACTCAATGGGCAATACAATCACAAAATATTCTCTTAATTTCATAAAAGGAATTTACAAATTTTCACCCTCAAACGGACAAGTACGGAATTAAACGAATTAGTAAAAGAAAGGGGTCATAGTCCTCGATTTTGCTGAAACGTTTAAATCGCTTCCTCATTCTTTTGAAAGCGTAAACTATAAAAATTTTGAAAACGATTTTTATTTTGAAACAATTTTTAAAACACGTGATTAAAACAGCGATATCAGTAGCAACTTCGATAAGTGGATTTTCATTCATCAAAAGTGTCACAAGAATCTTCTCAAAGATAGAAAGGGATATCATACCCTAAACTTGTACTCATAACAAGTCAATGACACACGAATTCACCAATGCACAAGAATTGATAAAACTTATCAATAGAAATCACGAAAATTGGTGAAGCACAAATTCTAGAAATCTACACAAGAAATCCAGAAATCACAAGATAAGAGTATGAAAACTCGAACGGAGTATGAAAACTCGTATGAGAGTATGAAAACTCGAAGTAGAGTATGAAAACTCAAACGGAGTATGAAAACTCGAACGAGAGTATGAAAACTCGAACGGAGTATGAAAACTCGAAGGAGAGTATGAAAACTCGAACGGAGTATGAAAACTCGAAGGAGAGTATGAAAACTCGAACGGAGTATGAAAACTCGAACGGAGTATGAAAACTCGAACGGAGTATCAAAACTCGAACGGAGTATGAAAACTCGAACGGAGTATGAAAACTCGAACGGAGTATGAAAACTCGAACGGAGTATGAAAACTCGAACGGAGTATGAAAACTCGAAGTAGAGTATGAAAACTCGAACGGAGTATGAAAACTCGAACAGAGTATGAAAACTCGAAGGAGAGTATGAAAACTCACCTACACGCGAGCATGAAAATTCATCGACACATGTAACGCATAACGAGAACGGGAGCACGAAAACTCACCTACACGCGAGCATGAAAATCACCAACACGTGCAACGCAAAGCGAGAACGGGAGCACGGAATCTCACCTACACGCGAGCATGAAAAATCATCAACACGTGCAACGCAAAGCGAGAAAGGGAGCACGGAATCTCACCTACACATAAGCATGAAAATCACCAACACGTGCAACGCATAACGAGACGCTATCTCATGGTTGCAAGCCATTAATTTTGACACACGAATGGTCCGAAGACCGTGGGGCGCTACCCCACATGTGTGAGTCGGAATCACACAGATTGAGGTCAAAACTAACCTCGTAATCAAAAGAAAAGTATGTGTGAATGAAATCACACAAGTGGTGTCTAGACAATCCTCAAAGCCCAAGAGATATGTGTGAGACGAAATCACACCGATGAGGCCTAGTCTAACCGAAAAGGTATGTGTGAACAAAATCACACAAATGGTGTCTAGACAATCCTCAAAGCCCAAGAGATATGTGTGAGACGAAATCACACCGATGAGGCCTAGTCTAACCGTAAAAATGATCGTCATGATCAACGAGAAGTGTCAATTACACTAAGTTAGTAAATATAAAAGTTTAGCTTCATGTCCCATAACCACTTGCTTAACTTAAATATTTACGAACAAATTGTAAATCTTCACTAGAAAATTGTCACATGAGGTTCAATCGAACAAGTCCAAGAATTAACCGACGAAGCAAACGCAAGCGTTTCATACCACTTGTTTTACTAAGCCGTTTAATTAGATTTCTCATCCGAGTGAGGTAAAGGCTTGTATATACTAGTAGACTAGAAAACGGTTTGAGAAAAAGAGTTTTATATTGAAAATAGAGTTGAAAACATTTTGATAAAAGAGTTTTGATATTTACTACTAGTATAGAAAATCTTTATATTATAAAGTGACAAATCACAAAAATGATTGTAGAAACAATCAATCACAAGAATTCACATACGAAGACGTGAATAGAATCCAAAGAAATCGATACCGAATTCATCGAAAGGTATGTCCACAAAAATCCCGAAGAAAAGGTCATCAAATTTGCTAATAAATGATAGCAACAAATCGGGAAATAATCAAGAATCGATTAAATTCGAAAACCAAATCAATTCACTAAGATTCACATTCGAAGACGTGAATAAAATCCAAAGAATTCGATTCCAAATCCATCAAAGTAGGAATACCCAAACATTTCTGAAATAGAAGTTATCAAAGTCGACAAAGGTGATAACAACTAATCGGAAAAGAAGAATCGATCAACAATTGGAAAAACGAAGCAAAACGAGCATAAATGCATGAATGACTTTAACAAAAGTAAAAGTCAAGTCAACGTCGATATCGACAAGGCAAAGTCCATGACAGTTTCTTTTATACCAAAGAAATTTTAAAACTATCAGAGAGAGGCACATGAAAACCAAAAACCATGGATAAGCAGACAGAGTCGACAATTGAAATGCAATTTGTCTCAAAGATTGATACCCAAAAACCCAATTGTATGGAGACTGCATTAAGTACACGAATCAGAGACAAGAATGCATATATACAGCAGTTCGAATAAACAATGCGAGTTCAAATTGAAGTGGGTACGAGTTGCAGCAGTATGCAACTTGGTAAAGCATATACACAATGATACTTAGCAGTGCAAACTCAAATGAGCATGTGCAACGAAGAATAGAAGCAATGCTCATGAATAAGAGTTAGGAATTCATACCTAACAAATCAAAAATGATTTTAGATAAAAATGTGAGATTAAACATCGACAAATAGTTGTAACACATGTACTATCTAAGTTATGTTTTATATTTGTTCTAAACTCCAGGCTCTGATACCAAGCTGTGACGCCCCACCTCTATACCCACGCTAGCCAAGAACACTACGGTGTAGTGCTGTCAACTAGCACGGAGAATAAGGCTGTTGAGGAGCGACCATCCGTGTAATTGCTTTGTGCGAGCACCGATATGCCAGATAGTAAAAACGTGCATTTCATTTCAGGAGGAAATCCGACATGCCGATGCAAACTCAAAGCTACTACACAGTGGCTATAATAGTCTAGGACAAAAATATAAAATAACAACACAGATAATATAAATGCGGAACACAGATGAAACAGAAAGTCTCATATATATATATAATAACTGATGTCAGTTACAATACATTCACACGGTACATATGATACAACTACAACAATCGACTAAGGAAGTTACATATACAAGTACATTAACGTATTTAATATACATGAACACATATCTTCCTATACAATTTTACAGACTACTACAAATGACGACGACTACTCCAAAAGATATGAAAGAACTTCATAGCTCTAGCAGCAACCCAAAGCAGAATATCTACAACCTGAAATACTCGGTCTGACCCGAGTATTAAATTCAAAAGAAAATAATACCCGGGTCAGTCTAATTCAAACTCAGTTATTAGTGCACAGAAGCAATAATAATTAAATAATGAATAGACGACGGTAATTAAACCAAATCAGAATGCAATTCAGAATATTGAATTGAAATAAACAAAATATCTCAAAACATTTAAATATCAATTAAAATATTAAGTCGAGTAGGGCTGCAGTACACGCACGCGTGCACTGCCTCGCCACTACAGCATATGGAATATGCAAAAGATCAATTAATCAAAACAAGATAGATATCATAAAACCATACCGTGTGGCTGCAGTTCACGCTTGCGTGCACTGCCTTGCCACTACAGTGATGATGTACCCATTGAATACCGTGTGGCTGCAGTTCACGCTTGCTTGCACTGCCGTGCCACTACAGTACAAGACGTCATCATAACTCCAACTATTGACAGCAAATCAATACTGCGAAGGTCAAGTCACGTCTATCATGACTCAACACAACTGCAAATCAACATCACTCAAATGACCAAGTGGACAAAGGCAGTGGTACAAATACATGAAAACAGCAGAATGATGTATATGAAAATGAAGCAGTTCAATATCACCACTCATAACAGGTATAACATGCAGTGATATTCAAGCTATAGGTTAAAGACATAGGGGCCGATGGGAATACAGAAAGATAATGCAAAGTCACTCAAAGACAATTGCAATAACCATCGGCAATTCAAATAAATGCCGAAGTCAATGAATCAACAATGGGGCATATATATGCAGGCATGTAAATGATGCACGACAAACTACGAACTGTTATTAAAACAGCAGATCACATGAACAAAATAGGTCGATCGACAATCAATGTCACGACATGAACCAACAGAGAATTCAAGTGAAAACAGAATGGTGCAAGTGCAAGTTCGAACAAGACTCGAGTGCTATCAGACTTCAAGTCAGTGAACACATTAGATATGCAGACCAAAGAGCAGAAGTAATATGGGTCGATTGCCATCAGCTCAGAGACCCAGTACACACTCGAAAACAAAACATATAGACGTTAAGCTACGAAGCTCAAGCTATAGCACAGTACTACAGATCAAGCAACAACCAGACCACATGAATTCACATGAGGACCAGACTACACAATGAATACAATGCAACAAATGAATGTATCAGTCTTGAACAAGACAGTCAAACCAGAGGCTCGAACTCAAGTCAGCGACAACAGAAGCATAGGCAAATGAAGACTGCATGATGATATTCAACATGCTATGCAACCTGAACCATGTACTACAAGTACAAAGACAAAGAAATACAAGCTAATAGCTCATGCTACAGATCAGGTCAAAGTGAACCAATACCAAACAAGAGGGTATACACATGTACAAATGAAGGATGTTCAAACACACAACCAACTAGCAAGAGGATATGTGTATATTAGTACACCAGCACAAAATGAAGTCGGCAAGGACAGGCATGAGGTTCACACGTACCATTTAGGCAGAACAACAAGATACGATAAAAATGTAAATGCTCCAAGGGAATCATCAGGGAACACTCACACAAGAACAAGGATCAATAGCAATGAAAGCACAGTTCAAGTTTAGAAATCAATGGTTTAAAAAAATCATATTTAAACAAGTCAAAGCCATATCACCTGAAAACTGAATAAATCAAACAATGAAAAATTTGAACAAGTCATATGAACAAACTCAAATCACTGGCCAAGTAAATCAACATCATCACAGAAAAGTCGAAGCCGTGGCAACGAAAACACAGCAAGCCCGAAATTAATACTAACTGAATCAAAGCCATGGCATCAGAGGATTAAAAGTAATAGCGGTACCAAACATTTACATAAATCAACATACTCAATTCAAGTGACCAAATTCAACAGGAACCGAAAGCGTACAGCGAGCAAAATGAATCGACCAACTCAAACAATGATTCAAACTCTAAACTGAAGCTTTGAATTAGATGTGAGTTACTCACCTTTTCACGAGTCGAAGCAGTCGAAGCAGTCTACGAGGGGGCCAAAGAGGGACGAACGAAATTGGAGCCGCCATTGCTATTTCTTCGTTCGATTTTACTTTTTTTTTTTAGGGTTCGTGAATGGGAAGTATGAAAGAAAAAGGGGGGAACGGGTTTGAAAGAAATAAAAAGAGAACGGGTTATTTTGTAAATTTTCACGGCCATAATTAAAACATGGCCAAAAATTTAATTTTCAAATCCCGCAATTCCTTTTAACAATTTATAAAAGAGTTTTAACTCAATTTAAAACTTCAATTTGGAAATTTGCAACATATTAATCGTTTAAATGTCGATTATAAATCGACGCGGAATACCGGGTTGTTACAGTAGTGTCCTTGGCTATGGGAGTACAGAGGTGGGGCGTCACATGAAGTCTGTTCCATTGAATTTAAAATTGTTGAAAACATCTTTTTCGATATATAGGATGACCCGCTTTCGTTTCAAAAACAGAACGAGCTTTTCAGGTCGTTTATCGTTCAAACTTGAAAATCAAACTTGTCCATTAATTTCTATTTCTGACCTACCTATAAATAGCCCATTATGAACCCTAGCTCCTTCTTATTTTCTTTTGTCTATACGTACAATTCTCTCTGGTTTCTTCTTCTCAATGGCAGACAAACCAAATAAATTCCCAATTCAATTTCAAATCAAATATCAAATGGAAAATTCATATTCTTTAAACTATATCGACTTATATATCAATTTGAAGCTCTCGACGAGTGCAAGTCAAATCTACGGTTCAATTTTCGATACGGGTCTCTATATGTCTAGAATTTGATGAATAACTCCTGGCCATTCATATTAGGTCGTCAGAATTGACGGCGGATCATCGATTTCATGACGATCAGGAGGTAGGGGTGCATAGAGATTGGGAAGGCAAGCAGATCCATGCGGTTATTTAGGGGACTTCGTCAACACGATCGCCAATTTTGGCCTCAATTTTCTAGCAGCGGCGTTAGCATTGGCAACGCCGAAGATGACCGTGCTCGGCCTAGTGGGCGGCAGAGATAGGGGAAGTCGGCGGTTGGCTCTGTTCGAGGTATAGTTGGTCGTGGCAGTTGCGTTTCTTAGGCAAAGGTAGCAGCTGCTCGTGTGGTTGATCACGAACGAATGCTCGGCCTAGGTTTCGGTGTATAAAGGTACAATGACATGTATAATTGTATATTATTATTTTATTTGTCTAAATTCAAATCATAAATCATTCTAACCCTTATAACTTTTACGTATGAGGTCTGTTTCACGCGCGGTTTGTTTCACTGCGATTTTATTGAAATTCCGGACATTTTGATGTTAGTTTGGAAGAATTTTGAGATCGTTGAATTTTGGGCCTTTATTTGGATTTTAAATTGATTTGAAATTCAAAGGTGAGTGATTCAATTCACTTGCAACTTTTCAAATTTCTTATGATAGTTAAATTAAACTTCATATGATTGGAAATTTAATTATTGCTGTTTGGTATATTTAAATCGTCATTCCAGTTGTTTTACAATTTATTTTGAATTAAATTGTTTTTAATTTAGTATTGAATTTTCCAGTTAATTACCTGTAAATGATAATTGATTATATATTTATATTTAATAGTTGAATTGAATGATGATTATGATGGATGTTTGATTGCTGATATTGGATGATTGGATGTTATGTTTGATTTATATATTCTTATCACTCTGCAAGTTTCCTATGGGTCGAAATGTTATATACCTGAATGATCTATAGAATAGGGAAAAATCATTATGGGTCGAAATGATAGACTCGAACAATTTTATGGATTTTATTTAATTCGAGATTATGGTTTGAAATGATATACAACCATAAAATTTTAAATTGCGGATTGAAATGATAAATATCTGTATCACTTGACCCTATGGTAGAGAATTATGTATGGACACCGAATTGGTTAAATTAAATTAAATGATTTTTAATCCTTAATTTTTGAATTAATTTAAATGATATTTTGAAATAAATTGATTTATATAAATTGAATCGTTATCGAAATTCTAGTTTTATGTTAAACATTAGAATTGTTTTAAAGGAATTGTTAAAGGAATTGTTAAAGGAATTAAATTGATATTATAAAGTTGAATTTGAAATATAAGTGAAATTTATCAGAATAGAGTTATTTGAATTTTTTGAAAAAATATTTTGAAATGCATTGAAATTGGAATAATTTAAATTGATATTTCAAACATGGATTGAAATCGATATAGAATTTAATAGTTTATTAAAAATTTGAATTGAAAGATTCGAAATTGAGTTTTATCGATTTGGAAATTGAAATGGTTCAGGTGCGTTGAAATAAAATAAATATTTTAAAAATGATATTAATTCAAATTTCCTATTTTGATATAAACTTTTTACAAATATATTATTTTAAAATTTCTAATTATTACGATTTTCAAATTATTAAACTATTTTAACCTACATTAACTATATTAAATCACTTGGCCTATTTCAAATCATTTGATTTATTTAAAACTAATTAACCCATTTTAACTTATTTTAAATGTAATTAATCTATTTTTGAAGCTATTAATCTGTTTTAATTATTTTTAGTCTATTTTGAATCTATTTAACTATCTTAAATCAATCTAACAGTATCTTTAATCTATAATTAAACTATTTTAGAATATTTTAACTATTTATAACTATTTAAACCATTTATAACTATCCAAACTATCTTTCTAGATTTCAAACTAAATAAAATGGATGTGTTTATATTTTAAATCCTCGATTCTAAAGTGAATATGGCTAATGATATTATAACCAAAGTTGTGATTTAAATTACATATTTGATTTGAATATGAAGTTTTGAAATAAGGATTTAACCTGTTTTGAAATATGATTTCTGAAGTGAATATAATTTCGAAAGTGATATGGTTTGAGAATATAATATTTCGATATCAATTGTAAATTGACTTTTTGAAAATATAAAAGAACCATATGATGTGAAATAAGAATTTGGTTGTTAAAGAGACCGGGTTAAATATTGTCATATTCTCTATCTACACCGAAAACCATTTTAACAACTGTGTACGTGGTGGAGATTCCAGAAATTAAGTAGGAAGGTTTGGCAAACTATTTTTTTATAAGGTATGATGTGACCTATCTCCTGTGAGTCATCTTAGATATGACTAAAATAGGAGCCATGCCGGGTCAAGTGAGATCGCACCTCCTATCGGACACATTTCTTCGATACCATTATATTACTTTGTGATTGATTTAGTAGCCACCACTTGATTTTGATTTGGGAGTGTGTTCCGAGGTGGATGGTGGTAGCTGCTATGCGTTACCACTAGTCCAGATACACAAGTGGTATATCTGCCTTTGCATTGCCTCTAGTGTCAAGTTCACATGCCCTAGTAGGCCTTCTATGAGTTTGTTTTGTACCATACCTTTGGAGTGCCATCTGAATAAACCTCCAGTTTACGAAGGAGCGTACGGTACTGTATAGACTACGAGGATATATAAAATATGTTAAGGGAGATATGGGTAATGCCTTAACGCTATTTTAATACCGTTACTTTAGTGGAAATTTAGATCGCATCCTTAAAACGGAAGAATATTGCAAAGCGGGTCCCTGTGTAAGTTTTATTATAAAGCGGGTCCCTATTTTTGCTGTAGAATAATTGCTAACATTTCAGCAACTATTCAGGAATACTTCCTGATAGTAAATATTGTTACTGAAATGTCAGCAACGATTGAGTACTATTGCTGATAATCATGCAATTGTTGCTGAATAATTATATAACAAATAAATTTTATATTAGTGCAACAATATGTGCAATTATTCTACATTGTTGCTGATATGTGCGCAACTATTCCATAAAATAAGGTACTTTTGGCTTATTATTGCTTATTTGTATGCAACTTTTATGAATTATTGCTTTTTTCGCTGTAATTATTGGGAATAAGCTGTGTGTTCTATGCAATATTGATTAATTTCATCATTTTTTCCTTGATTGTTGTGCAAATAATGTGTCGTTTGAAAAAATGTAGATAGTAAATTTGGAAGATTGAACGAAACATAAAAAATTGCATGAAACAACCCAATTTTTTACTAAAGTTACTGAAATATCGGCAATTTCAAGAAAAATTGCAGAATTTCCTAGGGTGCGAATTTTGTTGTTTTTTGTTGATTTTCAAAAATAGGGACCCTTTTTATACAGTTTTAAGATAGGGACTTTTCGTGTATTTTGAAAACTACCAGGGCCTTGTGCCAAAAGTACCATTTACTTTACTATAGACATATTATAATAGTGTATTATACTACATAGTAGGTAGTTTAGCGGATCCTTAGGAGATGTGAATCCCGAACATCTCTTAAGTTACTGCACTCACGTTAGACCCTGGATAGGAGATGTCAAACCCTATAAACATCTATGTCATCGTTACATGCATATTCACCGTTGCTTTAGCTGACATAAGGTCTTTTAATTCTGACTTGAGTGTTTTGTCTTTTTAATTTGCTCAGCTTGAGCATTTCAGGGTTGAAGACCTTATTTCTGGAGGACGAAGACGAAGATTGTACTATTATTATCTTTATATTTATTTCATTGCATCATGTTGTTCCCCTGCATGTTTTTATTGATTTATTCATATTTATATAACTCTGATGTTTGTGTTGTAAAGAATAATCAATTGTATTTATAAATCTGCTTCATATACTATTTTTTTATTATTATATTTTGTCATTCCGTGCGAGATTCCGTATTTGTTTTATTTCTTCCTCTTTTTCTTATTTACCCCATGACAATCTACCTTTTTAATGGTTTGAGTCAAGCATATGTGTCTGCTTAAAACGACCAAAAAGGCAGGTCGTTACACTTGGTATTAGAGCTTTGGTTAGCGATAACCTTAGCTTTGTGAGGTCTGACTCTTTAGAAATAGGGTAGTAATACCTTAGAATGAGTGATTGAGTGTATATATATGAGAAGCATATTTATTATTATAAAAGGATTTTACATTGTGTTAATTTGTTCCATTTTGTATTTATAAATTCTTATTGGTGCAAAGGGCTCCCTATGACATCGATAGGGATTTCTACACACTTAATAGGACAGTGCGACATAATATTTGTTTTGGAATATAGGTAAATGAAATAATTTTCCCTATTATATATTTTGTATATAAAATAATAAATTTTATAAATGATATATTTGGTTGTAATATATTTGTTTGTTAGGTAGTGAAATTTATAAGTATGAGCTAAAATGAGATTGTAAATAAAATAAATATAAATTTAAAATTTTAAACTTTAGTTCCGGGATTTGGAAATTTCTTTCAAAGCATTTTGGAATATAATGTTAGTATTATTTGAAAGTATTTTCCGATATCAATATTTCAATGTGATTTGAAAAAAAGTTCTAAGGAATTTTTAAAGGCAATAAGTTCTATACTCCCCTCTTTGTCGCTGAAAAATAATTTCGGTGATGAGCGCATGCATCATCCACATTCATTTTCTAGTTTCAAAGTGGAAATACCATCATAGTAGTTTTGCTGCACGATTGTTTTGATAAATTAATATTAATTTTTGAATCCAAATATGATTTGATATATAAAAGATACGATTTTATATATTATTATTTTAAAATAATTGAAATGGAACCCGGTTGCTTAGTTCTTAATTTTCTCTAAATTAGAATTTGAAATTATTTAATGAATGGAATCTTGAGATATTAAAAATTGGAAAGTTCTAAAATTATAAATAAGAATTGAAAATTTGTAAACTACAAATAAAATGGAAATGAAAATAAGGAAATGTAACTATTGAACATTTTGATTTAAAATAAATATGAAAACTTATGTAACCTTTTATTGCATTCTAAAAGACACACACATATATATGTGTGTGTGTGTATATATATATATATAGCTTACCAAAATATTAAAAGTTGTAATGCTAATAGGACATGTGATAGAATATTATACAACTAAAACTTCAGTGTTCAATAGACTTACTTTTATAAATAAGAATTCTAATGCAATAAATTGTTATTTACTAAAGTTTATAGTTTGAAATGCTACTAATTAAATGTAATTAAGCGAATAATGTAAGAAAATGGTATAAACTTAGGTTAACATTGTAAGCTATTTATAATCAGATTTAAATGGTAAAGGTGAATACTGTAAGTAGATGATTATAAACTTGAGTGAATGATGGAAACCATTTATAATAAAATGAATACTATATTAAATTAAATGAATATAACTTCAGAAAAGTTGAAATGATTCAGAAAATAGATTTAATATTTAGTGACAATATATAGAGAAATGAATGTAAATAAAAAGAGTAAGAAATCTAAATATGAACTTCTGCACTAATGAATAATAATATCTAATGGAAATCATGTATATAAATTTATAAATGTAAACTAAACTACAATAAAATGTATGTAATACTTAAATAATAAATTCATTGATTATTATAAACAATTGAATGGAAATAACTTGTGTAAGAAATAAGTATAAAGTAAAGAAATGAAATGACATTATATGAATAACTAAAATTGAATTTTTGTAAGTAATAAATGGAAATAAATGAAAATAAGCACGGAATGAATGAAAGTGAATTTATTTACAAAGAAACCCATATAGTACTTTAAGAATTGATTTACATATGTCTAAATAATTATAAATGAGTAACATATGTGAGAAAATGTAAGTAACATATGCAAATAAATGAATGTGAATGAATGAAATAGTCATTGTATGAATGAAACTAAAGAAAGCTAAATAATATGAAATGGAATTAATAGGAAGTAACTTGATTAATGCTTGGAGCCATTGTTTGTTTTGGTTTATGGGTTGTCTGGGATAGGATACTTCTAATTATTTGGATATATGAATAATCTGTTGAGTTTTATCAAAGACGGTTGAGTGTATGGTATACTTAATAGTTTATTTTTCATTCTATACGATTTAAAAGTGTGTAAACTCAAACAAAACCATTTGCTTTGCTTGCTATGAATGGATGGTTGATATAATTGATTACATGTGGTAATTATATGGTTTTGGTTGCAAGTGATTGTTGTTATGCTATATTAATTATTGATATTAATTGAAACGACTTAAACATTTCACGTTTACATAATTATTAACTTCTTTGGATTATATAAGTGAAATACAGGTTATGGAAATTGTTACTGCTTTTGATTTCATAAAAATAAGCTTTATTTGCCCAACAAATAGGTACTTCACGGATTACGGTCTTCTAGCGATATTATATTGTTTTTCCATTGTTTGGGATATATTATTTTGAAATATTTGATATATTGTTATTATTTATATTGTTATTTCTTCTAGACCTCTTCATACAAAGGAGACTCCGCCGAAATTTTCCGTGAATTTTAGACTAAGAAAATTTTGTAAAATGTTTTCAAACTTTTATTAACTTGAATGTGAAATGACTTAATTCCTCTTTTCCCCTTCTTTCTTTCTCAGGGACGAAAATTTTTAAGTAAGGGAGCGTGTAATGACCCGTAATTTTCGAATAATTAAAAATTGTTAATTTAATAAGATTTTGTAATTTAATATTGAAGGAAATAAAAATTTATGATTTATTAATAAAAAATAACTAGAATGAATGGAATAAGGTTAATTTAAGAAATTAATAGCATTTTAATGGAAGTTCAATTAAATGTTATAACTTGGTTACAAATTTAATATAAGAAAACAAATGTAAATGTTGAATCAATTAATGAAATAGTATATAATAAATAATAATTGAATAAAATCAGTATTATGTAAGTAATTATAATGTTTGGTTGTAAATAATAAACTTATTAATGTGACAAAAAGTAAACAGCGACAAACTATTTTACGTTACCTATTTATTTAGTCTGTTGAATTAAACTGAAAATCAATTACAAATAAATGTAAATAAATGTTACCTTAGTGCGAGTTAAGACAATAACTGTAAAGTGTGAGTGTGATAAAATGAGTAGAAATGTTAATTATATCAGAAGGTAATGATTGATTTAATAAACTAGTGAAACCAAGATAAACAAATTAAGTGGAGATTTTAAATTATAATTAATGTTTGAAATTGAAAAAAATCCAATGTAATTGAAATGTAGTAGTTAATACAAATAATAGATGTAGGATATTATTGTAATGGAAGATAAACAAATGTTGACTATGTCTATAGATAATAATTGATTGAGGATAAAGATTAAAATCAAATAGAGTCAATTTATTGGAATTGATTATAAATAATTGGATTTAATTACAATTGAAACTAAACATTATAATTGGTAAAATAATCGACTTTGAATTGATATCCAAATTTGTTTTAAATTATGATAAATGTTCAAGTAATCTAACATTACAGAAATTGTAAATTATTAAATTTGAATTGAAAGGTAACTTAATTAATTTAATTTTAATTTATTTAATTAACGTGAAAATAGCCATTTTGACCACTGACTCGAATTTCGATGAAACTTGTTTCATCGGATCCATAGCGGTGAACTATTGTAGGATTTGAATTTTCGTAGCGATCAGACTTGTCGTTTGATCCTACGGGTTCAAAATGACTAGAAATTAGTTTAATTTAAATCAATTGAAATCAATTGAAATAAGCTTGTTTTAACATAACTTCTTCATACGATGGAAATAGGACTTGAAAATTGTTCCACTGAATTTAAAATTATCGAAAACACTTATTTTGATATATAGGATGATCCATTTTTGTTCCGAAGACAGAACAGGCTTTTTGGGTCTTTTATCGTTCAAAGTTGAAAACCAATCTTGTACATTCATTTATATTTTTTACCTACCTATAAATAGCTCGTTTCAAACCCTAGATCCTTCTTATTTTCATTTTTCTATACGCACAATTATCTCTAGCTTCTTCTTCTCAATGGCAGACAAACCAAAAAAAATTCCAATTCAATTCCAAATCAAATATCAAATCGAAAATTCAAACTCCTCAAACTATATTGAATTATAGTTCGATTTGGAGCTCTCGACGAGCGTAAGCCAAATCCGCAGTTCGTTTTTCGATTCGGGTCTCCATGTGTGTAGAATTTGATAAATAACTCCCAGTCGTTCATATTAGGTCGTCGGAGTTAACGGCGGATCGTCGACTACACGACGATCAGGAGGTAGGAGCGCATTGAGATTGGCAAGGCAAGCAGATCCATGCGGTTATTTGGGGGAGTTCGTCAATGCGATTGCCAATTTTGGCCGCGATTTGCTAGCGGTGGCGGTAGCGTTGGCGACGCCGAAGATGGCCGCGCTCGGCCTAAGGGGCGATAGAGGTAGGGGGAGGCGGCGGTAGGCTCTGATCGAGGTATAGTGGGTCGTGGCGGCGACGTTTCTCAGGCAAAGGTGGCTGCTACGCATGTGGTTGGTCGCGAACGAATGCTCGACCTAGGGTTTCAATGTGTAAAGGTACAGTTACTTGTATAACTTTATATTATTATTTTATTTGTCTAAATTTAAATCGTAAATCGTTCCAACTCTTATTATTTTTACGTACGAGGTCCATTTCATGTGCGGTTTATTCCGTTGCGATCGTATCAAAATTCCAGACATTTTACTGTTGGTATGGATGAATTTTGAGACAATTGAATTTTGGGCCTTTATTTGAATTTCAAATCGATTTGTAATTCAAATGTGAGTATTTTGACCCACTCACAACTTCTAAAATTTCTTATGTTATTTAAATTAAATTTGTGATATGATTAGAAATTTAACTATTGCATCTTCGGTATATTTAAATCGTCATTCCAGTTGATTTGAATTATATTGTCATTTAATTTAGTACTGAATTGAAATTGCCAGTTAATTACCTGTAAATGATAATTGGTTATTTATTTATGTTTATTAGTTGAATTGAATGATGATTATGATGGATATTCGATTGCTCATATTGGATGATTGGATGTTTTGTTTGACTTATATATTGTTATAACTCTACAAATTCCCATTGGGTTGAAATGATATGTACCAGAACGATATATAAATTAGGAAAAATCGGTATGGGTTGAAATGATAAACACAAGCGATTTAATGGATTTTATTTAATTTGGGATTGCAGTTAGAAATGATATACAACCATAAAATTTTAAATTACGGATTGAAATGTTAAATATCCGTATCACTTGACCCTAGGGTAGAGAATTATATATGGACACCGGATTGGTTAAATTAAATTAAATTGTTTTTAAATCCTTAATTTTTGAATTAAGTTAAATGATATTTTGGAATAAAATTTGATTTATATAAATTAAATCATTATCGAAATTCGGGTTTTATGTTAAAAATTGGGATTGTTTTAAAGGAATTGTTAAAAGAATTAAATGTAAATTTTAATGTTGAATTTGAAATACAAGTGAAATTTATCAGAATTGAGTTATTTGAATTGTTTGAAAAAATACTTTGAAATGTATTGACCTTAGACTAATTTAAATTGATATTTCAAACATAGATTGAAATCGATATAGAATTTAATAGTTTATTAAAAATTTGAATTGAAAGATTTGAAAATGGGTTTTGTCGATTTGGAAATTGAAATTATTCAGATGTTTGAAATAAAATAAATAGTTTAAAAATGATACTAATTCAAATTTCTTATTTTGATATAAACTGTTTGCAAATATATTATTTTAAAATTTCTAATTATTAAGATTTTCAAATTATTAAACTATTTTAACCTACATTGACTATATTAAATCATTGGCCTATTTTAAACCATTTAATTTATTTAAAACTTATTAACCTATTTTAACTTATTTTAAATCTAATTAATCTATTTTCAAAGCTATTTATCTATTTTAAATCTATTTAACTATTTTAAATCAATCTAATAGTATCTTTAATCTTTAATTAAACTATTTTAGAATATTTTAACTATTTATAACTATTTAAACTATTTATAACTATCCAAACTATCTTTCTAAATTTCAAACTAATTTATACTTTAAATCCTCGATTCCAAAATGAATATGGCCAAATGATATTATAACCTAAGTTGGGATTTAAATTACATATTTGATTTGAATATGAAGTTTTGAAATGAGGATTTAACCCGTTTTGAATTATGATTTCGAAAATGAATATAATTTTGAAAGTGTTATGGTTTGAGAAAACGATATTTTGATATAAAATGTAAATTGACTTTTCGAAAATACAAAAGAACCAGCTGGTGTGAAATAAGCGTTTGGTTGTTAAAGAAACCAGGATCAGATATTGTCATACTCTCTGCCAATACCGAAAACCACTTTAACAAATGTGTATGCAGTGGAGATTCCAGAAATGAAGTAGGATAGTTTGGCGAACGATTTCCGTATGAGGTATGACATGACCGTGACTCCCATGAGTCAGCTTGGATGTGACTAAAACAGGAGCCACACCGGGCCAAGTGAGGTCGCACCTCTGATCGGGCACATTTCTTCCATACCATTCTATTACTTTTTGATTGATTGTATGGCCACCCATTTATTTTGATCGGGGAGTGTGTTTCGAGGTGGACGGCAGTATCTGTTATGCATTAC
The DNA here is from genome assembly GCA_030765085.1 of Allium cepa. Classification (NCBI taxonomy): domain Eukaryota; kingdom Viridiplantae; phylum Streptophyta; class Magnoliopsida; order Asparagales; family Amaryllidaceae; genus Allium; species Allium cepa. The sequence goes on from CM060935.1 coordinate 572,835,266, forward strand.
CATCAGTCCGGATACACTATTAGTATATTTACCATGACATTGCCTTGAGTGCCGTATTCACATGCCTTAACGTGCCTACTACGAGTTTGTTTTATACCATACCTTTGGAGTGCCCTCTGGGTAAACTTCTAGTTTACGGAGGAGCGTACAGTACTGTATAGACTATGTGAATATATAAATATTTTAAGGGCGACATGGGTAACGCCTTAATGTTATTTTAATACTTTTACTTTACTGTAGACATATTATAATAGCATATTGTCCTACATAGTAGATGGTTTAACGGATCCTTAGGAGATGCAAATCCCGTACATATCTTAAGTTACTACACTCACGTTAGACACTGGGTAGGAGATGTCAAACCCCAAAACATCTCTGTCGCCGTCACATGCATATTTGCCGTTGATTTAACTTACATAAGTTCTTTTAGTTCTGACTCGAGTGTTTTGTCTTTTCAATTCGCTTGGGCCAGCCTGAGCATTTCAGGGTAGAAGACCTTATATTTAGAGGACGAAGACGAAGATTGTACTTTTATTATGTATTATATTTATTTCCCTGCATCATGTTGTTCCGCTGCATCATATTGTTCCGTTGCATCTTTTTATTGATTTATTCATGTTTATGTAACTTTGATATTTGTGTTGTAAAGAATTAATCAAATGTATTTATAAAACAGCTTCATGAACTGTTATTTGACTATTATATTTTGTCATTCCACTGCGAGATTCTGTATTTGTTTTATTTCTTCCTCTCTTTCTTATTTAACCCGTGAAAATCTGCACTTTCTAATGGTTTGAGTCAAGCCTGTGTGTCTGCTTAAAATGTCAAAAAAGATAGGTCGTTACATTTCTAAGTCAAAGTAGGAGCATACAGAACATTTGGATTATATTCTCAAAACTCTTAAGAGTAAAAAATTGAAAGCCAAATTCTCTAAATGCCATCTTTGGAGAGATGAAGTTCGATTTCTTGGGCATATTGTTTTAAAGAACGGAGTCTCCATTGACCCAGTTAAGGTCGCCATAATTAATGTAGGACCATCCATCTTCTTATTTTGAACTCATTTATCTTATCTCCTACGAAATGATCCATCTTATCCATTTCCAGAATTGGGAGACACCTAAGTTCCATCCAATGTTCATAGCTTTCTGGTCCTTGCCGGTTATTATCAGGTTTGTTGAGAATTTGTCCCGCATAGCTGCACCTCTCAATGCTTTGACTAAGAATGCCACATTGATTGGAATGATAAGTGTGAAACTGCATTTAATGAGTTGAAGCAAAAGCTTACTACTGCCTATGTTCTCACTATTCTGAATGGGAGTGAGGAATTATCATTTTATACCGATGCTTGTCGAGAAGGTTTGGGTGTTGTGTTGATATAGAGTGCGGAGGTCATTGCTTATGCTAATTGTCAGTTCAAGCCTCATGAAACTAATTATGCCACCCGTGATTTAGAATTGCTTACTGTTGTGTTTGTTTTGAAGTTGTGAAGGCATCACCTTTTCTAACAACCCAATTTTTCAACATCCGAAAGTCGACATCAATATGTCCACTATATCAAATGCCGATAATCGGATGCCGAAAAACCAAACTGTTAGGGTTAAAGAAGAAGAAAGGAGAAGAAACAGAGACAATAAAAGAATCTCACATTTCACAGCGGAACAACATATAATTAATAAGTGAATAATCTTTAAAACAAAGAACCATATCTGTTTATACACCACATTACATCATCAGAGTGTTACAACAACAAATGGCGGAAAAGAAATATTATATACCAGTGATACGCTTCGCCATCCAGCTTGCTCTAGACCTCCACAGCAACTTTTCCTCTAGAACAACTGATAACCTGACTCTAGACTTCCCGTGTGGAAAATTATGGGCATCCAGAGTTTAGAAAGGGAACAATAAACTCCAAGTCAGTCATGCGATTAGTGTGAGATTTTAAAAACAGTTATTTTCATAAAGAAAGTAAAATGAAACCCAATATGCTTTAGGAAAACAAAACTGCCATAAGGCCTCCTGCCACACACATAATGCAAATGCCGAATTGGAGGAGATTTCTCCTTATGATAGCCAAACATGCTTGATATGAAAAATCATTCTAATATTATCATTAGTGCATAGTGCACAACACATTTTGGAAGTACAATATTAATCTTAGCGATCATACAACCATTACTGTATGCCTACTATAGTTACTATGTTCCATAGCAGGTTACCGCCGCATTCCATGGCAGGTTATACAACTAAAACTGTACATGATGCGTATTGTTTCTTTGGATTTTCAACAAATGATCAGGTTAAGGAACTTCCTATGCCACATGGATACGCCTCTGGAGGGATGCCCCGAGAACCTAATTGGATCTCTACCAACACAAGGCTGAGTTACCTCATGCTTCCGGTGTAATGAAGCGATAACTCCACACACGAGTATGCCATCCCTCGGTCATTACCGATCTTTATCCAAGGATCCACAACCACAAAGCAACAACCACAAAGTAATAAATTTACAGCAACCACATAGGTTAAATATCTGGGCTTATACCATGATACTACCTTTTTCTAGAAGGAAATGGACATACTATGAGGGCGCTACACTCAAAACAAAAACCTTGCTGCATTCTTCCTGTTTCGACCATTTTCGGGCTGTGAGGTCCAGCGAAGTCTCGTCCATAAAGCTACCCTTTTCAAAAAAGCCGTGCTTCGATCAACAAATTATCAGCAGCACTTCGTATGCCACATTACCAAATTGGGAATATATCACTAGTAACCATCAACTACATAACCTCTGAGCTCGTACGTCTTAGAGAAGGGTGTTAAGCTAGGAGAATAAATTCTCCACCACCAACGGAAATGTACTTGAGAGAAACCAGGTTTACATCTCAAAGTGTAACGTCAGACATACATTCATACAAGTCCATTCTAGGTTCGAACGGAACCGAAGGCACTTCAAAGAAGCCCTTGCAATCTGGATATTCACTAATCCCGACCGAAATCCCCATCACAAAGGGTGATCAAATCTCTATACCAGGGTCATTCGGTGCAGAGACATTCGACAGGTAATCCTTTCGTTTTCGAAAATATCCGGTCTTCAACACCGTCTTCAAATGCAATTCCATTTCATTGTATCATTATTCGAAATGAGTTTTATGACACAAAGTCCTCCATTGGCTAATCCGAATAATGAGCGCTCATTTTAAAAAATAAGTGTTACATTCAGATTTCAAACAAATCACAACAAATTTCCACTTTGATCTTTTAAACAAAAGATCCATCACTATCACAAATATTCGATGTGGTTTTCGAATATCCGTTTGGAATATGACCCCCGGTCGCATCGAAATTCAAACATCATTTAAAGGTCAATATTGATAGTCGGTTATTTAACAATCAATCAATTTTTTACAACAATCACCAGATTTTTAAATAATTTTTCCCCAAGTATTTATTTTCAAAATATCTTCGTAAGAATAATTTCAACTTCAACCTTTTCAAAATGAATTTCAAATCACTTTCCTCAAGCGGAATATATTTCCAAATGTTTACTCATTTTCCACTGAAAATCTGCCGAGTTCAAATACTTTAAAGTAATTTAAATTACTTGTCCAAACATATATATTTGGAAACATTTAAAATAAAACTATTTGAAAAAACTTTATTTTAAAATATTAGTTATAAATTTTATACATATATCTCATATAAATTTTAAGCCCAAAATAATTTTAAAATAGAATTATTAGATATAGTATAACTATTTAAACAACCCTTTTTATAAATCAAATATCAATTAAATCTTTAATAATCACTTCTATAATTAATTAAATAAATCTTTACTTTATAGATTTACAAAATAACTTAAGAAAATAATTTCTCCAAAACATTCTTTTAAAACCAACACTAGAACTTTTAATTTATATTTGAAAGCTACTTTGAAAACATACTCAGCTTTCCAGGGAATATACACTTTCCTTTTCAAAATAGTCCATTTAAATCAATTAATAAATCCTTCTGGATTTATTTTAAATTTACATTCCGAATCCGTAAATTTCTTTCCACACCTTTTTCAGAATAAACCTGTATTTTTTTTTAAAACAAATTTTCCTTTCCTTTATAAATTCCCATTATGAATTTAAATTTCCAATATCCACTGATATACGATTTTCAAATCGATTTTCAAATATTCACTTTTAAACACCAAATCAAATTCCTAATTGATTTCTAAATTCATTTTCAAACACCAAGTCAAATTTTCAAATCCATTTCCCAAAGATTTATTTTCAAACATCAAATAAATTTTCATATTGATTTCCCAAAGATTTATTTTTAAACATCAAATAAATTTTCAAATTTATTTCTAAATTTATTACCTTTGAAAATAAATCCCTTTATTTCTGCCAAAGTATTTAAAAACTAAATTTTAAATAAATTCTTCAGCTATTAAACAATATTACTAAAAATTACTTTATAAATTTTTTTCCCATATTTTGGAATTAATTCGATAAGATTTAAAAATCATATTTTATACTTTTAAATTACTTCTTTTAAATTTATTCAATTTACTAAAATAAATTTAATATTTCTGGTATATTACAGCACCAAAAATAAAATTGGTCAAACCATAGCCTACAACAATTTTCAATCACAAATATAATCATACACAGATTATAATTAAATCAACACACAATATATGAAACAAATTCAAATGTTTGTGGAATCTAGTTGGATCCCTCCAACCTGTTTCCCTGTATCCACACATATTAGCACAACAATTAAATACCAATTTCACTTCGAGGTGGAACATCGCGGTATGTGGGATTTATATAATATTATCAGCTATTATGTGGCGCATAGGGTCTCATCTGTTATATAATGCAGGAAATCAATCACTCCAAAATATATATTTACTACTATATATACTACCACATCCACATAGTAAATCAATAATTGAAATTCAAAATTTAATTTGAGTGAGAAGACCTCAAACTTTGCTTTTTATTTTGCAATCCATCCAAATTAGCTTGCTTTCTTCATGATTCTTAAACCTTGTAACGAACATTTATATAAATAAATTAATGTACGAAATAAATCAAATAATCAATTTCCATTCCATAATTTTAATTCACCAGTGATTTTATTTTTAACTAATACTTTTTAATTTTCATCAGATTCCTTTTCAATAAATTTATTTAACTAAAAATTAAATTTCAAAACTAGATTTCCTTTTTCAAAACAATCTTTGGTAAACATAATTAAATAAGTTAATTAAACTAATTATTCACCATAATTTATTATTTTAAATATATAAAACTAAATCTGAAATTTATATATATATATATACTTATTGTTTTTATTTTCTGTAAATAAACAACAGTAACAAAAAAATTTCTTTTTAATATAAACATTATATTCTCTGCATGCATATGTAATTGAAAATAGCCTATATATTTTACTGCTAATACACGAATCTATTTTGTTCAAAATTAAAACAGAATTCATACCTACTGTTCAGACCCAAGACCCGCCATGCCTCCTACGATCGATTCAAGCTTCAGCCATCACGCGAAACCCTATTGGCCTCCACTGCCATACATCACCTTGCGCACGAATGCGATTCCAGATCATCGCTGTGACCTCGACTCACTACGAACTCCTCGCCGCCTTGCTCGAATTGAAACCCTAGCCTCGCGCGCATGTGCCACCGTAGTCCCTAAAATTGCGACTACGTCGCCTCCCTGTGCTTCGACGAAGGCTTGAAATCGATCGCCCTCGCATGCGCCCACTGTCCCGACCACCGAGAACCGCTGTGAATCATCACGACGCGCAGCTGCTCGAATTCATCTCATCGACACCCGATGCCGCATGCGTAATGCTTTGCCTCGATTTTTATTCGCCTCGATGATTTGGCTTCGACCATTGATATTAATTTTTTTTATTAATCACCGCGGCATGGATTTGAATTTGCAAAGATTTAATTTCTGTATGAACAAAAGAAAATCTTCTTTTGTCCTTTATTTTATTTTATTATTTTAAAGGAAGAAAGCTTCGTTCTTTTTTCTTTCGTTTTCTTTTAAGACGCGTGCAAAGAAAAATGACGCGTGTTGTAAGATGGAGGACACGTATTGAAATGGAAATTACGTATTGAATCAAAAAGCTACAATGTTTTTAATATATATATTTTTATTTTATATTCAAATTCAAATTCAAATTTAAATCATCTCGATTCCACAACCAAAAATTTTGATCTCCAATCAAGTCATGCCGCCAAGCATTTATAATGTTATACGCCTATTCCGAATGCAATGGAAAAGATTCCGAGTCCAAATTCGATTGTATGGAGAAGACACCATTTTGAACCTAGTTATTAAATTAAATTTCGATAAAACTTTCAGCGCATTTGATTATCATACGACAAAAAAATCACTCCAAACACTACAAAAATCGAAATCCCACAGTAATACAATATTAAGGATCCAATGGAACTGGTTTCCTCGAATTCCGAGACTATGCCTCAGAAGGCTATTTTTAAATATCGATTTAAACGATAAGATTTCAAAACTGAATAAAACACTGTTAAATTCAATTTCAGAAGTTCTATCACCTTCAATATTATCGATAGGAATTTTCTAAGCCTTCAAAATATTTTTTAACAAGCTTAAAACTGAAGATTTAATTTTTTACCCAATTTCAATAAATTAAATTCAATAATTTAATTGCCAAATTCATAGTTATATTTGAAATTGAAGCCAAACCAACTTATAAACATTTAAAATCAATTTAATATTTTCAATTTCAAATGTTAAATGTTTCGGGTCGTCGCATTCTTCCCCCTTTAAAATAATTTCGTACCGAAATTATTAGTTAAGAAGAATGGTCCTCAACCCGTTTACTATTTTTCCCAAAACCCCCTACAGTTTTATCAATTTGTCAAAACAAATCTTTTTATTAGAGACCCATTATCATTTCATCTAACTTTCCAAAATCTTCCATAACTTCCAAATAGTATTATTTTTTAACAATTTAAATTTAAATTTAAATTTAATTTTCAAAATTTTCTCAAAACTTTCTAATATTCTCGAAAAATTTCGCCAGCGTCTCCTTTGCGCGGCTAGCTCGGTACGACTACAAAATGCCACAACGGGCCCCCAGATTTCAAAAGAAAACAAAAGGCCATGTGGCTGGACAAGAAAATCATCAAATTTCATACTGAAATTTAAATACATGCCTTTTTCAAGCAATTCAAATTTTATCTTCGGAATCAAAACCCAACTCCCGTTTCCTTTTAACACACCTGTATATCCTGCTTATCATTTTTCACATTCCTTTGCAACAGTTTGAATATCTATTTCATTCAAATCCATACGATGTTCTTACATCATTCGTACGCAATACAAATCTCGATCGTTCACTCGATCACACAATTTCCTTCCGAGCTAGTATCGTCCATCCGACTTCCTAGTGCGGACTCGGATCTGGTTTCTTGATCAGAAACCGTCATTCTCCTTGCATAGCCATAAACTATGATAGAGAATTTCTAGAATCTACCAAGAATCCATATCCAGGTTTATCGTCGAAAATCGAGAGAAAAATCCTAGCTCGGATCGATATAACTATATCGAAATTCTATGCTCGAATTCTGGATCAAATCCCTATGCGAAAATAATATATGTACATCCTACGTATTAATTCCAATTGATTATTAGCTTTATCAATTACATTTCTTTTATTCACATTTGATTTTCATTTCAATACACTTATTCACAATCGCTATTTCACAATTTCTAGTTTAATCATTATTCACTTGTTAATTTAGAATATTTTCTTAACTCGAAATTTACTTAAGAATTACGCCATTCTTTTTGTTATGTTCGATATAAGTATTCTATATACCTTTTATATTTATTTTCAGTTCACCATTTTGGTTTATCTATACTTTTATTTAAACTGGATTTCCAATTCCATGTGAATTCAACTCATTTCTAACCATATTTTTTCTTTGTTATTCCTTCATTTAGTTTTGTTTGCATCAAAATTGGGCACAACACTCTTCGGAAATTTTTGAAGAGATAACAGTGAAGAATATAAATTTAAAATGAGGATTATCTAATAAAAACTCCAAGCAACATGAAAGAAAATGAGCAGACAAGCGATTTAGAGTGGTTCTGCGTGTTGCCTACGTCCATTATGAATTTTTTTGCAACTTTATTGATTCTTTTTCAGTGATTACAAGTGACTACAGTAAGCAACAACAAATTACAACTTGAAATTCGAAATCAACAGCAAGAGTATGACGTAAGTCTTGACCCGCTGAGTCTGGGCGCTTGAGAATCAAAAGATCCCTTTTCTGTAGGCCTCAGGAGGCTGTTTATAGGCGCAGGAGGCTGATACTTCGCTCAAACTTCGGGAGACTCATTCTGACACGTGAGTGGGCCCACGCGACTAACCTCGGGAAGTTTCGACTCGATCTGCGATTGATACGAACTCAATTCGCATCGATCAAGATCGTGTCCAATGGAGTCGAAACTTGGTGGGAACATTCTTCAACTTGTACGTAATCCCCTGTGAAAATTTCATAGCATTTGGATCGGTAGATCTCTAGATATCGTCGATACGAAATGGAGCTTCTCGATGGCTATCCAGTTCGAATCGACCAATTTGAATCGATTCCTTCGAATTGATCACTTGCACGTGCTCTCGTGGTGATGTGTCGCGCATATCTCGCATCGATCCGTTCTTTACTCCGAGTTGACCGTGTCGACTCTATGAATTTCGCCTTGCTCGTATCGAAGAATAACATGTCACCCAGGCTCGTTGACTCGATGGACGCGAATAAGTCTTTGCACATGGATTCGAACATGGACCCACGATGGAGACGAAGAAAAGCTGCCTGATGGATTCGAACTAACACACTCTTATGGTTTCGAACAGTAGCTTCATGATGGTTTTGAACCAATGAAAGTGGATTGATACGAACAGGGCAGTTATTTCATGGATACGAAACAGTGACTTGCTGTCATTGATGGATACAAACGAAGGTCACCCGATGGATACGAATTGCTCCGTTCAGATGGATTCGAATAGAGGCTTCTATGATGGATGCGAAGTAGATACTGGCCGATCGTTACGAGGCGCATTATCTGTTGATGTGTACGAAGTCCATCGATGCAAACTTGATGGATTTGAACACTGCCAACTTGATCGATACGAACTCATGGGAATTGACCAATGCGAAGTGAGTGATGGATACGAACTGGATCGAGTCGAACTGTGGTTCACTGATGGATACGAAAACGAGGCTGTTTCCTCCTGATTGAATCGATCATGACTCGAGCATATGAACTCGGATTGACTTGAAATTTGGAATGCATGCTTCCCTGTTGTGCTTGTCATGTCATATCAATTATAGCTCGATCCGGACTCAGACAAAATTCGTAGATATCCATGACGAGTGATACTTGGTTTTAAAGAAGTTCCTTGATGTCTCGGCCTTGCCAAAAGACGGGATAACAGTTGCCCCGCAAAGTACGTCTTGTGAAAACATGACGTGCTTTGATAAATTACCGTCTTTACTCTGAACAGTCATTGCTCTTTTGTCGAAGGTCGTATCCTTGCACTGCTATAACTGACTATTGCATGATAGCGCTCAGATGCACATATGTTGACCTAACCCTCGCTAACGTTGCACGCTCACGAGTCGTCGTATGCTTTCTTGTATCGAACTTCGTATCGATCCTCTCTCGAACCGATGCGAAATTTGAGTTGCAACAACGTACGTCGGTTGTTTTAGGAAGTTCATTCGTATCGATCCTCTCTCGAATCAATATAGAATGTTGAAAGACTGACTTCGCATCGATAAATGGAGAATTCGGTGGATACGAAATATTCATTCACATCGATGCTAATGTTTGAGTTATGATGGACTCGAAATCATGGTTCATATCGATGCGCATTGGATGGAGTTGTGAACTTGTTGATGCGAACATGGACTTCGAGTCTATGTTTTCACTGTCCATTTCGAACCGATGGAAATCTTGGTCAGATGGATTCGAACTAGGGATTCGTCTCGATCCATGGGTTGACTGGTTGCGACCGGTCACGTGGACCGGGAGGTGAATCGACTCGGTTCCTTCTAGGTTTCATATAAATACCTGGGATTAGACATTTTTCACTTTTTCACTTTTCACTTTTTATTGCCGCCTTTAATCTTCGTATCGACTCGAAGAACCAGAGAAAGGAGAATAACAATGTCGTGCTTTCGACTCGATTTAACCTAACCTTTTAATTCTTCGAATCCAAATCTCAAATTAGGTAATTAATCGATTTCTACTACATCCTGACGACAAAGTTCGAATCCCAGATCCCACTTTTCTTCACTGATTATCAAGTCTAGTATTTCTTAAAGTCAGATCTGGGTGTGAGCTCGGTCAAAAATGGCCATAGCGATGCTCCTGTAGATTGGAGAAGAAAGAATGAAAAAGGCAAAAAAACGAATCGATCTGGGGGATTGTGTTCGAATCGATGAAGGCAGTGATATTTCTCCTTGGATTTCGCATGGATCCCTGGAATATTCCAATGGAGGTGATGCGGTTCATACCGATTGCTATGGTGGTGGATCGTATCGATACGAAATGATCGATACGAAAAATAAGTTAACGATCGCTCCGAAGTACTCAGCTTTAGATCGATACGAAGTTTACCTTTATGCTCAATACAAAAAGTATCGACTCGAATGTGATCAATGTAAAGCTGAGACCTTCCTGATCGGTACGAACTAAGCAATCAAGGATCGATTCGAAGCCCTCCTATTATGATCGATACGAACTCAGCCCCAATGATCGATTCGAAACACGCTCCCTGGTTCGAACTCGTATCCTGATGGACTCGAACGAGCTTCCTGTGATCGGTTCGAAACCTCCCATGATAGACACGAAATTTCGACACTTTTCAGCACAATTCCGACGAGCTTAATTCTTGCATATCTGGACTTGATAGTCAAACTGCATACTTGACAACCTTCCGAAGCTCGTCGATGGAACCATAACAACTTTAATCCGGATCGATTGCCAACATTTAGATGATTTGGTGATGACGGTCAGCGATGACGATCATTACAATTGGACTTCGAAGCTTTTTCGTTTGAGTATTTTCATTAACTCTGCAAAATTTATCCAAGTAATGCACAACACTGCACAACACACACTTTACACGAGGGGAACACACGGGCTCTTTGTCGTCTAATGATGGTTTCTCGTAAGTTAGCTAGTTATGGAAACTTCAAGCTCGCAGCCGTAAAAAACTCAGAGTTCAGGCCCTCCCGTGATTGAAGTACCGGAGTTTGAGGTTGAAGTTATCGGTCCAGCTACGAATGAGTTACCTGACGCATCCTTCATTAGTAACCCATCCGACTCTGTTCCATCCAACATTTCGGAAGATATGCTAGGAAGAATATGCTTAAGGCATGGTCTGTCGATGGACGGCGTATTATTGCCAAGACCAAGCGACAGATCGCATAATCCACCGGAGGGATATACCGCATTCAATCATCATGCGTGCGCAGCTAGGACACTCCCTCCGTTTAACCAGTACATAAGAGAAGTATTGTCGTTTTTGGGGATCGTCCCCTCTCAGCTACACCCGAACGGATATGCCTCGCTCAATAGCTTGTTCATTGCATTTATAGAGTATCTTTATCGACCACCGAACCCGACCGACATTAGGTACCTACTCAACTTCAGAGTCGAAATGATAGTCCATCTTTCACATTCCTGGAGGCAGTAAAGAACTGTCAGGTGGTCATAGGGGCTTGGACTAGACTGAGCTACTTCAAGACGGAGTGGTTTTACATTCGATGTCCTCCAAGATTTGCCAGGCGATGGCTATTTAGACGTGAGTATTGCCACCTTCTCGGGTAGTTGATAAGACAAATATAGATGAAGTCGAACTCACGTCTCTTTTTCTTTTCAGCAATAATCCAGCGACCCAAGGGTAAACATTTCAAGGAGATAGTTCGGGTTTTCCATGAGGTCCCAAGCGAAGAGAGAATATCGAATTGCTCTTGACGGATATAAATCTTAGGATTCTTGGGCTGATCGAGCGAAGGCAAAGTATAATGCTCGAAGGTGCTTTAAGGACTGCCTTGAAAGAACAAGCTAAATGAAGAAAGCCTAGAGTTGTCATAATTGAGGAGGCTGACTCCGAGAAGACTCACACCGATGAGGAACTATTGGGCGAACCTACGGATGTAGCCCAAGATATCGAAGAGCAGAGAAAAGGCAAGGCAGCCGTTTACAAGCCATCTAAAAAGGGAATATGGAAATCTATTGTCACGTCCCGACCCTCCTCCAGAATTAGAATTTCGAAGGTGTCTCCTCGAAGAATAAAGGATCTTTTTGAAGGGCTTGCCGATCTTCCAATTCCGGATGATGTGTCCATGCAGCACGATGTGGATTGGATGAGCTCCTACAAGCTTTAGTTTTAAGCGAGTCTCTGCCCACCGCGCGGTTGAGACATCCGGTTGGTCGGGGGGTTGCACATACATTCACACTTCACGGCACTACACAATTTCTGAATGTAATACGCTCACTGTGAGAGATTAGTAACTTTGTTTTATGTTTTCGCTTTGCAGATACCATGTCTGGTCGAAGTTCGATGCTTGGCAGCCTTCGCAGCAAACGTAAGTCTTCATCATATTATGAATCATATAGGAGAGAAGGAGACAGAGACTATGACCAGGGGTACACGAGTCATGAACGCTCTGACAGAGATAAAGAGTATAGGCGTCGGTCTCGATCTCGTACACCACCTCCCAGAGTCTCTGCACAACCTCCTGCCTACACCTCGCGACCTTCCGAGGCCCTGCGACACAAGCCGTCTTCCCAATCGTCAAGGTCTGAAACTCACCGTAGGACTGAGATTGTGGCCCCCGCAACAACAGAGCAGGTACTAACCAAGCCTTCGGGGGAAGGAGCAGCGAGGCTTGCTCAGCTGAAGAAATATTTTCCTGACATTGTTTCGATGGGTTTGTCTTCCCTCCGCGTTTGGATAGGGTACCAGCGTCGGTCGAACCCAGATGCATGATTATCTGCTGATATATTTTTCCACTATCAGGAATGCTTAAAAACCGCGAAGAAAGCATCAAAGGTGGCCTTCGACCGGGCGGCCATGATTAAGAAACTAGAGAAAGAACTTGGCCAAAAAGGCCATATTATTCAAACGCTTAATAGCGAGGCTGAGTCTTCTCGCAAATCTGAAATCGAGGCTCTTAAGAGAGCTTATGAAGCCCAGGAAGCAATGGACAGGATGAAGCTCGAGCAATATGCCACGGTGGAGGACATGGGCCACCGTAATACCGTCGTAGCCGCCGAGCGAGATGCGGCCTTGAAGGAGCTAAGTGAGCTTAAGGCCAAAGTTTCGAAAATCATGAAGGAGAGGGACGTTGCTAACGTTTCCACACTGGAAGCATGCGATCAGGCGGTGGAGTTTCGGAGGGAAAGAGACGCGGCCGTGGGAAAGGTCCGCGAGGTGGAAGCCCGAGTCGATGAGAAAGTTCGGTTGGCGGAGACCAAGCTCGAGTCAGAGATAGAGGAACTTCTTATTACTTATAAATGCCAATGTACTGAGGCATAGAAACTTGGCATGGCTCGATGATTACCCCACACACCTATTCAATGCTTGGAATTTGTTAGTCGAAGAAGAGAAGGCGATGCTGTCGGGTGGTGCTCTCGATAAATTTGAATTGGAGAACCGCATTTTAAGCGAAGATGAGGAGAAAATTCTCCACGATTCTATGATCTCTCATGCAAGAGAGAGGTTGGGCACCTAGCATCCAGAAGTTGGTGAAGGCTCTGGCGTCGCACATCAGGTTACAAATTCTGAGATGATTACTTCATCTAGATCCATGCCGATGCAAGTGATTGAGCCGCAGTCGGTTCCGAGCTATGACCCTAAGCAACCACACTTATCCCCCATAAGGGAACATGCTTCAGAAGTTGTTCAGCCAGCCACGAGTCAAGTAGAGGAAGGTACTCTGCACAAATCTACTGTGCGTCTGAAGTGAATTATTTGTATTGAAGCGTGTATTGACAACTTGTTGTTTTTCTTTGCTCGGTGACTGAATCTACATCAGCTGCGCCTCCTGCGATCCAAGAGTTGCATCAAGGGCAGAAGGCCATCATTACCGAGGCGTTACAACAACTGCGGTCGCGCCGATTGAAATGGCACAAGGGAGCTCAATTTCTTTTGACGAGCAGATGGTGAATGAGCTCCTGGGCCAACACAGCGACCCTTTTGTGGACATGTCGTTCGCTCTTGGTGCGTTCCCACCTGCTTCCATTGCTTCGTCACAGTCCACCACTGCCTATCGTGAAGACGCAGAGATGGAGGCGGCAGCACACGGTGGTAGTTTCGAGAGTATTACCACGGCGGTTGGCCCCACTCCTCTTATGATGATATCTTCCAGGAACACGCTCGTCGATGCCAGCATGCCCATTCCACCCCCGGTGGTAGACCCGACTCCTCCCGAAGGGAATATTCCTTTAAGTTCAAGTTCGGAGGAAGATGTCGATATCATGCCTTCATCAGAGGATGATCCGCCAAAGGGTAAGGGCTCGAGGCGAAAGACTGTTAGCGGTTCCAGTGGTTTCTCGTCGAAGAAAAAGCCGAAGAAGAAAAAATAGATAATCCCCCTTTGGCGCATTTTTGGCACTTAGGAAGTTGCTTTTATTTTTCTTTCATAGGCCATGTATAGATGCAGGCTCGGCCCCCTACTAGTAGGAATTTTTTGAAATAACTTGCACATGAATCTTCACATACAGTTAGTTGAAATGACATTTAGTTTCTTTGCTTCAACTCTCATTTCTTTTGTGCTTAAGTATTTGCGGTATTTGACTTTCAGTCCAGTGTACTTGCGGTGTTTTTACCTTCAAGTTGAGTTTGTTTTATTTGCCAAGTCTGAAAAACTTGATCACACGTCGTAATTGATGAATGAGTTGAATTTTGGACATTATATTGCTTCGGTTAGTGATTAACACTTAAGCTTTTGCCCCTAATTCTGGGGACCAGTATTTGTATTTCGGTGGTCGATCGCACCTACTGCAAATCTTGAGCACATGTCCACACTCCGAGGACTAAGGATAATCTGTGATCGATAATCTGGTTCGCACTTTGGGAATTTGAGAGTTATCGATGTTTGTAACACAGTTCGCACTCCAAGAACTTTGAATTGTTAATTGTACTCTAATTCACACCCTGGGAATTTGGAGTCGACATTTATATTTCGGTTCGCACTCTGGGAACCAGGAATTGGTGTTTGTACTCCAATTCACACTCTGAGAACTTGGAGTTAGCATGTACGTTTTGGTTCGCACTCCGGGACCTGGAATTGATGTTCATACTCCAACATGCTTTGGGAACTTGGAGTTAGCCGACAGATGGTCAGTCACATCTGTTTGGGCTTTTTAGGAATTCGTTCACACTCTGGGAACGAAGAATTTATCGGGATCGTGGATGGTTGGATCACATCCACCCCGAGTTAACAAGCGAGGTCGTTAGACGGACGGGTCCATCCTCCTCAAACTTGGTTAGGATACGGCCGAAGTCGTTTGGCGGACGGGTCCACCCTCTCCTAAACCGCATTTATATGTTTATACTCCAACTCGCACTCTGGGAGTTTGGAGTTAGTGTTTATGCTCCGGTTCGCACATTGGGAACATAGAGTTGATTTTATACTCCAATTCGCACTCTAAGAAAGTGAAGTTAGTGTTTATACTCCAGTTCGCACTCTGAAAACCTAGAGTTGATGTTTATACTCCAATTCGCACTCTGCGAATTTGAAGTTAGTTATAGGACTGTCGTGTGTCGGTCCAGTTCAGCCTTTGATGTGATGACTTGCCCCCGAGCCGAGGTTTCACTTAGTGAGTGGCCGGTCGTATCACAGTCACTCGCTATTTGAATAAATTCCATCATGCTATAGAACTTAGCTCTTCGTGCATCGTGATAGTTGAATATCGCATTCGGTGGATCATAGCTCTAGTTTGAAGAGATAGTAATTTATTGCTGGAATGGGAAAAACATGGCAAAGTCGGTGCCTTATTACAAATTCAAACTTCAGAATGCAAAGAAAATTGCAGAGTATTCATAGACTAAATAAAGCCTGTCATGTGTAATAGTGACAAAGATCCTCGTCGTTCCAGGATTCTGACAAAGTGGGTCCGCCACTGACGGCGTTTATCACTAATCTCCCACCGGGACAGGTAGAGTCCTCTTGTCTCGGTCGATCGGGTTCATTATTTTGATTTGATGGGCTCGCTCCTCCATGCTACGGCGCCCGCACAAACTGTTCCCGCTTCCTTTCTCTAATCAATTTTTATACGAGATCTTGCAAGTGACGACATTTATTCGTATTGTGCCCGTAGCTTTCATGAAACCTGCAAAATTTTCCCGTTTGGATTTGCCTTTCTGACGATGGTTTTGGAGCTAGTTTTTTGTATTGAATTGTATTACAGGTTTGTAAATATAAGTTCTCCAGTGATGTATTCATAGGAGTGTAACTGTCAAACATAGGATTCTTGCGCTGTGGGCCACGATTCTGATCTCACTATCTAGTTTGATTCACGTTCTCCCTTCGCCGAGTTTGTTTGTTTTGAACGTTCAACTGAACTTTTTCGAAACTCTCACCGGATTGTTTGATCGCGACATTACTTTGGATCCCTTCCGTGCTTGGCGCTGCATCAGTCCGCTTCCTAGACTGCTTCGCATCTTCCCTTCTCAGGAATTGAGCCGCCTTGGCATAGAAAAGGTCCAACGATGTGGGTGGTTTTCCAGCCAACCAGTTGCCAAACTCAAAATCGGGGTCAATCCCCTTAGTCAACGCCATAAGAATGGAGTTATCGTTCGGATTGCTGGTTTCCACCCAAGCAGCATGGAATCTCTCTAAGTAGTGTCTGAGCGTCTCTCCAAGAGCTTGGGTGACGCTAGATAGAGTGTTGACATCTTTCGGCCTTGCGACGTGCATGCAGAATTGCTCAACAAATTTTGTGGCCAACTGGTCGAAGGAAGAAATGGATCGTGGCGACAGTCGGGTGAACCACATGGTAGCGATGCCCCCCAAAGAAATGTTTCAGTTTGTTGGTTGGGTTGGAGTTTCCCTCGTACATGGGTAGAGTCGGTATCCTGAATTGGCGAGGGTGTTTAGAAGTAAGTATATTATCCATAAAAGGAGCGTGACTTCGGGAGATTCCCCAGTCATCATTCGCGAGACCCTGGCTCTCACAGATCATCTGACGTCTCATGGTCGAAAGATCCGGCATTTGTATGTTTTGTGCGGCTCGTGTCGGAGTGTGATTGTGTTCCATATTATAAGGTTGGAGCGGATGCTGTCGACGGTCCACATCTTGCCTTCTTGGCTCATAGTCCTCTAGGACGTATGGATCAAGAGTATGCCCATGCTGACGATGGTCCAGGTTCGACTGATTTTGGGCATCGAACCCTGGTTAAACCGTGGCGGTCGTGGAACAGTAATCTATGGTGTAGTGAGGAGCGGCAACCCCTCGAGAGGAGGGCCCGGTTTGGAAACTGGTTGATGGACCAACTCTAAGCCGTTCATCGGTCATTGCCGGTTGATATCCAGCAGTTTGTATGTGACTCCCATCAACCGGGGTCGTGGAGATCGATGACGATAATCAGAAGAGGAAGAACTTTCGTTGGAGGAGCGAGAAGCATGATCTCTCCTGGATCTCCCTCGCTTCTGGCGATTCAGCAGGTTGGTTAGCTCGGCATTGGCGCGTAGCTGTTTAGTTAGTTGTTGCCGACTTTGGGTCATCTCTTGAAGCAGCAGCTGAAACTCTTGTCGGGTAACCGGACCTAATGGTTCCGAGTGTCCGGTAGCATATTGGTTAGAGGGAGGTAGTGGCGTTGGATTCTGTCTATCCCGGTCTTCTGGATTGATAGCATTAGAGATGGTCCTTGTGTTAACCATCTTGAAGGTTGAATTCCTTTCTTAGACTCTATGAAAATCTGAATAGAAGGGAACTCGAATTAGTAATCTTGATCTCTCTCTTAGACTTATGCAATCCGGTATCGATGACAGATCCAACGAGCAGGAGAAAATCTGAGTTTTCTCAGTGAAAGCACCAAAGTGTTTGCACCAAAATTGGACGCAACACTCTTCGAAAGTTTTTGAAGAGATAACAGTGAAGAATATAAATTTAAAATGAGGATTATCTAACAAAAACTCCTAGCAACAAGAAAAAAATGCACAGACAAGCGATTTAGAGTGGTTCGGCGTGTTGCCTACGTCCACTATGAAGTTTTTTGCAACTTTATTGATTCTTTTTCAGCGATTACAAGTGACTACAGCAAGAAACAGCAAATTACAACTTAAAATACGAAATCAACAGCAAGAGTATGATGTAAGTCTTGATCCGGTAGAGTCTGGGCGCTTCAGAATCAAAAGATCCCTTTTCTGTAGGCCTCAAGGGGCTATTCATAGGCGTAGGAGGTTGATACTTCGCTCAAACTTCGGGAGACTCGTTCTGACACGTGAGTGGGCCCACGAGACAAACCTCAGGAAGTTTCGACTCGATCAAGATCGTGTCCAATGGAGTCGAAACTTGGGGGGAACATTCTTCAACTTGTATGTAATCTCCTGTGAAAATTTCATAGCATTTCGATTGGTAGATCTCTAGATATCGTCGATACGAAATGGAGCTTCTCCGTGGCTGTCCAGTTCGAATCGACCAATTCGAATCAATTCCTTCGAATCGATCACCTGCACGTGCTCTCGTGGTGATGTGGTGCGCATACCTCGCATCGATCCATTCTTTACTCCGAGTTGACCATGTCGATGCCATGAATTTCGCCTTGCTCGTATCGAAGAATAACACGTCACCCAGGCTCGTTGACTCGACGGACGCGAATAAGTCTTTGCACATGGATTCGAACATGGACCCACGATGGAGACGAAGAGTAGCTGCCTGATGGATTCGAACTAACACGCTCTTATGGTTTCGAACAGTAGCTTCATGATGGTTTCGAACCAACGAAAGTGGATGGATACGAACAGGGCAGTTATTTCATGGATACGAAATAGTGACTTGTTGTCATCGATGGATACGAACTAAGGTCACCCGATGGATATGAATTGCTCCGTTCAGATGGATTCGAATAGAGGCTTCAATGATGGATGCGAAGTAGATACTAGCCGATCATTACGAGGCGCATTATCTGTTGATGGGTACGAAGTCCATCGATACGAAATCGATGGATTCAAGCACTGCCAACTTGATCGATTCGAACTCATGGGAATTGACCGATGCAAAGTGGGTGATGGATACGAACTGGATCGAGTCGAACTGTGGTTCACTAATGGATACGAAAACGAGGCCGTTTCCTCCAGATTGAATTGATCATAACTCGAGCATACGAACTCGGATTGACTTGAAATTTGGAATGCAGGCTTCTCTGGTTGTGCTTGCCGTGTCATATCAATTGTAGCTTGATCCGGACTCGGAAAAAATTCATCGTTATCCATGACGAGCGATACTTGATTTTGAACCAGTTACTTGAAATCTCGGCCTTGCCAAAAGGCGGGATAACAAGTTTCACTTACTAATTTTATTTCAATACTTTACTTTGTTTATCACAAATCAAATTCAACTCCAATTCCAGTTCCATTTACTTAAAAATTCGAAATGAATTTCAACATTCAATTTCACTTTCATTTATTTGCAATTGTAAATTCATTTATTCGTTCACAATTTCATTTTCCACCTTAATAAATTTTATTCCATAACTATATTTATCAGATTCCAGAGTCTTTCCAACGTTTTAAAATCATTTTTGAAATTAATTCAAATTATCTTTTGAATTCTCAAAACCAAACCCAGTTTGCAAACAACTTCCATTTAAAACAATTTGCCAACAATTCCTCTCTTGGAAACTCGAAAATGAACACCGATGATGCTGCTGTCATCACCGAAGTTATTTTCTAGCGATCGAAAAGAGTTTAGTGCTTTTATCCTTCCAAAACATTTTCCAAAACCTTTGAAAACCATTTCCAAACTCTAAGGGAATTTAATCTTTTCCAGATTTCAAAATTTTCAAATTCTTTCAAATATTTCTCTTGAATTCCGTTTCAAATTATAAATCGCATTTACAATTTGTATTTACAAATTCCATTTGTATATGGATTTATTTCTTAACCTTTGGTTATGTTTTCAATTTCTTATTCAATAATCAATGATAAAAATTTAATATTATCACCTAATAACATCCAAAAAACCATACATAACTATAATAATTTACGGAAAATGATTTCTTTTCTATACTAAAATAGTTTGGGTAAAATTATCTTATTTACCCAATTTTAAAATAATACTATGTCGAATTGTTCTATTCAAGTGTTTAGAGATCCTTATCAATAACGTTAATTACTCGTATTGACCAGAATCCATATACCACTCAATAAACTAATCAACACATTATAAAACAATTCTATATTCACTAATAAATACGCGCTCATATCCATTATTACACTCAAATTCATTCTAGAGTACTACCGACTCTATTTCTAACGAGTCATCCCCGCCAGTGCCAATGTTGTCGCTTAACCAACTACTATGATACCACTTTGTAACGACCTAATTTTTCGACATCCGAAACTCGACATCAATACGTCCACTGTATCAAATGCCGACAATCGAATGCCCAAAAATCGAACCATTAGGGTTAAAGAAGAAGAAAGGAAAAGAAACAGAGATAATAACAGAATCTCACATTTCACAGTGGAACAGTATATAATAGAGAAGTGAAAAATCTTTAAAACAAAGAATCATATCTGTTTATACACCAGATTAGATCATCAGAGTGTTAAAACAACAAACAACGAAAAAGAAATATTATATACTAGTGATACGCTTCGCCATCCAGCTTGCTCCAGACCTCCACAGCTCCAGACCTCCACAGCAACTTTTCTGATTTCGCTCCAAAACAACTGATAACCTGACTCTAGGCTGCCCCTGTGGAAAATTATGGGCACCCAGACTTTAGAAAGGGAGCAATAAACTCCAAGTCAGTCATGGGCCTGGCGTGAGATCTTAAAAATAGTTATTTTCACAAAGAAAATAAAATGAAACCCACTATGCTTTTGGAAAATGAAACTACCGTAAGGCCTCCCGCCACACACACAATGCAAATGCAGAATTGGAGGAGTTTTCTCCTTATGATAGCCAAACATGCTTGATACGCAATATCTTTTTAATATTATCATTAGTGCATAGTGCAGAAGACATTTCAAAAGTATAATATTAATCTTAGCCAGCATACAACCATTATTGTATGCCTACAATAGCTACCATGTTCAATAGCAGATTACCGTCATATTCCATGGTAGGTTACACAACTAAAGCCGTACAGTGCGCGCATTGTTTCTTTGGATTTCCAACAAATGACCAGGCTAAATAACTTCCTATACCACATGGGTACGCCTATGGAGGGACGCCCCGAGAACCTAACCAAATCTCTGCCAACACAAGGCCGAGTTACCTCATGCTTTTGGTGCAATCAAACTGTAACATAGATAACTTCATACGTGAGTATGCCATCCCTCGGTCTTTACCGACCTTTATTCGAAGATCCTCAACCATAAAGAAACAACCACAAAGTAATATATTTGCAGCAACCACATAGGTTAAATATCTGGGCACCATACCATGACACCGCCTATTTCCAGAAGGAAATGGACATACTATGAGGGCGCTACCCTCAAAACAAAAACCTTGCTGCATTCTTCCTATTTCGACCATTTCCGGGTTGTGAGGTCCGACGAAGTCTCG
Organism: Allium cepa; assembly: GCA_030765085.1. Lineage (NCBI taxonomy): Eukaryota > Viridiplantae > Streptophyta > Magnoliopsida > Asparagales > Amaryllidaceae > Allium > Allium cepa. The sequence goes on from CM060935.1 coordinate 572,857,093, forward strand.
TCCACAAAGCTGCACTTTTCACAAAAGCCATGCTTCGATCAACAAATGATCAGCAGCACTTCGTATGCCACATTATCAAATTGGGAATATATCACTAGTAACCCTCAACTACATAACCTCTGAGTTCGTACGTATTAGAGAAGGGTGTTAAGCTAAGAGAATAAATTCATCTCCACCAATAGAATTGTATTTGATAGAAACCAGCTTTACATCTCAAAGTGTAACGTCAGACATACATTCATACAAGTCCCTTCCAGGTTCAAATGGAACCGAAGGAACTTCAAAGAAGCCCTTGCAATCTGGATACTCACTAATCACGTCCAGAATCCCCATCACAAAGGGTGATCAAATCTCCATACCGGGGCCATTCGGTGCAGAAACATTCAACAGGTAATCCTTTCGTTTTTGAAAATACCTGGTCTTCAACACCGGCTTTAAATGTAATCCCATTTCGTCGTATCATTATTCGGAATGGGTTTTATGACACAAAGTCCTCTCCCGGCTAATCCGAATAATGAGAGCTAATTTTAAAAATAAGTGTTACATTCAGATTTTAAAAAAATCACAACAAATTTCCACTTTGATCTTTTAAACAAAAGACCCATCACTATCACAAAGATTCAACGTGGTTTTCGAACATACATTTGGAATCCAACTCTCGGTTGCGTTGAAATTCAAACGCCATTTAAAGGTCAATATTAATAGTCGGTTATTTAACAATCAATCAATATTTACAATAATCACTAGATTTTTAAATAATTTTTCCTCAATTATTTATTTTCAAAATATCTTTGCAAGATATAATTTCAGCTTCAACCTTTAGAAAACGAATTTCAAATCATTTTCCTCATGTAGAATATATTTTCAAATATTTATTCATTTTCCACTGAAAATCAACCGAGTTCAAATAATTTAAAATAATTTAAATTACTTATCCAAACATATATATTTGGAAACACTTAAAATAAATTTTAAAACACTTTATTTTAAAATTTTAGTTATAAAATTTTATATCTATATCTCATATAAATTTTAAGCCTAAAATATTTTTAAAATAAAATTATTAGATAGAGTATAACTATTTAAACAACCCTTTTTTATAAATCAAATATCAATTAAATCTTTAAATAATCACTTCTATAATTAAGTAAATAATCTTCACTTTATAGATTTTCAAAATAACTTAAGAAAATAATTTCTCCAAAACATTCTTTTAATACCAACACTAGAACTTTTAATTTATATTTGAACGCCACTTCGAAAACATACTCGGCTTTCCAGGGAAAATACACTTTCCTTTGCAAAATAGTTTATTTAAATCAATTATAAATCCTTCTGGATTTATTTTAAATTTACATGCCAAATCCATGAATTTCTTTCCACACCATTTTAAAAATAAACTGATATTTATTTTTAAAGCAAATTTCCCTTTCCTTTATAAATTTCAATTGTGAATTTAAATTTCCAAATATCCACCGATATACAATTTTCAAATCGATTTCCAAATATTCACTTTCAAACACCAAATCAAATTCCCAATTGATTTCCAAATTCATTTTCAAACACCAAATCAAATTTCAAATCGATTTTCCAAAGATTTATTCTCAAACACCAAATAAATTTTCATTTCGATTTCCCAATGGTTTATTTTTAAACATCAAATAAATTTTCAAATTGATTTCCTTTTAAAATAAATCCCTTTATTTCTCCCAAACAATTTAAAATCTGAATTTTAAATAAATTATTCAACTATTAAACAATATTACTTATAATTCCTTTATAAAAACCTTTTTCCATATTTTGGAATTAATTCGATAAGATTTCAAAAATCAACTTCTATACTTTTTCCTTCCTTTAAATTTATTCGATTCCCTAAAATAAATTTAATATTTTTGGTATCTTGCGATACCAAAAATAAAATTGGCCAAACCATAGCCAACAACAATTTTCAATCACAAATATAATCATACACAGATTATAATTAAATCAACACACGACATATGAAACAAATTCAAATGTTTGAGGAATCTAGTTGAATCCCCCCAACCTGTTTCCATGCATCCACTGATGTTAGCACAACAATTAAATACCAATTCCGCTTCAAGGTGGAATATCGCGGTATATGAGATTTATTTAGTATCATCTACTATTATGCGGCGCATAGGGTCTCATTCGCTATATAATGCAGGAAATCAATCACTACAAATATACGCACACACACACACACATATACACACACACACTATTATACATACTACCACATCCAGACAGCAAATCAATAACTGAAATTCAAATTTTAATTTGAGTGAGAAGATCTCACCTTTGCTTTTTATTTAGCAATCCATCCAAATTGGCTTGCTTTCTTCACGATTCTTAAACCTTGTAACAAACATTTATACAAATAAATTAATATTTTAAATAAATCGAATAATCGATTTTCATTCGATAATATTAATTCACTAGTGATTTTATTTTTAACTAATACTTTTTAGTTTTCAACAAATTCCTTTTTAATAAATTTATTTAACTAAAAATTAAATTTCAAAACTAATTTTTAAATAATCTTTGGTAAAAATAATGAAATAAGTTAATTAAACTAATTATTCACCGTAATTCGTTATTTTAAATATTTAAAAGTAAATATGAAATATATATATATATGCACTTATTTTTTATTTTTTGTAAATAAACAACAGTAACAAAAAAAAATCTTTTTACTATAAATATTATATTCTCTGCATGCATATAAAATTAAAAACTACATATATATTTTTACTATTAATAAACGAATCTATTTTGTTCAAAATTAAAACAGAATTCATACCTATTGTTCAGACCCAAGATCCACCATGCCTTGAACGATCGATTCAAGCTTTAGCCATCACGCGAAACCCTATTGGCCTCCACTGCCATTCATCACCTCACGCGCGAATGCAATTCCAGATCATCGTCGCGACCTCCATTCACTACGAAGCCCACGCTGCCTTGCTCGAATTGAATCCTTAGCCTCGCGCACGTATGCCACCGCAGTCCCTAAAATCTCGACGACATCGCCTCCCTGTGCTCGGCGAAGGGCTGAAATCAATCGCCCTCGTGTGCGCCAACTTCCTTGATCACCTAGCATCGCCGTGAATCATCACGACGCGCCGCTGCTCGAATTCATCTCGTCGCCACCCGATGCCACTCGCGAAACCCTATGGCCCGATTTTTTAATCGCCTCGATGATTTGGCTTCGCCAACTGATATTAATTATTTTTACTAATCCCCGTGGCCATGGATTTGAATTTGCAAAGATTTATTCTCTGTTTGAACGAAAGAAAATCTTCTTTCGTCATTTTTTTTTTATTTTAAACAAAGAAAGTTCCGTTCGTTTTTTCCTTTCCTTTTCTTTTAAGACACGTGCAAAGAAAAATGAGCGTGTTGCAAGATGGAGGACACGTATTGAAAAGGCAATTATGTCTTGAATCGAAAAGCTACAATATTTTTAATATATATTTCTATTTTATATTCAAAATTCAAATTCAAATTTAAATAGTCTCGATTCCACAACAAAAAATCTCGATCTCCAATTGAGGCATACCGCCAGGCGTTTATTATGTTATACGCCTATTCCGATGCAATGTAAAAGGTTCCAAGTCCAATTCGATCGTATATGGAGAAGATAGCTTTTTGAACCTAGTTATTAAATTAAATTTCGATAAAATTTTCAACGCGTTTGCTTATCGTACGACCAAACGATCACTTCAAACACTACAAAAATCAAAATCTGATAATGTTACAATATTACGGATCCAATGGAACAGGTTTCGTCGAATTCCAAGACTATGCCCGAAAGGCAATTTTTTAAATATCGGTTTAAACGATAAGATTTCAAAACTAAACAAAACACTGTTAAATTCAATTTCCAAAGTTCTATCACCTTTAGTATTATCAATAGGAATTTTCTAAGCCTTTAAAATATTTTCAGCATGCTTAAAACTAAAGATTCAAATTTTTATCCAATTTCAATAAACTAAATTTAATAATTTAATTGCCAAAATCATAGTTATATTTGAAATTCAAGCTAAACCAACTTCTAAATATTTAAAATCAATTAAATATTTTCAATTTCAAATGTTAAATTTTCCAGGTCGTCACACCTTTTGGGAACAAAATATGAGCTTTTCACCGATCAACAGTCTTTGAAGTATATCTTCACCCAAAAGGATTTGAACTAGAGGCAGGTCTGATGGCTTGAGTTCTTAGTATCTTATGACCTCGACATCAACTATAACCTTGGAAAAGCCAATGTTGTGGCCCATGCTTTGAGTCAGAAGAAAGCCTTATTATTTCAGATTGTGGCTTCTCCATCTCGTTTGGATCGTATTGCAACTAAGCAGGATGAAGACGCGATGCTTAGGCTTATGAAGGAGACTATTCGAGTAAAGAATGTGATACTCAGAATGAGTTCGGAGCACGGATTGATCAGAATGGAGTTCTAAGGATTAATGGACGATTTGTGTTTCGAATGTCGATGGTTTAAGGCAAGAAGTTTTTAGAGAGAATCATCAGTCCAGACTTTCCATCCATCCAGGTGTCACGAATATTTTTCAGGATATAAAGAGGCTGTATTAGTGGAGTGGTATGAAGTGAGATATCTCTATCTATGTCAGTAGATGTGCCACTCGTCAACAGGTTAAGGTTGATCAACAGAAGACCGCTGGATTGCTGCAACCCCTTGAGTTCCCTATTTGGAAGTGGGGTCAGGTTTCTATGGATTTTATTGGTGGACTAGAAGGGGTAATGAGGGTATCTGGGTAGTTGTCCGTCGATTGACCAAGTCTTCCCATTTCATTCCGGTCAAGTCGAATCGAACTACTTCAAGCTTAGTTGAGACTTATATGAGGAAGATTGCTTGTCTCCATAATGCTCCTTCTAGAATTGTTGGTGATCATGATTCTATTTTTACCAACAAGTTCTGGAAAGATTTTCAGGAAGCTTTGAGTACTCTTTTGAACCTTACTATGGCTTATCATCCCCAGACTAATGGTTAGACGGAAAGAATGAATCAGATTTTGGAAGATACTCTTCATGCTTGTGTTCTTGACTATGGAGCATCTTGGGTAGGTTATCTCCATCTCATTGAATTCATCTATATTAACAGTTCTCAGGTGTAATTCTGTCTTTGAATTTGAATCATCTTAAGCTTAATCAATCTATTAATCCCATCTTTGAATTCAGGCAAGTATCGAGATGTCTTCGTTTGCCGCTCTTTACGAACGATCCTGCAAATATCCGTATTACTGGATTGAATCTAGTGATCGCTTTGTTCTTGGACTTAATATGATCCTAGAAGCATCCGAGAAGGTTAAGGAGATTGGGAGGAAGACGAGGATTGCTTAGGATAGGCAAAAGAAGTATGCTGATAGGCGTAGAAGGGATTTGGAATTCTTAGTGGGTAATCAGGTCTTTCTTAAGATCTTGTCGCTGAAGAATGTGGTTCGTTTTGTTCGATGAGGGAAGCTTGCTCCCAAGTTCATTGGTCCTTTCCACCTTTTGAAAAGAGTTGTCATGTGGCTTATAGAGTTGATTTGCCAGGGAAACTGGTGAGTGTGCACAATGTGTTTCACATATCTTACCTTCATAAGTATCTCCATGATCCATCCTTGATTATTCAGCTAGCCTCGTTGAAGAATTTGGACGTTGAGCCAAATCTCAATATCAAGAGGAAGCCACTTCGTATTATCGATAGAGGTATGAAGCGGCTTTGAAGGAATATGTCAGTTTGGTCAAGGTATAGTGGAGTACAGATGAATGAGATTGCACCTGGGAAACCGAGGAATCCATGCATGCTTTGAATCTTGAATTGTTTGAATCAAGTACTATTCGTTTGAGTTTATTTAATCTTTCAATTTTTTTCCCCTATCTCACTCTTTTTCGGAGATGAAAAGTTCTGAGCGGGGGTGAGTGTAATGACCTGATAATTTTAACGATTTTATAACGTAACTAAATAATTTTTCTTGTAATTTAAACAATAACATTTTGAAATGAAAATTTGATATTTGGAATACGTCTATTTAAATATAGCATATGGTAATTTTGTTTGGAAAATATAAAAGTTAGTTTATTTGTGAAATTTCAAAATTTAAATTTAGATGGTTTATATTTGAAAATTTAATATTTTCGAAAACCGAATATTTTTATATAATAAAATGAAAATCATTTAATGAGTGAGGTGTCGTATTCCATTTTCCCAAATTTGAACTGCTGTAGCTCCGTTTATCTTATTTTCGGCATTTTAGCAGCATTTTCAGTAGTGAAAAATCAAGTTTATAACTTGGTCGTATCACTGATATCTGTATACCATTCTTTTCGTCTCGTCGTGCTGATCTCCATAGTATATTCATTTTTGTATTTTGACTTTCGATATGCGGCGAAATCGGCGGAACTGTTTGTTGTAATGGTGCCTTTATTTGTTTCCTTTTGTTTTCCCATGTCCTTTCATCTGCCAGCGATGTAATATTAATAGCCAACTACTTTATTATTTTCAAAAATTCAACATATGACTTTCCATATTCCACCATTTCAATATATATTAGTTTTTGCCCCTTCAATTCAGTAATCCATTCTCTGCCTCCTTCCTTTTGTCTCTATCATTCTCTCAAAGGAAAAAAACATAAACAAAAGAGAAAAAGTAAGCATTATGAAATATATATATGTTTGGATCTGAGAACCTATGCCTTCGTTTCCTTCATTTTCGTAGTACTGAGAACATGTGCTTTTCTATTTTGCTTGAGAAACTGCTCATGCATTTCAAAAAAATTCCCGAAGCAACCTTTTCTAATCGTCGCCTTACACTGCTCCACTATTTTGGCTAGAGGTAAGATCATGCTCCTCTGCTGTTGACCAAAGCAAACCCCAACATGCCTCCATGCCACTCAATAAACCTGCCCACAACCCCATCAACAACTGACCTCCACCACCTCAGATCCACCAGCCTCCACATCGCCTGATCCAAAACAACCTGTATCGCCTGCCATTGCCTCGACCCACGTCACCTCCTTTGACACAAAGCCAATAAAAACACACCAATTACGCCACACACCTCTGCCCTGAACCATCATCATGCACAAAACCCGCCACCATCCAAGCCACAACCAATGCCTGACCAAGCATCGACTTCCCACCAGTCCTCTCTGTCGTCCAGCCTACAGAGCCCACTACCTCCCTCACGAACGCTGCCAAAACACCATCCTTCTCCCAAAACCCAAAGCTTAGCTTCCTTTAACCCGAAGCCAATCAACATTGATCCAAGCACAGCCATATCATGTCCTCTATCCAAAAACCCAAAGCTAAACCCGAACTTTTCTTTGTCTGACTTGAAGTCAGACCCGGGCGAACCACAGAGATATATCTGTATTTTCTATCCACTGCTTTAGATTAGAACTTTCCCCTCTTGTTCAATACACACACACACACACACACACACACACACACATGACAACTCATGTTTCAAGTTGTTGTTGCATATTTACTAGTGATAGAATTATGTGTGTATATATATGTATATTGTTGTATATATGTGTGTGTGTGTGTGTGTGTGTGTGTTGAAGAAAGAAACCACTATTATATATATACGCATTGCCTTTATCTATTTATAACCGAAATTATATGGCACGAACATATATTTTGTGGGTTTATTTAGGTTATGTATACTACACAAAGATGTCTATATTTGTCGACAGAGATAATATGTGTCGCATATATATATATGTATGTATGTATGTGTGTGTGTATATATATATCTCCTTTGAATATTAATACACAAATGGGTGCATATATGTATATATTTCATATGTATATATTTGTTTTAGTCAAATTCTCATGCTAAATCTGTTTTGCTTGTCAAAGCTACTTGAAGTTCCATGACATGTCTACGTCTATATCCATGTTTGTAGCTTTGCAAATTCCATCGTTCTCTACCCACAGAAGATAAGCAATCACTCATGATTAATGTTCTTATGCTTAGTAAATCGATTACATATGAAATAGCAATTTAAATGTGCTATTAAATTAGAATTGCTAGTTAATTAAATGATAAATATGGTATGTTGATATTTTTAGTTGTTAACTTATGTAAATTGACGCCATTACATGTTAACTAACTATTTTATTTAAATTTTTATTGATCATATACGCTAGAAAACTTTTATGATATGTTGTTTCATTGTTTTCACTCTGCAAGTTCCTTAGTTTTAGGAAACATTATGGGTTGAAATGATACATACCCGAACGGACTATAGATTAAGGGAAAATCGTTATGAGTTGAAATGATAGGCCCAAGCAGTTTTTTATTTGATTATTGAAATTATGGGAATGTGGGTTTAATGATATAAACCCGCGAATTTAAATTATTGCGAATTGAAATGATATCTGCATCACTTGACCATATGATAGAAAATTATATACGGACATCGTTTGCCTATTTTTTAAAATGACTTCCAAGGTTTTGAAAGAGGATATATGAATTTTTATTTTTAAAATATAATAAATATTTTATTTTATTTTTGTAAAATTTAGAATTTTAAAATTTTTGATTTACGATATTTTAAAATTTATAAGTTTAATTTAAAGGTAATTTAAAAATATACTTAAAATTTTGTTATTTTAAAATACATAAATTAAGATTTAAATAGATAAAGAGTCAATTTATTTTAAATATCAAATTAATTTTTATTTAATATATATACATATGTATATAATATTTTAAAAAGGGTTTATTTTATATTTATATTTAAATCAGATTTTATAACTTTAATAAATAAAGAAGTTTGGAAAGGAAAATTAGAATTTGTTTATAACTTAAATTGATTAATAATTGAATTTAAATAAGGACTTATTTGGAACTTATTAGTACAGAAATTTTAAATTATGGTTTATAGCTTGATTTAAAATGTGATTAAATGAATACTTTGAATTTAAATAAGATTAAAATTGAATATTTAATTTTGATTTAAATTGGTGATTTGAGTTTTATTTAGAAATTTATAAAGTGATTTTCAAATGACCACGGTATGAAATATGCATTGGTTGTTAATGAGACCGGGATTGGATATTATCATACTCTCTGCTAATACCGAAAACCACTTTAACAAGCATGTACATGGTGGAGATTCCAGAATGAAGTAGGATGGTTTGGCGAAGATTTTGTATGAGTTTGGTTTGTACCGAACTTATGGAGTGCCCTTTAGTAAACCACCGGTTGATGGAGCTTAGGGTATTGTACAGACTACAGGAATATATAAATGTGTTAAGGGGATATGGGTAATGCTTTAATGCTATTTTGATATTTTACTTTACTGTAGACATTATATATAGTGTATTGTACTATGTATGTAGATAGTTCATATCCTTAAAAGATGGAATACCAATATCCTTTGAGTTATAGTTGCATTTCATTTGATTTTCACTTGAGTTCGATTTAATTGCATAAGAATGTTAATCCTGACTCGAGTGTTTTGTATTTTACTTTATGCTCGGGTTAGCTTGAGTATCACTGCTTTTGAAACTCATCTTTTGGAGCTTGGAGTTCACGTGGAAGATCTATCTTACCCATTTTAGCTTTTAGTTTATTTCTATTATTTCAGTTATATATTTTAGATTTGTCAGATTCTTTTATGTTAGAGGCATCTATATAATGGAATTTCTGTTGTATTCCATTTGGACTCTGCTGTTTCAGTAGTAGCTTGATGAACCATTAGTTATTTGTTTCTGCTGCTTATTGTTGCAAACTCTGTGTCTGTGATTCTATAATCGATTCATTCACTGTATATGCTAAGTTTTCCAATTATAAATTAACAATCCATTATTTATAAGAATTCAAGTCTTTGAACGGTTCAAAATGACAGGTCATTATAATAAGTTATAGTTATATTGATTTTATATGTTATTTACATCATATTAAAATTTTCAGAATCATTATATAAGTTTTTGCCTTTAGTTTTATTTTGATATAATATGTATAAACGATGCCTAAATGATTTTTCAAAGTACCAAAATATTTTCAAAACTTAAGACATTTAAAATAATTTAAAATACAAGTGTTTTTGAAAATACAAAAGGATATGTTGGCATATTCTACTATGTTTGTCGACAAAAAGACCAAACATTTCAAAATTCAAATTCTGAATAGAATTGTCTTCTCATTGTATTCGTTTCATTGATGTACATGGCCATTGTTTCCCTATATTTGATGGACTTCCAAACGAATTTGATCAATCACTATCATATTCTTCTCTCCTCTTTCCACTCTCTCATTTTCTAAATCAAAATATATGCAAACTCTGCCAAAATTCAACCAGAATCAAATTCAATCATCACTAGTTCGATTATCCTTTATCAACTCTCTGATTTCTCTCATCTCTCTCACTCAAACCAAGGTCAAAGTGATATTCAAGAATTATAAGATCAATTGTAATCAAGATTGAAGATCCGAGTCTATAAAACTCTATCAAATCATACGTCTATACTTATAGGTGTAATTGTAGCTCATAAAATCAATTGGGTGTGCTTAGTTGCTCGTGGATCTAGTAGGTGTGCTTATAGCCTGGAATCAAGTAACTCTACCTAGAGGTCAGGATTCTGGAAGATATGTCTCGTAGCCTTGATATCGGGATTGTATTTGCATTTATTGGTTGAAAAGAAATTATTATAAGGTATTTTATGAGACTGGATGTAGGGTAACTCCGAACTAGTAAAAAATCATGGTATGCTCTTTCCTTTTTTACTTTTACTACAATTACTTTTATCCATTTTGATTCTATAACCATTTCTGTGATTTTTAATTACATCATTACAAGTAGAATTTTCAAGAATTTGAAAATATTCATATAATCAATTAAACATTATTAAACCTCCTTTAGTGTTATTTTAGCTTAAAGATCCATATTCGGCTGACTCACAATTGGAAAAAGGATAAGAATTCAAATCTATATGTATCTATATGAAATATAGAAAAGAATCAAAGGGATATATGTGTATCTGTATGTATGGTATGAGTGCGTGCTTGTTTTGCTCAATTTTCTCCTATGCATAGGATGGGTGGCCCAAGCAGTCCAACAGGCTGGCATGATTCAAATAGCCAATGTCTCGACCTATATCTAGGCTCGTATTTCAGTAGGCATAATTCCCAAAATTAGTATATTTGGCTCACCCATTTCAATTTGCCCGCAACAGACCTAAGCAACAAGTTCTCACATCGAAAGTAGCTCGCTAAACATTAACATCCACACGAATCAAGTCAAAGCTCCTAATGGCTAATAACTATGACGGCAACATATTGTAACGTCCCATCTTTTTGGACAATTTAAATTGACAAATCAACTATATATGTTAACTCAAACTGTTTAAAAAGGAGGATTGTTATTGGGGTAAATAAGAAAATAAGAGAAAAGAAGGAAAAACAAAACATAAAATTTCACAGCAAAATGACAAAATATAATGATCAAATAAACAATTCATGAAGCTGTTTTACAAATAACATTTGATTAACATTACAATACTGATAATAGTATACATACAACAGGAATAAATGAATAATGCAGGGAACAACATGATGTGGTGGAATGAATACAATAAATAGTAATAATATACTAAATCTTCATCTTCATCCTCTAGAATAAATGTTCTTCAATACACTGAAAAGCTCAAGCTGACCCGAGTGTAATGAAAAGACAAAACAATCGAGTCAGAATTAAGACATCTTATGTAAGTCAAATCAACAACAAATAAATATGAGTGTAATAGCTTCAGAGATGTTTAGAGATTTGACATCTCTTATCCAGTGCATAATGTGCATGTAACAACTTAAGAGATGTTCAGGATTTCTATCTCCTAAGGATCCGTGGAGCTATCTTCTGTGTAGTAATACACGCTACGATAATACGTCTATCAGTAAAGTAAAATATTAAAATAGAGTTAAGGCATTACCCATATCCCCCTTAACACATTTTTGTATATTTCCATAGTCTATATACATACTGTAAGCTCCACAAAATTTGTGGGATATTCGGTGAGCACTAAGTAGGTATGGTACAAATGAAACTCGTAGTGGGCACGATAAGGCATGTGACAAGGCACGCGATGCACTGACTAAGGTAGAATTGTACCATTTTGGAGAACCGAGCCGGTGGTAACGCATAACAGGTACTACCGCCCACCTCGGAACACACTCCCATAATCAAATCGAAGGTGGCCGCCAAATTAGTCACAAAGCAATAGATATGGTATCGAAGGAAGCATGTTCGATCGGAGAAGTGACCTCACTTGGCCCATGTACATCTCCTGTTTTAGCCACTTCAAGTCGACTCGAGGGGATCAGGCTATGTTAATACCTTATATCAGAATCGTTCGCCAAACCATCCTACTTCATTCTGGATTCTCCACCACGTGCATAGTTGTTAAAGTGGTTTTTGGTTTTGGTAGGGAGTATGATAATATCTAATCTTGGTATCTTTGACAACCAAACACTTATTTCATAATGGTTGGTTCCTTTACATTTCCAAAACCAACTCATATTGATCAACATATCATATTTAATTTAAAACCATATCACTTTCGAAATCATATTCACTTCTGAAATCATATTCACTATATCATATTCATTTCATAATATCCCTTATTTCAAAACCATCATATTTACTTAAAATGTGTCGTTTCATTAGAAAATATCATTTCAAATCCCAACGTACGTTATAACATCCATTTAACCATTTTTTTTCAAATCAAGGGTTTAAATATAACAATTCAATCTTGCACCATTTTAAAATATATAAAACAGTTTAGATAGATTGTAAAATAGTTTAAATAATTTAAAGTACTTCAAAATATTTTAAATGGTTTAAATAGTTTAAAATAGATTAAAATAGTTTAAATAGATTAAAATAGTTTAGATATATTAAAATAGTTCAGATAGATTAAAGTGGATTAGAATTGTTTAAATAGATTAAACTAGTTTAAAATAGATTAAAACGGTTTAAAATAGTTTAAAATTGATTAAATATAGTTTTATAGTTTAATATAAAATTGTTTGATTATTGAAATGGCATATATAGTAAATAATTTGAAAACCTAAATAAATCTGTATTTAAAATAATATATTTTTAATCAGTTTATATTAAAATAATCAATTTAAAAATAATATCATATTAAACTACATCTTCCATTTCAACAAATCTAGACTATATCCAGATTTCCAATCAATAAAACTCCATTTTTATATCAATTCAATTTCACAAAAAACCAATTAAATCTATATTGATTTCAATTCCATGATTGAACTACAAATTTTAAACCACTTCAAATTTGTTAGATTTACAAAATTAATATTCAAATGTTGCAATAACTCAAATTTCGATAAATTCCATTTATCTTTTGAAATTTAGCTTTAAGATTTCAATTTAAATTCCTTAAACAATTCCTTTAAGCCATTTCCAAATCAACATTTAAACCTTAGATTTTCAAAAATAATTCAGTTATATAAATCAAATTTTATTACAAAATATTATTTAACTAGATTCAAAACTTTAATCTTTAAAATCATTTAATTAACCAACTCCGATGTCGTATATAATTTTCTATCCTATGGTCAGGTGATTCAGATAATATCATTTTAACCCACAATTTAAATATTACGGATATATATCATTTCAACTCGCAATCTCGAATTAAAATCAAAATCCATAAAATCGCTCGAGGCTATCATTTTAAGCTATAATAATTTTTCCCTAATCTATATGATTGTTTGGGTATGTACCATTTCAACCCATGGTGATTTTCCTAACAATAACTAAGGGAGCTTGCAGTGTGATAACAACATATAAAATAAATATAATATACAATCATCCAAATATCAAGAATTAAGCATCCATCACAATTATCATCCAAATCAACTAATAATCACACAAATAAACCGGCAATAATTATCAGGTATTTATTGGCAATTAAATTCAACATAAATTAAATGGCAATTAAATTCAAATAACTCAAATTAAATTTAAATGACAAATTTAAAATACCAAACAATGGTCAACAAATTCCTAATCTCATCATAAATTAAATTTAACCAACATAAAAACTATTTAATAGTTGCGAGTGATTTAAAATGCTCACCTTTGATTTAAAATCGATTTAAAATCTAAGTTTAGCCAATAATTCAAACAGTCTCAGAATAAAGCCAAACTAGTTTCATAATGTCCAGCATTTCAATTCGCAGCAGAGAAAATCATGCGTCAATCTAAGCCATAAGCACAAGTTATTAGCATTAGAAGTTATACGATATATATATATATATATATATATACATACAAAATATAAATAAAATAATAAAATAAACCAAAAAATGCATGCACCAAACATGGCCAAACACATGCGCCTCGACCCTCTACTACCTCGATCCGACCTCGCCATTCACTACTCCACCTCCGGCCGACCACTCAAGCTCCACGGGCGACTCCCTAGGCCCTAAAATGACGACCACCACCGCCCGCATATCTCAGAAATTATGTCAAATTATGACACCGTCAATGTGAAGTAAACCACTAGTTCGACTTGACTCGACCTCCTCTATATGCCCATGCTACCCAATCGAACCATCGTCGTTGATCCACCATCCAATTCCAAAACCAAATATGAACGGCCAGGGATAAATTGCCCATTTTTGGCTAAACCATGATCCGAATTGAAAAATGAATTGCAAATCTTGATTGCGCTCTTCGAGTGCTTCAAAATAATATAAAATTTGATGAGGTATTGGAGAGTTTAAATTTTGAAATTAATTTTTGATATTGAATTTGAAAATGGGAATTAGGTTATGTGACATTAGAGAAGAGAAGCAAGTGAGGAACAGAAAATTGTAGACTGCTAGGGTTGAGAAACAAAACTATTTATATGGGTAGAACAGAAAAGAATTGAATGGATGGATTGAAACGAAAACGCAATCCAAAAGCCCTTTCTTTCCTCGAAACGAAAGTGGGTCATCCAACATATTGAAATATTGGTTTTCGATATTTTTGAATGCGATGGAACAAATTTCAAATCCAAATTCAGATTATATTCGATTTAATTCTATTAATCGATTTCTATGCGTTTCAAGCTCGCATGGCCAATGACAATTCTAATCGCTACAAAACATAAAATCCTATAATAATTCACCTTTACGAATCCGATGAA
The DNA here is from genome assembly GCA_030765085.1 of Allium cepa. NCBI lineage: Eukaryota > Viridiplantae > Streptophyta > Magnoliopsida > Asparagales > Amaryllidaceae > Allium > Allium cepa. The sequence goes on from CM060935.1 coordinate 572,872,300, forward strand.
ATTGGTTTTGTCAAAATCAGAGACAGTGGTTAAAATGGCTATTTTCACGATAATTTAATAAATTATTATTAAATTAAATTAAATCACTTTCCAAATTCACATTACTAGTTGACAGTTTTCATCACTTTTGATTACCTAGATATTTAAAATATTTTAAAACAAATTTCACATGTCAAATTTCAACAGTTATATATATGTTCCAAAAAATAATAGCGTTCGATTTCAATTGCAATAAATTCATTAATTAGAAGTTAAATTCTAATAAGTTCATTTATTTTGATTTACATCTTATTATTCAATCACTTATGAATATAATTAACATTGGTTTATGTTTTGTTACATCAATAATCTATGGTTATCATCTTTTACTAAATTAATTTCAATATTTCAATTATATTAAATTTATATCAATATCCAAATTAATTTACCGATTAGATAACAAAACGATAATTGAAGAAATTATCGTACATTAATAGTCCAAACACATTTCAAGCTTATTGTGTACAAGCGAAAGTGTCACAACCCGATTTTTTGACGCTCGAAAATCGACATCAATACGTCCACTGTATCAAATGTCGATCAATCGAATGCCGGAAAACCAGACCGTAAGGGAAAGAATAAGGAGGTAGAAGAAGAGAAAAACAGAAAAATATCAGAATCTTACAATCGTAGCGGAATAATATATAATAGATAACAACATATTTTTATACAAAAAAATCTATAACTGGATAATACATTATATCATCAGAGTACATACGAACAACAGCCAAATACTGGACAGGTGGAACAACTTGTCCTCATCCCAAAGCAGACTATACATCCTATACTGCACATTGGAATATATATCATGCACGTGCGATATGTCTCGCCATCCAGCTCGTCTTTTGAGCTCCATAACATCCTATCCTATATCTCATAATGCTCAGTCTGACCCGAGCATTCTAATATAATAACATCCGAGTCAGTTTGGAAAACCAGAGTGAGAAAACACACTCAATTGGATTATTAGAGTTTCAAAATCCTTTTGAAAATCAAAGTTATCTCGTAAGACCATGCCACAAATAAACATGTTGGGTTCTTACCTTACGATAACCAAATTTTTTTTATAAAATCCTCTGATATTATAATAGTGCCTAAGTACAAATACTTATTCAAATGGCTGAAATTATTACATTCATTAAATTCCAGCATAATAGGTATACAAACAAGTCCGAAGGCACTTATTGGAGATTGGGTTTCCATCAATGGCAGAGTTAGTGGAGCACAACCCGTCACAGTACATGGTCTAGATTAACATACTGAGGATCACCCCTGATCCCTTGAAACATAAGACCGGAGCTACCCCTTACTAGATTGTTCGAATAAGATCACCTCGTGGTTGGGATCAGCAACCTCCCATACAGCCGAATAAAAAGGGACATCTAGACAGGAATGACCTTACCCTAATTGGTTGCTAGCCACTTAGCGTTGCTACACCTCCCCTGTTTTAACCATTCTTGGTTGATGAGGCTTGAGGCTATGCATTACCTTTTTAGCACACATACACTTAGATTGCTCATCGTCCCCCTGACGATGTTTTAATAGCATTCGTCCATACAAGTCCGCTCCCGGTCCAAACAGAACCGAAGGCACTACTCCTACTACACCCATTTTGGAATCACCATTAGGATTAATAGCGATTATCCCATGCACTTCACTGCTGCATCTTCGACTCCAAGCTCTTGTCTTTCTCACGAAAATTTTAAACCGGATCGAAGTGGTTTTCAGAAAATTAATCCCGATTTCGGTCTCTTCAAATACGATCGGCGCACAATATTGATATTCGGTTATTTAACTATCATACAACATCCACAGACAACCATCAAGCTGTAATAATTTTCCAAATTATTTATTTCAAAATATCTTTGCAAGATATTTCTCTACACTTCAACACTTTGAAAATAGTTTTTAAATCACTTTTTCCCTCGCGGAAATAAATTTCCACTCAATTTTTATTTCCACTGGAAATCACCAAGTCTTATTACTTTAGGTTTTTAATAATTTAAATCACTTTATCCAAAAATATATGCTTTAAAACATTTAAAATAAAAACTACTTAAAACACTTTATTTAAAATATAGTTATGAAATTTTATAATTATTTTCATGTAAAACTTAACCCAAAACTAAATTTAAAATAAAAGTTATTCTATAAGGTATAAATATTAAATAATATCTTTTAAATCATAGTACTAGTTAAACCGTTAGAATAATTTACTTATATAATTAAGTAATAAATATTTACTTTTAAAAATTTTAAAACCACTAAATAATAATTTCTTTCTAAAATATTCTTTTAAAGCCACTTTACAACCTCTAACTTATACTTGGAAATCTTTCTTTGAAAATGTACTTGGCTTTTCAGGGAAATACACTTTCCATTTAAATATAGTCATCTAATCAATATATAAATCTTGCTCGATTTATCACAATTTAATTTATGTCCCCAACACGTAAATTTATTTTCCATACCTTTAAAAATAAAACCACCTTTTATTTTTAAAACAAATTACCATCTCTTTATAAATTCCCACTGTGAATTTACACTTTCAAATTTATCCATCGATAAATATTTCACATTATTTATAAACCCCGTTTTAATCACAGTTTCAACCCTTAATAGATTTTCAAATCGATTCCCAAATTAACCTCTTTTAAAATAAATTCCTTTACTTACTCAAATTTATCGCAAAACCCATTAATTCCATATTCACTCCTTTATTACGATTTAAAACCTTATTTAAAACTGAAATATTAGTTTCATACCTTAGTTCAAAATTCCTTTTTTTTAATTCTCCTAAACCATTTTAAACCCTAGATTTAAAAATAAATCCTTTATTTCTTTAAATAATATCACTTATGTTTCAAAATTCATTTATTCCCATTTATTCAAAACCCCTTTCCCCATATCGGAATTTATTTGATAGGATTTCAATTTAAACTCTTGATCCTTTCCCAAATTCATTCTTTTAATTTATCCAATTTCACTATATTTATTTTACTTAGAATTCGCTATTTTATTTTCCTTTAAAATCAAATCTATATATTTTTTATATCTCAATATACCCAAATTATATTGAGTCAAACCATAGCATTCAATATTGTCAATTTTCAATATAATCCATATAATCTATCACAGATTATCAAATAAAATATATCACCGAATAAGAAAATAAATTCCAATATTTTTAGGATTCCAGTTGGATCCCTCTAACCTATTTCCCTGCATCCATATATGTTGGCACAATAAAAAAATACCAATCCCACTTCGAGGGGATAACGGGGTAAATAGGTTCATCGGCTATTATGCGGGGTGTATAGGGTCTCATCCGCTATATAAGCGAGAACATCAATCACTCCAATATATATACATATATATATATATACTACTACTACTATATATAATATCAATCCAGAATGATAACAATTATCAATTCAAGCAACCAATCCAATAATTTAAATTTGACTATTTAAATTAATTGGCAATCCTATTTGAGTTAGATTAACTCACCTTTATTTTGTTTGCAACCCATTTCCATCTCGACTTGTTTTCTTCACGATTTTGACCTTGCAACAAACATTATATGACTTGTTAATGTTCAAACAGATCGAAAAATAAATTTCCATCTCATGAATTTAATTTTAACTAATAATTTAATCTTAAACTAATGACTTAATTTTAAACGAATAATTAAACTTTAAACTAACTTTCCTTTTAAAAAAATCTTTTAGTAATTAAAATCATTAAATAGGTTAACTAACAAATTAATCACCATAATCCATTTAAAACGAACTAGTAGGTTTAATAAGTGTTTATGTATATTAATTTATATTTTCCATTTTGAAAGTATATATACATATTTATAAAATAAATTATATATTTCAAAAAACTAACCTTTATAAGTTCTTCAAACACTTTAAAATTCCTATTTTTTTTCAAAATCTTACCTATACACATAATCTCTGTTTTATATATATATATATATATATATATATATATTAAATTATGTTTTTATGTACATCTTTATTTAAAAATATGTTTTCTTTTTTCTTCATAATAACAACAATAGTTTTATTTTACTGTATAACTTAACCTTTTTCCTTTAATATATGCATATAAAAATCTGGTTTTTAAAATATATTTTTTTCCTCTCTCCGTGTATAAATGTATATATACAATTAATTCAAAACTGAAAAAAATGAATCATACAAAAACTACAAATACCTCAAATCCCCAGTGATCGAGCTTTTCCCCAATTCGCGACATCACCCCCTTCCACCAAGCATGGACCACAATCGGTTCACGCCTCTCTGCCTCCTCGCGACACCAACCCACTCGCGACCTCCATTCCTTGCTGAGCCTCCAGCTCATCGCAAAACCCAGCGCGTCGCCTCGAGAAACCCATCAGACGACATCACGGCCACACGTGATCGTCTCCATTACTTACGAAACTCACGAGACTCGATACGAGATTATGGCAATTCGATCAGTTGAGGAACTCGAAAAATTCAAAATTATTGTCTGCCATTTTTTGAACGAATCAAATTCATTTCTCCACATCTCTATTTTTTCGTTATCAGATCTCTTTTTTTATAAAAATACTATTACATGCTATGAACAAAAAAGGGAAACACGTGTTAACAGGGAGGATATGTGCTTTTGAGGTGAAAGAAAACAACAATGTGAATTATCTCAACTGAGATTGACCATTATATAAAAATACATATATTATTTTTAGATTTAAATTTAAATTTAAATCGTCTTGAATTCACAACTCAAAATCTCAACCTCCTATTAAGGTGTGCTGCTAGGCATTTATAATGTTATACACATACTTCGAACGAAATGGAAAAGGTTTAGAGCCCTAATTCGATCGTATGAAGAAGATAGCTTTTTGAACCTAATTATTATATTTGAATTCGATATAAATTTCAATGCGTTTATCTACAGTGCTATCACACGATAACTCCAAACGCTATGAAATTTGAAATCCGATAATAATACACTATTACGGATCCAATGGAACTGGTTTCGTTGAATTCCGAGATTGTGTCTTGGAAGGCTATTTTCAAATATCAATTTGAACGATATATTTTCAAAACTGAACAAAACACTTTTAAATTCAACTTTAAAAGTTTTATCATTTTCATTATCATCAATACAAATATTTTAAGCCTTTAAATTATTTTTAACAAGCTCGAAACTCCCGATTTCTTATTTTACCCAATTTCCAATTATTAAATCCAATAAGTACATTGTCCAATAAATAGTGATATTTGAAATTCAATTAGAAATTAACTTTTAAATATTTAAAATTAATTAAATATTCCAATTTCAAATATCCAAAAATTTCGAGTCGTCACATTCCTTCACCTTTAAAAGAATTTCGTCCCCGAAATTACTAGTTAAGAAGAATGATCCATAACCCGTTAACTATTATCCCAATCTAAATAATCTTTAACAACCTTCCAAAACCAAATAGTTTTTCAATGACTTCCCAAAATAATCTTTTTATTAAATTCACACTATCACCTTACTAACTTTCCAAGCTCTTTCATAGTTTCCAAACAACATTACTTACTCAACCATTCAAATTATAATTCGAAATTTAAATTTAAATTATCAAAATTATCTCAAAATTTTCTAACACTCTAAATTTTCGAAAAACTTCGCCAGCATCTCTTTTGCACGGCTAAATCAGTACAACTACAAAATGCCTCTACGGGCCCTTAAATTTCAAAAAGAAAACAAAAGCCAAGTGGCTAGACCAGAAAACCATCAAATTTCGTATGACAATTAATACATATCTTTTTGTCGGGACATACAATTTTAGCTTTTGAAAAAAATTCATCAATTTCCTTTTTGCTTTTAAATACCTATATACTACTTAGCAATAATATCCAATCACAACACTCAAAATCATTTTATACATTTCTTTTCAAAATTTTCAACATATGTTTTACTTAATCCCGTACGATGTACACATATCATCCTTACGCAATATCAGATTCGATCGCTCACTCGATCACACAATTTCACTTCGAAATAGTATTGTCCACCTGACTCCCTAGTGCGGACTCGGTTTCCTGATCATAAATCATTATTCTCCAGGCATAGCCATATACTATGATAGGGATTTCTAGAATCAATTAAAATACCATATCTAGGGTTCGCCGTCGAAAATCGAGTGAAAAATCCCAACTCAGATCGATATAACTATCTCGAAATTTTGTGCTTGAATCTAGATCAAATGGCTATGCGAATAAAAAAATATACGTACATCCTACGCATTTATCTCCATTGATTATTATCTAAATCAATTTTCTTTTTATTCACATTCATTTTGATTTCTATCCTCTTATTCACAATTTTCCCATTTCACAACTTCCAGTTTAATCTTCACTCATATTTACTTTGTATATTACTTCATTCACAATTTCCTTAAGAATTTCACCATCCATTTCTTTAAGTTCCATATAAATATTTTATACAACCTCTTATATTTATTTTCACTTAAGCTTTTATATCCTCCTTTATTCAAATTAAATTCCAATTTCCATATGAATTCAGTTTACCATTCATTTTAAAAATTGAATTCAATTCATCTCATCTTAAACCATATTTAATTAATCACTTCTTTAATTAGTTCCACTTACTAATTTATTTTAAATTTCAATGGATTTTATTTCCAATCTTTAATTGTTCTTAGTCCACTTCGAATTAATTCTATATCTTCACTTCACTTTGCACAATTTAAATTAAATATCATCCCATATTTCAATTCACTTGCTTACCAGTTTAAATCAATTAGTTCCATCCATAAATTTGTTTCTAATCAAATTCTATTTCTAATCTATTCATTCACAAATTTATTTCCACTTAATAAATTTTTATTTTAATGGCCATTCCATTTAATCAACTTAGATTCATTTCCTCAAATTCTCTTTTATATAACTTAATTCAGTTAAATCCCAATTCAATTCAAAATTTAGACTTTCATAAACTTTCCAACTTATTTACATTCCATTTACCAAGCTGTGACGCCCCACCTCTATACCCACGCTAGCCAAGAACACTCCAGAGAAGTGCTGTCAACTAGCACGGAGAATAAGGCTGTTGAGGAGCGACCATCCATGTAATTGCTTATCACACGGTGGCTATAAATAATCTTCGGAAACAAACATAGAAATAATCATATCACAAATCAGTCACAGATATCCATATCACAAAGGCGGAAGAAGATATGAATATATAACTAACACATGAAAGTGTACATCAGAGTAGTGGTCAATAAGATCCACGATAATACAAAAGAATAGCAACACGTGCTATACAAAAGAATACAACTATGAGTCTATATCTCAAGTGTATACAACAAAAACTGCTAATCTAAACAGTTAGCCAAAAGTCAGAGTGATGAATCCCTGGGAAGAAGTCAAGCAGAAGCACCTGTAACATCTCGGTCTGATCCGAGTATTATTTAAGAAAATAATAAACGGATCAGTCTAGCTATAAATATCAGATGACATGATATAACATAAAAGATATGGCATAAACATAAACATCCATAACGACATACTGCTATAAGTATGTAAATAATGATCAACAGAAGATCAATCAATAAGAGATAATCAATATCACAAGAATCTTCTCAAAGATTCGAAGGGGGCATCATACCCTAAACTTGTACTCATAACAAGTCAATGACATAAATTCCAGAAATCAACACGAGAAATCTAGAAATCATAAAAAGGGAAAGAGGCCTATCACATGACGGTCCGAAGACCATGGGGAGCTACCCCACATGTGTGAGTGGAATCACACAGAATGAGGTCAAGACTAACCAAAAAGCAGAAAGGTATGTGTGAATGGAATCACACAAGTGGTGTCTAGTCTAACCTTGCAATGAAAGAGACATCGCGCAATTGCTAGTCTAATTCATAAAGCGATCATCAAGATCAACGAGAAGTGTCAATTACACTAAGCTAGTAAATATAGAAGTTTAGCTTCATGTCCCATAACCACTTGCTTAACTTAAATATTTACGAACAAACTGTAAATCTTCACTAATAAAATTGTCACAAGAGGTTCAATCGAACAAGTCCAAGAATTAACCGACGAAGTGAACGCAAGCGTTTCATACCACTTGTTTTACTAAGTCGTTTAATTAGATTTCTCATTCGAGTGAGGTAAAGGCTTGTATATACTAATAGATTGAAAAACGGTTTAAGAAAAGAGCTTTGTTATTAAAAATAGAGTTGAAATTGTTTGTTAAAAGAGTTTTGATATTTACTACTAGTATTGAAACCTTTATATTATAAAGTGACAAAACACATAAGCAATTGTAGAAACAATCAGTCACAAAAATCGCATACGGAGATGTGAATAAAATCCAAGGAAATCAGCTCAATGTTTTTCAGATAAGATCCCCTACGGAGGGGGGGTCCAGGGGGGGTGGCAACCCCCCAAGGTGGGGGTGCGGGGGCAACGCCACCGCTTACGGGGTTTGACCTGCCCGGTCAGGTCGCGGGGGTCCAGGGGGCAGCGCCCCGTCCAAAACGGTACGACCTAAGTGAAGACAAGCGGCCTACGACCTAAAGCAAAGTGAGGTCTAACGACCTAAGGGTTCACGCGGCCTAACACAATGGCCGAGCGACCTAACTGGAGTTAAGGGAGGCAAGCGACTTAAGGTCCAACGACCTACGACTCAAGCAAGCCGAGCGACCTAGTGTGGAGGGGTCGAGCGACTTAAGGAATGCGAACGACCTAAGGTCTAACGACCTACGACTTAACAGAGTCGAGCGACCTAAGGTCTAACGACCTACGACTTAACAGAGTCGAGCGACCTAAGGTCTAACGACCTACGACTTAACAGAGTCGAGCGACCTAAGGTAAATGGTCCAATGACCTAACTCGAACGACTTATCTGGAGCTTAGGTCGGAGACGACCTACGAGATAAACCAGGCCGACCTAGTAGACGAGCGACCTAAGGTAAATGGTCCAACGACCTAACTCGAACGACTTATCAGGAGCTTAGGTCGGAGACGACCTACGAGATAAACCAGGGCGAGCGACTTAACGTTTGCCTAGAGATTATAGGTCGGAAACGACCTAAGACTTAAAGCTTAACTCGCGAGCGACCTACGGCTTAAGGCCTAACTCGTGAGCGACCTACGACTTAAGGCTTAACTCGTGAGCGACCTAATTCCGAAGTGCCAATTCTTCCAGAACGACCTAAAGTTAACTCGTGAACGACTCACGACCCATGGACGAACGACTTAACTCCGAACGACCTAAAAATGGCCAGAACGACCTAAGTGCAGAAAATTCACCAAAATGCTAAAAATTGGAGTTTTTCGCCAATCCAATCCAAACCAAATGCTAACATGCATGCAAAAATGATAGGGAATCATTCCCAACAGTCCAATATAGTTATAGGCTAGAATTGTGAGATAAAAATCTCACCTTTGCACTAAAATTTATGAAGATGAAGCTTGAAAGCAAGGAGAAGCAATCCAAAGCTTGAATCCAATATCTTCTACTTGAATTTGGAGTTGAATGATGGAGTTGCAATTGAATTTGAGCTTGGAGTTTTAATTTCCCATTCTCTTCACCATTAATGCTAAAGCTTGAGTTAGTTAGGAAATTTATGAAGAGTGAGGAGAAGAGGGTTGGAAACTTGGGCTTAATAGGCTAAACTAACCCAAAGTCCAAAGCGGGAAAAGTTAGTGAAATTTCACTAACTCCAAACCTATCGATGTTTATACTTAAAAAGTTGTAAACGACATTTCGAACTCAATGGAAGTGGTCTCGAGTCCTAATTTGACCGTTTGCAAAAAGTAGTTTTTCAGACCAAAATCCGATTAACGATTTAATATTTAAATAAAAATATTTAAATGTAAACTCGATAAATATGCGGGTTGTTACAGACTCCCCTCCTTAAAGAAATTGCGTCCTCGCAATATATATATAAGGTGGAAATAAAAAGTAACAACCATAAAAGCATATTAACACAAGAGAAATTTGAAATAAGAAGTTCACCTCAAAGGGCAGGAGTAAGCAAGTCCGGATGTGTACACTCGATGAATTCTCTGGATTCCCAAGAACAATCCTTAGGATTTGAGGACCATTGAACCTTTACAAGTGGAACATCTTTATTTCGAAGTCGTTTAACCTCAGAAGCTATAATTCGAGTAGGATGCTGCTCATAAGTTAAATTCGGCGAAACTTCAATTTCTTCCACAACAGCAGGCTCAAGAATAGAATCGGAATCCCGAAGGCATTTCCGTAATTGAGAAACGTGAAATACATCATGTATAGCAGAAAACTGAGCCGGCAATGCAAGGCGATAAGCCATGGAACCAATATGTTCAGTGATAGGAAATGGCCCAATATATCGAGGCGCTAACTTCCCCGATCGACTGAAACGTACAACACCCTTCATAGGTGAAACACGAATAAAAACAGGATCCCCAACAGAAAATTCTAATTTCCTTCTTCGATTATCGGCATAGGATTTTTGTCTACTCTGGGCTTCTTTCATCCTATGTCGAATAAGTTCAATCTTTTCCGTGGAATCACGAATAAAGTCTGGACCTAAAACCAGCTTCTCACCGGCCTCAAGCCAACAAGAAGGAGATCGGCATGGCCTTCCGTAGAGTGCCTCGAAAGGTGCCATACCAATACTAGATTGGAAGCTATTATTATAGGAAAATTCAACAAGTGAAATATGATCTTCCCAACTTCCACCAAAATCAAGCACACAAGCACGAAGAAGATCTTCAAGAGTTTGATTCACACGCTCGGTTTGTCCATCGGACTGGGGGTGATAAGCGGTGCTAAAATTAAGCTTCGTTCCTAAAGCTTTTTGAAGACTCTTCCAAAATCCACTAGTAAACAATGGATCACGATCGCTAACAATAGAAGTAGGAACTCCATGCAATTTTACAATTTCCTTGACAAATAGTTTGGCCAAAAGAGGAACGGTTCGGTTAGACCGAACCGGAATAAAATGGGCGGATTTAGTAAGTCTATCAACAATCACCCATAAGCTATCATGACCCGAACGAGAACGGGGAAGGCCATCTATAAAGTCCATGGAAATTTGATCCCACTTCCAAATTGGAATTTCTAAAGGTTGCAATAACCCACCAGGCCTTTGATGTTCGGCCTTGACAAGTTGGCAAGTCATGCAACACTTAACAAAGTTAGCAATATCAGATTTCATTCCCTCCCAATAATAAAGTCGCTTCATATCAGCGTACATTTTACTACTACCGGGATGAATGGTGAATTTAGAACAATGGGAATCTTCTAAAATATCTTTACGAAGATCTCCAATATTTGGTACGATAAGTCTACCAAATTTTCGAATGCCGCCACGAGAATCAATATCACAGTCTTTCAAACCTTCAATATCAATTTTATCCTTAACATTTTTGCCAAGAAGAGCCAATTCAGAATCTAGCCCTTGAGCTTCAAGAATGCGGTCTAAAAGAGAAGGATGAGCCTCAAGGCTACATAAAACAAGCGATGAGCATAAATCGGATACGCGCTCTCGAATCTCACAAGTGGATAAGATCTCGAGATCGTTCCATTCGGATATCATCATAGAAACAACTGCTTGTTGCTTACGGCTAAGAGCATCGGCGACACGATTACCCTTACCGGGGGTATAAAGAATATCAAGATCATAAGGTGCAAGGAACTCGAGCCAACGCTGTTGACGTAAATTAAGTTCTTTTTGAGAAAATAAATATTTCAAAGACTTATGATCCGTGTAAAGAATAAATTTCTCTCCCAATAGATAATGACGCCACATTCGAAGGGCGAAAACAATAGCCGCGAGCTCTAGATCATGTGTGGCATATCTAGTCTCGGCCGGCTTCAATTGCCTAGAAGCATAAGCAACAACACGTTCTTTTTGCATAAGAACGGCACCCAAACCAACGTGACTAGCATCGGTATAAACAACAAAATCTTGATTCCCCTCGGGAATAACAAGAATAGGAGCATCGGAAAGGAGTTCTTTCAATTTCTGAAAAGAGGCTTCACATTTGTCCGACCAAATGTATTTAACTCCCTTCTTAGTCAAGCCAGTAAGAGGCACGGCAATCTTAGAAAAGTCTTTAATAAAACGACGGTAATAGCCCGCCAATCCGAGAAAACTACGAATCTCTGTCACACTCTCCGGTCTCTTCCAATCTTGAATCGCTTCAATCTTTGAAGGATCCACAGATATCCCGGATTCGGAAATAATATGACCGAGAAACTTCACACGAGATTGCCAAAAGTGGCATTTAGAAAATTTCGCCTTTAATTGATTACTCCTAAGTGTTTCCAATACAATCCGAAGATGTTTCTCATGTTCCTCCTCGGTTTTTGAATACACAAGAATATCATCAATGAATATAAGAACAAACCGATCGAGGAAATCTTTGAAAACTCGATTCATGAGGTCAACGAAATAAGCTGGAGCATTCGTTAACCCAAATGGCATAACAAGCCATTCATAAGATCCATATCGAGTACGGAATGATGTCAACGGAATGCTATCCTCAGCGATACGAAGCTGATGGAAACCGGTAGCCAAGTCCAATTGTGAAAAGACCTTAGCACCACTAAGCTGATCGAATAGATCATCAATCCGAGGTAAAGGATATTTATTTTTAATAGTAAGATCGTTAAGCTTGCGATAATCAACGCAGAGCCTCAGAGTACCATCGGATTTCTTTACGAAAATAGCCGAAGCTCCCCAAGGCGAGGAACTAGAGCGAATAAATTGCCTCGTCTCCAACTCAGATAATTGTTTACGCATCTCCTCATTTTCCTTATTGGACATGCGATAAGGAGGACGAGTAATAGGTTGAGCTCCAGAAACAAGATTAATTCTGAACTCAATTGCTCGTTTAGGTGGTAAACCTAAAACGGGCTCGAATATGTCGGAAAATTCACGAACAACATGAATACAAGAAATAATATCATCTTCATCATCATCATCGTTATCACGAGGATTTAAAGAATATAAAGATGCCACCAAACATGATTCTGAATCTTTAAGATTAACAGAAATATGTTTAACAGATTGTGGATGTCGGAGATGAATAGTCCGCTCAGGACATAGGATATGGGCTTGATAACGGTTAAGCCAATCCATTCCCAAAATTATTCCAAAGCCTAAGTAACGCATGACATGCAAATCGGCTAGGAAAGAAAAATCACATAAAATAATCTCCACATCTTTACAAAGCAAACTAAGAGTTGCGGATCCACCAACAGGATTCGCAATTTTTAAAGAAGTCATCAATGCAGTAACACTTAAGGAAAAAGTGTCTACCAGTTCCTTTGATATAAAGGAATGGGATGCACCCGTATCAAAGAGAACTCTAATAGGTTGATCATGAAATAAAATAATACCATCAAGAATGGAATGAGAAATACCTTGGCCATGAGATGTGTTGCCAGGGGCTTGAGCCACATTTAACTTTCCCTCATTCCTGCTTTTACGTTTGAGGCATTGATGTATAAAGTGATCTGGGCTCTTACAATAGCGACAAGATTTGGGCTTAGAGCACTTATTTGCATAATGATCCCCAGACCCACAGTTGAAGCAACTCGCACCACTAGGAGAAGGATACTTTGCCACAGGGGTTGCCTGCTTACCCTTTTTGTTGGGATAAGGACCCTTGAATTTGTTTGGCCTCTTCTTGTTGTTGAAGTTTGGTTTAGCGCCTTCCACTTCAACATCACTCTCTCTATCAGCCTCTTCAAGACGAAGAGCGATATCGACGAGTTGATCAAATGCGACTTCTAGTTTCAGGAGCAGTGGCTTCTTAAGACTCTTATTTAAGCCATAAACGAACCTCTGGTTCTTCTTCAATGGGGTGTTGATGTATTCAACCCCATATTTGGAAAGCGACTCGAAGGCTGCGACGTAATCAGTCACAGAGGATTGACCTTGAACAAGGTCTATAAAACGTCGAGCCAAGCTTACTTTCCCAGCTTCTGGTACAAACTTTAACTCGAAGCGTCCCTGAAATTGCTCCCAGGTGAGATCCGCTTCATTAATTTCTGAAATAAGGAGTTCGTACCAGTCCAATGCTCTCTCTTGGAGCATGCTGGAAGCCACTTGAACGCGGTGGAGATCGATAAGATTCATGCGAGAAAAGATTCGATCGCATGATTTTAACCAAGCCTGGACCTCGATGATATTTTCCGAACCTTTGAAGGGCTTCCCACCCAAGTTGGTGTAATCGCTGCACAAGCGTGCAAATCCCGACTTTGGGTGAGTAGGTTCCGGGTTAGCTCCAGCTGCTTGAGCATTAGTTACTAAATCAAGAAGCTGTTGAGCAGTCATAAAAACTCCATCCGGAGGAGCAGCACCAGATGATCCAGTTCTGGGACGGCCTGGTCTAGACATTCTCTTCCTTAAAGAAAGAAAGAAGAGAAGGAAGAAGGTTATTTACCAATGAACATCAAGCAATCTTGATAGATAAAACAAGGAATCATAAAGGAAATAGGATGAGTCGGTACGAAGACTCAAATTAATCCTATGGTATGACTCCTAAGATAGACCTAGGACGATGATCCTTGTTAAGTTATTCTACATTGTTCCGAAGTTTGGCTCTGATACCAAGCTGTGACGCCCCACCTCTATACCCACGCTAGCCAAGAACACTCCGGAGAAGTGCTGTCAACTAGCACGGAGAATAAGGCTGTTGAGGAGCGACCATCCATGTAATTGCTTATCACACGGTGGCTATAAATAATCTTCGGAAACAAACATAGAAATAATCATATCACAAATCAGTCACAGATATCCATATCACAAAGGCGGAAGAAGATATGAATATATAACTAACACATGAAAGTGTACATCAGAGTAGTGGTCAATAAGATCCACGATAATACAAAAGAATAGCAACACGTGCTATACAAAAGAATACAACTATGAGTCTATATCTCAAGTGTATACAACAAAAACTGCTAATCTAAACAGTTAGCCAAAAGTCAGAGTGATGAATCCCTGGGAAGAAGTCAAGCAGAAGCACCTGTAACATCTCGGTCTGATCCGAGTATTATTTAAGAAAATAATAAACGGATCAGTTTAGCTATAAATATCAGATGACATGATATAACATAAAAGATATGGCATAAACATAAACATCCATAACGACATACCGCTATAAGTATGTAAATAATGATCAACAGAAGATCAATCAATAAGAGATAATCAATATCACAAGAATCTTCTCAAAGATTCGAAGGGGGCATCATACCCTAAACTTGTACTCATAACAAGTCAATGACATAAATTCCAGAAATCAACACGAGAAATCCAGAAATCATAAAAAGGGAAAGAGGCCTATCACATGACGGTCCGAAGACCATGGGGAGCTACCCCACATGTGTGAGTGGAATCACACAGAATGAGGTCAAGACTAACCAAAAAGCAGAAAGGTATGTGTGAATGGAATCACACAAGTGGTGTCTAGTCTAACCTTGCAATGAAAGAGACATCGCGCAATTGCTAGTCTAATTCATAAAGCGATCATCAAGATCAACGAGAAGTGTCAATTACACTAAGCTAGTAAATATAGAAGTTTAGCTTCATGTCCCATAACCACTTGCTTAACTTAAATATTTACGAACAAACTGTAAATCTTCACTAATAAAATTGTCACAAGAGGTTCAATCGAACAAGTCCAAGAATTAACCGACGAAGTGAACGCAAGCGTTTCATACCACTTGTTTTACTAAGTCGTTTAATTAGATTTCTCATTCGAGTGAGGTAAAGGCTTGTATATACTAATAGATTGAAAAACGGTTTAAGAAAAGAGCTTTGTTATTAAAAATAGAGTTGAAATTGTTTGTTAAAAGAGTTTTGATATTTACTACTAGTATTGAAACCTTTATATTATAAAGTGACAAAACACATAAGCAATTGTAGAAACAATCAGTCACAAAAATCGCATACGGAGATGTGAATAAAATCCAAGGAAATCAGCTCAATGTTTTTCAGATAAGATCCCCTACGGAGGGGGGGTCCAGGGGGGGTGGCAACCCCCCAAGGTGGGGGTGCGGGGGCAACGCCACCGCTTACGGGGTTCGACCTGCCCGGTCAGGTCGCGGGGGTCCAGGGGGCAGCGCCCCGTCCAAAACGGTACGACCTAAGTGAAGACAAGCGGCCTACGACCTAAAGCAAAGTGAGGTCTAACGACCTAAGGGTTCACGCGGCCTAACACAATGGCCGAGCGACCTAACTGGAGTTAAGGGAGGCAAGCGACTTAAGGTCCAACGACCTACGACTCAAGCAAGCCGAGCGACCTAGTGTGGAGGGGTCGAGCGACTTAAGGAATGCGAACGACCTAAGGTCTAACGACCTACGACTTAACAGAGTCGAGCGACCTAAGGTCTAACGACCTACGACTTAACAGAGTCGAGCGACCTAAGGTCTAACGACCTACGACTTAACAGAGTCGAGCGACCTAAGGTAAATGGTCCAATGACCTAACTCGAACGACTTATCTGGAGCTTAGGTCGGAGACGACCTACGAGATAAACCAGGCCGACCTAGTGGACGAGCGACCTTAGGTAAATGGTCCAACGACCTAACTCGAACGACTTATCAGGAGCTTAGGTCGGAGACGACCTACGAGATAAACCAGGGCGAGCGACTTAACGTTTGCCTAGAGATTATAGGTCGGAAATGACCTAAGACTTAAAGCTTAACTCGCGAGCGACCTACGGCTTAAGGCCTAACTCGTGAGCGACCTACGACTTAAGGCTTAACTCGTGAGCGACCTAATTCCGAAGTGCCAATTCTTCCAGAACGACCTAAAGTTAACTCGTGAACGACTCACGACCCATGGACGAACGACTTAACTCCGAACGACCTAAAAATGGCCAGAACGACCTAAGTGCAGAAAATTCACCAAAATGCTAAAAATTGGAGTTTTTCGCCAATCCAATCCAAACCAAATGCTAACATGCATGCAAAAATGATAGGGAATCATTCCCAACAGTCCAATATAGTTATAGGCTAGAATTGTGAGATAAAAATCTCACCTTTGCACTAAAATTTATGAAGATGAAGCTTGAAAGCAAGGAGAAGCAATCCAAAGCTTGAATCCAATATCTTCTACTTGAATTTGGAGTTGAATGATGGAGTTGCAATTGAATTTGAGCTTGGAGTTTTAATTTCCCATTCTCTTCACCATTAATGCTAAAGCTTGAGTTAGTTAGGAAATTTATGAAGAGTGAGGAGAAGAGGGTTGGAAACTTGGGCTTAATAGGCTAAACTAACCCAAAGTCCAAAGCGGGAAAAGTTAGTGAAATTTCACTAACTCCAAACCTATCGATGTTTATACTTAAAAAGTTGTAAACGACATTTCGAACTCAATGGAAGTGGTCTCGAGTCCTAATTTGACCGTTTGCAAAAGGTAGTTTTTCGGACCAAAATCCGATTAACGATTTAATATTTAAATAAAAATATTTAAATGTAAACTCGATAAATATGTGGGTTGTTACATAATCTTAATTGGTTGCCTACCACTTTATTTAATTCTCCACTTACTTTAATTTAAGCGCTCTTAAGTTAAATTTTATTCTAACGAATTTCAAATTTTATAAGTAATCAAACTTATTTATTTAGTCTTCAATAATCACTTAAGCATTCATTTTTTAAATCAATTATATCCAAAATCCTTTGGTATCAAATTATCTCTTGAATTTTAAAACCAAACTCAGTTTTGCAAACACTTTAATTTTAAACATTTAGGCAGCAATTCCTTCCTTGGAAACTTGAAAACGAACATCGATGATGCTGCAGTAATCGTCGAAATTATTTTTCAGCAACCGAAAAGAGTTTAGTGCTTTTACTTCCTTTAAAAAAGTTAAATATTTTTAATTCCAAATCTCACCAGATTTCAAATCTAATTCAAAAAAAATTCCAAAATAATATCACTATTATTTCTCCAAAAACTTTGAAAAAATTATTTCCAAACTCAAAAGCAATTAATGTCCAAAATTTTGAATTCTAAATCCTTTCAGTCTATTTTTAAATATTACTCTGGAATTTTATTTCATATTATAAATCACCTTTATATTCATATTTATGAATTCCCTTTGTATATGAATTTATTTCTTAGCGTTTTGTTATGATCCCAATTTCTCATTCAATTTCCTCACAACAATGATAATAATTTAATATTATCATTTCCTAGCAACCAAGCAACCATATATAACTATAAAAAATTTCTAAAATTATTCCTTTTATATATAAAATAATTTGTGTAAAATTATTCCATTTACCCTATTTTAAAACCATACCGTGTCGAATTGTTCTATTCAGGTGTTTAGAGTTTCCTATCAATAACGTTAATTACTCGTATAGACTAGAATCCATAAACCACTCAATAAACTAATCAACACAATATAAAACAATTTTATATTCACTAACAAATACGTTCTCATATTTATTAATACACTCAAACTCTTTCTAGAGTACTACAGACTCTATTTCTAATGAGCATTCTCCACCAAAGCCAAGGTTCTCGCTTAACCTTCAGCTCTGATACCAAGTGTAATGACCCGATTTTTCGACGCCCGAAAATCGATATCAAAACGTCCACTATATAAAATGCCTAACAATCGAATGTCGGAAAACCAGACCGTGAGGGAAAGAAGAAGGAGGCAGAAGAAGAGAAAAACAAAACAATATTAGAATCACATAATTGTAGCGAAATAATATATGATGGATGACAACAGATTTTTATACAAAAGAATCTGTAACTAAATAATACATTACATCATCAGAGTACATACAAACAATAGCCAAATACTGGACAGTTATGACAACTTGTCCTCACATAGAAGCAGACTATACAGCCTATATAGCACATCAGAATATATATCAAGTACATGCGATACGACTCACCATTTAGCTCGTCTCCTGAGCTTCATAGCATCCTATCCTGTATTCCATGATACTCGATCTAACCTGAGCATTATAGTAAAATAACACCGGAGCCAGTCAGGAAAACTAGAGTGAGAAACACACTCAATTGGATTGTTATAGTTTCAAAATCCTTTTGAAAATCAAAGCTATCTCGTAAGACCATGCCACAAATAAACATGTCAGGTTTCAACCTTACGATAACCTAAACATTTATTATAAAATCCTCTTATATTATAATAGTGTCTAAGCATAAATACTTATTCAAATAGCCGAAATTGTTACATTCACTAAATTCCAGCATAATTGGTATACAAACAAGTCCGAAGGCACCTATTGGAGATTGAGTTTCCATCAATGGTAGGGCTACTGGGGCACCGCCCATCATAGTACGTAGTCTAGATCAACGTACCGAGGATCCCCCTGATCCCCTATAAAACTAGACCAGAGCTACACCTTTTTGGATAGTCCAAATAAGATCACCCCGCGGTTAGGATCAATAATGGCCCACACAGCAGAATGAAAAGGGACATCTAGACAGGGATGACATTACCCTAATTGGTTGCTAGCCACTTAGACTTGCTGCACCTCCCATGTTTTAGCCATTCTCGGTTGATGAGGCTTGAGGCCTTGTGTTACCTTTTTAGCACACATACACTTAGAATGCTCATCGTCCCCCTGTTCTGATAGCATTCGTCCATACAAGTCCATTCCCGGTCCGAACGAAACCGAAGGCACTACTCTTACTACATCCATTTTGGAATCACCATCAGGATTAGCAGCGATTAGCCCTTGCACTTCACTGCTCCATCTTCGACTCCAAGCTCCTGTCTTCCACACGAAAACGTTCAAACTGGATCGAAGTGATTTTCGGGAAATTAATCTTGATCCCCGTCTCTTCGAAACGGTTAGCGCATTGGCCAATATTGATAGTCGGTTAATTAACTATCATATGACATCCACAAACAACCATCAGGCCTTAATAATTTCCCAAATTATTTATTTCAAAGTATCTTTGCAAGATATTTTTCTACACTTCAACCCTTTGAAAATAGTTCTCAAATCACTTTTTCTCTTGTGAGAATTAATTTCTACCCAATTTTTATTTCCTCTGTAAATCACCAAGTGTTAATACTTTAGATTTTTAATAATTTAATTCACTTTATCCAAAAATATATACTTTAAAACATTTAAAATAAAAACTACTTAAAACACTTTATTTAAAATACTAGTTATGAAATTTTATAATAATTTCTCATGTAAAACTTAAGCCAAAACTAAATTTAAAATAAAAGTTATTCTATAAGGTATAAATGTCAAATAGTTATCTTTTAAATCATAATACTAGTTAATCCTTTAAAATAATTTACTTATATAATTTACTTAATAGATATTTACTTTTAAAAATTGTAAAACCACTAAATAATAATTTCTTTCTTAAATATTGTTTTAAAGCCACTTTAAAACCTCTAACTTATACATGAAAATCTTTCTTCGAAAATATACGACACTTTCCATTTAAACATAGCCATCTAATCATTTATAAAGCCTGCTCGATTTATCACAATTTAATTTACGTGCCCGTCCCACAAATTTCTTTTCCATACCTTTAAAAATAAAACCACTTTTTATTTTCAAAACAAATTACCATCTCCTTATAAATTCCCATCGTTAATTTATTCTTTCAAATTTATCCACTTATAAATATTTCACTTTGTTTATAAACCCCATTTATATATTCCATAACCTCATCCTCTTTTTAATCATAGTTTCAAAACTTAATAGATTTTCAAATCGATTCCCAATATTAACTTCTTTTAAAATAAATTCCTTTACTTACTCAAATCTATTCCAAAACCCATTAATTCCATATTCACTCCTTTATTACGATTTAAAATCTTATTTAAAACTGAAATATTAATTTCATACCTTATTTTAAAATTCCCCTTTTTAAATTCTCCCAAACCATTTTAAACCCTAAATTTAAAAATAAATCCTTTATTTCTTTAAATAATATCACTTAAGTTTCAAAATTCATTTATTCCCATTTACGCAAAACCTTTTCCCTATTCTCGGAATTTATTTGATAGGATTTTAATGCAAACCCTTAATCCTTTTCCAAATTCATTCTTTTAATTTATCCAATTTCACTATATTTATTTTACTTAGAATTCCCTCTTTTATTTTCCTTTAAAATCAAATCTTTATATTTTTATATCTCAATATATCCAAAATATATTTAGTCAAACAATAGCATTCAGTATTTTCAATTTCTAATATAATCCATATAATCTGTCACAGATTATTAAATAAAACATATCACCGAATAAGAAAATAAATTACAACATTTTGAGGAAGCCAGTTGGATCCCTCCAACCTGTTTCCCTGCATCCACAGATGTTAGCACAATATAAAAATACCAATCCCACTTTGAGGGGGATATTGCGGTATATGGGGTCATCCGCTATTATGCGGGGCGCATAGGGTCTCATCTGCTATATAATATGAGAATATCGATCCCTCCAATATATATATATATATATATATATATATATATATATCCAGACTGATAACAGTTATCAATTCAAGCGACCAATCCAATAATTTAAATCTAACTATTTAAATTAATTGACAATCCAATTTGAGTGAGATTAACTCACTTTTGTTTTGTTTGCAATCCATTTCCATCTCGACTTGTTTTCTTCACGATTTTTACCTTGTAACAAACATTATTTGACTTATTAATATTCGAACAGATCAAAAAATAAATTTCCATTTCATAAATTTAATTTTACCTAATAATTTATTTTTGAACAACTGATTTAATTTTAAATGAATAATTAAATTTTAAACTAATTTTCCTTTTCAAAAATCTTTTAGTAATTAAAATCATTAAATAGGTTAACAAACAAATTAATCACCAAGATCCATTTAAAATGAACTAGTAGGTTTAATAAGAGTTTATGTATATTTATTTATATTTTTCATTTTGAAACTACATATACATATTTATAAAATAAATTATAGATTTCATAAACTAACTTTTATAAATTATTCAAACACTTTTAAAATTCCTATTTTCTCAAAAATATTACCTATACACATAATCTCTGTTTTATATATATATATATATATATATATATATATATATATATATATATTATTACGTGTTTATGTATATCTTTAAATATGTTTTATTTTTTCTTTATAATAACAACAGCAGTTTTATTTTACTGTATAAACTTAACTTTTTTCTTTAATATATATATATATATGGTTTTTAAAATAAATTCTTTTTTCTCTCTGTATATATATATATATATATATATATATATTAATTCAAAACTGAAAAAAATGAATCGTATAAAAACTACAGATACCTCTCTGCCTTAGTGATCGAGCTTTACCCTAATTCGCGACGTCACCTCCCCCTCCACCAAGCTTGGACCACCAACGGTTCACCTATCTCTGCCTCCTCGCTGTGCCTCCTCACGACACCAAAACACTCGCGATTCCATTCCTTATCGAGCCTCCAGCTCGCCGCAAAACCCAATGCATCGCCTTGGGAAACCCATCGAACGACATCGTGGCCATACCCGATCATCCCGTTTACTTGCGACACTCGCGAGACTCGGTACGAGATTATGAAGATTCGATCGGATGAGGAGTTCGAACGATCCAAAATTTTCATTCGCTATTTTTCGAATGAATTAAATTCGTTTCTCCCTATCTCTATTTTTTCGTTTTCAGATATCTCTTCTTTTTATAAAAAACTGTTACATGCTTTGAACATAAAAGGGAAATACGTGTTAACAGAGCGGACACGTGCCTCTGAGTTGAAAGAAAACAAGGATATGAATTATTTCAACTGAGGTTAACCATTATATTAAAATACATATATTATATTTAGATTTAGATTTAAATTTAATCATCTTGAATTCGCAACTCAAAATCTCAACCTCCTATTGAGGTGTGTCACTAGGTGTTTATAATGTTATACACATACTCCGCACGAAATGGAAAAGGTTTCGAGTCCTAATTCGATCATATGGAGAATATAGCTTTTTTAAATCAATTATTATATTTCAATTCAATATAAATTTCAGCGCGTTTATCTACCGTACTATCACACGAAAACTCCATATGCTATGAAATTTGAAATCCGGTAATAATACACTATTACGGATCCAATGGAACTTGTTTCGTCGTATTCCAAGACTGTGCCTCGGAAGGCTATTTTTAAATATAAATTTGAACAATATATTTTCAAAACTGAAAAAAACACTTTAAAATTCAATTTTGAAAGTTCTATCATTTTCAGTATCATCAATATAAATTTTATAAGCCTTTAAATTATTTTTAACAAGCTCGAAACTCTCGATTTCTTATTTTACCCAATTTCCAATTATTAAATCCTATAATTAAATTGTCCAATCAACAGTGATATTTGAAATTCAAGTTAGAAATTAACTTTTAAATATTTAAAATCAATTAATATTTCAATTTCAAATATCCAACAATTCTAGGTCATCATAGAAAGTTTCCTAATTTAAATACTAGTTAATTTATTTTCATATTCCGATTAATAAAATATAATTACACGATTTAAATCCAACATTCAATTTATCTCTTATATGCAGTTTCTAACCAAATTAACTTTACTTATTTCAATTGATTGAAGTTACATTATAATAATTATCAATTAAATTAAATAAACATTAATAAATTACATTCTAGTATATTTGTCACTAATAAATCATAAATTTTTATTTTCCCACCATATTAAATTCCAAAATCTCATTTAATTTGAAATTTTCAATTATCAAAAATTATGGGTCATTACACTCTCCCTCACTCAAAACTATTCATCCTTGAAAAGGGCAAAGAAGGATTTTAGGGATTATATGTTTTCTAAAATATTTGATTTATAAAAAATTAATTTACATAACCAAGTATTTTAAATAATATATTCATAAAAATTAAATTCTTCATACTCAAGTTAGTTTGAAAATATTTCACTTTCACAAAAAAAAATTCCGAGTCTTAATTTAATGAGAAATTTCGGCAGAGTCTCCTTTCTATGGAGAGGTCCAAAAAAAGAACAATATCAATAGTAACAGTATATATCGTATTCCAATAATAAATATCCCAAACCACGGGAAAACAATATAGTATCGCTATAAAACCAAAATTCGAAAATGTGCCTATTTGTTGAGCAAAAACTTTATTTATATAAATAAAAGCGGTTGCATTGTATCCATAAACCTGTATTTTACTTATATAATCCAAAAGAGTTAGATCATGTACAAGAGAAATATTTTTTTATTTAAATTAGTAACAAAATTAATACAATTAAACATATGCAAACAAAACAATATGACCATCAAATGCAACCAAACAATCAATCATACATCCATAGCAATTAAAGCTTGTAATATCGTAGTACTTTCAACCATTCGCATCCGCACATGTCAGACTTGAGTTGCTCAAAATATCATATTATTAATTTATATTTGGAAAAACTTAGCATATACAGTAAATAAATAATCATAGAATTATAAACACAGAGTAATATAACAATAAGCAGCAGAAAGAAAAGAATAGTAGTTCATGAAGCTATATATATAAAACAGAGTTACACAAGTTACAACAAAAGTCTCGAATACATGGAAATCTCAATACAATAGTCAAATACAAGATCAGAATATATCACATGAGTCAATTGAATAATTGCAAGCTGAATTAATAGATGGATCTCCAAGATAAGCTCCAACTTCAAAGGCGACTCTCGAATGCTGTGACACTACATCAGACCCAAGCGTAAAGTTAAAACGCAAAACACTCGAGTCAGGATTAACATTCTTATATCAATAAATTCAACTCAAGTGAAATATCAACTGAAATACAATATCTACTATGTAGTAATATACACTATTATAATAATGTCTAAATTTAAGTAAACTATTAAAATAGCATTAAGGCATTGCCCATATCCCCTTTAACGCATTTTATAGTGCCAATAGTCTATGTTGTACCGTAATACGTCCTGATCGGGAGGCTACCAGAGGATACTCCATAGGCACGACACAAAACACACTCATAGTGGTCTCAATAGGGTAGGTGACACAACAAAACTAGGCAATGTCAGGGTAGATATACCAATTACACTTCTGGGCTGGTGGTAACACATAGCTGCAACTATCGCCCACCTCGAGCCACACTTCCAAATCAAAGAAGCGCATGACAATCGAAGAAGTGTGTCTGATCAGAGGAGCTACCTCACTTGGCCCGTCGATTGCTCCTGTTTTAGCTACCTTAAGCTAACTCACGGGAGTTAGGTCCACGTATATACCTCAAATAGAATACCATCAACCACCTACTTCAATCTAGAATCTCCACCGCATACACAGTTGTTAAAGTAGTTTTCGGTATTGGCAGAGAGTATGATAATAACCGATCCCGGTCTCTTTAACAACCAAATGTTATTATAACACGTTGATCATTTCAAAATATCATACTTCAAAACCAAAATATCATACCATTTCAAAATCCATATCGACATGGAATCATTATTCACTTCAAATATATCCATTTCCACAGGACTTTCAAAGTTATAACACTTTCAAAATGACAAAACTTCAAAATTATAACACTTTGGAAATCATAATACTTTAAAATCATAATACTTTGAAATCACAATATTTTGAAACATAACTTCCCATTCAAACCATTTAGATCTAGAAAAACAGTGTGTGTGTATGTGTGTATATATAATAAAATAGTTTATATGTTAAATAGTTTGTATATAAAATAGTTATAAGTTAAATAGTTTATATAAAATAAAATAATTAGAATATTAAAATAGTTTATATTCTAAATAATTTTATATTAAAAATAGTTTATATTAAAAATGATTTGTATTAAATAGTTTATATTAAAATAATTTATAAAGTAAAATATATAAATAGTTTTAGATATAATCTAAAAATACTTTATATAATAAAATAGCTTCCTCAAATTTCACAAATCAATTCAAATTACCACAAGTTCTAAAATTCAAATTTAATTCAATCTCAATTCATCAATTTCAATTCAATTTAATTTCTTAATAAACCATTTCAAATTTTATTGATTTCAAATACAGATTTGAACCACAAAATAAACCATTTCAATTTCAATATAACTCAAAGCTTTATATATTCAATATTTCAAAACTAAATTTGATAATTTCATTTTTATCTCAAATTCACTTACTATTATTTAGTTTTTCAATATTTACTTACATTCATTTAAATCACTTTTAATCAAAATCACGTCATAAAATCATATCTTTAAAATCTTAAATTTAATAATTTCAAATCAAACTTATTTAAATATTATTCTTAAATAAATATAATTTCAAATAGATTTCAAATTTATCTTTCCAATCTCAATTTATTAAAAATTATTATAAAATCAATTCTTGAAATATAATTTTAAATAATTACCTAAACATATAATTAAATTTATTTGTATATTAAATTTATTTATATATTTTTAAAGTGGTAAAATTACAAGTAAGTTCTTAAAATTATAATTTCAAAAATTAACCTATAACTATAAAATTTTCAAAACATAAAACTTTAAGAATCAAAAATTTAAATCTTTATAAAAACACATTTGTATAATATCTTAAAATCAATATTTATTAAAACTGTATATTTCTTTCCAAAACCATAGAAACCATTTTCAAAATATTTATATATAGAACAACGATGTCTGTATATAATTTTCTACCGTATGGTCAAGTGATACAGATATTTATCATTTTAATCCACAATTTAAACATTTACGGGTATATATCATTTCAACTCACAATCACAAATTCAATTCAATAAAAATCTCTTGGGTTCATTATTTCAACTCATAACGATTTCCTTCTATTCTACGAGATTTTTCAGGTAAGTATCATTTCAATCCATAGAGAATTCTATACTAACAGAGAACTTGTAGAGTGACAACAGATATGATAAAAATATAAGAGGCATATATCATCAATATAATTAGCAGATAATGGTGTCAGATGTCACAAGTGAAAAAAATAAAGATAATATGATATATTTAACAATGTAAATAACTAACAGCAACATATTTCAATTGTCTTTTCAATTGAAATAAAATTTAATAAATTTAATAATGTTAATCATGATTGATTGCTTATCTTTCGAGGCTAGAGAAATTTGACAATGAAAAGAGTTACGAATCTAAGCATGAATTCCAAAGCGAAGCGAAATTGGCACGAATTTGACGAACAAAGCTGATAACAGGAATCGATGAGAACGATCAAGTCTAATATTAACACATATTAAAAATAAGATGAAATAAAAATATTTATAATATTTTCAAAATCAATATTTTAGCTTTAACACCCATAAATAATATATATATATATATATATATATATATATATATATTTAGAACCCAAACTCATGTGAGCTTGTATGTATATAACTATATATTTTAAACTTACATTTATAAATTATTCTTTAAGATCAATATTTATTATAAAAATCCATATGAACTTACTTTACTGAAAGGGGCATTTCACTAAAAGGACAAACTTTGCAGTCCAATTAGTTTCTAGGACACACATCTATAGAAATTAATTTCAAGGCCAAAGTCAGCAGAATAATTACTTTTAAGGACAAAGTCAGCAGTCCAATTACTTTTAAGGACATAATTTCATAGGTTTTTAGGCCTTAGAAACTAATTATTTTGCATTTTATCTTTAAATGTAATTATTTCATTTGTGTATCCTCGAAACTAATTGCACTTGCTAAAGAGGCCCTTGTGACTAATTTCCACTTACTGAAATATATATATATGTATCTATGTAGTTAATGAGCTCGGTAGATTCGAAGCGGTGGTGGTGCAAAAAGTCATAGCGGGGATACAACGAGGATATAGCGGGATATAGCCGATGGCTCTAAAATAGCATATAAAACTCGTACTTAATGTTTTTACAATATATAAATGGTAATTAAATGAAAAATTATCATTCAATTGAATTATAAATAATACATAAATAATTTTAAATAAAAACATGTGCGAATATACTTTAAATAAACGAAAAACTGTTATATAACATAATTGAATTTGGTAGAATATTAGAGTATTTTCATTTCTGAAAATATATTAAAAATTAAATCAAATAAATTAGTTTCATAATTTTATAATGTATAAACGCAATTTTTCAATTCATTTTATTAAAAAAAAGATATAGCGGGAATAGCGGAATATAGCGGAAATAACGGGATATAGCAGAAATAGCGGAGAGTAAAGCGGAAAGGCTATATTCTAGGGCTATATGGAAAAATCGTAGCGGTAGAAATCCACTATGAGATATAGCGGGGTTGTAGCGGGGTAATAGCGGGGCATTAACTACACAGATATGTATACATACAAATGGAAGTACGAAATAGTTATTTATCAAAAATCAATGTATAACTAATATATAATATAGTACATGAATCGTTTCCTAAAACCAAGATATCAATAAATTATACTCCAAAACAATATTCAAAAGTCAATCGATATGCATAAATTTTCCTTTTATACATATTTAAAATAACATATAAATATAAAATATTTAATTTAAAAGCCAAACATATATTAAAACTTTTGTTGATTTGTAGACTAACATACTATGAAGACAAAAGGTGCAGGTACAACTAAATGTATTAGGCAGAAAAGAAAAATAGGCAGACTCAAAGATGTATAACAAAATACATGCAGTCTAAAGGTGTATGAACAATATATATATATATATATATATATATATATATATGCAAGCTATATATATATATAAGCAACTAATTATACATAAGCTACTCAAAACCATACATATAAACTTCATATATAAATAACCAAATATATGTACCATATGCATCCCATGCGTATATGAAAATAATTGTATATGTAGCCCATTAACTACATATACGCGGCCTATATGCAAAAACAATATCCTCTAATATATAAACTATTGCAATTTGCATATAATACTTCTTTGTACTCTCTTATATAATATATACAAACAACCTGGATATCCAAATGACTTAAATAAACTGATAGCAAATTTGGTACAAACCTATATTAACTTTTTATATAAAGCGAAGCGAACTTTAAATCTATTTATATATATAATGCTCACTTTTATTTCAACCAAATTTCTACTAATTTAATACTCACATGGAGACTCTCCTTATATAAAATCGAAAATCAGATACCAAATTCATATCAATCTGGAAAATGACACTTTTATTATCCTCAAATATTAACGAAGCACAAACAAACCTGATGACATATATATATATATATATATATATATATATATAAACTAGATAATTTTGGGTTGAAGGTGCTCACAGCCGAATTGTAAGGAGGAGAAACTTGGCTGATGGGTTGCGGTAGGTGATACTTGAGTGCAAGCTATAGGTGATGGCTGCTTCGAGTAAGGTGATGGAGGCTGAGGTGAACTACGGTGAGCCATGCTAGGTCAGGCAAGGAGGAGTTTCGATGGAGGCTGTAAAATGCCTTGGCGAGGCTGTCATTTAGGCCAGTAAGTGGAGGGGAAGGAAGGAGAAGGGTGGTCGGTTATTCACGTGGACAGTGTAGGTTGAAAAATTGGCAGCATGGAAGGATGGGTGGGGCGATGGAATTTCATGAGGCGTGGAGGCTTCGTGACATAGCGGAGGAGAAGGATTTTGCTGATACATAACTAATTGAGCAGGTTTAAAAGTATAAAAGTTAAAATATACTATTTCATTTTGTTGAGAATAGATTCTAAAGTGAAAAGAAGCAAGGAAAATGAACGAACCAGTATATAAATATAAAGTAGTGAATGACAAAAGTTAGGAATAGCAAAAGGTGGAAGTTGAACATTAAAATAATAAAAAATGGCTATTGGGTTTATACGTTAGGAATGAAAGGGGATAAGAAACTAATAGACATAAACTAGTTACCGATACGGTTACAGTTTACGCGGATTCTACTGCGTACCGGACTACAAAACATATGATTGAATATACCGTAGAGATCAGCAGGAACAGACGTTCAAAATGGTATATAGATGTCAACGGTATGATCATTCTACCAAAAGTCGATATCGGTACCGAAAATGCTGCTAAAACGTTGGAAATTAAGGTGAATGGAGCAATAGCAGTTCAAATTGGAAAAAACAAAATATAATGTCTCACTTATAAGTTGATTTACAAATTTATTATATAAAAATATTTAGGTTTGGAAAATCGTTTATTATCATCAAATATTAACTCATTTAAAATTAAATAAAATTACACAATAAAATAAAATTCCATATTATCTGATGAAAATTTACCATTTGTTATGTTTAAGTATGTAACGATCCCGTTTTTAAGCTAAATTTAATTTAGTAATTAATATTGATTTTTGGTATTAAATTGTTAATTAATTTGAAATATTTCCAAAATAAATAACGATATGTATTTGTTTTATAAATTGTAAATAGAATTTTAATTTGAAATTCTAGAATAAATATTTAAAAAAATGTATTTGAAAATTCTATATTTTAAAACTAATAGAAATTTGTTTTCTAATGTTAATATATATATACACACACACATTGTGGTTTGAAAGTTATGATTTAAATTTAATACAATAATTTTGAAACACTATTTAAAAGTTAAAATTCTATATTTAAAAAAACTTTATAGATAAATATTTACTAATATTAGATAATAGTTTTAGTTGAAAAATATTTAATAAAGGTTTAAATACTTTCTTTTAAATTTATACATGATATAGAAATAATTTGTATATATAGCAGAATTTAAAAACATAATGCACATTAATTAATAAAAACATAAGTAAGGATTTAAACATAAAATTATTGTGTTTGACATTTGTAAACTTGAGAAAACATGCAATAAACATGTGTAAGCAATTTAATTCACGAAATTAACAAGTGTTATATAATTAACATGCAAAATAAAAAATGTCACTTGAACTCTCATTACTTTTTGAAAAATAAATAATAAAAGAAAAAAAGTTACATATACATACTTCTTTTCTCCTACCCTCTCATTTTCTTCATCACTCATTTTCTAAAACTAAAACCTGCTACAAACTAAGAAGAAAATCAAAACAAAAAAATACAAAATCTAAAACAAAACAAGGAAAGAAAATACAAACTAAATCATACAATCTCAAACTGGAGAATAAAAATTCAAAGCATGTCAAATCTAAAGCATGCAAGTTCAGGCAACTCAACAAGTAAGAGTAAGATCATTTCAGATAATTAATCAAAGCGGAGTCAAAGATCGGGATCAAAATACAATTTCAAATTCATCTCAACTAAATCAAGTTTCAGAGCAAACCAAGACCAAAATCAAATTCCAAGTTTTTCAAAAAAAACTCTGGCTTCTCTGTTCCAGGTGAGCAAACATCACTTTTTGAACCTTGATATGGTTATGTCTTGGTGGATGTGATGAATGATTGAATTAATGTTACAAATATGTTTGCTTGAATGAAAATATGTTTGCATATATATACAAATATATATAGATACACACACGTGTCTGTGCATGTCAGAGAAACATGCAAATACGCCTCTGTCTTGTTTACAGGTTTTAAAACCTGTTTAAAAATTCCAATCATTCCACCTAAATGATTTTAGGCCTTAAACTATGAATGAAAAATGTTTGTAGATGGGTAACATCATTTTTAAAAATAATTTTAAGTGTTTAACAATATTCATTTCAAAAATGATAAATAATAGAGATGATCCTATATAAGTCAAAAATCGATGTTTACAATTTCAAGTTTTAATCATAGGATCAGATTCATTTTACAAAATAATGATTTTTGATGTTAAAATCGTGATTTTTCAGCAAGTAGATGTTGAGAAATTTCGAGTTGAACGGTTTTCGATTCTCCGTTAATTCATGACGATCGACGATGAGCTAGGTGGTGTGCTCGTTCCTGAAGGATGCTGGCGTAATGGAGATTAGAGGAAAAATGGTCTAGGATTTTCTCGATCGCCGAGGTGGTTGATCGACTTCGAATAGGGTTTTAGGAGCTGTTTGGATCGACGTTGTTCCTAAGGAAATCTCGTCATCATGGATGAAATGGAAGTGATCGCACCAAGGGGAAATGATGCGTGAGGTTGTGACGCAACTTTGGGTTGACTTGCATGATCTCTGGTGGCCGGGATCAATGGTGCGAGGGGTTTTTCAGTGATTGAGTTGGGTTCTGGTGGAGCTTGACTTACTCGATTTTGATTCTAGTCGAAATGGTTAGATCTGATTGGTCGTATCGATTGAAGGGAAGATGTCTCGGCGATGGTCGGAGCAACGGGAAGGCTGGTGCAGGTGCACATGTATCTATGTGTGTCAGTAGGTTGGGAAGAAGGAGAAGAGAGTGGTGACTCAAAATTGATCTCCAGGATTTGGGTTTTGGCTTGAGTAATTGCTCACAAGTGTTTTCATGTTTCAATAGCTTTAAAAAAATTAAAACAGAAAAAAAGAGGAAAACAAGAAAACTCGGGGGTTGCTCTGGTAAATTTGAAATGGCTCGGATTGATACCTGAAGTCATCTCGGGTTCAGATTGGAACAATTTTAAAATTTTAAAATAAATCAAGTTCAAATTATTTTCTCTATATAATAAATGTTTTTAAATGTTTGGTTAAAGAAAAGTTGTATAATTTAATTAACCTGAATTAATTAAGTTAATTTTTATGTTTACTTAAATTTAAATTTAAATAATGAAGATAAAATGTTTTAATTCATTTGTTAATAAAAAATTATTAAACAATTTTCCAAAATATAAATATGGAACAAGTTTTTTAAGCAAAATTTCAAAGGTTGAAGTTTTAAAGTATAATGTTTTAAATTTGTTTTAATTTAAGATAATTTTATAATAGGTTAGTTATTTGATTTAAATCCCCGAGTTTTTCCAAATATAATTTAGTAATGTAATGAAGTAATTGATTAAGATAAATGCTTTATCTTAATTAATTATGGGATAATTACTTGAAGGTCAATTTATCAATTGATTATAGGATAATTAGATAATTAAAGGATGATTAATTAATAATAAGTAATTAAAGGATAATTACTTAATGAAAATTAATTAAGTATAATTACTTAATGTAATTAATAAAAGATTATTAATTAATGAAATTAAGGGATAATTACTTAGTGCGATTTATTAATGGTTAATTAATTACTTAAAAGCTAATTACTCAATGAAAATAATTAATGGATAATAAATTAATTAAAGGTTAATTAATTAATGATTTAAAGGTTAATTAATAATTAAAGGTTAATTATTTAATGATTAAAGGTTGATTGATTTATTAATTATGGTTGATTAATTAATAATTAAAGGTTAATTAATTTATTATTAAAGGTTAAATAATAAATGATTAAAGGATAATTTATTAAAGTGGCTTGTAATTAATCAGAGTTAGGCGATTAATTCGTAAGTTTAATCCATTTTAGTTAATTAAATTAATTATAATCATGTGATTAATTTGACTTGCTTATGGATGATTGGATTATATTGAATGCCTTCGTTGTTGATTATCCCTGATATGTAATTTATGATGCTCTATTATATGAACTGCTTTGGGTTGAGCTGAGATCTATGATTTATTTATCTATGAATGAAAGATATGTGTTATAGGATTATATCGCTTATTGATATTGTTGTGCTTGAATTTATGGTGGTTGATATTTTATTGTTGCCTATGAAACCCCTGGACAACACACATCACACAAACAAATGTGGATCTCACGGGAAATTGGTTAAGTCACAGGTATTTTGAATTTAATATTATTTTGTTCAAAAATGGTGAAATGGTTTTAAAGTTGAATTTTGAATCAAAAATTGGTTTGGAAGTGGAATTGAGTTGAATATGAAAAACTTTTGAAATTAAAATTATTTTGAATGTTTATCTTAAACAAAAAAATTTGAAAATTTGAAATTTTGGAAACTATGGTTTAAAAAGAATTTTACAAGTTATATATATGGATTTTAAACCATTTTTAAAGTATTTTAAATGAATGATTTTGGGAAATTAAATTTAACTCAAAATAGAACTTGCTGAGAATACGGTAGTTCGCTGATTTTTCGGGTTATATTTTAAAAAGCTATAATTAAGCAAATTTAATCAAATTTTCCTGAAAACAAAAACCTTTGTTTTCAAATGATAATAGCTTTCATATATAAGAAAGAATTTCCAGTTTTTGTTGAAAGGATTTCGATTTTTGGATAGATCAAATTTGAAATGGAAATAGTTTTGAAAGCTATGAATGAATCATTTTTAAAAGGTTGGTAAACCTTGTTTCAAATTGAAGCAAATCTTAAAGGTGAATCCTTTGTTAAATGATTAAAGTAGAAATTTGTTTAAAACATTCAAAAGGAAAGGTTTTGGGCTAAAAGTTGTGACTTAACTAAGATCCAAATGTATCCATATGCTTTTAAATAAGCGCTTATTATTCGGTTAAGCCGAGAGAGGACCTTATGTCATAAAACCCGTTCCGAATAAATGATGCAAAGAATTGAATAACATTTGAAGATAGTGGTTGAAGACCGGGTATTTTCGAAAATGGAAGGACTACCTGCCGAATGTCTCTACACTGAGTGGCCCTGGCATAGAGATTTTGATTACCCTATGTGATGGGGAGTCCGAACATGATTGAGGATATCCGGATTTGCAAGGACTTCTTTTGAAGTGCCTTCGGGTCCATTCAGATCTAGGATGGACTTGTATGGACGTATGTCTGACGTTACACTTTGTGATGTAAAGCTGGTTTCTATCAAATAAATTTCCAATTGTTGGTGGAGAATTTATTCTTTTATCTTAACACCCTTCTCTGAGACGTACGAGCTTAGAGGTTATGTAGTTGATGGTTACTAGTGATATATTCTCAATTTGGTAATGTGGCATGCTAAGTGCTAATCACCGGTTGATCGAAGCATGCTTTTGTGAAAAGCGTAGCTTGGTGGGATGAGACTTCATCGAGCCTCACACCCCAAAAATGGTCAAAATAGAAAGGATGCAGCAAGGTTACGGGGGTCGTGCCCCTTAGGGTATGTTCATTTCCTTCTAGATGAAAAGTGGTATTATGGTATGGATCCCAGATATTTAACTTATGTGGTTGTTGGAATTTGTTGGTGAATCCCGGGACAAAGGTCGGAGCGACCGGTGTAACGACCCAAAAGTTCTCAATAATATAATTTGTTGATATAATACTATTTTGGTAATTAAAACTGGAAGAATAAAGGCTTTGTAATTTAATAGTGAAACAAACGTTAAAATGAAATGTAATTGTGTAATTAAAACTAATTATGAAATTTCAACTAATTGAAATAATGTAAATTATTGCACTTATTTATAATTTGAATGTATGATCAATATAAATTGAAGTAAATCAGTGTTAATTAAGTAATTGTAACATTTGATTGGTACATAATAATGAATTCTTTAATGTGATTCAAAGTAATAATAACGGTTGTAAGTTACTATTTAATTAGTCTATTAATTTAGTTGTAAATGTTAGATTTGGGTATAAAATTTCAATATAATAGAATAAGGGTAAGTGTGAGGCGAACAAATGAATTAGTATATAATCTATGGTAATTGAATGAATTTAACATTTTGTAAGCAATCATGGTAATTAGGGAAAATGATAAACTTGAGTGTAATAAAGGTAATGGTAACAACTATTATGAGTTGTCTATATAGGCTATAAAATGAATTGGAAATCAATTGTATTCAAATGTAAATAAATGTCCAGTAATGAGAGTAAGAATCGTAATTGTAAAGTGTGAATGGAATAAAGCAATGGAAATGCATATTTTATTCATAAGATAATATGAAAGAATGAAACCTATCTGAATGAATTAATTAAGGATTCAATCATAATAAATGTATACAATTGACAAATTCAATATAATTTAATACAACTGTTAATACAAAGGAAAGATGGATATTTGAATATATGTTAATGTCATGAAAGATAAAAGAATATTAACGAGGTTTTAGAGTAGTATATACTTAATAAAAAGGGGTTAGAATTGAATCGAATCAGTTTATTTGAAATTAATTATAACTTATGGGAATTCAATTCATAACAAATAGATTTATGGTAAGAGAATGAAATTAATTACTTTGCTAATTGAAATTTTGATGAATTGGGAAGTTATTGATGCATCAATATATAAACCAATGTCAATATGGATTTATTGGGGATTTAAACTTATACTTTTTAAATTAGATAAAATACAGTATTTACGCGCAGTGACTTTCTATATTTTATTTCCCTATGTTTGTTTCTCTAATTTTTATGTTCTATTTTATTTGTATAAACTTTGAATATATTTATTTCATTTTGATTGATTTATTTTTAATAATAGCTTAGAAATTTCAAGAGACATAGGTTACTTGTTTTGTTATTTGTTGCCTTTTTACTTCTCAAACCATTCAAACTCCTGATTTTAATTGCCTAGCCTCTTTATTTCTTACCCTATCCACTAGCTTATTCTAGTCGTGTATTCCCCTATCAAATCAAGAATAAAATATTCTCATTATCTCACTTCCTCATTTGCCTCTTAAATTTCTTTTATTAAATAGGAATTGAATCTCATTCATTCAATAGCAAAGCTAGCCTTTCATTTCCTAAACCCTACATCTTAGCCGTTCAAATCACTTGAAACCTTAGCCGCCTTCTTTTTTTGCTTATTTACGTACAAGTTTCTCATCCTCTCATTATCATTTGCATGAAGAAAATAAAGCAATCTTTAGGTTATTTCCATCGCTTCTCCTCTCTTTTCTTCTCCTTTTTCTTTATTTTCTTTTGTTTTTCAATGCATAACTGACCTCATCTCCTTCTCATCACCACCATCACCTTACCATGATGACCATTGACCAAAGCAACATCACCAAAAAATGGAAAACATAGCCTAGATCATCATCTACATCAATTTCCTCCTTTATTACCTCGGCCACAACACTCAAGCACCATCTCCTTTGCTTTACCTAACCATGGCCATGCCTTGACTTCATGGCCAAGCCTATGTTGCCTCAAACCCATTGAGGCCGAGCTCAACATAATGGTCTAGCCACTGAAGCCATGGCTGAGCCCACTTGCTTGGTGATGGATCATCTTGCTTTGTTTTATCAAAAGGTTATGTCACTTTGTTCATATTTTTCCATTGTTTAAATTCTAATCTTCGTGTTGAGAATTATGTTCTTATGATTTTTGTAATTGTTTCTATACAAGATTGGATCTTGAATCTCCATCACTTAAAATCTTGTTCGTGCCTTGTTATGCTTTTCGATGTTTCAGTTGTGTGTTTTGTATGTTATCTTCAGCTTTAAAAAGGTGAGATTTTTCACTCTAGACATGCGTACTTTATAAATGTGAAACGATGACAAGTAAATACATAAACTGATATGTTATGTTCATATATGCCTGTGATGTGATTACATGATGTTAAATCCTGTTTATATGTATTTGTTCATCATCATATATGATATTATTTGCTGTACTGTTATTTTATTTCCTGTTATCATATTGCAAGTTCCCCTTCACTATGGGTTGAAATGATACATACCCGAACGAACTGTAGAATACGGAAAAATCATTATGCATTGAAATGATAGGGTCGGGTGATTTTATTGGTCTTTATTGTATTTTTTTTACTTGGGATTGCGGGTTTGGAATGATAGAACCTGGATATTTCTTTTTAAATTATGGATTAAAATGATGTATATCCGCATCACTTCACCTAGGTTAGAAAATATTATATAGGCCCATTGTTAATATTTTTAGGTAATATTTTCCTAAAATTTATTAAGTATTTTCAATATTTTGAAAATATGAAATTTTACATAAAATTTTTACTTAATGGGTTAAAATATAAAGAGAAATTGGCTTTCAGCAAGTTAAAATTTTATAAGTTAATGATCGGTTTAAATTGCAATTTAAAAATCTTTATTTTGTTTTATGGAAATTTAAAGAACTTTAATTGTGATAAATAAATTAATAATTAAAGTTAATTAATATGGAATTTTAAAGTCTAACCTAGTAATTGCAATCAATATTTATTTTATGAAATAATAAATAATTTCCTTTGAATTGATAAAATGAAATACAGTTTTAATTGCACATTTTGTAAGAAATGTATTTAGCCTGAAATCATAGTTTAATTGATGCCTAAATGTTTACTATGATAAATTACTTTATTTATGAAATGGAATGTTTGGAAACTAAATAATTTTGATTTAAGTGGAAAAGTGTATTTTCAAAATATGACTTAACTTGATAATTGAATATTTGGTTTTAATTGGAACTATTAAGTTAATTAAGTAAACGGGAATTTAGTCTTATTTATGAAGTGGGTATTTTAAAATAAAGTGGTAAGTTATTTGTTGAAATAAAAGAAGTAAAAGAATGTGTTTTTGACTTAATAAATGAATTATATTTTAATTTGGGTATTTATTGATAAAATTTTATTTTATTAAATCATAAGTTAAATGATATCCAAATGAATATTTTGAAGTGGGAAATGTGATTTCTTTTAAGTTAAATTGGTTAAAAGTTGAAATTTTAATGTAGTTGAAATATACAATGTTTAGAAAGTTATAATTGAATGAATAGACTTATAAATGCTACAACTTTGAAATGAATATTATTTGACATTGAATTTAAATGGTTAAATGAATCTTGTTTTGAAGATATTAACATTGAATTCAAATGGTCCAAATAAATATGTTTCAAAGTGTTTTGTTTCATAGATGTTATAACTTGAAGTAATATGGCTTTGGAAACGAATTTATTTGAAATTGTATTTAAATAAGAATTGTATTTAAATGTATAAATTTGGAACTAATTGAAATTGAAGATTTAAGAACATGACTTTATAAAGTTGTTTGGGTTAAGATGATGTAAAGGAATATTTCAAGTTTAATAAATTAAAGGAAATATTCAATGATTTGGAAAGTTGGGTTTTATTTAAATGAGATATTGATTTGGTTTTTGGAATATAAAGGATGTATTATTACTTTGGTTTGTGAAATGGGAAATGTTATATTGATTTGATTTGAAAGGAAATAATATAGTATTTAGTTTGAAATGGATAAGATATTTTAGTTTTAAAGTGTAAATGATTGTGAAAGAAATATCCATGGGTAATAATAATGTTTGGTTGTTAAAGAGATTGGGATCGGAAGTTATCATACTCTCTGCCAACTCTGAAAACCACTTTGACAACCGTATACGCGGCGAAGATTCCAGAACGAAGTAGGATAGTGGCGGCGTTCCTTTGAGGTATATGTGGACCCAACTCCCGTGAGTTGGCATAAGGTGGCTAAAACATGAGCGCTTACGGGCTAGTAAGGTAGATCCTCTTATCAGACACACTCCTTCGATACCATTCTATTACATCGTGATACCTCTACGCGCTATGTATCACCATCAGCCCGTATCGTAACTGGTATATCTACTATGGCATTGCCTAGTTGTGCCGTGTCACCTACCCTAGTGCGCCTTATGCGAGTTTGGTTTTCTCCCGTAGCATGTGGAGTATCCTCTGGTGGCTTCCCGATCAGAAGGGACCATGATACTGGATGGACTACTGGGACTATTATGTGTTAAGGTAGAAAATGTAAAGCCTTAAGCTATTAAAAAGTAATTTATTTTACTATAGACATTATTATAATAGCGAAATATTACTACATAGTAAATAGTTTAACGAAACCTTATAGGATGGGTGGTCCCAAGCATCCTTTAAGTTACTTGTATCTTTATACTATAGTTCACTTGAGTTGGTTTACATTGTATAAGTTTGTATGTCCTGACTCGAGTGTTTTGTGTTTTCTTTACGCTTGGGTCAGACTGAGTGATACTGCATTAGACTCATCTTTGGATTTGGAGATTTGCTACGAGATCCAGCTATCTATTTCATTTTCAATTATCCATTTGATTTTAGGGATGCATCCAGCTTTCTGTTTGTTCATCATATTGAAACTTCTGTTGTAACTTGTATAACTCTGATGTATTTATATAGTAGCTTCATGGACTACTATCTCTTTGCTTTCGTTGTATCATGTTACTCTGTATCTGTGATTCTATGATTTATTTATTTGCCGTACATTCTAAGATTTGCCAAATTTATATTTACAATTCGGTATTTTGAGCAATTCAAGTCCGATATGCATGGATGCGAGTGGTTGAAAATATCGGGTCGTTACAGTTGGTATCAGAGCTTTGGCTTTAGGAAAAACTTAGCATATATAGTAAATTTATTTACGGAATCACTTTCATTCGAGCTTGAATCTCTTTCTCTTTGACTCTGTTTCCTTTGATTTTGGAACGACCCCTCGGTTTCGAAATTCATTCTTGTCCCTCACTATTCGTATTCTTCTGAAATCTAGAGCTGTAACGACCCGGATTTTTCATCGTTGAGTTTGGAATACTTAATTAGGTTTGAATATTTAATTTGGACTATAAATTGATTATGAATATGGAAAGTTTGGTTTTTATTCAATAAAATAGATTCAGAATTTAATATAGCGGTTTGTTAGATGATATAACTATTTAATTTAATAATTGGGAATTGGGTAAAATATAAAATTTGGAGTTTCAAGCTTGTTAAAAATATTTTAAAGGGGCTTGTAAAATTTAAGTTGATAGTACTAAAGGTAGTAAAAGTGTTAAACTTGGATTTAAAGGTGTTTTGTTAAGTTTTGAAAATATATCTTTTAAATTGATGTTTAAAAATAGCCTTCCGAGGCACATTCTCGGATTACGAAAAAACCAGTTCCATTTGATCCGTAATATTGTATTATTATCGGATTTCAATTTTCGTAGTGTTTGGAGTTGTTGTGTGAGCGTACGATATACGAACGCGCTTAAATCTATATTGAAAAATCAATATGATAACTGGTCGAAAAAGCTATCTTCTTCATACGATCGAGTTAGGGCTCGAAACCTTTTCCTTTGCATTCGAAATAGGGGTATAACATTATAAACGCCTAGCGACACGCCTTGATAAGAGATCAAGATTTTGAGTTGCGCTTACTGGGACCATTTAAATTTGTTTAAAACGATATATGTATTATGGTCAAATTACTCACATCAGCTGTTTTTATTTCACCTCAAGTTACTGTACATGAGCAAGTTCTACACGCCATACAGAGGAAAAAATATCTCCTTCCTTTTCTTTTTAAATCACGAAAGTTCCTTCTTATTCCAGGATTTCAATCGAAATCAACGAATCATACCTTTGTCCCTTCTCTTCCCTCGGAAGCTAAGAAAAAACAAATATTTAGCGAAGATTATATTTACCGAAATCCTCTTCCCTTTATTTCAAAAACCACACTCCTTTTACTCCTTCATTTCCAGCCGAACGAAATCATTCCATTTGAAATCGAGAAAAGCACGGCGACCCTCTTCAAGTTCGTTTGAACGAAAATCACATATTGCTATCCAATCCTCTTTAATTCGAGATTAAATTTACTTCGCAAATAAAGGAAGGGAAGCACGAATTATTCACGGCGCGTGTGGCCTCCAATCGAGGGCGAAGTGCGTTCGATTTTGGGTTTCTGGGAGCATCTTCATGGGAGAGGAGTCACGCTTGTCGTGGGGAGGCGGGTTCGTTCATATGGGTTCGTTCAGGTGGTGGCGATCGTAGGGGGCTCACCATTTGGGTATGATGCGTGGCTCGCGCGCAAGCAACGTTTCGCATGGGAGGCCGCGACTCTGGCGAGGGTGCGGGTGTTCGCTGGTGATGGGTACGCATGCGAACGAGGCAGCACAGGTGGATTTGGGCATCTCGGCTAGGGTTTGAATAGCAAGGTAAATAAATTTACAATTTAGTTACCTATTTTCATTTGGTAGTGTGTATATATATATATAAACATATGCAGTGAAAATAGATAAGAAAAATATATATATTATTTACAGTAAGGAAAATATTTATTTTGTTTTATGTACTGAAATATATATACAGTATAAAAATATATAGGACTTTTGAAGGGTTGTAAGATGGTATATGTAGATTCAAAGGAAACGTAAATATACATAATCACATTTTATCACTACTAAGTGTTTTAAAATATGTGTTTAGTACAAATTTATGTATTTATTAAAGTTATGTGATTTATCTTAGTTACTAAAAATATTTTATTAAAAGGAAATTTGTTTAAAAATAATCTATTGGTTAATTAAAATTATAGAATGGATAATAAATTGTGTAATTAGTCAAATATTAATAAAATCATAATATGTTTGTTCAAGGTCAAAAAAATTGAGAAACCAAGGCAATATTGGAATGGATTGCAAATAAAAGCAAAGGTGAGTTAATCTCACTCTTCTGGATTGCTATTTAAATTTAAACGGTTAAATTTAAGTAATTGGTTGAATGGTTGAATTGGTCTGATGTGCTATATTATATATAGTAGTATATAATACATATTGGAGTGATTGATTTCCCATGTTATATAGCGGATGAGACCTTATGTAATGCATAATAGCAGATGTTATTATATTTAAATCCCATATACTACGATATTCCACTTTGAAGTGGAATTGGTAGTTTATATTGTGCTAACGTCTGTGGATGCAGGTAAACAGGTTGGGAGGATCCAACTGGATTCCTCAATATTTATTTACATTATTTAATATTCTCCGTTATGATTATTAGATATCTTGGGATGAATTATATTGATAATTGGAAATGTTTGATGCTACAGGTTGATCGAATATATTTGGGATACTGAGTTACCAAAAATATAAGAATGGATTTTTGAAAAGAAAATAAAGGAGTGGATTTTTAAGTAAAATAATTTTAAAGAATTTGAATAAATTTAAGAATGAATTGGAAAAGAATAATAGTGATTTTAAATCTTAATTAATAAATTCCGAGTATGGAAAAGGGAATTTTAAATAAACAAAGAGATAATGAATTTTAAAACTTAAGTGATATTATTTTAAGGAATGAAGAATTTATTTTTAATAATTCAAGGTTCAAAATTTAGTGAAAGGATAAAAAGAAATTTAGAAAACATGAAATTGGTATTTTCAGTTAAAAAGATTTTAAATTATAATTAAAAAATCAAATCTGAAGTATATGGGTTTTGAAATAATATTGAGTAAGTAAAGGAATTTATTTCAAAATGGAGTAAATTGGAAATCAATTTGGAAATTGATTTAAGTGCTTGAAATTGGAAATTTAAAGTAGAATATGACTATGAAATTTATAAACTGGGTTAGTAAAGAGAAACGGATATCAGTGGATATTTGAAAGTATAAATTTCACGGTGGGAATTTATTGACGAAATGGGTAATTTGTTTATCAATAAATAGTGATCTATTTTTAAAGGATGGGTTAATAAATTCCTGGATAGCGAAGTACGTTTTCAAGGAAAATTTTTAAAAATAAGTTAAAAGTTTTAATGTTGTTTTAAAAAGCATGTTTTAAAAAATTTATTATTTCTAAATGTTTAAATTGTAAAGTAAGTATTTTTCAAATCTATTATTGTAGTAATTATTTAAAGGTGACTGGGTATTTTATTTTAAAAGAGAAAATCTAGTTTTATATATAAAGTAGCCTCATTTTAAATATTCCTAAAGTATATATTTTTAATAAAATATTGAAGTAGTTTTTTTAAATTTAAATGTTAAAGTATATTTTATAATATAGTGATTTAAATTATTTTAAAATCTAAAGTGTTTGTACTTGGTGATTTCAGTGGAAATAGAAAATATTTGGAAAATGTATTTCTTGAGAGGAAGAGGGTTTGAAAACTATTTTCAAAAAGGTTTAAAAGTGGAAATACATATTGCGAAGATATTTTGAGGTTAATAAATAATTTGGAAAATTATTTATGTTTGATGGTTGTTTGTGAATGTTAATTGATAGTTAAATAACCGACTATCAATATTGGACAATGCGCTGATCGTTTCGAAGAGACCGGGATCGGTATTAATTTCTCGAAAACCACTTCGATCTGGTTTGTAGGTTTTCGTGAGGAAGACGAGTTTGGATTCGAAGAGGGAGCTATGAAGTGCAAAGGCTAGTCGCTACTAATCCTGAGGATGATTCTAAAATGGATGTAGTAGGAGTAGTGCCTTCGGTTCCGTTCGAACACGGGACGGACTTGTCTGGATGAATGCTTTCGGAACATCATCTGGCGGACGATGGGCATTCTAAGTGAAATGTTCTAAAACGTAACGCTTAGCCTCGAGC
Source organism: Allium cepa (assembly GCA_030765085.1). Classification (NCBI taxonomy): domain Eukaryota; kingdom Viridiplantae; phylum Streptophyta; class Magnoliopsida; order Asparagales; family Amaryllidaceae; genus Allium; species Allium cepa. The sequence continues at coordinate 572,916,568 of CM060935.1, forward strand.
CTCATCAACCGGGAATGACTGAAAATCAAGGATATGCAGCAAGTTCTAAGTGGGTAGCACCCATTAGGGTGAGGTCATACCTGTCGAGATGTCCCTTTTATTCGGCTTAGTGGTGCGGTTGCTGATCGCAACCATGGGGTGATCTTACTCGGGATTATCCGGTAAGGGGTAGTCCCGGTCTTGTGTTGCTGGGGATTGGGAGTAATCCCCGGTACGGTGATCTAGGCCACGTACTATGAAAGGTGGTACCCCAATTCCTAGTCATTAGTTGGAAATCCATTCTCCCGATGCGCCTTTACGGTTTTGATTGTGCCCAACTATTGCTGAAACGTGAGATGCAAGCATTTCAGCTAGATTCTATTTTACTTTCTATTGACACTATTATAATATCAAACGAATTTGAAAAAGATGTTTTGGCTATCGTAAGGTAAAAACTCGACATGTTTATTTGTGGCATGGTCTTACGAGATGCTTTTGTTTTCAAAGGATTTTGAAACTTTAATAATCAAATTAAGTGTGATTTTCTCACGCTGGTATTCCAGACAGATTCAGGTGTTATTTAACTATAATTCTCGGGTCAGATCGAGTATTATAGATTACAGGAGAGGATGCTTAGGAGCCCAGGAGACGAGCTGAATGGCGAAACGTACTTATAACATCCCACCTTTCCGTACGATTTAAATCGACGATAAACCACACACGTCAGACTTAAACCATATAGAAGGGCGGATTGTTATGGGTAAATAAGAAAAAGTAGAGAAAGAAAAAACATAAATAGAATCTTTCAGCGGAACGATAAAATATAATAATCAAATATACAGTTCATGAAGCCAAATATTCGATTATTCTTATAAAATATATATCATAGTTACACATACCAAAGAATAATAATAATGCAGCGAAATACAGTGTGTAGTGGAACACTATAATATATAATATAATAATGAAATCTTCGTCTTCGTCCTCTAGAAATAAAGTCTTCGATGCCTGAAATGCTCGGACTGACCCGAGCGAATTGAAAAGACAAAACACTCGAGTCGGAACTAAAAGATCTTATGTAAGTTAAATCAACTGAAATAGATATGAGTGTAACGGCGTCGGAGATGTTTAAGGGATTTGACATCTCATATCCAGTGTCTAACGTGAGTGCGGTAACTTAAGAGATTGCTCGGGATTCACATCTCCTAAGGATCCGTTAAACCATTTACTATGTATTAATATTTCGCTATTATAATAATGTCTACAATAAAATAAACTTACTTTTAAATTGTGTTAAGGAGTGACCCAATATTTCCCTTAACATAGTAATAGTCCCAGTAGTCCATCCAGTATCAGCGCATCTCCAGATCGGGAGACTACCCTAAATACTCCACGTGCTACGGGAGAAAAACAAACTCGTACAAGGCGCGATAGGGTAGATGACACGGCACAACTAAGCAATGCCAGGGTAGATATACCAATTACGCTTCCGGGTCGGTGGTAACGCGTAGCGTGCACCTACCGCCCACCTCGAGCCACACCCCAAGTAAAAAAAAAATCAAAAGTGGCCGCCGAATCAATCCAAAAGTCAAAGCATAATATCGAAGGGATGTGTCCGATCAAAGGTGCCACCTCATTAACCTGTCAATCGCTCCTGTTTTAGCCACCTTATGCCAACTCATGAGAGTTGGGTCCACGTATTTACCTCAAAGGAAGTGCCGCCACCATCCTAGTTCATTCTGGAATCTCCACCACGTACACGGTTGTTAAAGTGGTTTTCGGAGATGGAAGAGAGTATGACAACTTCTGATCCCGGTCTCTTCAACAACCAACCGTTATTATAACACCGCGGTCTTTTTGAAATAGTTTATACTTTTAAAACCAGAATATAATATCCATTTCAAATCCATATAAATACAATATCATTTCCTTTTAAAAAAAAAACCCAAATCAAATTTGATATCATTTTCAAATATTTCCTTTTCTAAAACCATAACATTTCAAAATTATAATATTTCATAACCAAAACTTGAAATATAGCCTTTCCAATATAAAACTTTGAATTTCATAATTTTGAAACATACCACACCACTTAAATGGTTTAAATATTAAATTATTTTATAAAATAAAATAGTATCTTTAATTTCACAAATAAATTCCAAATATAGATTTAATCCCCAAATAAACCAATATAATTTTCATACGTTTCAAAGCTTTAATTATTCCACCATTTCAAAACTTATTCTTTGATAATTTCATATATATCAATTTCAACTACCATTATTTAGATTTGAAATGTTAACTTAATAAATTAAATATCATTTTAGTAAAACCTTTAGACTTCAAATAACTGGATATTCTTTCAATTATATTAACTTGATAATATTCATTTAAATCAATTAGATATTCATTTAAATCATCTAAGCAAAAATCAAGTTATAAAATCATACCTTTTAAACCTCAAATTTATTTAGATTTCAAATCAAATTCCTCAGAAGATAATTCTTAAATACTTTAATTCAAATCAAATTCCCATTTATCTTCCAACCTAAATTTTATTTGGGTCATTATAAACTCTATATACCATAAAATTTAGATAGATACTTCACCATATTATATAAAAGAAATCAAACTTTATTATTTAGCTTATTTTATAATTCAAACAAATTTATACATAGCTAAGTCAAAAATAAAATAGCATTTATATAACATCTAAAATCAATATCTGTATATCCCGTATATTTCTTTAGAAAACCATAAAAGTTATTTCAACAATAATTATATATATACACACCGCGGTGCCTGTATAAGATTTTCTATCCTATGGTCAAGTGATACGAATATTTGTCATTTCAATACGCAATTTAAAAATAAAAATGCGGTTGTATATCATTTCAAACCGCAATCCTGAATCAAAATAAATGCATAACAACATGCAGAGTATGATGATATAAATAAAACATCCATTCATCCATCATAAAATCATACATCCATCACAATCATCATACAAAACAATCAATCAATATCAATATATAACTGATAATATATAACAGGTAATTAACTGGCAGTTATATTCAATAATAATTTAAATAACGATTTAATTTCAATAAAATGCAATTAACTGGATGATTAAAAATATACGAAACAATCATAGATAAATGCATAATCACAGCATAATTAATTTACCAAACATAAGAAATTTTAGAAGTTGTGAGTGGGTTAAAACACTCACCTTTGGGATTTAAATTGAATATAAATTCAATTTAAACCCAAAAATTGAAAAGTCTCAGAATCCATCCAAACTGATCCAAACCAGCGTCAAAATCTCCGGAATTTCAATACGAACCTATCGAATAAAACTATGAGCGATTATGAGTCCGTATGCAAAAGTTATGCCGATTAGAGTGTTTGAAAATCAAATTTTAAATTGAAAACGAAGAAACAATTTACCTTCTCATCACATGTCACGTCACCTTCCACTAAATTTTGCCTCACGCTCACCTTCACTTTCCAGGTTTCGCACGCAACTGAAGCCCAATACCTCACACAACTAGAAAAGGCCACCGCGTACACGGAAGCTCGCCGTGCCCTCCAATGGCTAGCCGCGACATCACCGAACTCGTCGTCGCCCCCCACACAGCCTCCACTCACCTCATGACACCACGTTGATATCGATCTCGGCCAAAAAAAATGAACAGCCGTCATACTAATTTAAACCCTAAGTGAAATTTGCCGCAAATCTAACCGTCAACTCGCCATACTAACCACGTTAGATCGACTCTGCTCAGTCCTCTCTACAAGACCCAGAAACGATTTGACGATCCGACAACGTTCATCGACACGCGATAAATGCCCGTGAATGTTTCCACTAATTCCGGATGCATAGAAGTTCCAATCGAAAAACAGATAATGGATCTGGATTGCGCTCTTCAAGAGCTTTGAATTGATATAAAATTTGCTATATATTGTGGAGTTTGAAATTTAAGCTTTTGATTTGGTTTGGAATTGTATTTGGATCTAGAATTTGTTTGTCTGCCATTGAGGAGTGGAGATAGTTGAAATATACGTACATACAAATAAGAAATAGGAATAGGCTAGGATTTATAGCAGGATATATATAGGAAGGGTTCATTTGAATGGATGGATAAGATAAATTACGCGCTAACGCCAAAGTGGCCCAAAAAGCCCGTTTCGACTCCAGAATGAAATTGGGTCAACCCATATATCAAAATAGATGTTTTTAAACATTTTAAACGCGATGGAACAAGTTTCAAGTCCAAATTCCATTATATGAAGAAATTATGCTAAAACCAATATTTTTCAAATTGATTTCAATTGACTTCAATTTCATTGATTTAAAGGCGTTTCACGTTCGTACGATCAAACGACAAGTCCGATCGCTACGAAGCTTGAAACCCTACAATAGTTCACCATTACGGATCCGATGAAACTGTTTCATCGAAACCCAAGTCAGTGGCCAAAATGGCTATTTTTATATTAAATAAATAAATTAAAAATTAATTTATTAAATCAAATTTCCAATTTCAATTCGAAAATTGACAAATTTCATCACTTATGATTCCTCAATCATTTACAATGATTTAAAAAAAATTAAATGTCAAATTCAGAGATGATTTATTATAAATTTCAATATTAACCTCAATTTCATTAAATTCGAAAATTATAAACAAAATTCCCAAAATTCCATTTAATTAAATAAATTAATTATTACTCCATTCATTCCTTTCAAATAGATGGATTAAAACTTAGATTCAAAACCATTTCATAAATATTCTCACTATCATCTAAATTCCCATTTTAAATATTTGATTCATTTAATTGTAATTAATCCTTTTATCATAAATTAAATTCCAATATATTGATAAAACTTAATTTCCATTCCTTTTATTCAACCAATAAAATTTAACATTATCTCCAATTATTAATTACAATCAGTTAAGATCTTACCATTGGTTCCATTAATTTATTTGCACTAAATTAGTTATTGCATTAATTCTCATTAATGTAACATTAAGGTTAATTTAACTCACATTGATTTCAAATCTTATTATTAAACCAAATAAAAAGGTAGCTTTGAATTTTATTACCCAACTTACCATTTCAATCAATTATAACTTTCCGATCTTAACAAATTCATAAATTGTCAATTGCCAAATAATAACAACTCCTTACCTTGTATTTCCTTTCACATTAATGTACATTTATTTATTGTATTAACATTTATTTCCAATTTCTAATTCCATCAACAAATTCAACAGGTAACTTATAATATTTGTTTACAAGACAAATGTGTACATTAACTACGATTTATATTCTCAATTAATTTGTTTATTTGGATTTATACTTTTATTACATCCATTTCTACCTTATAAATAAATCTATGTTTCTATTTAATTTTTATTTATTAAAAATTCATTTCAAATTTCAATTAACGATAGGTAACATACAATAAGCATTACCGTTACCCTTTAATCACATAAATAAGCTTTTATTACTTACAAATCAATGTTGCCATTAATTTTCATACTACTAATTTCATTCACTTATGTTCAATTTATAGCCAAGCATAACATTTAGATTATTTTCTATAATTGGAATTTTATGCAAGTTCATAAATCATTAACTTTAATTAGTATTATTTCTATTAATTTTCATTCACACTTCCGTTACTATATTAATAATCATTAAAGTAAGGTTTATTATCAACAACGAACATTAAAATTACTTTTCTAACATTGATTGTATAAATCTTCAATTTATTCCGTATTACTTTAAATATAACTTTTGAATTCATTTTTCAATTTACTATTTCAATCAATTAAACCTTACAATTATTTCAATAAATTAGGATTGCACTAAATTTGTCATTTATCAACTTGCCATTACCTTATTTCCTTAATTTACGTTTTGTTGCAATTAAGAAATATATTATTGCATTGGTTTATTCACAGTTACCTTTATTTACTCATTTTCTATTTTATAAGCAAGTGTAATAATGTACACTTTTTACATTATTGGAGTTTCACTTCAATTGTCAAATTTTAACCTTTAATAACCATTGCTACTATTCATTCTTGACATTTACTACAATATAAATTATACGTTTTTTTCCTAAATTTAATTACAAAATATAATTAAATTAACCAATTTATTTATCAAAATTTACGGGTCATTACAGTACTCCCGTACTTGTTTTAAATATTCCACCATGTGTTCAGTTTTGTGAGGACAAATTATGATTACTGTACAGTTGTGTGTTATGTATACTCTGATGATGTAATGTATAAACAGATTTGTTTTTGTGTAAAGATCATTTATTATCTATCATATTTTATTCCGATGCGATGGTTAGATTCTGATGTCGTTTTTTCATTTTCTTCTTCTACCTCTTCTTCTTTCACCCAAATGGTTCGTATTTCCGTTCTTTTTGAGTTGATTGTTGGAGAATAGCGTCGACTCATGGGGTACGGAACTACGGGTCGTTACAGTTGGTATCAGAGCAGAAGGTTAAGCGAGAACCTTGGCTCTGGTGGGAATTACTCATTAGAGACAGAGTCAGTGGTACTCTAGAATGAGTTTGAGTGTATTAATAGATATGAGCGCGTATTTATTAGTGAATATAAATTTTTTTAATATTGTGTTGACTTATTGGTTGAGTGGAATATGAATACTAATCGGGTAAGTTAGCCGCTATTCGAGAAGATATTATAAACACCAGATACGATAAAATGACACAGTATTGTTTTAAAGGTGGGGGAATGAAATAATTTTAGGCAAAAATATATTTTGATATAAAAGAAATATTTTCTTAAATTATTATATAACTTGGATGTTTGGATGATAATATTTTAAACAAATAAGATTATAAAAACTGGAATGACTTGTATATTCAAATGGAAATTTGTATGAGCATAGATTATACAAATGAATTATAGTTAAAATTTGATTTAAATCAAATCTGTAAATTTAAAATCCCAGAGATTTTGGAACTGTTTTTCGAAGTGTTTTGGACATAAATAATCGCATTATTATTTTAGAGGTATTTCTGAAAGGAAATTGTTTCAAATAAATTTTGGGAAGGGATATAGCATTGAGCTCACTTTAGTCGCTGGAAAATAATCCTGGTGACGACTGCGCAGCATCATCAATATTCATTTTCGAATTTCTAAGTGACGGGTTGTTGCGAAATTGATTTATTCAGAAGAATTCGTTTTGTTTTTGAAATTTCAAAGGAACTTTGTCAGGAATAAAAACCAGGATTGGTTTAAAATTTTGAGAAATGTGATTTTGGGACAATGGTGGTTGCAAAATGATTTGAACCAAAAGTCGGGTGTTTGAAATCTTGAATCCTTATTTGAACTGAAAATCCCGATGAGGTAAGTTATAGACTTGTAAAGTTGAGATGATTTTAAATAAGGAAGGAAAATATGAACTTTGAATGTTGGAATTAAAATTTAAAGTGAAAAGTTAAATAAATTTAATTTGGGAAAAAAAATTAAATTGTGGAAAATTTAATCAATGATTGGAAGAAATAATTAGTAAATCTTGAATGTGATTGAAATGGGAAAATAAAAATTAAATTTGGATTGAGAAATAAAATTAATTAGAATTAGATTAACTTAAGCAAAGTTAATAATAATGAATTGGATTTGAAGTAAGTTGAAAGGAATTGGAATGAAATTAAGGTGAATTGTGTGGGATGGTATTAAATGAAATTAAGTCCTTGCTTAATAAAATTCAAAAGAATGGTATGTAGCTAGATTTAACTGGGGTTGAGTTAAATAAAATTGAATTGAAATAAATTCAGTTGACTTATAGATGATATTGAATGGAATAAAATTCTTACTTAAATAAATAAGCGTAAACTAAGTAAGTATTGAATTGAAATAAATAAGCTTCAGAAGCTTATAAAAAATTGAAAAGCATTAAAATAAAAATATAATCCCTAGTTAAAAGTAAAGTGAAAATGTGATTGACTGTAAATGGATGGAGAAGTATGAATATTAATAAGTGAGTAGCTTATAAAAATGTAAAAAGGGAATAAATAAGTCGAAATAAAAGTGTTGGAATTTTGGAAAATGAAAGAAAATCCAAACTGCAATTATAAAAAAAAAAATTGGACTCGGGAAAATTTAATGAAGTGATTTTTGTAATAAAATCGAATATTGATTTAAAAGTTGGAAGTAAGCTAATTAGATAAATAAATTATTTGATAGGGTATGTTAATAAAATTTAACTCGGCTAAATAAAATGGATTGTAAGTTAATAATGAAATTTAGAAATAAACTCGAATTATAAATAGAATTCGACTTGGATTGATAATGAATTAAATAAGTGGAGATGTTGTAAAAGTAAAATGGAATTGGATTATAATAGAGCTGATTTGAGTTACAAATAAAATCCAATTCGAGTATAAATGAGTTAAGTATGTGCTTGGATATTATTTTTATATATTAAGAAGGTGAATTAAAATAAAATGGATGGGCTAACTGAATTAAATGGAATTTGATTAGATAAGAATCAAATTAAATGGAAGTGAACTTAAGTTTGAAGTTGGAATAAATTTAAGTAAATTAACTTAATTTAAGAATAATGAGAAGCTCGACTTCGAGTAGGACGGGTAGACCATTAAATAAAAGCTTGGGTTGAATTAATTTAGAAATGGTTAGTAGTATACAAGCATGGAATGTGTCGACCTAAATAAAATGGTTGTGAATGAATTAAAATGGAAGCAATTAAATATTTATTGAGTTGGAATCAATTTAAAATGTTATAAGCTTAAGTAGTTATTTATTCAAATGAACATAGTCGATTTGCGTAGATATAAATTGTCGTTTGACGAAAACGAGATTAAATAAAATTCTATAAATTGATAGAAGTGAAATAAAATTGATTTTGAAATCAATTGAGTTGAATATGAGCTTGTTTGTATTAAAATAAATTGAATGCAAGAAATTGAAGTGTAAACCATTAAAATTGAATGGAATGGCATATGAATTGGTTGAAAGCAATTGAATTAGTTTTGAAATCATATAAATTTCTCATGGAAAGTGTTTGGTGTATGTTGCGTATGAAATGCATGTGTTTAGCTATTGAAAGTAAGTGAAATGTTAATAAATTTCATATATTTAGTACTTACATGTTTGAGTTGAGTAACTACAGGTACCGGGAAGCCGTTTGGCTGGTTTTGGACGCGCTAATTGCTAAAATAATAAGCGGCTTGCTTAAAATGCTAAATAAAGGTATGCCTACGCAATAAAACTAGGAAATATGAACTGTTTTTGATTTTTCGACCGTGCGGGTCGATGTATATATATATTTGTATCTCTTGTCAAATTGCAAAAGCTCCTCCGTACAAAGGAGACTCTGCCAAAATTTCCCGAAAATTTTGGGAGATAGAAAAATTTTTGGGAAAATTTTTGTTTGCGAAAAACAATTTCAAATTGGAATTGAAATAAGGGATTTTGGAAATGAAAATTGAAACTAATTGTTTAGTTGGAACTAAAGGGTTAGGGAAGTGAATATGAGATTTTCACTAAGTGGGTTTTGTGAAGTTAATGGGTATGGAGCATTCTTCTGCATTAGTAATTTCGAGGACGAAATTCTTGACGAAATTCTTTTTTGGGAAGGAATGTAACGACCCGGATTTTTCATCGTTGAGTTTGGAATATTTAAATGGGTTTAAATATTTAATTCGGACTATAAATTGATTTTGAATATGAAAAGTTTGGTTTTTATTCAATAAAATATATTCAGAATTTAATATAGCGGTTTGTTGGATGATATAACTATTTAATTTAATAATTGGAAATTGGGTAAAAAATAAAATCTGGAGTTTCAAGCTTGTCAAAAAATTTAAAGGGGCTTGTAAAATTTAAATTGATAGTATTGAAGGTAGGAAAATTGTTAAACTTGGGTTTAAAGGTGTTTTGTTAAGTTTTAAAATATATCGTTTAAATTGACGTTTGAAAATAGCCGTCCAAGGCACAGTCTAGGAGTACGACGAAACCATTTCCATTTGATCCGTAATATAGTATTATTATCGGATTTCAATTTTCGTAGGGTTTGGAGTTGTTGTGTGAGCATACGATATACAAACGCGCTTAAATCTATATTGAAAATTCAATAGAATAACTGGTCCAAAAAGCTATCTTCTACATACGATCGAGTTATGGCTCGAAACCTTTTCCTTTGCGCTCGGAATAGGGGTATAACATTATAAACACCTAGTGGCATGCCTTGATAGGAAATCAAAATTTTGAGTTTCGTTTACCGACACCGTTTAAATTTAATTAAAACGATATATGTATTCTGGTCAAATTACTCACATCGGCTGTTTTTATTTCATCTCAAGTTACTGTACATGAGCAAGTTCTACACGCCATCGTTATTTCTCTCACTTCACTCAAATCACAGTTAATACAGAGGAAAAATATCTCCTTCCTTTTCTTTTTAAATCACGAAAGTTCCTTCTTATTCCAAGCTTTCAATCGAAATCAACGAATCATACCTTCGTCCCTTCTCTTCCCATAGAAGCTAAGTAAAAAACAAACATTTAGAGATGATTATATTTATCGAAATCCTCTTCCCTTTATTTCAAAAATCCACACTCATTTTACTCTTTCGTTTCCAGCTGAACGAAATCATTCCATTTGAAATCAAGAAAAGGATGGCGTCCCTCTTCAAGTTTGTTTGAACAAAAATCACATATTGCTATCCCATCCTCTTCAATTCGAGATTAAATCGACTTCGCAAATATAGAAAGGGAAGCACAAATTGTTCGCGGCGCCGTGTGGCCTCCGATCAAGGGCAAAGTGCGTTCTATTTTGGGTTTCTGGGAGCATCTTCGTAAGAGAGGAGTCGCGCTTGCCGTAAGGAGGCGGGTTCGTTCAGGTGGTTTCGTTCAGGTGGGGGCGATCGTAGGGGTCACGATTTGGTTATGACTCGTGGATCGCGTGTGGGCAGCATTTCGCGTGAGACGCCGTGACCCTGGCGAGGGTGTTAGTGTTCGCTGGTCATGGGTACGCGTGCGAACGAGGCAGCATAGGTGGATTTGGGCATCTCGGCTAGGGTTTGAATAGCAAGGTAAATAAATTTACAATTCAGTTACCTATTTTCATTTGGTAGTGTGTGTATATATATATAAACATATGCAGTGAAAACAGATAAAGAAAATATATATAATATTTACGGTAAGGAAAATATTTATTTTTGTTTATGTACTGAAATATATATACAGTATAAAAATATATAGGACTTTTGAAGGGTTGTAAGATGGTATATGTAGATTCAAAGGAAAGGTAAATATACAGACTCACATTTTATCACTACTAAGTGTTTTAAAATCTGTGTTTAGTACAAATTTATATATTTATTGTAGTTATGTGATTTACTTAGTTACTAAAAATACTTTATTAAAAGGAAATTTGCTTAAAAATAATCTATTGGTTAATTAAAATTATAAAATGGATAATAAATTGTGCAATTAGTCAAATACTAATAAAATCGTACTATGTTTATTTAAGGTCAAAAGAATCGAGAAACCAAGGCAATATTGGAATGGATTGTAAATAAAAGCAAAGGTGAGTCAATCTCACTCTTCTGGATTGCTATTTAAATCTAAATGGTTAAATTTAGATAATTGGTTGAATGATTGAACTGGTCTGATGTGTTATATTATATATAGTAGTATATAGTATATATTGGAGTGATTGATTTCTCGCGTTATATAGCGGATGAGATCTTATGCGCCGCATAATAGCAGATGATATTATATATAAATCACATATACCGCAATATTCCACTTTGAAGTAGAATTGATATTTTATATTATGCTAACATCTGTGGATGCAGAGAAACGGGTTGGAAGGATCCAACTGGATTCCTCAAAATTTATTTAGATTATTTAATATTCTCTGTTATGATTATTAGATACCTGGGATGAATTATATTGATAATTGAAAATGTTGGATGCTACAGGTTGATCGAATATATTTGGGTATACTAAGTTATCAAAAATATAAAAACGGATTTTTGAAAAGAAAATAAAGGAGTGGATTTTTAAGTAAAATAATTTTAGAGCATCTGAATAAATTTAAGAATGAATTGGAAAAGAATAAAAGTGATTTTAAATCTTAATTAATAAATTCTGAGTATGGAAAAGGTGATTTTGAATAAACAGAGAGATAACGAATTTTAAAACTTAAGTGATATTATTTTAAGAAATGAAGAATTTATTTTTAATAATTCAAGGTTTAAAATTTAGTGAAAGGATAAAAAGAAATTTGGAAAACATGAAATTGGTATTGTCAGTTAAAAAGATTTTAAATTATAATTAAGAAATCAAAACTGAAGCCTATGGGTTTTGAAATAAAATTAACAAGTAAAGGAATTTATTTCAAAATGGAGTAAATTGGCAATCAATTTGGAAATTGATTTAAGTGTTCGAAATTGGAAATTTAAAGGAGAATGCGATTGAAATTTATAAATTGGGTTTGTAAAGTGAAACGGATATCAGTCGATATTTGGAAGTATAAATTTCATGGTGGGAATTTATTGAAGAAATGGGTAATTTGTTTATCAATAAATAGTGATTTATTTTTAAAAGATGTGAAATAGAAGCGTATTTCCCTGGATAGCCAAGTACATTTTCAAAGCAAAATTTTAAAAATAAGTCAAAAGTTTTAATGTTGTTTTAAAAAGCTTGTTTTAGAAAATTTATTATTTCTATATGTTTAAATTCTAAAGTAAGTATTTTTCAAATCTATTATCGTAGTAATTATTTAAAGGTGACTAGGTCTTTTGTAATAAAAGAGAAAATCTAGTTTTATATTTTATAAAGTAGCCTCATTTTAAATATTCCTAAAGTATATATTTTTAATAAAATATTGAAGTAGTTTTTTTTTAAATTTAAATGTTAAAGTATATTTTATAATATAGGGAGCGATTTAAATTATTTTAAAATCTAAAGTGTTTGTACTTGGTGATTTCAGTGGAAATAGAAAATATTTGGGAAATGTATTCCGTGAGAGGAAGAGGGTTTGAAAACTGTTTTCAAAAAGGTTTGAAAGTGGAAATATATCTTGCGAAGATATTTTGAGGTTAATAAATAATTTGGGAAATTATTTATGTTTGATGGTTGTTTGTGAATGTTAATTGATAGTTAAATAACCGACTACCAATATTAGACAATGTGTTGATCGTTTCGAAGAGACCGGGATTGGGATTTATTTCTCGAAAACCGCTTCGATCTGGTTTGTACATTTTCATGAGGAAGACGAGTTTGGATTCGAAGATGGAGCAGTGAGGTGCAAGGGCGAGTCGCTACTAAACCTAAGGATGATTCTAAAATGGATGTAGTAGGAGTAGTGCCTTCGGTTCCGTTCGAACCCGAGACGGACTTGTATGGATGAATGCTTTCAAAATATCGTCAGGTGGACGATGAGCATTCTAAGTGAAACATTCTAAAAGGTAACGCTTAGTCTCGAGCCTCATCAACCGGGAATGACTGAAAATCAGGGGATATGCAGCAAGGCTAAGTGGGTAGCACCCATTAGGGCGAGGTCATCCCTATCTAGATGTCCATTTTATTTGCCTTATTGGTGCGGTTGCTGATCCCAACCGTGGGGTGATCTTCCTCGTGGTTATTGTGACGCCCCACCTCTATACCCACGCTAGTCAAGAACACTACGGCGTAATGTTGTCAACTAGCGCGGAGAATAAGGCTGTTGAGGAGTGGCCATCAGTAGTTAGGTCTTACACTAGTATTGGTTATCTCGATAGGAGTGGTATATATATATATATATATATATATATATATTCTTTCATTTTTCCTCTCTGATTTATTTACTCCCATCGATATACCCTAATTCCAGTATAAAACGAACTACGATGGTTCATACTAGTTTAGGACAGTAAATATAATAATAACACAGATAATAAATATAAATGCGGAACACGGATAAAACAGAAAGTCTTATATATATAATAACTGATGTCAGTTACAATACATGTGATACAATACATATGATACAACGACAACAGTCGACTCAGGAAGTTATATATACAAGTACATTGTCGACTAACATACACGAATACATATCAACCTATACTATGACACGACAACTCCAAAGGATATGAAAAGTCTTCATAGCTCAAGCAGCAACCCGAAGCTAAAATCTACAACCTGTAAATACTCGGTCTGACCCGAGTATTACATTCAAAAGAAAATAATACACGGGTCAGTCTAATTCAAACTCAGTTATTAATGCACAGAAGCAATAATAAATTAAGTAACAAATAGACAACAGTCACAATAAATCTCGTCTATCCGATCCTTAAATAAAGAAATCGGATAACGATAAATATAACACGTAACAGTGTTAAACAATAATCAGCCGATTCAAATCATCAACAAAGATAAGTAAAAAGAATATCAATGAAGATAATTTGGAAAACATCGAAATTTGTCAAATCGGCAATTACAACAAAATCATCAAATTAAACCAATCAAAATACAATTCAACTCATATTGAATTGAATAAACGAAACAGTTCAAACAATTGAAATATCAATTAAAATATTGATTCGAGTAGGGCTGCAGTACACGCACGCGTGCACTACCTCGCCACTATAGCATATGGAATATGCTAAAGATCAATAAATCAAAACAAAATAGAATATCATAAATGCCATACCGTGTGGCTGCAGTTCACGCTTGCGTGCACTGCCTTGCCACTACAGTGATGATGTACACAAAAACTCAATTCTGTGTGGCTGCAGTTCACGCTTGCGTGCACTGCCTTGGCACTATAGTAATGATGTACAAAACCGGGCATAAGGTCAAACCCGAACTATTAGCTGGATTCAACACAGGGAAGGTGTACAGGCTACGACTTCAAGCATAAAGTAGTTCAATATCCAAGCAACAATGAAAAACAATGGAACCAACTCAAAACAGTCACAATATGAAGATAGCAAGTAAAACTGTAGTGCTTAAAGGAATGTCAAAATGATAGTGAAGTGGTCCTAATCAATACAACATGAAGTGGCCAAACCACAAAGATAATCAAAGTAGTCAGGCAGTCAAAAATACAAGACAATGCCTTGATGCACAGTAAAAGGCACAAACGAACACAACTCAAAACATCTTTGTTGAAGATGAGGAGAATCAAGTGCAGACAACACCTACCAATGAAACAACATTGGGGCAGTAGGAATATAAATGATGCACGACAAACTACTAAATGTTATTAAAACAAAACAAAATAGGTCGATCGACAATCAATGTCACGGCATGAACCAACAGAGAATTCAAGTGAAAACAGAATGGTATAAGTGCAAGCTCTAACAAGACTCGAGTGCTATCAGACTTCAAGTCAGTGAACACGTTAGGTACGCAGACCAAAGAGCATAAGTAATCTGGATCGATTGCCATCAGCTTAGAGACCCAGTACACACTCGAAAACAAAAGCATATAGACATCAAGCTACAAATCTCAATCTATAGCACAGTACTACAGGTCAAGCAACAACCAGACTACATGAATGCACATGAGGACTAGACTACACATGAATACAATGCAACAAATGAATGTATCAGTCTTGAACAAGACAGTCAAAACAGAGGCTCGAACTCAAGTCAGCGACAACAGAAGCATAGAAAAATGAAGACTGCATGATGATATTCAACATGTTATGCAACCTGAACCATGTACTACAAGTACAAAGACAAAGAAATACAATCTAATAGCTCATGCTACAGATCAGGTCAAAGTGAACCAGTACCAAACAAGAGGGTGTACACATGTACAAGTGAAGGATGTTCAAACACACAATCAACTAGCAAAAGGATATGTACATATTAGTACACCAGCACAAAATGAAGTCGGCAAGGACATGCATGAGGTTCACACGTACCATTTAGGCAGAGCAACAAGATACAATAGAAAATCTAAATGCTCCAAGGGAACACTCACACAAGAACAAGGATCAGTAGCAAATGAAAGCACATTTCAAGTTCAGAAATCAATGATTTAAAAATCATAATTAAACAAGTCAAAGCCATATCATCTGAAAACTGAATCAATCAAACAATGAAAATTTTGAACAAGTCATAAGAACAAACTCAAATCACTGGCCAAGGTAAATCAACATCATCACAGAAAAGTCGAAGCCGTGGCAACGAAAACAAGTAAGTAGACGATTCTTAAACAAATCGAGATGAGCTCAAACAAATCGAATTAGATGTGAGTGAAGAGTCACTCACCTTTTCAATTGATCGAGAATTTGAGGCCGTGGCAACACGAAGTTGTTCCAAAATCGAAGAATCGAAACCCTAGCAGCCACGAAGAATTGGAGCCACTATTTCTCTTCTCGCTCTCGTTTGTTTTTAGGCTAGTGAATGGGAAAATGAAAGAAAGGGGAATGGGTTATTTGTTTTGAGAATTTTCACGACCCAATAACAAAAAAAAACATGGACCACTATTTAATTTTCAAAGCCCATCAACTCTTAACAGATTTTTCAAAAGAGTTTCAAACTGGTTTTAAAAATTCCAAACAGCAATTAGCTAGGAAAGGTAATCGTCCAAAGACGATAATTAATCGGTATGAAATACCGGGTTGTTACAATTATCCAGTAAGGGGTAGTCCCGGTCTTGTGTTGCAGGAGATTAGGAGTAATCCTCGGTACGGTGATCTAGGCCGCGTACTGTGACAGGTGGTACCCAGTGCCTAGTCATTAGTTGGAAATCCATTCTCCCTATTCGCCTGCACGGTTTTGATTGTGCCCAACTATTGCCGAAACATGAGATGCAAGCATTTCAGCCAGATTCTATTTTACTTTCTATAGACATTATTATAATATCAGACGAATTTGATAAAGGTGTTTTGGCTATCATAAGGTAAAAACACGACTTGTTTATTTGTGGCGTGGTCTTAAGAGATGCTTTTGTTTTCAATGGATTTTGAAACCTTAATAATCAAATTGAGTGTGATTTTCTCACGCTGGTATTCCAGACTGACTCGGGTGTTATCTAACTATAATGCTCGGGTTAGACCGAGTATTATAGATTACAGGAGAGGAAGCTGAGGAGCTCAGGAGACGAGCTGAATGGCGATACGTACTCCCGTAGTTGTTCTAAATATTCTGTTGTGTATCCAGTTTTGTGAGGACAGGTTATGATTATTGTCCAGTTGTGTGTTATGTATACTCTAATGATGTAATGTATAAACAGATTTGTTTTTGTGTAAAGATAATTTATTATCTATCATATTTTATTCCGCTGCGATGGTTAGATTCTGATGTTGTTTTTTTATTTTCTTCTTCTACCTTTTCTTCTTTCACCCAAATGGTTCGTATTTCCGTTCTTTTTGAGTTAATTGCTGGAGTATAGTGTCGACTCATGGGGTACGGAACTGCGGGTCGTTATGGGAGCATTCCATAGCTCCACTGATGACTTGTAAAGGGGTGAAACTTCTTTACAATTGGCATTGATTCACCGGAGATTTCTATATATCCTCGGGTAGATGCTAGTATCTCTTGTTGTCTCGAATTCTATCTCTAGAGATCGAATGTAGATTTGCCTTGGAATTCCACATCGATCTAATTCTTGAAGTTCATGGTTGACCCGGTTAAGGTTTCCCGCGATTTATATAAACTTATCCATCTCCCCACTCTGTTATTTATCATTTTGTCTTTTGTGTCCAACTTATCTTCAAATCAGAATTCTTTTGATTTGAGCCAATTAAATTTGAACCCCTATTCTTGCTTTGAAAACCTATATTTAAAATGTTTCATATATCGTGATGTTTGAGTAGTTGACGTTGATTTGGGTTTTCGATCGGTTCGTCTGATCGACGCTAACGATAGGATCTCTAAAACACTTGAACTGTGTAAACGGACACAGTATTGATTTCAAATTTAGTAAATGAATAAATTTTGTATAATTATATTGCATAGGTATATAAGTATAATTTTTGGAATTTTTATGGTTAATTGAATTGGATGTTGAGAAATAATAGTTGACTTTGTATATAGCTTGTAACCATTAGCTTTTGTTTCATATATAAATAATTGGACTAGAAAACATGGTTGTAAAATAATTTGGAAATTTAAATGAATTTAAAACTAGAAACTAAGAATTTAGTTTCCGATGGTTTCAAGCTTTGTGTTTAAAGTTTTAAAGGGTGTATTATTTTAAGTATTTCAAGTAGAAATTGTTTCAAAGAATTTTTAATTTGTAAATCAGTGCTCTTTTCTTTGTCGCTGAAAAATAATTTCGGGGATGACTGATCGACATTCGTTTTCGAGTTTCAAAGTGAAGTAACCATCTTGTAGTTTTGCTGCAGTTTTGCTTTGAAAAATTTAAATTGATTTGGATTCCTAAAAGATGACTTGATTTATAATATATGTGATATATGATTTAAATGGGACTTGATATATATTATGTATATTATTTATCTCTAATATAGTTGAAGTTAATCGAAAATCTAATTTTTAAACTTTGTCTTAAAGGTTAATGTCAATTATAAAATTGAAATCAAAATTATAAATAAATATTTAAGCTTGGATAATTGATTTAAGAAAATTTATTTGTATGATATTCAATTGCATTCCAATATAACTTACCTTAATTATTAAAAGTTAACATTGTAATCGGATAATATACAATGTAAAAAGAATTTTATAAATAAAGTTTGAGTGGTTATAATAAATGTTACACGCTTAAATTTTAGTTATAAAAGGATTGAATGAGGTAAATAGAATAAAAAGGTTAATTGAATAACTTACAATATAAAATGGTGTTAAAGGAGTTTTTAAATAAATTGGTATATTTTATTCAAATTAATTAATTTTGTAAATTTATTTGTTTATAAAGTTAGTATTTTTGAATAAGATGTATTGTTTACTTAATTCTTTCTTTCCCTTTTTTTCCTTTTCGAGGACGAAAGGTTTTGAGTGGAGGAGAGTGTAACAACCCCAAAATTCTCAATAACATAATTTGTTGATTTAGTACGATTTTGGTAATTAAAATTGGAAGAATAGGACTTTGTAATTTAATAGTGAAACGAACGTTAAAATGAAATGTAACAGTGTAATTAAAACTAATTATGAAATTTCAACTAATTGAAATAATGTAAATTGTTGCACTTGTTTATAATTTGAATATATGATCAATATAAATTGAAGTAAATCAGTGTTAAGTAAGTAATTGTAACATTTGATTTGCAAATAATAATGAATTCATGAACGTGATTCAAAGTAATAGTAACCGTTGTAAATTACTACTTAATTGGTCTATTAATTTAGTTGTAAATGTTAGATTTGGGTATAAAATTTGAATATAAGAGAATAAGGGCAAGTGTGATGCGAACAAATGAATTAGTGTATCTATGGTAATTGAGAGAATTTAACATTTTGCAAGCAATCATGATAATTAGAGAAAATGATAAACTTGAGTGTAATGAAGATAATGGTAACAACTATTATAAATTGTCTATTTAGGCTATAAAATGAATTGGAAATCAACTGTATTCAAATGTAAATTAACGTTCATTAATGAGAGTAAGAACCATAATTGTAAAGTGTGAATGTAATAAAGCAATGGAAATGCATATTTTATTCATAAGATAATATGAAAGAATGAAACCTATCTGAATGAATTAATTGAGGATTCAATCATAATAAACGTATACATTTGACAAATTCAATATAATTGAATACAACTGTTAATACAAAGGAAAGATGGATATTTGAATATATGTTAATGTAATGAAAGATAAACGAATATTAACGAGATTTGTAGAGTAGTATAGACTTAATAGAAAGGGATTAGAATTGAATCGAATTAGTTTATTTGGAATTAATTATAACTTATGGGAATTCAATTCATAACAAATAGATTTATGGTAAGAGAATGAAATTAATTACTTTGCTAATTGAAATTTAGATGAATTGGGAAGTTATTAATGTATCGGTATATAAATTAATGTTAATATGGATTTATTGGGGATTTAAACTTATACTTTTTAAATTAGATAAAATACAGTGTTTACACGCAGTGACTTTCTATATTTTATTTCCCTATGTTTGTTTCTCTAATTTTTATTTTCTATTTTATTTGTATAAACTTTGATTATATTTATTTGATTTTAATTTTAATAATAGCTTAGAAATTTAAAGAGATATAGGTTACTTGTTTTGTTATTTGTTGCCTTTTTACTTCTCAAACCATTCTAACTCCTGCTTTTAGTTTCTTAGCCTCTTTATTTCTTACCATATCCACTCTCTTATTCTAGCCGTGTATTCCCTTATCAAATCAAGCACGAAAATTTCTCGTTATCTCACTTCCTCATTTGCCTTTTAAGTTTCTTTTATTAAATAGGAAATAAATCCCATTCATTCACTAGCCTTTTAATTTGCTAGCCTTTCATTTTCTAAACCCTACATCTTAGTCGTTCACTCTTGAAACCTTAGCCGCCTTCTTTTTTTTCTTATTCACATACAAGTTTCTCATCCTCTCATTATCATTTGCGTGAAGAAAATACGGCAAGCTCTAGGTTATTTCCATAGCTTCTCCTCTCTTTCCTTCTTCTTTTTCTTTATTTTCTTTTGTTTTTCAATGCATAGCTGACCTTATCTCCTTCTCATCACCACCATCTCCTTGCCATGATGATCATAGACCAAAGCAACATCACCAAACAATGGAAAACATAGCCTAGATCATCACCTATATCCATTTCCTCCTTTATTACCTTGGCCACACCACTCAAGCACCATCTCCTTTGCTTTACCTAACCATGGCCATGCCTTTTGACTTCATGGCCGAGCCTATGTTGCCTTAAACCCATTGAGGCCGAGCTCAACATAATGGTCTAGCCATTGAAGCCATGGCTGAGACTAATTGCTTGGTGATGGATCATCTTGCTTTGTTTTATCAAAAGGTTATGTCACTTTATTTATATTTTTCCATTGTTTAAATTCTAATTTTTTTGTTGAGAATTATATTTTTATGATTTGTTTGTATACAAGATTGGAACTTGAATCTCCATCACTAAAAATCTTGTTCGTGCCTTGTCATGCTTTTCGGAGCTTCAGTTATGTGTTTTGAACGGTTATCTTCATCTTTAAAATGGTGAGATTTTTCATACTAGACATACATACTTTTATAGATGTGAAATGATGACAAGTAAATATGTAAACTGATATGTTATGTTCATATATGTCTGTGATGTGATTACATGATGTTAAATCATGTTTATATATATTTTTTCATCATCATATATGATACTATTTGCTATACTATTATTTTATTTCCTGTTATCACACTGCAAGTTCCCCTTCACTATGGATTGAAATGATACACATCCGAACGAACTATAGAATAAGGAAAAATCATTATGGGCTGAAATGATAGGCTCGAGTGAATTTATTGATTTTTACTGTATTTATTTTACTTGGGATTGCAGGTTTGAAATGATAGAACTCGGATTTTTTTTAAATTACGTATTGAAATGATATATATCTGCATTACTTGACCTAGGTTAGAAAATATTATATAGGCCCATGGTTAATATTTTTATGTAATAGTTTCCTAAAATTTATTAAGTATTTTGAATATTTTGAAAATACAAATTTTACCTTAAAATTTTACTTAATGGGTCAAAATATAAAGAGACATTGGCTTTCAGAAAGTTAAGATTTTATAAGTTAATGATCGGTTTAGATTGTAATTTAAATACCTTTGTTTGGTTTTTATGGTAATTTAAAGAGCCTTAATTGTGATAAACAACTTAATAATTAAAGTTAATTAATATGGAATTTTAAAGTCTAACCTGGTAATTGCGATCAATTTATATTTTATGAAATAATAAATGATGTCCTTTGAATTGATACGATGAAATACAGTTTTAATTGCACATTTTGTAAGAAATGTATTTAGCCTGAAATCATAGTTTAATTGATGCCTACATGAATAAATTTGCAAAGAAATTGACTGTTATATTTACAATGTTAAATTACTTTATTTATGAAATGGAATGTTTGGAAATTGAATAATTATGAATTAAGTGGAAAAGTGTATTTTCAAAATATGACTTAACTTGATAGTTGGAAATTTGGTTTTAATTGAAATTGTTACGTTAAGTAAGTAAATGGGAATTTAGTCTTATTTATGAAGTGGGTATTTTAAAATAAAGTGGTAGGTTATTTGTTGAAATAAAAGAAGTAAAAGAATGTGTTTTTGACTTAATAAATGAATTATATTTTATTTTGGATATTTATTGATTAAATTTTATTTTATTAAACCATAAGTTAAATGATATCCAAATGAATATTTTTTAGTGGAAAATGTGATTTCTATAAGTTAAATTGTTTAAAAATTGAAATTTTAATGTAGCTGAAATATACAATGTTTGGAAAGTTATAATTGAATGAATAAACTTATAAATGCTACAACTTTGAAATGAATACTATTTGACATTGAATTTAAATGGTTAAATGAATCTTGTTTTGAAGATATTAACATTGAATTTAAATGGTCTAAATAAATATGTTTCAAAATGTTTGGTTTTAGAGTTGTTATAATTTTAAGTAATATAGCTTTGGAAATGAATTTATTTGAAATTGTATTTAAATTAGAATTGTATTTAAATGTATAAATTTGGAACTTGTTGAAATTGAATTAAGAATATGACTTTATAAAGTAGTTTAGGCGAAGATGATGTAAAAGAATATTTCAAATTTAATAAATTGAAGGAAATATTCAATGATTTGGAAACTTGAATTTTATTTAAATGAGATATTGATTTGGTTTTTTGAATATAAAGGATATATTATTACTTTGGTTTGTGAAATGTGGAATGATATATTGATTTGATTTGAAAGGAAATAATATAGTATTTAGTTTGAAATGGATATGGTATTTTGGTTTTAAAGTGTAAATGATTTTGAAAGAAATATCCATGGGTTATAATAACGTTTGGTTGTTAAAGAGATCGGGATTGGAAGTTGTCATACTCTCTGCCAACTCTGAAAACCACTTTGACAACCGTATACGCGGTGGAGATTCCAAAATGAAGTAGGATGGCGACGGCGTTCCTTTGAGGTATATATGTGGACCCGACTCCCATGAGTTGGCATAAGGTGGCTAAAATAGGAGCGCATACGGGCCAGTAAGATAGCTCCTCTTATCGGACACACTCCTTCGATACCATTCTATTACGTTGTGATTGATTGGTGCCCCTTTTGATTTTTTTTTTAGGGTGTGGCTCGAGGTGGGCGGTAGTTGCGTGCTATGCGTCACCATCAGCCCGTATGCGTAATTGGTATATCTACCCTGGCGTTGCCTAGTTGTGTCATGTCACCTACCCTAGCGCGCCTTGTACGAGCTTGGTTTTCTTCTGTAGCACGTGGAGTGTTCTCTGGTGGCTTCCCGATCAGGAGGGACCATGATACTGGGTGGACTACTAGGACTATTACGTGCAAAGGTCGAAAATTTGAATCCTTAACGCTATTTAAAAGTAAGTTTATTTTACTATAGACATTATTATGATAGCGAAATATTACTACATAGTAAATAGTTTAACGGAACCTTAGAGGATGGACGGTCCCAAGCATCCTTTAAGTTACTTGTACCTTTATATTACAGTTCACTTGAGTTGGTTAACATTGCCTAAGTATGTAGTGCTTGCTTTACGCTGGGGTCAGACTAAGTGATACAGCATCCGACTCACCTTTGGATTTGGAGCTTTGCTTGGAGATCCAGCTATCTATTTTGTTTTCGATTATCTAGTTGATTCCAGGGATGCATCCAGCTTTGTATTTGTTCATCATATTGAAACTTCTGTTGTATCTTGTATAACTCTGATGTATTTTTATAGTATCTTCATGAACTACTATCTCTTTTCTTCCGTTGCATTATATTACACTGTATCTATGATTCTGTGATTTATTTATTTGCTGTATATTCTAAGATTTTTCAAATTTATATTTACAATTCGTTATTTTGAGCAATTCAAGTCTGACATGTGTGGATGCGAATGGTTGAAAATATTGGGTCGTTACAACCGGAGGATGGCATACTCATGACATTTAGTTATCTAGTTACAGAGGTAACCTGGCCTTGTATTGGCAGTGGTCCGGTTAGGCTCTCAGGGCGTCCCGCCAGAGGCATACCTATTCGGAAAAGAAGTTCCTTAAAATTAGCGATTTGTTGGAAATCCAATCACCCAATACAAGCATTTTATGATTGCAGTTGTATAACTTGCTACCTCAGATGGTAGCTATAGCAGGCATAATATAATGGTACCTATGCTGGCTAAGATTAATGTTATACTTTCAAAATGTTTCCACACTATGCACTAACAATAATATCAAAAGGATTTTTGCGTATCCAGCATGTTTGACTGCTATAAGGAGAAATCTCCCCCAAGTGTGTGATTGCAATGTGTGTGTGCCGGAAGGCCTTATGATAGTTTCATTTTCCAAAAAGCGCGGCAAATTTCTTTTTATTTCTTTTGTAATTTCTTTTGTATAAACAACTGTTTTTTTCCTCACACTAGTCCCATGACTTGCCTGGAGTTTATTGTTCCCTTTCTAAACTCTAGGCGTCCATAATTTTCCACGTGGGCAACCTAGAGTCAGGTTATCAGATGGTCAGCTAGCAGGTGTAACTTTTAGCAATCTTTGAAGTCCGTGGATTCGGGATTGCATTTGCTTCATTGCAGCATGATTGTGGTTTGAGCTTTTTGGTCTGGAGCTTTGACAATGGAAATGTTAACTTTCCACTGCTATTGCCGTTTTTTTCTGCTACTTTATTTTTTTCGCTGTTGTATAGATCTCTGGTGTTGATCACTTCATATTGTATTTGTAACAACCCTCTATTCTGTGTTTATTTTAATTGTATATTTTAATTATTCTATTTGAATTCCTGATTTAAAAAAAATTATTTCATTTATTAAAATGGATATATTTTGTTATTTTAAATATAAATTTTGATTTTTATGTGAATTATAATTTCAAACATGAATAAACAGAATATTTTCCAGAAAATGTGAATTTTGGTAAAATTGGTCAAACTTTGACTTCTAAATTTAAAATTTAAATATTTGAATTTTTGAATTTTATCTTTTATTATGAAAATAGATTTAGTTTCAAGTATACTTCTTTTCGTTTCGTTGAAATCCGATTAATATTGTGAAAGTTATGCTTTTTACAATATTGTATGTAAATTGATTTTTTTCAACAAAATTGTCATTTTAATTTATATAAATAATATTTTTGTTTCCCAAATCATGTTCTAATTTGTATAACATGACATGTCATGTATTTACTTTATTTTTAAACATTTTAAAATTGTAGCTATAATTTTTAAATGTTCATTGTATTTTGTTTTCAATTTTAAATTCTAGTTTCAGTATAATAACTATTTTCTTTATTTACTTTTATTTTTCTTAAGAATAATTATTTATTTTTTTCACTTTATTTTGGTTTCATTTTTATTTTTATTTACTGAACTTTTATTTATTTTTATTTAAAAGAAATAGAAATAAGAAATTCAAAAGGACAAAACCCTTTCATTTTCCTTGTGACTTTCCATATACTTATCTCTTCATTTTCATTTGGCTTTAAATTTTATCTTTTGACCATATGCTTCTATTTGCTTTTTCCATGTATTCCTCTAACTTTTCACATGAAACCATCCTTTTCTCCTCATCTAAAACTCACGGCTTCAAAAGAAAAAAAAGGAAATGGCTTCTTCCCTTGTCACTATTATCTTCTTCTTTTCTATGTTTTGCCTTGTTCTTCTCCTTGCTTTTCTCGGCCCCACTCCACCTCCGTCACATCACCACCACCATCACCTTGCACAGTAGCACCAACCCCTTTCCTATGACCATGACTAGGCCATGGCCTCCCTATGATGCTAGCTCCACAATTTTGCAAAGAACCACTTGAAAACAATGCCTAGACCATATATGCTTCACCTACCCTTCATCTATCACCTTGGCCACACCCTTAGCCACCACCTCCAGCCATCACATCATCTTTGACATCAGCACTAGACCTGTACCTGACATGACCAGATATGTGCTAAGCATGGCCGAGCCCATCTATCCTTTGGCTGAGCCTACATGTGACCGAACTTGCCTCTATTTGCCTTGTCCCTTTATATGCTCCATGTTGCAACACTTCTACCATCTTCATTCACTTGTAGCCATGAGTTTTGACCCAAATTTGAGCTTAACATACATCATGGCCGAGCATAGAGTCCCATTAGGCCAAGCATTGGAGTGGTTGAAGCAAGGTCTAATGTATCTTGTTCATTGTTGCTTTGTATTTCAATTTGTTTCTATATCGTTTTGTGTTAAATATATTCATACGTTATATTGCATTGTCTTGTTTTGGTTGTTATGACAAGATCATTATCTTGACTCTCTTCACTCACTTGAATCCAATGTCGTGTTGTGTCATGCTATCATGCTTTTTGGAATTTTTCCGTCTAGTTTGATTTGCTAACTCCAGCTTCAAAATGCGAGTCTTTCTCACTCTGACATGTTTACTTATGAATTAGTGAATTGATGACAAGTGTTTAGTAACTAAAAATGTTATGCAAGAAAATGATGATTATGTGATATGTTATGCCATGCTATCACCTTGTTCACGTTGTTAATTATCAGCTGACATCTGATATATGACATTATATTGTGACATTGACATGTTAGAATAATTGTTTGTATTTGTTTATGCATGTAATCACCCTGCAAGTTCCCTATTAGAATAGAATCACTATGGGTTGAAATGATACATACCCGAACGGACTTTAGAATAGTGAAAAATCATTATGGGCTGAAATGATTGGCCTGAGTGATTTTTTGATTATTTTTATTTACTTGGGATTGTGGGTTTGAAATGATAAAACCCAGTTTTCTTTTTAACTGCGGATTGAAATGATATATATCTGTATCACTTGACCTAGGTTAGAAAATTATATACAGACCCCGTGGTATATTTTTAAATGAATTTTATATAGATATGTATTTTTAAAGTATGAAATTTTGATTTAAAAATATATATATTTTATGGTTGTGTGAAGGCTAAATATTAAGTTTTGAATTTGAGAATTTAAGTATGTAAATTTGAAGTAATTGTGATTTTGAATTTAAATTTAAAATTTTAAAATGTAAGTAAATAATGTAAATTAAATTTAAAGTTTGTAATGATATTTGAAATAAAATGTTAAGTTTTATTAAATTTATAAGTTAATAAACAGTGAATTTTGACTTAATAAATGAATTGAGTTTTTAAATTGAATAATTGATTTTAAAATTTTATTGTGATAAATCATATGTTAAATTTATTTAAATGTGAAAGTTTAGAAGCATAAAAATATGATTTATAAGTTTAAAATTTGCTAAAATTGAAGTTTTATTGTTTTTGAAAAGTTTAATAAAATATGGAATATTATTAACAACAATTCCCAAAAATGCTGCGGTCTTATGACAACATTTTTAAATGCTGTTGTTTTTGAATTTAACTATGTTTGAAATAACAAAATATCTATTACGGTATTTTATAAACGCCGTTGTTCCTAAACAAAACTATTTTGGAAACTATAAGCTACGATAGCACTTTATAAATGTTGTCATTACTATAATTTGAAAATGTTTTGAAATATTATAGATTTCAACAATATTTGAGTTATAATTTAAAGTGATAATGATTTAACTTTTGGAAATTGATTATTTGTGAAATTTAAGGAGTTTTGAATATAATTTAATATTTAAATTTTAATTTTTAAGGAAATTTAAATTGAATTTGAATTCAAATAATGATTACTTTGTTATGTGTTAAATGGAATGAAATGTGATAAATGAATTTTGAATGAAATTTTGAAATGTGTTTTGGTAATGATATTTGAAATAATGAATAAATGACTTATTTGACTAAAAAATGATATTTAAATTTGAATATTTGAATTTGAGTTCAAATAATGATTTGATTATGAGGTTTTTAAAAGATATGATATTTTGATGATTGAAATGGGTTGGAAATGATTTGATCTTTGTTTTGATAAAGAATATGAATTTGGAATGATATTTGATTTTGATAAATGAATATTTGGAATTTATATTGGTATGAAAGAATAATTGGTTTACTTGAAATTCGAGTTTATTTTAATGATATTGTATTTTAGTAAGTAATTATTTCAAAGCTAAATATTATGATATATATATATATATATGATTTTCAAATTAGTTTGAAATGCGTTATATTAAAGCTTTGAAATATATTAAAAATTGAATAGTTTATTTTGTGAATCAAATCTTTATTTGAAATTTATAAGATTTGAAATGTTTTGTTGGAAAACTAAATTGAATTGAAACTGATGGTTTGAATTGAATTAAATTGGAAATTTGAAAATTTATGTTTAATTGAATAAATTTGTAAGTTTAAAGAATTAAAGGAATGTTTCCATGATTTCAAGTGTATGATTTCGTAATGTAATGATTTTCAAAGTGTAATGATTTCAAGTATTTTGGGTTTTGAAAAGTTATACATTTGAAAGTATTATGATTTTTTTAAGGTGAATATATGTTTGAAATGGAAATGATAAACTATTTTGATTTGAATATATTTTTGAATAAAAATGGATTTGGTTTCGAAGTATAAACTATTTTGAAATAAATATAGTTTTGAAATGAATGATTTGATTTTTGAAGTATAAGCTATTTTGAAATAACCACGGCGTTATAATAACGTTTGGTTGTTAAAGAGACCGGAATCGGAAGTTGTCATACTCTCTGCCAACTCCGAAAACCACATTAATGGCTATTTAAGTGGTGGAGATTCCAGAATGAAGTAGGATGGTGGCGTCGTTCTTGAGGGATATTACGTGGACCAAACTCCCGTGAGTTGGCATAAGGTGGCTAAAACAGGAGCGATCTCGGGCCAAAAGGGGTAGCCCCCCTGGTCGGACGCACTTCTTCGATGTCATACTCTTACTTGTGGTTGATTGATGGCTATCCTCCGATTTTGATTTGGGAGTGTGTTTCGAGGTGGGCGTGTGACTGCTAACTTACTACCAGCTCGTGTGCGTAATTGGTATATCTACCCTGACATTGCCTCGTGTGCTGTGTCACCTACCATAGAAAGCCTTACTACGAGTTTCTATTTGTGTCGTACCTATGGAGTATCTTCTTATGGTCTCACGATCAGGAGATATGCAGGTACTGTATAGACTACTGCACTATTATGTGTTAAGGGCTATATGGGTAACCCCTTAACGCTATTTTAAAGTAAGTTTATTTTACTGTAGACATTATCATAATAGAGCAATATTACTACATAGTAAATCGTTTAACGGATCCTTAAAGGATGGGAGGTCCTAAGCATCCTTAAAGTTACTGATGCATTTTGTTACTGTCCACTTGAGTTGATTTACAGTTCATAAGTATTTATGTCCTGACTTGAATGTTTTGTGTTTTGCTTTACGCTCGAGTCAGACCAAGTGATTCAACATTCAAGACTCACCTTTGGAGTTGGAGCTTTGCTTGAAGATCAAGCCATCTATTTTTCTTTCAGTATCCAGTGATTTCAGTGATGTATTCTGATTTGTACCTGATGTATCTTATCTTGTTACTCTTTTGTTGTATCTGTTTAACTCAGATGTATCTTATTTTTATATAGTAGCTTCATGAACTACTATCTCTTTTAATTTCGCTGCATTATTAAATACTCTGTGTCTATGATCTTTGACTATTTATTTACTATATATTCTGAGTTTTGCCAAATTTTATTTACAACGTGGTATTTTGAGCAATTCAAGTCTGACATGTGTAGATGCGAATGGTTGAAAATATCGGGTCGTTACATTTGGTATTAGAGCTTTGGTAGCTCTAGGAAAAACTTAGTATATATGGTAAATGTGTTTACAGAATCGCTTTCATCCAAGTTTGAATCTCGTCCTTTTTGACTCGATCCCTTTGAATTTTGGAACATTCCCTACGGTTCCAAAATCCATTCGTGTCCCTCACTATTTGTAACATCCCGCTTTTTTGTATGATTTAAATCGTCGATAAACCACACACGTCAGACTTAAACCATACAGAAGGACGGATTGTTGTTGGGTAAATAAAAAACAGAGAAAGAAGAGAAGAAAACAAAATAGAATCTTGCAGCAGAACAATAAAATATAGTAATCAAATAAACAGTTCATGAAGTTGTTTTACAAAATATTCGACTATACTTATACAATACATATCAGAGTTATACATACCAGAGAATAATCACTAACAATGCAGTGGAACAATGTGATGTAGTTGAATATAATAAATAATAGTAAAACAAATCTTCGTCTTCCTCTTCCAAAGATAAAGTCTTCGAATCCTGAAATGCTCAGACTGGCCCGAGCGAATTGAAAGACAAAACACTCGAGTCAGAACTAAAAGATCTTATATGAGTCAAATCAACTGTAAATAAATATGAGTGCAAATGGCGTTAGAGATTTTTAGGGGATTTGACATCTTCTATCAAGTGTCAGCGTGAGTGTAGTAACTTAAGAGATGCTCGAATTTACAACTCCTAAGGATCCGTTAAACTATTTACTATGTAGTAATATTTTGCTATTATAATAATGTCTATAGTAAAATAAACTAACTTTTTTAATAGCATTAAGGGGTTACCCATATAACCCTTAACAAGTAATAGTCCCAGTAGTCCATCCAGTATCAACGCACCTTCAAATTGGAAGACTACCTTAAATACTCCACAGGCTACGGGAGAAAATCAAGCTCTATAAGGGTGCTAGGGTAGGTGACACGGCACACAAGGAAATGCCAGGATAGATATACCAATTACACATCCGGGCTGGTGGTAATGCGTAGCGCGCAGCTACTGCCCACCTCGAGCCACACCCCCAAATCAAAAATCAAAAGTGGCCACCAAATCAATCCAAAAGTCAGAGTATAATATCGAAGGGATGTGTCCGATAAGAGAGGCTACCTCCTTCGCCTGAGAATCGCTCCTGTTTTAACCATCTTATGCCAACTCACAGGAGTCGGGTCCACGTATATACCTTAATAGAACGTCGCCACCATCCTACTTCATTCTGGAATCTCCACCGCGTACACGGTTGTCAAAGTGGTTTTTGGAGTTGGCAGAGAGTATGACAACTTCCGATCTCGATCTCTTTAACAACCAAACGTTATTATAACACCTCGGTCATTTCAAAATAATTTTACTTCAAAACCATAATGTAGTATCCCTTTCAAAACCATATAAATAAGATATCATTTCCATTTCAAAAAACTCCGAAAGCAATATGATATCATTGTTATAAAACCCAAATCAATATAATATCATTTTTTTATTTCAAATATACCTCCATCCCAAAAATCATAGCACTTTCAAATTTATAATATTTTGAAACCAACACTTGATATATAACCTTTCAAAACTTAATACTTCGAATTTCATAGCTTCTAAACTGTAACTTCCAAACTTAAAATGGTTTGGATATTCAAACAGTATATAAAATAAAATAGTTTGAATTTAAAATTACTTTATAAAGTAAAATAATTACCTCGACTTTACAATTTTATTCACTTTAAATTAAATCTCAATTCATAGCTTTCAAACCACTTTCAGTTTCAATAAACCATTTCAATTTTTAATATATTTCACACTTTGAGTATTAAATAATTTCAAAACTAAGGTTGGTAATTACGAATCAACAATTCAATGTTCTATTATTTAGTTTTGAAATATTTATATAATAAATCCACTATCATTTAAATAAAACTCAAATTTCAAATAACTAAATATTTCCTTCAATATATTTATATTTGAAATATTATTTTAATTCATCTTGAACAAAATTCCAGTTATAAAAATCATATCTTTAAAATCTCAATTTTATCAAATTTCAAATCAATTTCATAATTATCGTCCCACCTTATTCTCATTTAAATTATTATAAACTCCAGAAATATAATTTTAAATAAATACTAAACCATATTATATCTTAATAAAATCACTTTATTATTTAGCTTCTTTTATACTTTAAACCAAATTTATACATAACTTAAAACCAAGAATTTGACTATATATAAAATAACATTTATAAAATATCCAAATCACTATCTTATAAAACCATATATTTCTTTACAAAACCATAGAAAATCATTTCAAAATATTTTTATATATAGACCACGATGTTTATATAAAATTTTCTACCCTATGATCAAGTGGTACGGATATTTATCATTTCAATCCGTAATTTAAAATAAAAAATACGATTATATATCATTTCAAATCGCAATCCCGAATGAAAAGAAAATTCATAACAATTTGTAGTTTATAACTATATAAAATACAAGATCCATTCATCCAATATCAATCATCAAACAATTATCACAATCATCATCCAATTCAACCAATAACATCAACATATAACAGATAATAAATCACAGGCATTTACTGGCAGTTTATACTAAATAATAAATTAACTTACTATCTAACTGGCAATTTATATGCAATAATAAATTGTAAAACAATTTAATTTAAATAAATTTAATTTAACTAAGATGGTGATTAAAAATATGCCAAACAGTCATAAATAAATTTCTAATCACATCAAAAATTAATTTAACGCACATAAGAAATTTTAGAAGTTTTGAGTGGGTTAAAACACTCACCTTTTGAATTGAAATTGAATTTAAATCCAATTTAAACCCAAAATTTTAACAGCCATGGAATCCATCCAAACAAGCGCCAAAATGTCTGGAATTCTAATACGAACCTAGCGGAGAAAATCGTGCGTGAATTTGGCCTCGTACGCAAAAGTTGCGTCGATTAGAAGTTATACGATTTTAAAATAAAAATTAACACAATAAAAAAATTAAAACAAACCTAAACGTGTCAGCATGTATCTTCCTCTCAGCGAAGAAAAATCGTGCACGCCTTAGCATTTCCACCACCGTCACGTTCGTGCTTTTGGCCACGAAATACAAACGCCGCCGACCCCTAGGAGCTCTCCGACCACCCTCAGCTGCCTGCTTACGCCGAGGCGCCTCCACCAGCAACACCATGACACACGCGCGTCCCTATACGGCCTCAGGCCGAGCTCGCCATCAACCCTGTTTCAAGTCCAAATCCAGTCGAACCCACTGATGAAACCACCAACTAACCGCATGGATCGCATGCACACAACCTCCTCTTCGCAGCAGTACCAGCTGATCGTCGCCTCGATGTCGATCTACTGTCCAACGAAGCTATGACCTATGGACGACATTGAATAATCCTACGATTTCTGGACAATCGGTGATTCGAATTGGAAATGAATTACAGTTCTGAGATGCGCTCGTCGAGAGCTTCAAATCCATATAAAATTTGATGTGTATTGAGGAGTTTGAATTTTGAATTATATTTTTTTTGAATTGCAATTGGATTTGGAATTGTCTTCCATGGAATGAGGAGGAGCTATAGGAATTGTACGTATAGAAAAATGACATAAGGAACAGTTAAGGTTTATAACAGAGTATTTATAGGCAAGCTGAAATTAGAATGGACCGGATCGATTAGATATACGTGTTGAACGAAAAATGACCCGAAAAGCCCGTTCTGACTCTGGAACTAAATTGGATCAACCCATATATTAAAATAGATGTTTTAAAATATTTTAAAATCAATGGAACGGGTTTCAGGTCCAAATTCCATCGTATGAAGAAGTTATGCTGAAATCAAGTTATTTCAAATTGATTTCATTTGATTTCAATTAAATCGGTTTCTGGGTGTTTCGCGTTTATACGATCAAACGACAAGTCCGATCGCTACGAAACTTGAAATACTAAAATAATTCACCGTTACGGATCCGATGAAGCAAGTTTCGTCGAAATTCGATTCAGTGACCAAAATGGCTATTTTTACATTAATTAAATAAATTAATAATTAATTAAATCAAAATTTCAATTTCAATTCGATAATTGACAAATTTCATCATTTTTGATTTCTTAATCACTTCAATAATCTAAACACATTTAAATGTCAATTTATAGTTGATTAATTTATCAATTTCAGTGTTAGCCTCAATTCATTAAATTCATAAATCATAAATATAATTCCCAATAATCTCATTTATTTAAATAAATTAATGATTATTCCATTCATTATTGTCCAATAGATGGAATTAACAATGGAATCAAAACTATTAATTAATATTCTCACATTCCATCTTAATTTTAAATAATGTAATATTTAGATATTTTAATTTCATTTAATTGCAATTAATCCAATTATTATAGTTCAAATCCAATAAATTAATCAACATGAATTTCAATTGTTTTCATTCAATCAATTGCCATATTATGGATAGAGTTTACACTGGTTACTTCTTGTTGAATTAACAATCTTCAAATGACAAATCAAACCTACCCTAACTGCACAAATTAAGTCAATTAACTGCAATTGATTTCACATTAAATTTTAGATTCCATTTATATGCAATTAATTCAATTATTAAATTTAAATTCCAATAAATTAATAAATATTGAATTTCGATTCCTTTTATTCAACCAATTGTCATATTATAAATAAAATTGACATTATTTTCAATTATTTCCTTAATTTATACTAAATAACCTTTTATTCAGATTTATTGCAATTGATTACCAGTTTTAATTTAATATACTAAATAAATGGTTAACTTATAATAATTGTTACCATTAACGTTTAATTTCACTTATAAGCTATTATTAACAAACAAATGTTGCAATTGATTTAGATCTAATTCAGTAAATTAAATGAATGGTTAAACAATTAATAATTATCACTATTGCCAAATTTACTCACATTCATACTTAATAATCAACTAACAATTATTATAATTACTTATCTATCATTGATTCTATTGATTTGCAATTTATTACGTATTATCTCATCAATTAATATAACTTTGAATTTACTTTCCAATTTACTAATTTCAATCAATTATAACCTTACAATTGTTTCAATTATAACTTGCATAAACCTTATTACATAAATTTACATTCACTAACTATTAATCAATATATTATTCCATTGGTTGATTCAATAGTCTTACTCTTATTTTCTATTTTATAACCAAGTGCGGTAATTTACATCATTTCATTATTGGGATTTCACTCCAATTGTCACAAATAAATTTTTAATTACCAATGCTACATTTCATTTCGAACATTAGCTTCACTACAAGTTATAAAAAATTTCATTCTTTCTAAATTTAATTACAAAAATCTTATTAAATTAACCAATTTAATTATTGAATTTTACGGGTCGTTACACTACTCATCTTTTTTCGATTCTGGAGTATCCCATAACTCCACTTCGAATGATCTTTATAATGAGTAGGCTGTCCCGTCAATCTCAAATTGATTTGTAAATGGGTTAAACTCCGTTACAACTGCATCGATTCACCGAAGATTTTATATCCTTGGTTTAGATGCTAGTATCTCTTATAATCCCAAATTCTATCTCTTGAGACCGAATGTAGATTTATCCCAGAAATCCACATCAATCTTATTCTCTAAGTCACGGTTGACTCAGTTTAGGTTGCCCGCGATTTATATAAGCTTATCCATCTTCCTATTCTGTTAGTTAATCATCTCCTCTTTGTTTCCAACATATTTTCAAATCATTCTTGAAGTGTACTTGTAAACTAATATTTAAATGTTTTACATATTGCGTTGTTTGAGTTGTTGGTGTTGATTTGGGTTTCTGATCGATTCGTCTGATCAACACTATTGTTAAGATTTCCAAAACACTTGAACAGAGCAAACTGACACAATATGTTTTTCAAATTTAGAAATGAAATAAATTTTGTAACTACATTATAAATCTTTTTTTGGACTTTATTGAATTGGTGGTTAAGAAACAATATTTATATCATTATCTCTTGTTTCATATATAAATAACTGAACTGTAAAACATGATTATAAATTTATTTGAAAATTTAAATGAATTTAAAACAAGAATTTGAGAATTTAATTTTCGATGGTTTCAAACCTTGTATTTAAAGTTTTAAAAGGATATATTATTTAAAGTATTTTCGAATAGAAATTTGTTTCCAAAGAATTTTAAAGTTTAAAATTAGTGCAATTCTCTTTGTCGTTGGAAAATAACTTCGGTGATGACTGCAACATCATCGACATTCATTTTCGAGTTTCGAAGTGAAGAGACCGTTCTGTAGTCTTGCTACAGTTTTGTTTTGGGGGATTTAATTGATTTAAATCTCTTAAATAAGACTGGATTTATAACATATGCTAATATATGATTTAAATTTGAATGGATATATATAGTATATGTGCATTTATTTATCTCTAAATAGTTTGGATTTTATCGAAAATTTAATTCCTAAATTTTATCTTGAAGGATAATTTTAAGTATAATTTCAAGATTTGGATAAATAATCAAGCTTGAAATGATTGAATTGGAAAGTTTTGTTTGTATAATGCACAATTTCATTCCAATATAACTTACCTAAATTATACAGAAGTTGAATATGTAATTAGATAATATACAATATAAAAATAATTTATAAATAAAATTTGAGTGGTTATAATAAATGTTATATACTTAAATTTTAGTTATAAAAAGATAAACAGAGGTAAATAGAGAAAAAGGGTAATGGAATAATTTACAATATAAAATGATGTTTAAGGGACTAAGAATAAACTTAAAGCAGTTATAATA
This sequence comes from Allium cepa, assembly GCA_030765085.1. Lineage (NCBI taxonomy): Eukaryota > Viridiplantae > Streptophyta > Magnoliopsida > Asparagales > Amaryllidaceae > Allium > Allium cepa. Next base: position 572,953,291 of record CM060935.1, read on the forward strand.
AGTATAAATATATTTAATATAAGTGATAAAATATATTGAGAAGAATAAATTTAATTATGATTAGGAATAAAGAAGAATTAATTTTATTGAGGACATTTTGAGTATAATAGATGATTATTTTTCAAATCCATGATTTTAGAGATTTTTAATTTAATATAATTTAATGATAAGTTAATGAAATTTGAGATAGTTAAGATTTATTTAACTTATGTAAAATTAATTTCCAATTTAAGTTGAAATTTTCATGGTTTCAAATTTATTATCTTATTTTGTTTTCAAACTATCTTTTGGTTGTCCTTATTTCCCTTATCGTACTACAGAATGGAGAGGCTATTGCTTATACCAGTCTATTTAGAATCTTTCAATAATCTTTGATAAACTTTGGTACTCATTTTTGAATCTGAGCACTGCTTGCCAGCCGCGGACCGTCGGTCAAGCGGAAAGGGTGAATCAGATTCTAGAGGATTTTTTTTCGTACTTATGTTCTTGATTATGGGGGATCTTGGGAAGATCATCTTCACTTTGTTAAACTTATCTATAACAACAATTATCAGGTATAATTTTAATCTTCTTTTCATCTTGTCTTAGTCCTATTTAATTCTATCTTTTTCTGTGTTTTCCCGTACCTTATTCCTTTTCGAGGACGAAAAGTTTTGAGTGGGGAAGAGTGTAACAACCCTGTATTTTATGTTTATTTTAATTGTATATTTTAATTATTTTATTTGAATTACTGTTTTTAAAAAAAACTTTATTTCATTTATTAAAATGGATATATTTTGTTATTTTAAATATAAATTTTGATTTTATGTGAACTATAATTTCAAATACGAATAAATAGAATATTTTTCAGAAAATGTAAATTTTGGTCAAATTGGTCAAACTTTCACTTTTAAATTTAAAATTTAAATATTTGAACTTTTGAATTTCATCTTTTATTATGAAAATAGATTTAGTTTCTTGTAAACTTCTTTTCATTTCGTTGAAATCCGAATAATATTGTGAAAGTTATGCTTTTACAATATTGTATGTAAATTGATTTATTCAACAAAATTATTATTTTAATTTATATAAATAATATACTTTTTCCAAATCATGTTCTACTTTGTATAACATGACATGTTATGTATTTATTTTATTTTTAAAACATTTTAAAAGTGTACTTATAATTTTTAAATGTTCATTGTATTTTGTTTTCAAATTTAAATTCTAGTTTCAATATAATAACTATTTTCTTTATTTACTTTTATTTTTCTTAAGAATAATTATTTATTTATTTTTTCATTTTATTTTGTTTTCATTTTTATTTTTATGTACTGAATTTTTATTTGTTTATTTTGATTTAAAAGAAATATAAATAAGAAATTCAAAAGGACAAAACCCTTTCATTTTCCTTGTGACTTTCCATATACTTGTCTCTTCATTTTCATTTGGCTTTTCATTTTATCTTTTGACCGTACACTTCTATTTTATTTTGCCGTGTATTCCTGTACCTTTTCACGTAAAAATTTCCTTTTCTCCTCATCTAAAACCCATGGCTTCAAAAGAAAAAAAATGTAAATGGCTTCTTTCCTTGTCACTTTTCTCTTCTTCTTTTCTATGTTTTGCCTTGTTCTTCTCTTTGCTTTGCTCGGCCCTACTCTCCACCACATCACCACCACCATCAACTTTCATTGCAGCACCAACCCCTTTCCTATGACCATGACCTGGCCCTGGCCTCCATATGATGCTAGCTCCACAATTTTGCAAAGATCCACTTTGAAAACAATGCCTAGACCATATATGCTTCACCTACCCTTCATCTATCACCTTGATCACCCCCTTAGCCACCACCTCCAGCCATCACATCATCTCTGGCATCAGCTCCAAACCTGTACCTAACATGACCAGATCTGCACTAAGCATGGCCGAGCCAATCTACCCTTTGGCCGAGCCTACATGTGACCAAAGTTGCCTCTATTTGCCTTGTCCCTTTATATGCTCCATGTTGCAACACTTCTACCATCTTCATTCACATGTAGCCATGAGTTACGACCCAATCCTAAGCTTAACATACATCATGACCGAGCATAGGGTCCCATAAGGCCAAGAATTGGAGTGGTTGAAGCAAGGTCTAATCTATCTTGTTCATCGTTGCTTTGTATTTCAATCTGATTCTATCGTTTTGTGTTAAATATATTCATATGTTATATTGCATTGTCTTGTATTGGTTGTTGTGACAATATCATTACCTTGGCTCTCTTCACTCACTTGAATCCAATGGCGTGTTGTGTCGTGCTTTCTGGAATCTTTTCCGTGTGGTTTAACTTGCTAACTCCAGCTTGAAAAGACGAGTCTTTCTCACTCTGACATGTTTACTTATGAATTAGTGAATTGATGACAAGTGTTTAGTAATTAAAAATGTTATGCAAGTAAATGATGATTATATGATATACTATGCCATGTTATTACCATGTTCACTTTGTTAATTATCACCGGACATCCGATATATGACATTATATCGTGACATTGACATGTTAGAATAATTGTTTATGCATATGATCACCCTGCAAGTGCCCTGTTAGAATAGAATCACTATGGGTTGAAATGTTACATACTCGAATGGACTTTAGAATAGGAAAAAATCATTATGGACTGAAATGATAGGTCTGAGTGATTTTTGTTTATTTTTATTTACTTGGGATTGTGGGTTTGAATTGATAGAACCCGGTTTTCTTTTTAAACTGCGGATTGAAATGATATATATCTATATCACTTGGCCTAGGTTAGAAAATTATATACAGACCCCGTGGTATATTTTTAAATGATTTTTATATAGATATGTATTTTTAAAGTATGAAATTTTGATTTACATATATATATATATATATATATATATTATGGTTTTGTGAAGGCTAATTATTAAGTTTTGAATTTGTGAATTTAAGTATGTAAATTTTAAGTAATTGTGATTTTGACTTTAAATTTAAAATTTTAAAATGTAAGTAAATAATGTAAATTATATTTAAAGTTTGAAATGATATTTGAAATAAAACGTTAAGTTTTATTAAATTTATAAGTTAACAAACAGTGAATTTTGACTTAATAAATGAATTGAGTTTTTGAATTGAATATTTGATTTTAAAATTTTATTGTGATGAAATCATATGTTAAATTGATTTAAATGTGAAAGTTTAGAAGCCTAAAAATATGATTATAAGTTTAAAATTTGCTAAAATTGAAGTTTTATTGTTTTTGGAAAGTTATAATAAAATATGGAATATTATTAACAGCAATTCCCAAAAATGCTGTGGTCTTATGACAACATTTTAAATGCTGTTGTTTTTGAATTTAACTATGTTTAAAGTAACTAAATATCTATTACGACATTTTATAAATGCCATTGCGCCTAAACTAAACTTTTTTGGAAACTATAAGCTATGATAACACTTTATAAATGCTGTCGTTGCTATAATTTGAAAATGTTTTGAAATATTATAGATTTTAACACTATTTGAGTTATATTTTAAAGTGATAATGATTTAACTTTTGGAAGTTGATTATTTGTGAAATTTAAGAAGTTTTGAATATAATTTAATATTAAATTTGAATTTTTAAGAAATTTAAATTGAATTTGAATTTAAATAATGATTACTTTGTTATGTGATAAATGGAATGTATGTGAGAAATGAATTTTGAATGGAATTTTGAAATGTGTTTTGGTAATGATATTTGAAATAATGAATGAATGACTTATTTGACTTAAAAATTATATTTAAATTTGAATATTTGGATTTTAATTCAAATAATGATTTGATAATATGGTTTTGAATAGATATGATATTTTGATGATTGAAATGGGTTGGAAATGATTTGATCTTTATTTTGATAAAGAATATGAATTTGGATGATATTTGATTTTGGTAAATAAATATTTGAAATTTATATTAGTATGAAAGAATAATTGGTTTACTTGTAATTTGGGTTTATTTTAATGATATTGTATTTTAGTAAGTAATTATTTAAAAGCGAAATATTATGAAAGTGAATTTGATATATATATGTATATATGAGATTTTCAAATTAGTTTGAAATGAGTTATATTAAAGTTTTGAAATATATTAAAAATTGAACAGCTTATTTTGTGAATCAAATCTTTATTTGAAATTTATAAGATTTGAAACGTTTTGTTGGAAAACTAAATTGAATTGAAACTGATGGTTTGAATTGAATTAAAATGGAAATTTGAAAATTTGGGTTTAATTGAATAAATTTGTAAAGTGTAAAGAATTAAAGGAATCTGTAACAACTCTGGGTTTTACAACAATTAATTATCATTGTTTGACGATCAACATTGGTTGTTAATTGCTGTTGGAGTTTTAAAATCAAGTTGAAATTCTTTTAGTAATTTGATTAAGGAATTGTGTTTGGGCTTTAAGCATAATATCGGCCTACTTAGTTTTTCCGTGTTATTTGTTAATGCCCGTCCCCCTTTTTATTTCTCTTTTCTTTTTTTTCTTTCCCATTCGTTCTGTAACCCTAATCAGAAAAAGAAAAAGAAAAGAAATGGCGGCCTCCTTTCGTTCGTCCCTTATTTCGAAATTAGGGTTTCGCAAATTCGTCAATGCCGAGTACAAATGCTTTGATCTGATTGGCTCGCCGATTGATTGACGTGCTCTTCGATGAAAGGTGAGTAATTTTTATTACTCGCATCTAGTGAATCTCAAGTTGTAGGGTTTGAATTTTGTGGTTTTCGTTCGTATAAAATCGTTTGAGTTCGTTGCTTGATTTTTCGGCCGTTTCATGTTGTTTCGATGTTGGTGATTTTTCTAACTTAATTCGATTTCTGGATTGCCAATGCTCTGCCTTTATTGTGACGATGATTTCTTATTTGGGTTTGTTGATTTGTTGTTCTCTGTCACCATTACGGTTAGTTGCGAAATTCTTTGATGACCCACGGCTTTGACTATAACCGTTGCATTTTCAATACTCGACCACTTTGGGATTTTGATAATTCGGTTTTTCTATGTGTCTTCATCACTGATTTTGTTTGATCTTGTACTCTTGTTTGGTTTGGGGTTCGCTGTGGTTCACTTGGTATTATTTAGTTTCTGTTGCCACAGAGTTTGGCTGCACATATATATATTTACACGTCTCACTTGTATACTTAAGTTACATTCCTAGTTTGAACCCTGACTTGATTGAGTTGCTGCCATTCCTGTTGACACTGACTTCGTCAGTTCGGCATTTTGATAATCAGGTTGCATAACCTCTGTATTATCTAGATTTCGTTAAGTACTCCTTCCACTGGCCTGGTTTTTATGTGTGATCAGTGATCTTGTAGCTCGTGAGTTACATCCCTGGTGCATTTGTGTTATCTTGTATACATGTGCACTGCTCCATCTTTATATTACAGGGTCTGTTCAATTGAACTTCGTTTGGTGCTGTTGACTTTGGGTCTGTTGCATATATATATATATATATATATATATATATATATATATCGCTGTTGCATTTGTAGCAATAGTAGTTTTCGAGTTTAAAACATTCAGTGTAGATGTCTCAGCCAATTGAGACAGTTTGCAAGCTTGTTTAATTTAGTTTGGTCTTTACCATGCTTTATTGACTTGGTTATTTGTTCGGGACAGTTGGCATTTTTGGTGTTGCCATGTTGCAACAGTCTTGGTGCTGTATAGTGCCACCATTGCCTCTGATTCATTATACATTGTTTCTCCCTCTTTTTGTATTTGTCGATTTTATTTTGTGCATAACCTCTGCACTGTCCAGTCTCATTTATTCGTATACTTGAGCATTTTTGTAGTTGCACTGCAACTTCTGTTTGCATATTTAAATAGCAGATAGACTTGAGCACTTTTGGTTCAACTTTGGGGTAATTAACTTGTACCTTCTATTGCTTGGCTTCGGCATTTGACCTGAATTTTAAAAGTGCTGCAGACCTTGGTCATATGTCTTGGCAATGTTGATTTCGGCATTTGAACTTTGCCCTGGAGCATGTCTGATTTTATGGCATTGCTCCATCATTTGTGTCCACTACATTCTTCATTTCATATCAACTTGTTGTCATACAGTTCAATCTCGATTTCCTGCATATTGATGTTAGGTTACTTACTGGGTTTCCCACTATGTCTTGTTCAACAGTGTTGTTTCACTAATTCACCTGTAGTTGAGTTGTACTATGGCTCTTGGTCTTGAGTAAGGCAGTGGCACTATCCAGTTTACAGTGCATGCATGTTATATCATTGTCCATATCACTCCTTTGGTTTGTGATTTCATTGCGGCCTTGACTCTGCATATATTCACTAATGTTGTCACTGCACTTTTGTACATTGTCTTGTACATTGAGTTGAATCCAGCTTAAATGCTCGGGTTTGACCTTGTGCTAATGTTGTGATTTTATTTGTATTGCATCTGAGTTGAACCTGACTTTTCCTTGGGTTTGACCTTGTGCTCATTTGTGAAATTTCTATTGAGCTTTTGTGTACATCATCACTGTAGTGGCAAGGCAGTGCACGCAAGCGTGTACTGCAGCCACACGGTATTGAGTTTTTGTGAACATCATCACTATAGTGGCAAGGCAGTGCACGCAAGCGTGAACTGCAGCCATACAGTATTGTTTTTATTGATATCCTATTTCCTTTGATTTATTGATCTTTTGCATATTCCATATGCTGTAGTGGCGAGGCAGTACACGCGTGCGTGTACTGCAGCCGTACCCGAATTGTCATTTTAATTGATATTTCAATATTTTGTGTCGTATCCTGATTTGCTTTAATTTAATGGTTTTGTTGGTATCTAATTATCTTTTTGATAATTAGATTATGAGTTTCTAATTATTTATTCAATAATTAGAATTTGTCGTTAATTGCCATTTCGGCAACTCTGTTGTTTTCTAAATTATCTTCATTAATTATCTTTTAAATTAACTTCATCTATAATCTTTTAATTTATTTTCGTTGATAATTTGGATTTGCTGATTTGTTGTTTAACACTGTTACGTGTTATATTTATCGTTATCTGATTTCTTTATTTAAGGATCGGATAGACGAGATTTATTGTAACTGTCGTCTAATTGCTATTTAATTATTATTGCTTCTATGCACTAATAACTGAGTTTGAATTAGACTGACCCGTGTATTATTTTCTTTTGAATTTAATACTCGGGTCAGACCGAGTATTTACAGGTTGTTGATATCTTACTTTGGGTTGCTGCTAGAGCTATGAAGTTTTTTTTTCATACTTTTTGGAGTAGTCGTTGTCTTAGTATAGGATGTTGTATATTCATGTATATTATTTACGATAATGTACTTGTATATGTAACTTCCAGAGTCGACAGTTGTAGTTGTATCATATGTATTGTATCACATGTATTGTCACTGACATCAGTTATTATATATATGAGACTTTCTGTTTTATCTGTGTTCCGCATTTATATTATCTGTGTTATTATTATATTTATTGTCCTAAACCATTATGAACCATCGTAGTTCGTTTTATATTGGAATTGGGTATGTCGATGGGAGTAAATAAATAAGATATGAAAAATTAAAAATATATACCACTCCTATCGAAATAACCAATACTAATGTAAGGCCTAACTACGGATGGTCGCTCCTATCCAGCCTTATTCTTCGTAATAACAGATAGTATTTCTTTTAATACCCTTTGTTATTGTGAGCATAGAGGTGGGGCGTCACAGTTAGTATCAGAGCTTGGGGTTTATGGACATAATATAAAATATAACTTAGATGGAACATGTGTTACAACTATATGTCGATGTTTTATTATGTTTTGAGTCAAAACTAAAGTTTTGAAATTAGGATGGGATTTTTGTTGTTTTAGAATTATCTTCATTGAAGATATATTTTAATGATTTCTTTGTTCGTTTTATGGTATATGTGCAAATTTAGGTTGCATGTTACTACATTAAATTTTACGTTGAACCGATGCTTGGTTCTAAACGTTATTTGTTGCCGTTATTTTTATAACGGGATTTTTACACCAATGCTAAATTTTTGAAGCCCGGTGTTTTGTTGACATTTTAATGAATGAAAATTCATTGATATTATATTTTGATGCAAATTATTTTGATGAGATTTTGACGTTTAAAAATCACTTTCGCTTTGGCTTCAGTGACCGTCATATTTTAAAGTGGATTTTCAAGCGGTTATCCCGCAATGCTGATTTTGTTGTCCATTTTTACGGTATTTTGAAAAGTGCAATTTCCTTGTCGAAATTGTCACTAATGTTGCTGTTTTTATCACGGATTTGCAAATCGTTTTAAAAATAGAATTTTTTTTCAAAATTTTTATAGTTTACGTTTTCAAAAGAATGAGAAAGCGATTTAAACATTTCAGCAAAATCGAGGACTATGAACCATTTCTTTTACTGATTCGCTTAATTCCGGAATTGTTCGTTTGAGAATGTAAATTATTACTTTTATGAAATAAATGAAATTGTTTTCAAAAGTTTTGCAGTTTGCATTTTTAAAAGAATGAGAAAGCGATTTAAACGTTTCAGCAAAATCGAGGACTATAAACCCTTTCTTTTACAGATTCGCTTAATTCCGGACTTGTTCATTTGAGAATGTAAATTATTACTTTTATAAAATAAATGAAATTGTTTTCAGAAGTTTTGCAGTTGGCATTTTCAAAAGAATGAGGAAGCGATTTAAACGTTTCAGCAAAATCGAGGATTACGACCCCTTTCTTTTACTGATTCGCTTAATTCCGGACTTGTCCGTTTGAGAATGTAAAATATTATTTTGGAATACACAATTTTCCACTTTCAAGGAAACGATGAAGAGATTTTAATGATTTAGTAAAACACGTGGTATGGGACATGTGCGTTTGCTATTTTGGTTAATTCCAGACTCGTTAATTGAAATAGTTGATGATTTTCCTGTGCTTTCGAGCCACTATGTTGGACCTTCGGGTCATTTGTTGGACCTTCGGGTCAATACCAGTACCCGACCTTCGGGTCATTTGTTGGACTTCCGGGTCATTTGTTGGGCGCCAAAATTATGTTGGGTATTTGGTAGGCTTCGGCCATTTGTTGGTGCACGTGCGGCGTAGCTAAAACTCGCCATTTGTTGGGATCGATCCACCTTTTATGTTGATTTTCTAGATTATCTTTATTGATTTCTAGATATTTGTTGTTTCCAATTATCTGCAGGCAATTGGATATTGTTGATATGAGTTCTGATTATCGTTTTTGATAATCGGATAATTGTTGTTTCTGATTATCGCTTGTGATAATCGCATATTTGTTGATTTTGATTATCATTTTTGATAATCGAATATTTTTTGATTTGATTATCGTTTTTGATAATCGAATATTTGTTGATTTGGTTATCGTTTTTGATAATCGAATATTTGTTGATTTGATTATCGTTTTTGATAATCGAATATTTGTTGATTTGATTATCGTTTTGATAATCGAATATTTGTTGATGTGTGATTTGATTATCGTTTTTGATAATCGAATATTTGTTGATGTGCGATTTGATTATCGTTTTTGATAATCGAATATTTGTTGATTTGAGATTTGATTATCATTTTTGATAATCGAATATTTGTTGATTTGAGATTTGATTATCGTTTTTGATAATCGAATATTTGTTGATGTGTGATTTGATTATCGTTTTTGATAATCGAATATTTGTTGATTTGAGATTTGATTATCGTTTTTGATAATCGAATATTTTTTGATGTGTGATTTGATTATCGTTTTTGATAATCGAATATTTGTTTATTTGAGATTTGATTATCGTTTTTGATAATCGAATATTTGTTGATTTGAGATTTGATTATCGTTTTTGATAATCGAATATTTGTTTATTTGAGATTTGATTATCGTTTTGATAATCGAATATTTGTTGATGTGTGATTTGATTATCGTTTTTGATAATCGAATATTTGTTGATTTGATTATCGTTTTTGATAATCGAATATTTGTTGATTTGATTATCGTTTTTGATAATCGAATATTTGTTGATTTGATTATCGTTTTTGATAATTGAATATTTATTGATTTGATTATCCTTTTTGATAATCGGATAATTGTTGATTTGATTATTGTTTTGATAATCGGATATTTGTTGATTTGATTATCGTTTTTGATAATCGAATATTTGTTGATTTGAGATTTGATTATCGTTTTTGATAATCGAATATTTGTTGATGTGTGATTTGATTATCGTTTTTGATAATCGAATATTTGTTGATTTGATTATCGTTTTTGATAATCGGATATTTGTGATTTGAGATTTCTGATTATCGTTTTGATAATTAGGTAATTACAGTTTTGCGAATTGCGATTTGGGTTTTATAATTGTCTTTGTTGATAATTAGATTTTACTGTCTTCTAATTATCGAATCGATAATTAGATATTGTTGTTTTGTGATTATTCAGTTTGGCTGTTTTTTGATAATCTATTGATAGTTAGATTTTGTTGAAAAATTTGTGAATTTCTTTTATGAAATTAAAAGGTTTCTTTGGCATTTGTATTCCCAACTTTTATTTTTCTTGCTTAACCAGTTTATATTAGAAAAATAGTTGTTAGTGACGACCTTATTTGTGAAAATTGCGGGGACGCAATTTTTATAAGGAGGGGAGTCTGTAACAACCCTGGGTTTTACAATAATTAATTCTCGTTGTTTGACGATCAATATTGGTCGTTAATTGTTGTTGGAGTTTTAAAATCAAGTTGAAATTCTTTTAGTAATTTGATTAAGGAATTGTGTTTGGCTTTAAGCATAATATCGACCTACTTAGTTTTGCCGTGTTATTTGTTAATGCCCGCCCCCCTTTTTATTTCTCTTTTTTTTTCTTTCCCATTCGTTCTGTAACCCTAATCAGAAAAAGAAAAAGAAACGAAATGGCGGCCTCCTTTCGTTCATCCCTTATTTCGAAATTAGGGTTTCGCAAATTCGTCAATGCCGAGTACAAATGCTTCGATCTGATTGGCTCACCGATCGATTGACGTGCTCTTCGATGAAAGGTGAGTAATTTTTATTACTCACATCTAGTCAATCTCAAGTTGTAGGGTTTGAATTTTTGTGGTTTTCGTTCGTATAAAATCGTTTGAGTTCGTTGCTTGATTTTTCGGCCGTTTCATGTTGTTTCGATGTTGGTGATTTTTCTAACTTAGTTCGATTTCTGGATTGCCAATGCTCTGCCTTTATTGTGACGATGATTTCTTATTTGGGTTTGTTGATTTGTTGTTCTGCTGTCACCATTACGGTTAGTTGGGAAATTCTTTGATGACCCACGGCTTTGACTGTAACCGTAGCATTTTCAATACTCGACCATTTTGGGTTTTTGATAATTCGGTTCTTCTATGTGTCTTCATCACTGATTTTGTTTGATCTTGTACTCTTGTTTGGTTTGGGGTTCGCTGTGGTTCACTTGGTATTGTTTAGTTTCTGTTGCCACAGAGTTTGGCTGCACATATATATATTTACACGTCTCACTTGTATACTTAAGTTACATTCCTAGTTTGAACCTTGACTTGATTGAGTTGCTGCCATTCCTGTTGACACTGACTTCGTCAATTCGGCATTTTGATAATCAGGTTGCATAACCTCTGTATTGTCTAGATTTCGTTGATACTCCTTCCACTGGCCTGGTTTTTATGTGTGATCAATGATATTGTAGCTCGTGAGTTACATCTCTGGTGCATTTGTGTTATCTTGTATACATGTGCACTGCTCCATCTTTATATTACAGGGTCTGTTCAATTGAACTTCGTTTGGTGTTGTTGACTTTGGGTCTGTTGCATATATATATATATATATATATATATATATATATATATATATATATCGCTGTTGCATTTGTAGCAGTAGTAGTTTTCGAGTTTAAAACATTCAGTGTAGATGTCTCGGCCAATTGAGACAGCTTGCAAGCTTGTTTAATTTAGTTTGGTCTTTACCATGCTTTATTGACTTGGTTATTTGTTCGAGACAGTTGGCATTTTTGGTGTTGCCATGTTGCAACGGTATTGGTGTTGTATAGTGCCACCATTGCCTCTGATTGATTATACATTGTTTCTCCCTCTTTTTGTATTTGTCGATTTTATTTTGTGCATAACCTTTGTACTGTTCAGTCTCATTTATTTGTATACTTGAGCATTTTTGTAGTTGCACTGCAACTTCTGTTTGCATATTTAAATAGCAGATTGACTTGAGCACTTTTGGTTCAACTTTGGGGTAATTAACTTGTACCTTCTATTTCTTGGCTTCGGCATTTGACCTGAATTTTAAAAGTGCTGCTGACCTTGGTCATATGTCTTGGCAATGTTGATTTCGGCATTTGAACTTTTCCCTAGAGCATGTCTGATTTTATGACATTGCTCCATCATTTGTGTCCACTACATTCTTCGTTTCATATCAACTTGTTGTCGAATAGTTCAATCTCGATTCCTGCATATTGATGTTAGGTTACTTACTGGGTTTCCCACTGTGTCTTGTTCAACAGTGTTGTTTCTCTAATTCACCTGTAGTTGAGTTGTACTATGTGCAGACACCAATGATACAAGAGAGTGAAGCTCAATGCAACATAGTGGCAAATGCATATATATATCAAGTGAAGCCATAAGAAAGTGAATGCAACTACAATGCAACTAAACCAACATGGTCAAGACTACAAATACAAGGCAAACTGGCAACAACAAGTATGGTGAAGCACCGACTCAAATACACAGCTACAAGGCATAACAATTGCATAGCAACTGCAACAAGACACAACAATGAAGACTGCAAGAACATGAACACAGGAAAACAATGCATGATGAATTGGATCAACACAGTCAAGTGAAACAAAGGAATGCATCATGCAAGCTATCAAGAATCAGTGCAGTGCAACTACACAATGCACCAAGTAAGTAACAGCAAGCAACATGGTCAGACATACTTCAATAGTGCAGACCAACCAGAAACTCAAGGCAACAGAGACCAAGTTCATATGCACAATGCAAGACCACAAGTAAAGTACATCAAGTATGATCAAGTCCAAATGCATCAGTGAAGTCATAATGAAACTGTAGTGGACATGTATACAACAAAAGAAACAAGTCTCGAACACTATGCAGTGCACATGAAAGCAACAAGTAAAGTGAATCAAGTTCAGGTACACGAGCTAATGAAGACTGCATAATGATGCAAGGCCAGAGACTACAATATCAAGTGCAAGTGCAACAGATCAAGTGACATGGTGAAGCAGTGCAAATGAGCAAGTGCAATAGTGAATAGAAACATGCACTTGCAACAGAAAGTCAATGAAAATGGAACACTTGTAACAGAGAATAGTATCAATGCATAAATGACATCACAACAAACATGACAGCAGACCAAAGTGCAACAAGAATGTTGCAGTGACACAATGCAAGTTCATATGTACAGCAAGCTACAAGTGATGCAGAATCAAGGTGAACAAACGGTGATGCATGAATAATGCAAGAACAAGCCAGCAGATACATGAATAATGTAAGCATGTTCGAAGTCGAAGATTTTAGTACAGAGTTGTGGATTGGTATACACGAAATCAAGTGTGTGTAAATTGGAAATTCAAAAATCAAAAACGTATCTTTGAAAAAGTCACAGAAAAAAAAAGAGGAAAGTTTTTTTCTACCGTATCGATCAAGTTGAAAACATATCAAGAAAGCCGTGAGCATCAAGTCACAGAATGCAAAAATTAGGAAAGTACGCAAAAATTAGAAAAGTATGAGCAAATTCAAGTGTCTCGAATTCATATAAATACAATCCCAAAATCATCATCGGCTGTGGGGGAAAAAGGATCAAAACAAATCCAAATATAAACCCAAATTCATCATCGGCATCGAGGCGCAACAAGAACAAGTGATAATTCAAGCAAATTAAACAAGCAAAAGCACAGATTACATACCGAAGCAACAAAGAAACCAATCAACAGAGGAGCAACGCAACCAGAGAATCAATCATAAGCGAAGCAGCGAGCCAGATCAACACAAGTCAGATCAAACAAAGAATCAAAGCACAAAGCCCCAATTTTCACAAAGGAACGCAGCCCTAATTTAGTGGCAAAGGGGATCGGCCGTCATTATTCTCACAAGCCAAAAGAAGTGGATCGGGTTAAAGAATAAAAGGGTCGGCTTTATTATTATAAAGGGGATTTAGTTTAGGGTTTATTTTAAAAGGGTTTTTTGTTTAATTTGTTTTGAGTTTTATTTGAGCAAAAATTATGGAGTCAAGTTTGTATTTTAATTTTTGCTCCTGCTTTTATTTTTGAAATCTGTTTTTTTCTTTTCAAGTCAAAGTATTGGTAAATCACCACCTAGGTTGTAGGTAGTGTCAGATTGTCTAGTTAGAATTAGTTCAGTGAGCAGGATGTGCGAGTTTGCAAAACTCTACAGGCGGGAGCAAGGGTTTGCGAGTTTGCAAAACTCTATAGGAGGGAGCAGGGGGTGCGAGTCTATTAGAGTGTTTGTAAGCGGAGCAGGGTTTGTGAGTCTGTTAGAGTGTTTGTAAGCGGGATACTGTTTAATTCTAATAGAAATCTGGGAATGCAGCTGTAGGCAGGGGTTGCCGAAGCTGGGTAAATTTTGTGTGTGATTTACTTTTCAGCATATTTATTTCTGCAGTTTGTTTCTGTGTTTAAATCGAAATTTTTTGCTATAACCCTATTCACCCCCCTCCCCCTCCCCCTCTAGGGTTAATCTAGATCGTACAAGTGGTATCAAAGCGAGGTTTTTTTCTTTAACTCTAGAGTCATGAATTCATCAAATAATGCTTTTTCTGAAGGGCAATCTATTGTTAGGCCAACCGTGTTTAATGGGAATGATTATGCTTATTGGAAACTTAGGATGGGCATTTATCTTAGTTCTGTTGATTATGATGTTTGGGATATTATTGAAATTGGCTATAAATCTCCCACTATAACTGTTGGTGATACTGAGATTCCTAAAGCTAGGGATAGGTGGGATGCTAACGATAAGAAATTAAAAAACACAAATGCTAAAGCCATGAATGCTTTGATCTGTGCTCTTGATAAGAATGAATTTAATAGAATTTCTCATTGTAAAACAGCACAGGAAATTTGGCATACCTTGGAGGTGACACATGAAGGAACTTCTCAAGTCAAGGAGTCTCGTCTAGCCTTATTCAGCAATGAATACGAGAACTTTGTGATGGACAAAGGCGAGAGCATAAAGGACATGTTCGGACGCTTTTCAACTTTGGTGTACAACGCTAGAGCGCTTGGGAAGGTATTCACTGAGGTAGAGCTTGTGAGGAAGGTGCTACGAGTTTTACCAATGAACTTTGAGGCAAAAGTCACGGCAATACCAGAATCGAAAGATCTGAGTAAACTAAGCATGGAGGAGTTGATTGGCAACTTGATGACATATGAGCTTGAGCTAAAAGTAAAAGAGGAACGCAACAACTCCGAACCAAAGAAGAAGACGATTACCTTAAAGAGAAAAGAAGAGAGCAATGAAGATGAAGAAGATCCGATTGAAGAGCTTGCAATGACAGTCAATAATCTTAGAAAATGGTCAAAATTCAAGCCATGCAAGAAGAAAACAAATGGTAATAGGTCAAAAGATTCTGACAATTCCGATAATGAATCGACGTGCTTTAACTGCAACAAGCCTGGCCACTTCAAACAACAATGCCCACTTCTCAAATACAACCAAGGAAAGAAAAAGAAAAAGAAAGCCTTTGCAGCGACTTGGGATGATGAAGAAGGAGAGGAAGTTTCGAATAGTAGCTCAGATGAGACTAATTTGTGTCTTGTGGCAAAATCAGATTCAGAATCAAGCTTAGAGGAATCTAGTGAGGTAGGCGACTATTCTTATAAAGAACTCGTTTCTATGTGTCTTGATCTTACTAAAGTAGTTGATACTCTTGAATCTAAAGTTGAAAAACTGAAATCTGATAGGAGAGAACTTGCTCGTGAAAATTTTAGGTTAGAAACTGAACTTGAAAATATTCAAAACCTAGAATGTAAAAAATGTAAAATTTTAGATTCAGAATTATCAAGACTTAAGAATAGCTTTGAGGATCTTGAAAAAGAAAACTTGAGTCTTAAGGAAATCATTGACACTAGGAAAAAGATTTTATAAATAGATGCACCTCACTTGTCACTGAAAACACAACACTAAAAACCAAAGTCCAAAATCTTGAGAAATCTCTGAATAACTTTTCAAGAGGCAAAAAATCTTTCAACATGCTATTAGGAAATCAAAATTTTGCTAACAACAGAAAAGGACTAGGCTTTGAGAAAACACAAGTTGAGGATAATGCAAAAGGTAAGAGTGTCTTTGATAGATGTGAAATAATTGGACATCGTGTTGAAAATTGTAGTCATAGGAACAAGAACACAAAATTCATACAAGTTTGGGTTCCTAAGAATTCTACAAACAAATTTCATGTCTATTGGAACAAGAATGAAAGGACTAAAAAAGTTTGGGTTCCAAAGGGATTATTTATTCACAATGCTTCTGCCACTAACAATCATGGACCTATAAAAACAAATAGGTCACAAAAATCTTTCATCGTGTAGGTATGGTGGCAGGCTAAGGAACAACAACAGTGTTCTCTGGATTTTGGCTGTTCCAGAAACACAACGGGCAACAAAGCAAAGTTCCTTAGCCTAGTACAAGGGTGACAAAATCACAATGGGCAACCATGAAAAATTATCGTAAAGGTAAAACAGGTAAAGGTATATTTATCCGATCGATATATTAATTGTGATAATCTGCACCGTATTCTGAATGAAATCAGCCAATATTGAGATGTTGTAAAGAGATGATTTTTTTTCTGACTTGTTCTACATAATTAGCCAATTACATTTATGCCCAAAAATCACTTTTCTTCGAATTACTTCATATATATTTGTTTGGATTAAACATTGTATTTTGTTGGATACATTTGGTCATAATTCGGCTAACTCTATATTCTCAGTTTCTTATTGTCTACATGGCTTCAATCCAAATTCAAGAGAATGTCATTTAAAATACAGTGAAAAATTGAGTTTGAAATTTTTGATGCACACTTCATGATTTGGTCTATCAAATTTAGTTAGTGATATTTTGGATTGAAAGAGAAGCTCAGATGCAGATCATACTGGTAATCTAGTTGATAGAAAAATTACTAGTGGAACGTGATTAATTTTTGAAACATTCATTTGTTGCATCGTTTTTCATAGAAAATATCTGCATATTTTTCACTTGAGATAAATTTCAAATAGCAAATTTTTTTTCTCATATAACCCCTTCGAGAAAATCATTTTTGACCATATTTTCAAATTAGTCATTTTTATTTGATTTTAAATGAAAATTTTTGACTAATCCGACTCCCTACAAATTATCAAAAAGATAAATAGTGATTGAAAAGGTGATAAGTATTGATATTTAACATACATTACTCAAGAGAGTATATTTGGAAAATTTCTTTAGGAATTCAAACAAGAGTTATAAAACTTTTTTTTTTGGGTAAAGATTTCATGACCATTTCTATATCTATCATATTTCTATCGACCATTGTTTATCAAATCTTAAATATAGTTTGTCGATATGTGGTACTATAATCAGGAATCATTTGTTTTTCATGTCATATTTTTTTATGTAAAATAAATAAATATCCAAAGTATTCACTCTCATTTAAAAGTCCTCACGGTTATGCATGGGTGAATTACTTGGATTTTTGATTATGTGCTTCCATGCTCATTTAAAAGTCCTTACGGTTATGCATGTATGGAATACATATCAAAATTAATTGATTAAATAGACAAGTTAATTCTAATCCTATTTAAAAGTCCTCACGGTCATGCGTGGTTAGAAGATACTTGATTTCGTTTTTTAAAAATTAAATTGGAATACTAGTAATCTCATTTAAAAGTCCTAACGATTATGCATGATTAGTAGATATTCAAATTCCTGATATAAATGTACCACAAGTTGATACAATTGTATTATTTTACATTAGAACATCATTTCCAATCATTCTAAAAGTGGAATATGCGCCTAACAAGGGTAGTTATGACTTTTTGTCTGATTTTTATTGAAGTTTAATATTTATATTCAATTTGAGTTTAATGTTGGATTAATATTGATCAATTTATCTCTATTTTCTCTAACACTATTATTCTTTTGCTGATAACAAAAGGGGGAGAGAAAAGTTAAGATTTTGTCAAATAGAATCAAGCAAAGGTCAAATAATTTTCCATTTGCATCTAGGCTCATTTATATATTTCTATTAGTATGCATATATGTAGGGGGAGCATCATGTAGAGAGGAAGTATTTAAATAGGGGAGCAATTAGAGTATATCATTGATCAAATACATTTAACACGGTCAAAATCTTAAACATATGTTTGTTATCATCAAAAGGGGGAGATTGTATAAATATGCGCTTATATGTTTTTGTTTGATGATAATAAACATATATATTCATTTAAATGTATTTGGTAATGTACTATTTTGTTTTTCATAGATTAAATAAATATTTGTTGAATAAAATAAATTACACAGAATTTGAATTCAAACAGATATTTTATTCAAACAAATATTTATTACAATCTTGAATAGTACAAATTCAAGCTCTCACTATACATATACAATTTTGATTATCACAGTTATTTTTACACTAATAACCTCACTACATATCACTCACACTCCTATTTTGTCTTCAACTACATTCCAGTTAGAATCCAACATCTGAGCAATCTGCAAAAATATTCACTAACGCAGTAAAATTGAAAAAGAAATATTTTTGCAATTTAAAATGAAATATGATTTTTGAAAATATTATTTGCCTCAGTTATTTGGGTTGTTCATCATCATTTACATTTGAATTCATCATACACGAACAATGTGACATGCACAGTGTATCACTGTACATGCCACAAGGCCGTGCATATAGATATATACACTTGATAACACTACAGGGACAGGTGTGCACAAGGTCAAACCCAAATATAAAGACAGGTTCAACTCAGGTGCAATATAAATGAAATCTCGTCATCGGCACAAGGTCAAACCCGAGTTTTTTAAAACTGGGTTCAACACAAGGCAACATGAAGAATGATACAAAGCAGACATGAATGCATCAATAACCCAAATGTAGACTACAAAGAAATGCCACCAAGATCATATGTGCAGAGAATCAAGTCGATCAGGTAGCAATGATGGTAATGCAACACAGTGCAGACACCAATGATACAAGAGAGGTGAAGCTCAATGCAACATAGTGGCAAATGCATATATATATATCAAGTGAAGCCAAAAGAAAGTGAATGCAACTACAATGCAACTAAACCAACATGGTCAAGACTACAAATATAAGGCAAACTGGAAACAACAAGTATGGTGAAGCACTGACTCAAATACACAACTACAAGGCATAGCAACTGCATAGCAACTGCATAGCAACTGCAACAAGACACAACAATGAAGACTGCAAGAACATGAACATAGGAAAACAATGCATGATGAATTGGATCAACACAGTCAAGTGAAACAAAGGAATGCATTATGCAAGCTATCAAGAATCAGTGCAGTGCAACTACACAATGCACCAAGTAAGTAACAGCAAGCAACATGGTCAGACATACTTCAATAGTGCAGACCAACCAGAAATTCAAGGCAACAGAGACCAAGTTCATATGCACAATGCAAGACCACAAGTAAAGTACATCAAGTATGATCAAGTCCAAATTCATCAGTGAAGTCATAATGAAACTGCAGTGGACATGTATACAACAAAAGGAACAAGTCTCGAACACTATGCAGTGCACATGAAAGCAACAAGTAAAGTGAATCAAGTTCAGGTACACGAGCTAATGAAGACTGCATCATGATGCAAGGCCAGAGACTACAATATCAAGTGCAAGTACAACAGATCAAGTGACATGGTGAAGCGGTGCAAATGAGCAAGTGCAACAGTGAATAGAAACATGCACTTGCAACAGAAAGTCAATGAAAATGGAACACTTGTAACAGAGAATAGTACCAATGCATAAATGACATCACAGCAAACATGACAGCAGACCAAAGTGCAACAAGAATGTTGCAGTGATACAATGCAAGTTCATATGTACAGCAAGTTACAAGTGATGCCGAATCAAGGTGAACAAACGGTGATACATGAATAATGCAAGAACAAGCCAGCAGATACATGAATAATGTAAGCATGTTCGAAGTCGAAGATTTTAGTACAGAGTTGTGGATTGGTATACACGAAATCAAGTGTGTGTAAATTGGAAATTCAAAAATCAAAAACGTATCTTTGAAAAAGTCACAAACAAAAAAAGAGGAAAGTTTTTTTCTGCCGTATCGATCAAGTTGAAAACATATCAGGAAAGCCGTAAGCATCAAGTCACAGAACGCAAAAATTAGGAAAGTACGAGAAAATTCAAGTGTCTCGAATTCATATAAATACAATCCCAAAATCATCATCTGCTGTGTGAGAAAAAGGATCAAAACAAATCCAAATATAAACCCAAGTTCATCATCGGCATCGAGCGCGCAACAAGAACAAATGATAATTCAAGCAAATTAAACCAGCAAAAGCACAGATTACATACCGAAGCAACAAAGAAATCAATCAACAGAGGAGCAACGCAACCAGAGAATCAATCATAAGCGAAGCAGCGAGCCCGATCAACACAAGTCAGATCAAACAAAGAATAAAAGCACAAAGCCCCAATTTTCACAAGGGATCGCATCCCTAATTTAGTGGCAAAGGGGATCGGCCGTCATTATTTTCACAAGCCAAAAGAAGTGGATCGGGTTAAAGAATAAAAGGGCCGGCTTTATTATTATAAAGGGGATTTAGTTTAGGGTTTATTTTAAAAGGGTTTTTTGTTTAATTTGTTTTGATTTTTATTTGAGCAAAAATTATGGAGTCAAGTTTGTATTTTAATTTTTGCTCCTGCTTTTATTTTTGAAATCTGTTTTTTTCTTTTCAAGTCAAAGTATTGGTAAATCACCACCTAGGTTGTAGGTAGTGTCAGATTGTCTAGTTAGAATTAGTTCATGAGGAGGATGTGCGAGTTTGCAAAACTCTATAGGCGGGAGCAAGGGTTTGCGAGTTTGCAAAATTCTATAGGCGGGAGCGGGGGTGCGAGTCTATTAGAGTGTTTGTAAGCGAAGCAGGGTTTGCGAGTCTGTTAGAGTGTTTGTAAGCGGGATACCGTTTAATTCTAATAGAAATATGGGAATGCAGCAGTAGGCAAGGGTTGCCAAAGCTGGGTAAATTTTGTGTGTGATTTACTTTTCAGCATATTTATTTCTGCAGTTTGTTTCTGTGTTTAAATAGAGAAAATTTGCTATAACCCTATTCACCCCCCTCCCCCTCTAGGGTTAATCTAGATCCTATGGCCCTTGGTCTTGAGTAAGGCGGTGGCACTATCCAGTTTACAGTGCATGCATGTTATATCATTGTCCATAGCACTCCTTTGGTTTGTGATTTCATTGCGGCCTTGACTCTGCATATATTCACTAATGTTGTCACTGCACTCTTGTACATTGTCTTGTACATTGAGTTGAATCCAGCTTAAATGCTCGGGTTTGACTTTGTGCTCATGTTGTGATTTTATTCGTATTGCATCTGAGTTGAACCTGACTTTTCCTTGGGTTTGACCTTGTGCTCGTTTATGAAATTTCTATTGAGCTTTTGTGTACATCATCACTGTAGTGGCAAGGCAGTGCACGCAAGCGTGTACTGCAGCCACACGGTATTGAGTTTTTGCGAACATCATCCCTGTAGTGGCAAGGCAGTGCACGCAAGCGTGAACTGTAGCCATACGGTATTGTTTTTATAGATATCCTATTTTGTTTTGATTTACTGATCTTTTGCATATTCCATATGCTGTAGTGGCGAGGCAGTACACGCGTACGTGTACTGCAGCCCTACCCGAATTCTCATTTTAATTGATATTTCAATATTTTGTGTCGTATCCTGATTTGGTTTAATTTGATGGTTTTATTGGTATCTAATTATCTTTTTGATAATTAGATTATGAGTTTCTAATTATTTATTCAATAATTAGAATTTGTCGTTAAGTGCCGTTTCGGCAATTCTGTTGTTATCTAAATTATCTTCATTAATAATCTTTTAAATTATCTTCATCTATAATCTTTTAATTTATTTTCGTTGATAGTTTGGATTTGCTGATTTGTTGTTTAACACTGTTACGTGTTATATTTATCGTTATCCGATTTCTTTATAAGGATCGGATAGACGAGATTTATTGTGACTGTCGTCTAATTGCTATTTAATTATTATTGCTTCTGTGCGCTAATAACTGAGTTTGAATTAGACTGACCCGTGTATTATTTTCTTTTGAATTTAATACTCGGGTCAGACCGAGTATTTACAGGTTGTTGATATCTTACTTTGGGTTGCTGCTAGAGCTATGAAGTTTTTTTCATACTTTTTGGAGTAGTCGTTGTCTTAGTATAGGATGTTGTATATTCATGTATATTATTTACGATAATGTACTTGTATATGTAACTTTCAGAGTCGACAGTTGTAGTTGTATCATATGTATTGTATCACATGTATTGTAATTGACATCGGTTATTATATATATGAGACTTTCTGTTTTATCTGTGTTCCGCATTTATATTATCTGTGTTATTATTATATTTATTGTCCTAAACCATTATGAACCATCGTAGTTCGTTTTATATTGGAATTGGGTATGTCGATGGGAGTAAATAAATAAGAGATGAAAAATTAAAAATATATACCACTCCTATCGAAATAACCAATACTAATGTAAGGCCTAACTACGGATGGCCGCTCCTATCCAGCCTTATTCTTCGTAATAACAGACAGTATTTCTTTTAATACCCTTTGTTATTGTGAGCATAGAGGTGGGGCGTCACAGAATGTTTCCATGATTTCAAGTGTACGATTTTGTAATGTTATTATTTTCAAAGTATAATGATGTCAAGTAGTTTGGGTTTCGAAAAAGTTATAACTTTGAAAGTATTATGATTTTTTTTAAAGTGAATATATGTTTGAAATGGAAATGATAAACTATTTTGATTTGAATATATTTTTGAAATAAAAATGGATTTGGTTTTGAAGTATAATCTATTATGAAATGAATATAGTTTTGAAATGAATGATTTGATTTTTGAAGTATAACCTATTTTGGAATGACCACAACGTTATAATAACGTTTGGTTGTTAAAGAGACTGGGATCAGAAGTTGTCATACTCTCTGCCAACTCCAAAAACCACTTTAACAACTGTGTAAGCAGTGGAGATTCCAAAATGAAGTAGGATGGTGGCGTCGTTCTTGAGGGATATTATGTGGACCCTACTCCCGTGAGTTGGCATAAGGTGGCTAAAAAAGGAGTAATCTCGGGCCAAAAGGGGTAGCTCCTCTGGTCGGATGCACTTCTTCGATACAATAATCTTACTTGTGGTTGATTGATGGCCATCCTCCGATTTTGATTTGAGAGTTTGTTCCAAGGTGGATGTATGTGGCTGCTACGTTACCACCAGCCCATGTGCGTAATTGGTATATCTACCCTGACATTGCCTCGTGTGTCGTGTCACCTACCATAGCGAGCCTTACTATGAGTTTCTATTTGTGTCGTACCTATGGAGTATCTTCTCATAGTCTCCCGATCAGGAGATATGCAGGTACTGTATAGACTGCTGGCACTATTACGTGTTAAGGACTATATGGGTAACCCCTTAATGCTATTTTAAAGTAAGTTTATTTTACGGTAGACATTATTATAATCGCGCAATATTACTACATAGTAAATAGTTTAACGGATCCTTAAAGGATGGACGGTCCCAAGCATCCTTTAAGTTACTGATGCATTTTGTTACTATTCACTTGAGTTGATTTACAGTTCATAAGTATTTATGTCCTGACTCGAGTGTTTTGTGTTTTGCTTTACGCTCGAGTCAGACCGAGTGATTCAGCATTCATGACTCACCTTCAGAGTTGGAGCTTTGCTTGTAGATTCAACCATCTATTTTGCTTTCAGTATCCAATGATTTCAGTGATGTATTCTGATTTGTACCTGATGTATCTTATCTTGTTACTCTTTTGTTGTATCTTGTTTAACTCAGATGTATCTTATTTTTATATAGTGGCTTCATGAACTACTATCTCTTTTAATTCCGTTGCATTATTAAATACTCTGTGTCTGTGATCTATGACATTTTATTTACTGTATATTCTGATATTTGCCAAATTTTATCTATAACGCGGTATTTTGAGCAATTCAAGTCTGACATGTGCGGATGCAAATGGTTGAAAATATCGGGTCGTTACAGTATCATTGTTGTATCAATTGTTGTATATCAATAAATTCTTTCTGTTTCTGCTGTGTTGTTTTTAGCTAATGTGTTATAAGCTCCGATGAATCAGATTTCAATGTTTGAATCTGCAGCATTCGAATACGGGTGATGTATGGATGTAGATGTTTGTGCCAAAATTGGCCACAAACCCCAAGTATCGTGAAAGCACCAAACTATGAATATAGATCAGCAATATCCCAAACACAAATCTCAGATCTAAGCAATAATAAGTACAGCAATTCAGAAATAACAATCAAAAACACAAGATTTATAGTGGTTCGGCTATCTTCGGCCTATGTCCACTTCAAAGTTTTATCTTTTATTGATTATCCTTGCTGGTTACAGATGATTACAGCGATTACAATGAAGTAATTTGAGTACTACAGCGATGTTAAGGTGTAGACTTGAATCCGGCAGAGTCTGGACGTTGAATAGCCAAAAAGATCCTTTTTCTATAGGCTTTAGGGGGCTATTTATAGACGTAGGAGGCTGATATCGTGCTCAAACTTCGGGAGACTCCTTCTGGCACGTGAGTGGGCCCACGCGACCGATCCCACCAAGTTTCGACTCGATCTGTGATCGACACGAATCAATTTTGCATCGATCAGAAATTGATCCAATCGAGCTGAAACTTGGCAGGAATGTTCTTTGGCTTGTACGTAAGCTCCTGAAAATTTCGTAGCATTTGGACTTGTAGATCTCTAGATATGATCAATACGAATTGTGGCTTCTCAATGTCGTTCGGTTCGCACTGATCAATTCGTATCGATGTCCCTCTGCGTCAATCCCCAGCACGTGCGCATCGATGACATGGCACTACTTCCAAGGCTCGATCCAGTTTCCTCGCCATTTTGAACGCTTCCTCCCTTGAATCGTGGTCGATCTTTGCAAGCATCCACGCTTCACGCTCGTTCGTGTCCACTGCTTTGACATTATGTTCATACTCAATTGCTCGCATCGATACTCCATGTTCTTTTTCATATCGATTCAAGGAATGTGTTTCGCATTGATCTATGAGTCGACCGATACGAAATGGTGAATTATTGAACGATACAAAAAGCGCACGAAGGGACAACAGATGGGTACGAAACTAGACATAATGATGGGTATGAACGAAGCCTTACCTCATGGATACGAGCGAGGCTTTACCTGATGGATACGAACAAAGCCTTACCTGATGGATACGAACTCCGATAGCCTCCCATGGATACGAAAGTGCCAAATCCTTCTACTATCGATATGAGAGCATCGATTCGAGATATGCCACCTCTTTCCATCCTGACCGATATGAAACCATTGTGTCGAGTCCATGTTGATCGATAAGAATAGTATCGATTCGAAGTTTATTGTCGTGATCTGACTTGATCGACACGAACATACTGTTCGCATCCATGGGTATCAATACGAAACCGATAGATACGAACAGTATCGATACCAGACCAGCCACCTTTAACATTGATCCATCCATACCTTGAACAGATGAACTACGTTTAACCTGAAATTTGAAATGTAGTTTCCCCTAGCCTTGATCATCATCTCCAATCGATTTCGTCCTGATCGAAGCTCGGCCAAATTTTAACGACATCGATTGCAGCCTTGTTTCCAATCGATCTCCAATCCTGATATCCATTCTTCCTTGCCAATTTTTTGATATTCCAGCCTTGACCAAAAGGTGGGATAATATTTTCCCCCTAAAACATGCCTTGTGATAATAAGGCGTGTTTTGAATAGTTTCGAATCCGACATCCGAAGTCCATAGCTATATCATTAGAGTACGTCATCCTTGACTGCTCCGAGTCGATGCCCAATTCCGAATCCGATAACCAAAACCTTAGCCAATTCCATATCCATTCAAACTCGACAACCGAGTCCTAATCCATCCTTATGTAATAACCAATATCCGAATCCAGGACCTCTCCGGGTCGATATCCAAATTCGTAACCTCTCCGGGTTCTTGCCAAGCACGATCCACACCTGATAACCATGGTCCAGTGTCCCTGGACGTTGAGCTACCCTCTCCGGGTTCTTTCCAAGCACAATCCACACCTGATGACCGTCGTCCAGTGTCCCTGGACGTTGAGCTTACCTCTCCAGGTTCTTCCCAAGCGCAGTCCACACTTGACGACCATGGTCCAGTGTCCCTGGAAGTCATAAAATGCCATGGCTTAAGTCCTAAGCCGAACCCTGGTCACTCCAGACCCTTGTCGAGCATAGCCCATACTCGGCAACCTGAAACAGTAGTCAATAATGTAGGGCCTAATCCTAGGCTGGATCCTGGTCTCTCCGGACCCTTGCTGAGCATAGTCCATACTCGGCTACCTGAATATGCCAATTCGCCATATGCAGACGAAGAGACTCACCCCTTGCCAGATATAATCCATACCTGACGTCCATTTACCAAAAACCAGATAAAAATCCAATAAAAATCCAATCAAAATCCAATCCGAAATACAAATCAAATCAGAAATCCAAACCAGTATCCAAAAAAACAATCATCCAAATGAGAATCCAAACCAGAAACCAAACAAAACCAGGAGTACAAACCAAACTCCAAAACAAGACCAGAAAAACAATTGCCCAATCCGAAAACAAAAAATAGATTTCACAAACTATGGCATTATGGTCTATCATCATTCAGAGCATGCCTAGGGGATATCTTCGTCCCCGTACATGTGTAAATGACTATGCCGCCAGTAGCTTGCTACTTATTTCATATTAACCTAGTCAATTGTTAACCAATCGACCATCATTCTTGGGCCTCACACTATCGTTGTTCGAGGTAGGCCGTGGTTGTTGCTGCTCCACCGCTGCATTCCGAGTCTCGACATATTGCCGCAACTGTCCACTCCTTACATGCTCCTCGATTATATCCTTCAAGTGCCTACAGCTGTTGGTATCGTTCCTGTCCAAATCGTGGAAGAGACAGTGCCTTCCTGATGCCCTTTCACGTTCAGAAGGTTCTCTCCTAGCTGGCCTTCGGCAGGGAGGGTGATTCCGGGTCTCCATGTATATCCGCTCCAGCATCTCGTTCAATCTTGTGTATATGGAAAACTTTGGATCCTTCCATCGCTTCCTAGCTTTTCCTGAATCATCATCCAGCTTCCTCTTCCCTTTATCTTTATCCGATCTGCCACAGGATGGTCCTCCATCTTCAGCTGCATTCACCTCCTTTAACTTTAAATCTGCACATGCATCCTCTTTTCGAAGGAATCTCTCAGTTTCGTGAAAGAATTCTCCAAGATCTCATGGTGGGTCCCGTATCAGAGATACTTTAAAATTTGAATCCTCTCCGACTCCTCAAACTGTTGCCATCAAAAACATCCATGGATCCGGCCGATTCACCGAAGCAACCGCCGCATTGAACTGAGTCAAGAAAGCTCTAAGTGACTCATCCATTCTCTGCTTTATTGACGTTAGCATCATCACGTTCTTCGGCCTCTTGATATGAACCCGAAATTGCCTCAAAAACCTATCCACCAACTCCGTCCATGTACTGATAGATCCTTCCTTCAGTTGCCTAAACCACATCGCGACTATATCTGACAAGTACAGAGGGAAACATCAGGCCATAACTTCCTCTGATGCCCCTAGCACTTCCATGTGTCTAGTGTATCTCATCAGATGATCTGTTGGATTAGCCTTGCCATTGTATACTTCCACGCTAGGTAGCTTGAAATCAGGCGAATTTCGAGCTATCCTGATTTCCCGTGTAAACAGACTCTTGTTCACTCCTTCCAAATCTCTATTGGTCAGACCTCCACGCATAGTTCTCCTAATAATCTTAGCTAATCTAGCATTATCTGTCAAAGTTTGCCCCCCATGCCCCCGAGGGAATTCTGGCACATACTCCTCATGCGGTTCGTTAACTTTAGTGCTCGCTCTAGCCTGTTGAGCTCCATCTAAAGGTCTTCCAGTGTCAAATCCTACGGGCCTGCCCCCAAGCCTTTATTGATTTCCCTTTGGTTTTGTATTCTGTCCTCCATTGGGTTCCGCGACCCTATCCTTGTTCCACATTCGCAGTCACTGTAGTCGGTCTAAGGTTTTGTGTTCCTGTAGCTCTTATCTGTTCAAAGAAAGTCTGCATCATGTCCTATTGACTCTTCAACAATCTCTCATGCAATGAATTGGCCATAGCCTCCATTTCATCCCTAGTAATGTAGATCGAATCTTGTCCTTCTCCAGCTCCGGAGGATGCTTCTTGACTTCCTTCTTGTTGGCTTCTCTCAGCTCTCTGTCTTTTTCTTGTCTGTCGAGTCATTGTCTTTCAAATCTAAACTCTTCACACCTTTTAAATCTGAACTTCAATCCGATGTAGCGGGTGCTAGTCCTTCTCAGTGAAAGCACCAAAGTGTTTGCGCCAAAATTGGTCACAAACCCCAAGTATCATGAAAGCACCAAACTATGAATATATATCAACAATATCCCAAACACAAATCTCATATCTAAGCAATACTAAGTACAATAATTCAGAAATAACAATCAGAAACACAAGATTTAGTGGTTTGGTTATCTCTGGCCTACGTCCACTTTAAAGTTTTATCTTTTATTGATTATCCTTGCTAGTTACAGATGATTACAGCGATTACAATGAAGTGATTTGAGTACAACAGCGATGGTAAGGTGTACAATTGAAACCGGCAGAGTCTGGACGTTGAATAGCCAAAAAGATCCTTTTTTTGTAGGCTTCTAAGAGGCTATTTATACACGTAGGAGGCTGATATCGCGCTCAAACTTCGGGAGCCTCCTTCTGACACGTGAGTGGGCCCATGCGAACGATGCCACCAAGTTTCGACTCGATCTGTGATCGATACGAATCAATTTCGCATCGATCAGAAATTGATCCAGTTGAGCTGAAACTTGGCAGGAATGTTCTTTGGCTTGTAGGTAAGCTCCTGTGAAAATTTCGTAGCATTTGGACTTGTAGAACTCAAGATATGATCAATACGAATTGTGGCTTCTCAATGCCGTATGGTTCACACTAATCAATTCCTATCGATGTCCCTCCGCGTCAATCCCCAGCATGCGCGCATCGATGGTGTAGTGTTACTTCCAAGGCTCGATCCAGTTTCGCCGTTTTGAACGCTTCCTCCCTGGAATCATGGTCGATTTTTTCGCGCATCCATGCTTCACGCTCGTTCGTGTCCACTGCTTCGCCATTACGTTCGTACTCAATTGCTCGCATCGATACTCCATGTTCTTTTTCATATCGATTCCAGGAATGTGTTTTGCATTGATCTATGAGTCGACCGATACGAAATGGTGAATTATTGATCAATACAAAAAGTTCACAAAGGGCCAACAGATAGGTAAGAAACTAGACACAATGATGGATACGAACGAAGCCTTACCTGATGGATACGAGCGAGGCTTTAGCTGATGGATACGAACAAAGCCTTACCTGATGGATACGAACTCCGATAGCCTCCCATGGATACGAAAGTGCCAAATCCTTCTACTATCGATACGACAACATCGATTAGATCTTTCCATCCTGACCAATACGAAACCATTTTGTCGAGTCCATGTTGATCGATACGAATAGTATCGATTCGAAGTCTACTGTCGTAATCTGACTTGATCGACACGAACGTACTGTTCGCATCCTTGGGTATCAATACGAAACCGATGGATACGAACAGTATCGATACCAGACCAGCCACCTTTAACATTGATCCATCCATACCTTGAACAATGAACTCCGTTTAACCTGAAGTTTGAAATGTAGCTTCCCCTAGCCTTGATCATCATCTCCAATCGATTCCGTCCTGATCGGAGCTCGGCTAAATTTTAATGACATCGATTGCAGCCTTATTTCCAATCGATCTCCAATCCTGATAACCATTCTTCCTTGCCAATTTGTTGATATTCCAGCCTTGACCAAAAGGTGGGATAACAGTCGAGTTTCAAGCATATGAATCCGGGTCGTTACAAAGTAGACGTATTCCAAATATCAAATTTTTATTTCAAAATTTAATTATTTAAAATTTCACAAAATTTCAGTTAATTACGGTATTTAAAACCAGTAAAATTTATGGGTCGTTACAAAGCTAGTGGATTATTTAGGTACAGAAACATTTTTCTTTCAAGGGTGATACATAAATTATCAAGTGTATCCTATGCTCAACAGCCTTAGATAATTTCTTAATAGATTATCCATACAGCATCAAAAAGCTAAAAGTGTCCTTTCCCAAATATCCCATAAGCCAAGTAACATAGAACTTTTAATATTATTTTGGTTTATGCCATTAGTTTCTTTTCACATTATATACCTTTTATTTATGTTCAGTTTCCATTTATATTAAGTCACTGTTCTTATAAATTTCATTCAGATACTTATATAATATATTTACATTCAATTATTTAGGACATTAATAAATCAATTCTCAAATTATTATATAAGTTTCTTTGCAAATTTCATTCACATTTATTATTTACTCGTATAACTTGTAACTTCCATTAAATACTAGTATTCACTAGTAAATAAACTCATACTTAATTTTTCTATTTTTACATTCACATTCATTGTTTATCTAGCTTGTTTTCAATTTAATATTTATATTCATTAGTGAATTAATTTAACTTAAGTTTTGTAACGACCCAGAATTTTTATTAATTAAAATATGAATATTTAATTAATTTTAAATATTTAAAAGTGAATTTATAAGTCAAATAAATTTTTATTTGAATTTTTGGATTTAATTGAATAATTAAATCGATAATTTAATATGTTAAATTATGGAAATAATTGAAAATTGAGTTAAATATGATTGAAAATGATTTGTAAAATTTTATTTTATCATATGGAAGTTAGAATGATATTTTAGAACTTTTAAAATCGAATTAAAAGTTTATTTGTGAAAATTGAATATTTTAATATTTAAATCGACTAGTGAAAATAGCCAATTTTTGAACAGTCTCAGAATTGAACGAAACCAATTCCATTGGATCCGTAATAGTTAGTTATTACCGGATTTCAAATTTCGTGTCAATCGGAGTTACCGTTTGATCGTGGCAGCTCGAAACGCATCGATTTATTTTTAATTTAAATTTGGCGAGCTAAAATAGCCATTTTTCAAAAAGTCTCGGATTTCGACGAAACCAGTTTCATCGGATCCGTAATGTGATATTATTGTAAGGTTTCAAATTTCAAGTCAATTGGATTTACCGTTTGTCCCTTACAAATTAAAACGCCTAGAAATCGACTTAAATCGGTTTAATTCAAATTGAGCGTTTACAGCCATAACTCGCACATACTTCCGAATTAGCTTCCGAAACCTGTTCCATTGTGTCCGGAACGCGGGGTAAACCCTAGAAACGCTGGTTACGGCACGTAAATCGGAGTTCGGAATTTCCGGGATGAATAGTGTTCGAATTTTTCCTATAAATAGCCCCCCACATAATAAAAAAAAAAGGAAATTGTAACCCTAGCCGCCACTATCAGGATGAAGGGCCGAAAATCACTCCACTTCTTCCCTTGATAACTTCAAATCCGTTTACATTTACAAGAAACGTTCAACATGAAAGATGTAGAGGGCAACGAGACGAAGAGATTCAACGGTGGAGATCGTGTTTGGAGCGACGATGGGGGAGTTAGGGGGTTGCGTGCGTGCCGTGTATATCTTCGTGCACGCGCATCACGAGGCAGCCGAGCATCATGGGGTTGAGGCCGAGCGTGGTGTTGACGAAGGGCTTTGTATTGGTGCTATTTGATCGAAGTATCGTCGAGTATAAGAGGTGAAAAATTTAACCCTAATTTGCTAGATTGGGTTCGGCTATGGGGGGGTTCACGCGTACGAAGAAGGAGATGGGGGAGAAGCATATGCGCGGCCTGGATCTCCTCAACATGAAATCAACGGCTGAGATTAGCTTAGGGTATAATAAAAATAAAGTTGTAAATTATATTTAATGAATTCGTGTACAAACTTCAAATATTCATAACTTTTTCATACGAGGTCGAAAAAATGCGAAACCAGTTGCGTTGGAATCGTATGGACGAGCACTACGCGATGGAGTTGGTTTGGAGTCGTTTGGAGTTAGTGAGAATTTTGGGTAAAATTAAACGTCCGTTTAATTTTATTCGAAATAAATCACTAAAACGGAAATAAAACCAAGGTGAGAACTTCTCACTCAATCGAATCAGTTTCGATTTTATTTTAAATAGTTAGATTTAAAATATTTGAATGCATGTTTGAATGTTGATTGATATCCATTGATTGTTAAAAATAGACATTATACGCCGTTAGTAAGCGGATGTTATTTAATAAAAACATATACCGCGAATATTTCATAAACAGTGAAATTGGTATTATATATAATATCAATATATATATTGGCATATGTATATATTGCAGTTGTTGATTCCCCGCATTTTTTAGCGGATGAGACCCTATTACGCCGTTATTAAGCGGATAATATTAAATAAGAACATATACCGCGATAATTTCGTACTGGAGCGAAATTGGTATTGTGCTAATGTTTTTGGATGCAGGAAAACAGGTTGGAGGGATCCAACTGGATTCCTCAACAGTTTTTATTTAATTTCAGATATTTTGATATTTGATGGATTATCATATCGATATATGATGTCGTTGTTGTCGTGATTGACTATTTGGTGTGTAGCATCATTGGACCCAGATTTTGGGATTTTAAAATGATTATAAAGTGATTTTTGAAAATATAAAATATTTTTGGAATTGATTCATTTTAAATAAATAAACGTTATAATTTTTAAAGTTATAAAAAATTATGATTTTTTTTAGAAAAATAGTTAAAAACTGATTTTTGAGAATATGATGCTATTGAGTTTATAAAATAGTTAAATCGAGATATTTTAGAATTATTGTGAAAAGTTTAAATATAGGATTTATGAAATTTAATTATTTTATGAATCAAAATGGTGAAATAATAAAGGAGATTTAAGACGTTTTAGAAGAATAATATAAATTGAATTATATTAAGAGATTTATAAATGGATATTTATAAATTGAAATATGGACATTATAAAACGAGTTTTTATAAGTGTTTGAATGAAGTGAAAATGAAATTCATTAATGAATGAAATTTATGGAATTATATAACGGTGAAGTTATAAATGGAAATTTTATAAACAGTAGGTTTATAAAATTTGTAAAGTTCAAAGGAACGATTTTTGCAAATAAATAAATTATAAGTGTTTGACTTATAATTTGGACTTTTGGTTTATAATTAAAATTATAAATCGAATAAGTTAATAAAGAGATTTATAAAAAGGAAGTTTTTATAAATAAATAGAAATGGAATTTATAAACGTTGTTTTATAAATTCGAAATGACTTATTTTGATAAGTAAATTGTTGAAACTTATTAATGGAGTTATATTCACATTTTTGACTGTGAATAATCCTTTGAATTAAATTGAATAGAAGTGATGAAATTGTTAACGAAGTTTATTCACATTTTTGAATAGTGAATAATATGTTAAAGAAATTGTTTTAGATATGATGTTTTAAATAGAATTAAAACTATCTAACGATGTTTTTAAAATGTGTTGAGATTCGAAACCATAGATTTCAACATTTATTGTTGAAATAGACGTTTTCGAGAAATAGAAGGAGATGATGGACTATAACACTGTTGTTATAGTAAATGATTTCCGAAAGGAAATGTTTTGCATAGTATTGGGATTTATATGTCTATTTTAATTTCGAATCCCTATACTAGTGATTTTGGGTTGTCGTAACGATGTTTTACGTAACATTCGTTTTGGCCCAAATAAATAT
The DNA here is from genome assembly GCA_030765085.1 of Allium cepa. Lineage (NCBI taxonomy): Eukaryota > Viridiplantae > Streptophyta > Magnoliopsida > Asparagales > Amaryllidaceae > Allium > Allium cepa. The sequence continues at coordinate 572,987,356 of CM060935.1, forward strand.
GTTTAAGTGAATGATTTCCTTAAAGAATGAAATATATACTTAATTTCGATTTAAGTATATTGAATATTTTCCAAGTGTTGAAAATAAATAAAATTTGTGAATTACTTATTAAATAAGTATGGAATTGTTTTCCAATATGAAGTGATATTTAGAATTTATCTTTTTGAAGATAAATTGAAAAGAAAATTGAAATGAATAATTGAAATCGAATATTCATTGATATTTTGGAATTATAAATTCACTAAGGAATTTATAAAGGAAGTGGAATCTGTTTAAAAATAAATATTGATTTATTTTTGAAGTATGAAATAATATATCTTGTAAAGATATTTTGGAAAATAAATAATTTAGAAAATTATTTGGAAACTGGTGATGTGTGCATATCAATTGATAGTTCAATAACCGACTATCAATATTTCCCTTTGAATGGGTATTTGATATGATTTGTTTGAATGCGAATGCTACACTTATTTTTGAATAAGCGCTCACTATTCGGGTTAACCGGGAAAGGACCATGGGGTCGTATAACCCATTCCGAATATGTGATACGTCGTTGTGAATTGCATTGAAGATCGTTGTTGAAGACCCGGTATTTGCGAGAGCGATAGGATGACCTGTCGATTTACTCTGCACCGAGTTGCTCCGGTATAGAGTTCTCCATATGTGATGGTGAATCCGATCAGGATTGTGAATATCCGGATTGCAAGGACTTCTTTGTAAGTGCCTTCGGTTTTGTTCGAGCCCGGAACAGACTTGTATGGATTGTATGTCTGACGTTACAAGTTGAGATATAAAGCCGATTTCTTTCAAATATATTTCTGTGGTGGCAGAGAATTTATTCTTTTAGCTTAACACCCTTCTCTGAGACGTACGAGCTCAGAGGTTATATAATTGAAGTTATCAGCGATATATTCCCAATTTGGTAATGTGACATGCTGAGTGTTGCTGAAATGATCATTGTGTTGATCATTGTGATAGGATCGTTTATTTGATCGTCTATCTTAGTGATCATTGTGTTGATCATTTGTTGACCCAAAGCATGGCTTTTGTATAAAGTATGTTTTTGTGGACGTGACTTCGTCGAACCTCACACCCCGGAAATGGTCAAAACAGGAAAGATGCAGCAAGGTTATGAGGGGTAGCACCCTTTAGGGTATGTACATTTCCTTCTGGATAGAGGTTGTATCATGGTATGGAGCCCAGATATTTAACCTATGTGGTTACTACGAATTTATTACTTTGTGGTTGTTGGTTTTCGGGATCCCGTGAGAAAGGTCGTTTACGATCGGGGAATGGCGTGCTCGTGTCAGTAGTTACCCAGTTAGGGGTAACCCGGCCTTGTGTTGGCAGAGTTCCGGTTTGGTTCTCGGGGATGTCTTTCCAGAGGCATTCTCATGTGGCAATGGGAAGTTCCTTGGCCTGACCATTTGTTGGAAATCCAATTCCCAATACGAAACTTGTACGGTTTTAGTTGTAGAACCTATCATTCACTTATGGTGGTCACCACTGTTTGGATGGTAGCTATAGTAGGCATAGTTCGAAATGTCTATGTTGGCTAAGATTTATATTCTACTTTCGAAATGAATTTCTTCTACACTATACACTAATAATAATATGAAATGTTCTTTTAAATGCGTATCAAGCATCTTTGACTATCATAAGGAGAAATCTCCTCCGATTCTGCGTTTGCATGTGTGTGTGTGCGGGAGGCCTTATGGTAGTCTCATTTTTAAAAGCATTGCGAATTGATTAAAAATATTCCTCTATTTTGATTTTAAAGATAAATAAACTGTTTTGAGTTCTCACACCAGTCACATGACTGACTTGGAGTTTATTGTTTTCCTTCCTAAACTCTGGGTGCCCACCAATTTCCATACGGGCAGTCAAGAGTTAGGTTTATCAGGATATTCTGGATATTCTGGAGTTGCTGGAGGCAAGCTGGATGGCATGGCGTATTACTTATATAGTATTTCTTTTTCCGCTGCACTATTTGTTGTTGTTGTACACTCTGATGATATGATGTAATGAAATGTGATGTAATGTAATAACTGATATGGTTCTTTGTTTAAAGATTATTCATTTATTATTATATGTTGTTCCGCTGCGAATTGTGAGATTCTGATGTTGTTCTGTTGTTTTCTGTTCCGTCCTATTTTCTTCTGTTTTTCTCTTTTCTATTCTCTTTTTCTTCTATTTTAAAATTTTCTATCTTCTTTTCTGTTTTCTCTCCTCCCTAATTTCTATTTTCTATTTTCTTTTCTCTCTTCTTCCCTCCTCTTCTTTTCTTAAATTCTTTTTAAAACCCATAACTATTCGGTTTTTCGGCAACGAAAAATCGCGTACGTTACAAGTTTCTTACTTTAAATTTACATTCATTTCTTCACATACAATGTCATTCATATTAAGTATATTTATGGGTCGTTTCAGCAATTTATTAAGTTAATAATACTTACTCAATAGTATTCACTTTTACTATTAATTATTAAGCGTTACAAAATATTAACTTAAGTTTATAACATTCCATGTACATCTTAGTTTCTTATTTATAGAAATAATTCCATTTGAAAACTTTCATTACTTAAGTTTTACCTGTATAATATTCTATCATATATTCCTATTTACATTACAACTTTTAAACACTTCAGTTAAGTTATATATATGTTTAAGAATGCAATTGAATGTTACACAAGTTTGTCTTATTAATTTAGTTAACAAACTGTTCAGTATTTACATGTTCTATTTTTTTAAATCTTTTGATTTGCAAATTACTAATTTAAAATTTTTACGTATATTTCATTAATCATCTAGCATCTAGTTTCTTATTTTTCATTTTAGAAGTTTCCAATTAATAAAATGGTTAAGATTTCCTTACGTTACAATAATTAAAATTCCTAATTTATGGAAAACTTAAGAACTAAATGTCGGGTTCCATTTCAAATCATTTAAGATAATACACACACACACACACATATATTCATAGCTTATATATCAAGTCGTATTTAGAAATTTAAAATTAAGATCGTCTTCCCACTATGAAACTCGAAAATGAACGCCGATGATGCATGCACTCCTCACCGAAATTATTTTCCAACGACAAGAGAGGGGAGTATTGGTCCTATTTCCTTTCAAATTCTTTTAAAACATCTCTTCAAATCACATTGAAATATTTATATCTAAAATAATTTTAATTAATAACAATACTACATTCCAAAATCTTTGAAAACTAATTTCAAACATCTTGGAACTCAAGTTCTCTCATTTTTAATTCATACTTACTTTATTTGTAAATTTTATTTTACAACCAATAAAAATTCACTTCCTAATAAACAAACATATTACACCTAACTATATCCATTTGTAAATATTCTTTTATATACAAAATATAATACTAGGTAAAATTACTTCATTTACCTATTTTTCAAAATAATATTGTGTCGGTCTGCCTTATCAAGTGTTCAGAAATCCCATCGATGCCATAGCGTCCAATGTATCAACCGGAATTTATACATACTATACAGAACAAATTAACACAATATAAAACATTTTTAAAACACTAACAAATAAGCTCTTTCATATGTATACGCTCAAACTCATTCTAGGCTATAAATATCCTATCTCTAACGAGTTAACCCCAAACATGCTAAGGTTTATCGCTAAACCAAAGCTCTGTTACCAAATGTAACGTCCTACCTTTTTGGATAGTTTAAGTTGACAGCCAACCACAAAGCAATAGATATGGTATCAAAGAAGCATGTCCGATCGGAGAAGCGACCTCACTTGGCCCAGGTGAAGCTCTAGTTTTAGCCATATCAAGCTTACCCGAGGGGGTCAGAGCTACGTTAATACCTCATATCAGAATTGTTCGCCAAACCGTCCTGCTTCATTGTGGATTCTCCACCATGTGCATGGTTGTTAAAGTGGTTTTGGTATTGACAGAGAGTATGACGATATCTGATCCCAGTCTTTTTAACAACCAAACGCTTATTTCACACCAGTAGGTTCCTTTACATTTCCAAAATCAATTCATATTGATATCAAAATATCGCATTCAATTTAAAACCATATCACTTCGAAATCATATTCGCTTCTGAAATAATATTCATTATATTATATTCATTACAAAATAACCCTTATTTTAAAACCATCATATTTACGCAAAACTTTTCGTTTCATTAGAAATTATCATTTCAAATCCCTATGTAAGCTATATCATTCATTTAACCATTTTTCTTTCAAATCAAGGATTTAAATATAATAGTTCAACCTTGCACCGTTTTAAATTTTAGAAAACAGTTTAGGTAGTTTTTGAAATAGTTTAAATAATTTAAAGTACTTTAAAATAGTTTAAATGGTTTAAATATATTAAAATACTTTTAAATATTTAAATTAGATTAAAATAGTTTAAATAAATTAAAATAGATGAAATAGTTTAAATAGATTAAATAGATTAAAGTAGATTAAAATAGTTTAAATAGATTAAAATAGATTGAACTGGTTTAAAATAGATTAAAATATATTAGAATGGTTTAAAAAATAGTTTAAAATAGATTAAATATAGTTTTATAGTGTAATATAAAATGGTTTGATTATTGAAATGGTTTATCTAGCAAATAATTTGAAAATCTAAATAAATCTGTATTTAAAGCAATATATCTTTAAACAGTTTATATTAAAATAATCATTTTAGAAGTAATATCACATTAAACTGTTTCTTCCATTTCGACAAATCTGGACTATATCCAGATTTCCAATAAACAAAACTCCATTTTTTTCAATTCAATTTCCCAATAAAACAAATTATATCGATTTCAAGTCCATGTTTGAAATACAAATTCCAAACCACTTCAAATTTTATAGATTTCAAAATTTAATGTTCAGATGTTGCAATAACTCAAATTTTGAAAAATTACATTTAACTTTCAAAATTCAACTTTAAGATTTCAATTTAAATTCTTCAGACAATTCCTTTAAGCCAATTACATTCAACATTTAAAGCATGGATTTTCGAAAATAATCCCTTTATATAAACTAAATTTTATTAAAAAATATCATTTAACTGGATTCAAAAATTTAGGCTTTAAAATCATTTATTTTAACCAAATCCAGTGTCCATATATAATTTTCTATCCTACGGTCAAGTGATGTGGATATATATCATTTCACCCAACAATTTAAATATTATGGATATATATCATTTCAACCCGCAATCTTGAATTAAAATCAAAATCCATAAAATCACTCGAGTTTATCATTTCAACCCATACCGATTTTTCCCTCATCTATAAGATCATTCGGGTATGTATCATTTCAACCTATAGTGATTTTCCTAATAATAACTAAGGGAACTTGCATTATGACATCAACATATAAAATAAAAATAATATCCAATCATCTAAATATCAAAAATTAAACATCCATCACAATTATTGTCCAAATCAACCAATAATCACACAAATAAACTGGCAACAATTTAACGGGCATTTACTAGCATATAAATTCTATATAACTTAAATGGAAATTTAATTCAAATGACTCAAACTAAATTTAAATGAAAAATTTTAACAACCAAACAACAGTCAATGAATTCCTAATCTTATCATAAATTAAATTTAACTAACATAAGACAATTTAATAGTTGTAAGTGGGTTAAAACACTCACCTTTGATTTAAATCGATTTAAAATCCAATTTTATCCCAAAATTCAAACAGTCTCAAAATGCAGTCAAACAAGTTCCATAATGTCTGGAATTTCAATATGGTCGTATTGGAGAAAACCACGCATGAATCCATCTCATAGGCACATGTTATTAGCATTAGAAGTTATACGGTATATATATAATAATATAAATAGAATAATAAAATAAAACAAAAAACATGTCACCTTCAACTACGTGCTCAAGCACCCTAAAATCATCGCACGGCCTCCGTTAAACACGACCGCTGCACGCGCCTCAACCCCACTATCTCGATCTGACCTCGCTAACGACCACTACCGCCACCCTTATCTTGGCCGATTGTGGCAAATTTTGACACCATCGATGCGAAGTAAACCACTGGATCGACTTGCCTCAACCTCCTCTACATGCCCATGCTACCCGATCGAACCCTCGCCACAGATCCACCGTCCAAATCCAAAAACCTTATATTTACAGCCAGTGGTAAATCGTCCATTTTTTTCCAAATCATGATCCGAATCGAAAAACGAACTGCAAATCTTGATTGCGCCCTTCGAGGGCTTCGAAATGATATAAAATATAATGGGGTTTGGAGAGTTTAAATTTTGAAATTGGTTTCTAAAATTGATTTTGAATTTGTGAATTAGGTTCTCTGACTTAAGAAGAGAAGCAAGTGAGGAACAAAAAATTACGTACTGAAATAAAAAGGCTGCTAGGGTTAACCATTTCTATGGATAGAACGAATAAGAATTGAATGGAGGAATCAAAGTGACAACGCAACGCAAGCCCGATCTGTCTTCGAAACGAAAGTGGGTCATAACATATCGAAATATAGGTTTTCGATATTTTTAAATGCAGTGGAACAGATTTCAAATCCAAATTTAAAAGTATATAAAAGTTAGCTTCCAAAATCAGATAATATTCCATTTAATTCTACTAATCGAATTCTATACGTTTCGAGCTCGCACAGCCAAGAGACAAGTCCGATCGCTTCGACACTTGAAATCTTATGATAATTCACTGTTACAAATCCGATGAAACTAGTTTCGTTGAAATCCAAGATAGTGTCCAAAATAGCTATTTTCACGCTAATTAAATAAATTATTATTAAATTAAATTTAATCGTTTTCCATACTCAAATTAAATAGTTAACTGCTTTAATAACTTTTGGTTACCTAGAAATTTAAGATTTTTTGGAACAAATTTCCCATGTCAAATTTCAATATTTATATATATGTTGCACAAACTAACATCATTCCATTTCAATTGTAATAAATTCATTAATTAAAATTTAAATTCCAATAAATTCATTTATTTTGATTTACATCTTATGATTCAATAATTACTACTTTATGAATATAATTAACATTGGTTTACATTTATTACATCAATAGTCTACAGTTATCATATTTTACCAAATTAATTGCAATATCATCAATAGCAACGTGGTTTGCGATATTTTATGTAAAGAACCGTAAATCCGTACTCCTTGAACAGATACTAATCTCCAGTGATTAATTCAAGATGAACGGAAATACGAACCCTTATGGTTGAAGAAGAAAAAAAATAGAAGAAGAGAGAAAGAAAAAGAAAACAACAGGAACATAACAGAATCTCACAATCGCAGTGGAACAACATATAATATATAAATGAATAATCTTTAAACAAAGAACTATATCAGTTATTACATTACATCATATTACATTACATCATCAGAGTGTACAACAACAAACAACAACAAACAGCGGAAAACAAATACTATATATTACTAATACGCCATGCCATCCACCTAGCCTCCTGCAACATCTGAATTCTAGAATATCCTGATAACCTGACTCTTGACTGCTCGTGTGGAAATTGGTGGGCACCTAGAGTTTAGGAAGGAAAACAATAAACTCCGAGTCAGTCATGGGACTGGTGTGAGAATTAAAGCAGTTTATCTTTATAACAAAGAATAGGATAATTTTAAAATAGATTCGCAATGCTTTTTAGAAAATGAGACTACCATAAGGTCTCCCGCACGCACACACAATGCAAACGCAGAATCGGAGGAGATTTCTCCTTATGATAGTCAAAGATGCTTGATACGCATTAAAAAGAAACATTTGATATTATTACTAGTGCATAGTGTAGGAAAAATCATTTCGAAAGTAAAGATATAAATCTTAGCCAACATACGACCATTATCGTATGCCTACTATAGCTACCATGTTCAATAGCAGGTTACCGCCACATTCCATGGCAGGTTATACAACTAAAACCGTACAGGATCGTATTGTTTCTTTGGATTACCAACAAATGGTCAGGCCAAGGAACTTCCTATTGCCACATGGGTACGCCTCTGGAAAGACGACCCGAGAACCGAACCGGATCTCTGCCAACACAAGGCCGGGTTACCCCTAACTGGGTAACTACTGACACGAATATGTCATCCCCCGATCGTAACCGATCTATATCCGAGGATCCTCGATTTCCAACAACCACAAAGCAATAAATTTGCAGCAACAACATAGGTTAAGTATCTGGGCTCCATACCATGATACCACCTCTATCCAGAAGGAATCACGTACACTAAAGGGGCGCTACCCCCTAATAACCTTGCTGCATCCTTCCTGTTTTGACCATTTCCGGGGTGTGAGGTCCGACGAAGTCTCGTACACAAAGCCACGCTTTATATAAAAGCTGTGCTTTGATCATCAAATGCTCAACAGCACTTCGTATGCCACACTACCAATTTGGGAATGTATCACTAGTAACCATCAACTACATAACCTCTAAGGGTGTTAAGCTAAGAGAATAAATTCTCCGCCACCAACAGAAATATATTTGATAGAAACCAGCTTTACATCTCAAACTGTAACGTCAGACACACATCCACACAAGTCCGTTCCGGGATCAAACGGAACCGAAGGCACTTCCAAAGAAGTCCTTGCAATCCGGATATTCACTAATCACGACCGGATTTCCCATCACAGAGCCGACGCAGAAACATTCGACGGTAATCCTTCCATTTTCACAAATATCCGGTCTTCAACACCGGTCATCAAATGCAATCCATAACGACGTATCGCATATTCGGAATGGGTTATACGACCCCAAGGTCCTTTCCCGGCTAACCCGAATAGTGAGCGCTTATTCAAAAATAAGTGTGGCATTCAAATTCAAGCAAATCACAACAAATACCTATTTAAAGATAAATATTGATAGTCAGATTATTTAACTATCAATAAGCGTGTTCAACATCACCAAATTCCAAATAATTTCTCAAATTATTTACTTTCCAAAATATCTTTACTAGATATATAATTTCCACACTTCAACCTTTTGAAAACAAATTTTCAAATCACTTTTCACCTTTACCACTTTTGAAAATAAATTTCAATCATTTTCCTTACGCGGAAATACTTTCATTTCAAAATGATTCATTTAAACCAATTAAATAAATCCTTACCGATTTACTTTATATTTACGTTCCAAACCCGTAAATTTATTCCCATACTTCAAAAGTAAATCAACGTTTATTTTTAAACAAATTCCTCTTTCTTTTATAAATTCCATAGTGAATTTACACTTCCAAAATATCTATGAATATACGATTTTCAAATCGATTTCTAATATTCATTTTCAATTTATCTTTAAAAGATAAATCTCAAAATATTCACTTCCTATTGGAAAACATTTCCATACTTATTTAATAATAAGTAATTCACAAAACCATTTATTTTCAACACTTGGAAAATATTCAATATACTTATTTCACAGTTAAGTATAGTTTTCATTCTTTAAGGAAAACATTCACTTAAACACATTTATTTGGGCCAAAACTAATGTTGCGTAAAACATCGTTACGACGACCCAAAATCACTAGTATAGGGATTCGAAATTAAAATAGATATATAAATCCCAATACTATACAAAACATTTCCTTTCGGAAATCATTTACTATAACAACAGTGTTATAGTCCACCATTTCCTTATTTCTCGAAAACGTCTATTTCAACAATAAATGTTGAAATCTATGGTTTCGATTCATAATACATTTTAAAACATCTTTAAATCGTTTAATTCTATTTAAAACATCACTTCCCAAAATATATCCATTTTATTTAATAATATATTCACTGTCCAAAATCGTGAATATACTTCACTAACCAAATTCAATATTTTCTACACATTTTATTTCAAGGATAATTCGCTATCCGAAATCACGAATATATCTCCTTTAATAACCTTCTATATTAAATTTATCGAATTCAATTGATTGCGAACTTATGAACAATGTTTATAAATTTCATTTCTATTTATAAAAACTTCAATTATACAAAATCCCTTTTTATAAATCAATTCAATTTATAACTCAACTTTATACCCAAAATCTGATTTATAAGTTAATTATTTATAAATCTTTTGTTTTACAAAGTCTATTCATTTCATAACTTCACAATTTATAAATCTATAAATTTTTATTCACTTGTGAAATCCATTTATACTTCATTTTAACACTTAATAAAACTCATTTCACAATTCCTATATTTTTAATTTATAAATATTAATCTTAGAAATCTTTTATATAAACCGTTTATAATAATTCAAAAGTCTCAATTTAAATAAACTAACCCTTTTAATAATTTACAAAACGTTATTTAAAACTTATATAACTCCAAAATCATACTTAAGTACTATTTTCCAAAAATATAACTTTTATAACAATAAACTTATAACGTTTATTTATTTTAATAATTCAAAATTTAATAAAACGTATACTTTCAAAAATCACTTTAAAAATTCTTTTAAAAATCAAAAATCATTATTTTAAAACTTCAAAAATGAATCCAATGATGAAACAGCACCAAATAGTCAATCACGACATCCAAATATCATATATCGATATGATAATCAACAAATATCACAATATCTGTAAATAAATCAATATAATTGAGGAATCCAGTTGGATCCCTCCAACCTGTTTCCCTGCATCCAAGATGTTAGACAATACTAATTCCGTTCCAATACGGAATTATCGTGGTATATGGGATTTATAAATTATTATCCTCTTAATAGACGGCGCAATAGGGTCTCATCCGCTATATAATGCGGGAAATCAACTCCAAGTACATAAATAACACCAATTTCACTATACTGTGAAATATTCGCGGTATATGTTTTTAATAAATAACCTCTGCTTACTAACGGCGTATAATGTCTATTTTAACAATCAACAGACAATAATTTATCATCCAGACATACAATCAACAATTTTAAATATAACTATTTAAAATTTAAATCGAAACTATTCGATTGAGTGAGAAGTTTTCACCTTGATTTCAATTCTGTTCCAGCGTTTTATTTCGAATAAAATCAAACGTGCGTTTAATTTTATCCCAAATTTTCATTGACTCCAATCGATTCCAATCCAGCTCCATAGAGTAGTGTTCGTCCATACGAACGCAACGCAATTTGTTTCGTCCAAAACGGACCTCGTATGAAAGAGTTATAGCATTTTAAACTTTGAAAGAATTATAAAATTATAAATTTTACAAATTATTTTTAAATTTAAAACCCTATATCCATCATTGGCCGTTGATTTCGTGGCCTTAGATCCAGGCCGTGAATCGCTTCTCCTTTCTTCCTCCAGGTCGTAACACACGCGCAAAGACCCATCTTCACGTTCAAAAATTCGAACGTCGCTCCCCCCCCTGGTCGATCGGAAGTCGATAACGCATACCAATACGTTCGCCATCACACGCCACATCCCCGCCCTCAGCCGCGCCGAGCTCGGTGGTCCCCACGCATCGAAAAGGGCGCATAAACGGTAGGCGAATGTGGCACAAAACCTCCAACCACGGTTGATGATAGTCGATCTTAACCGTTGGATGCCTTCGTCTCGACGAGCCCGACATCTTTGTAGTTGAAAGTTTTCCTCAATTATTGATGGATTAAGAGATTTGGAGGAGAAAAGATTGATAAATTCCGGCCATCAAAACGAAACTGGCGGCTGAGTATAAAAATTAGGGCTTTGGAATTTTTGTGAAGAGGATGGTGCTTTTATAGAAAATATTTTCAATTTACTATTCGTCCGATTTTCCGAACTTCGAATCTCACGTGGTGACCTGGGTTTCTAGGGTTTATCCTGCATTCCGGACACAATGGAACATGTTTCGGAAGCTAATTCGATCGTATGTGCGAGTTACGGAAATAAACGGTCGATTTTAAATTAAATCGATAAATTAAATTTGTAGGCATTTTGGCTTGCCCCGGACAAACAGTAAATCCGATTGACACGAAATTTGAAACCTTACAATAATATCACATTACGGATCCGATGAAACTAGTTTCGTCGAAATCCGAGACTGTTTGAAAAATGACTATTTTTCAATCGATAATTAAATATTAAAATATTCAATTTTCACAAATTAACTCCAAATTCAATTTTAAAAGTTCTATAACATCACTATAACTTCAACATGATTAAATAAAATTTTACAAATCAATTTTAATCATATTTAACCCAATTTCCAATTATTTCTGTAATTTCAACTATTAAATTATCGATTTAATTATTGGACTAAATCCAATTATTCGAAAAATAAATTATTCGAGTTATAAATTTCACTTATTAATAATTAAAATTAATTAAATATTCGAATTTTAGTTAATATAAATTTTGGGTCGTTACATTTTATTTTGAAAAATATGATATATATTATTACTATTGATATTATTATTTATTTCTCCGAGATCTTACCATACAAAGGAGGATCCGTCGAAATTTTCCATAAATTTTGGACTTAGAAAACGTTTGTGAAATGTTTTTCAATTTTTTCCACTTGAATATAAAAGGGCTTAATTGTTATAAATTGATATATTTTATTAAAATTATTTAATCATGTAAATTAATTGTTTATACATTTAATATTTTAAATAAGATATATTGATTATATAAATTCCTTCTTTTCCCTTCTTTTTTCTTTTCGAGGACGAAAAGTTTTGAGTGCGGGAGAGTGCAACGACCCATAATTTTCGATAATTAAAAATAGTTAATTTAAATAGATTTTTATGATTTAGTATCGGTGGAAATATAAATTTGTGATATTAATGAAATAATAACTAAAACGAAATGTAATAATGTTAATTAAAGTTAGCCATTAACAATTTGGATGATATTCCAATTAATTGGACAGACTTAGATGTTATACTTGGTTATAAATTGATTACAAGGAAACAAATGTAAATATTGAACTAATTTGTGAAATAGTATATATTAATGGTAGTTGAATAAAATCAGTGTTATGTAACAATGGTAGATGATAACCTATTTATTTAGTCTGTTAAATTTAATTGGAAATAAATTATAATTAAATGAAATTAAATGCTACATTAATGTGAGTTAAGACAAATGCTGTAAATTGTGAATGTAATAAATGGAATAGAAATGTAATTATATTCATAAGGTAACAGTAGATTTAATAAAAGGGTGAAATCACAGTAAATAAATTAATTTGAGATTTTAAATTATAATAACATTGACAAAAATTCAATATATTGGAAATATAGTAGAAATAAAAGATGGAAATGGGAGAATATTAATGTAATGAAAGATAAACAAAATGTTAACTATGTAATTAGGGTAGTGATTGATTAAATATAAAGATTGAAATTAAATTTAGTCAATTTTTTGAATTTAAATTATAATAATTGGATTTATTGCAATTAAATGTGATCATATATGACGTTAAGGTAAATAAAGATGAAATTGAAAAATATTAGTACAATAAGATATAAACCATGATAATTATATCCATAAGATGATAAATGATTTAATAGTAGGATTGAAAATCAAATAAATGAATTTATTGGAAGTTTAATTTATAATTGCTGAATTTATTGAAATTGAAATTATATACTATAAATTGTGAAATATTCAATAATAAATTGGTATAGAAATTTGTGTTAAAGGATTATAAATTACCAAGTAATGTAAGGTGATAGAAATTGTAAAATATTAAATTTGAATTGGAAAGTGATTTAATTAATTTAATATTATTTTATTTAATTTACTTGAAATATAACCATTTTGGCAACCGTCTTGGATTTTGAGGAAATCAATTTCATCGAATCCGTAATAGTGAATTATTATAGGGTTTCAAGTTTCATAGCGATCAGACTTTCCGTTTGATCGTACGCACTCAAGACGCCAAGAAATAATTTAATTGAAATCAATTGAAATAAATTTGAAATAAGCTGATTTTAATATAACTTCTTCATACGACGGAACTAGGACATGAAACCCATTCACTTGAGTTTAAAAGTATTGGAAACGTCTATTTTGATATATGGGATGATCCCTTTTCATTCTGGAGACAGAACGTGCTTTTCGCATCGTTTATCGTTCAACGTGTAAAATCAATCTTGTCCATTCATTCTATTTTGATACCTATTTATAGCCTATTATAAATCCTAGCAGCCATTTAATTCTTTCTATTGTCTGTACGTGTATTTCTTTCTCATCTCCTCTTTCCAATAGCAGACAATCCAACTTTCAATTCCAAATTCAATTGCAAATCAAAATCAAATTAAAAATTCAAACTCTTCCAAACCTTATCGAATTTTATATCGTTGGAAAGATCTCGATGAATGGAACCTACTTTGTAACGACCCACCCTTTTGGATGGTTCAAATCAACAATAAACCACACATATCAGAATCAAACCATTCAAAAGGGAGGATTGTTAATGGGGTAAATAAGCAAAAAAAAGGAAAGAGAAAAACAAAATACAGAATCGCGCAGCGTAACGATAAAATATAATAATCAAATAAACAGTTCATGAAGCTGTTTTACAAATAACATTTGATTGCACTTTTAAAATTTCAAATCAGAGTTATACATATATCATAAATAACCAATAATGTAGCGGAACACAGAATGTAGTGGAATAATAAATAGCAATAATATACTGAATCTTCGTCTTCATTAACCAGAAATAGTCTTTAATGCTGAAAAACTCAGGCTGATCCGAGCACAAAGGAAGATAATACACTCGAGTCAGAACTAAAATTCTTATGCAAATTAAATCAAAAGTATATGAAATAAGGAATGCAGATAACTACATTTTTTGAAGGTTCAAATTTCTGGAAATGTTATTATTTCCATATTCAAAATAAAATTGATTTCACAATAGATCCATTCTAGTAAATTTCAAATTTACAGAACAATTCCCAGTTAAATTTCATAGTTTAGAGATTTGATTTATAAAAATGTTCCAAAGTTACAATATTCACTTTTTTGGAAACTTCCCAATGTTTCAAAATTTAATTTTTAAAACTTTCAAGTAAGGTAACCACAATTTACTTCCCAAAATCATTTTTATGGTTCAAATAGTAAATCTAAACATACTATTTTTCCTCTGATGTAAATACTTGAAATTCATGGGTTTTGCATCCTTATTCAGTGTGCAAATAATCAAAATGAAAATTTAAATAATTACAATGAACTATAGGGTGATAACAAGGATATATCAAATAAATGAACAAATATACATTCAAGCACAATCCATTCAACATTTAAATCAATCAATTCAACAAATCAACCAATTCAATAACATGTCACAGTAATTATTAGTCATCACATATTGGAATTTAGCTATTCAAATTAAATATTTATAAATATTCCAAACCAACAATCAAAAATTTATCACTATATGACCTGGTTTAGCTTGCAACAAAATTTTAGTATTTCGTGAGTGGGTTTAAACACTCACCTTTTGGATTTCCCTTGTCTAGTGGGATTTAAATCCTCTACTACTTCCTCCTTTTGATTTATTTCCTTGCTATCTTAATCTTTTTTTTTGGAATGTTTTGGAAGAGACAGAGAAGTTTGCATAGATCTGGATATGAAGTAAAGGATTTGAAAAAAGAAGAATGCTTGGAAAAGAAGAAGAAAATTTAAAGAGATGAAGAATTGAAAAAGAAAAGGAAGATTTGAAAAAGAAGAAGAAGTTTTGAAGAAGAATAAAAAAAGCATAAAAATGAAGCAAAAAAAAGAGAAGAAGAGATTTAAAAAAAAGGAATGAGGAAGGTGAAGCGCGAAAAGAAATGAGATGAAAATTTTATTTGGAAAAATGAAGCTACAGAAGATGAGATTAGAAATGAGGCTACAGGAATGAAGATGGAAAAAAATGAAAAGATGATAAGGTATATATAAACAAAATAGGAATTGAAATAAAGTAAAAATATGAATAGCCCTAAAATGTAGTATTGAAAGATGTAAACTAAAGGAATAAATATATCAATAAAGATAAAAATAAATCTTTCGTTTTAAAATGAAGCTTCAAGAATTTCGAATGAAAGGAAACTACAAGAATAATGATGCATAAGCGAAATAAACTTTTGAAACGGAAAATAGTAAATGCTAATTAGAGGGCATGCATATTAATTTGGATGTTCGCATTAAAAACGAAAAAACAGAAAAGGAAAAAACTTCAGGTAAAGCATTTAAAAAGAGCAAACAAATAAAGGAGAAACAAATGAAAAGAATGTGGAAATTATTAATTATAAATAAATCAAATGAAGCAACCATTAATTTATAAGAAATGAATGAGTAGTTTAATTATTAGACTACTTGAAAACGAGAAAAGAGAGATTGCAAGGTGGTAATAAATGTAAAGTAAATGAAGGGACCACCTATTTCCTATAAACAAACCTTTTGGGTCCACATTCCAAAACTTGCTCCAATTAATTTATATCAATAAACAAAATATACATATATTTACATTAGTAAATTCCATATTAAAACATTCGTTTTATGCTAATATATGTGCACACTACATTAACTCAATCAATCAATTAACAATCAACCAATCAATTAATCAAACATTCAATATATATTTATTTACGTTACTCAAACAAATTTTATTGATTAATGAATATATATCAACCTATGCACTATAAAAATGATTTACTTTACTTTTTAATTACTGCAATGGTCGCATTAATGCAACCCATTTACAAATTTTAACCATATGTAAAATGGAAAAATGAATATAAACTTATGTAATCAATGTACAACTGAAAAAAAAAAAGTAATTTCTAATTGATTCCACGATATTTACACAACCATGAACCCTCTGATATATTTAAAAGTTTGAATATTAATGTGCGTGTGTGTGTATATGTTATTCTAAAATTCAATTTTTAAAATCCAAAATCATTCTTGTTCAAAATGAAAGTTTTATTTTTATACGTCTCAAAACATGCAACAATTAATAACAAAAGAAATGAAGGGACCATATACATCGCACAACCTTTTTGAAATTCAATTTGTGAAACATAACCAAATTGACTTCATTAACTCAAATAATATTCAAATTTGTACGCATTTAATTTTTTTATCTATGCATAATAAATAAAATTACTTACCATAAAAATGAAAACGTTCAATTTGGTTTTCCCAAAATGATCTTTTATTTCCATTAAAACATCCTTTCAGTTTAACACAAAAGATGCGTTTCTTTTATTAAATCTATTAATTGCAGTCAACGTTTTCTTCCCTTCTCATTGAAATATTTCAATTATATTAATTACAGTTACTTATAAAGCTAAATTTCAAAACAGACAACTAAAATGGATGAAAAATAGAATAATTATTTCCTTTAGTCATTTAAGCACATTTACAAATTTGTTGCTTATACAGTAGAGAAATAAATAACTTGCTTAAATAAATTATTTTTCAACTCTTGTAATCCATCTATATGCTAAAACACAGTTCAAATATATTTATATTTCTTCCTTTAAATCAATCATTCTATTCTTTATTTTAATGAAATTAAAACTACATTCACAAATGAAAGATCCATTTCATTTGATAATAAATGTTCTTTTCATTAAACCAACTTATATTTAAAGATTATCCCATTAAAGAGTCACAGAAATAATACTTCGTACAACCACATCATTTCTTTATCAATTAATTTCATATTATCATTATATTTGTACCAAATTTAAGTGCTTACAATTTGAACGTAATATTTCTCAATGAAATTCTCATTATATTTTTAACATAAAACATATGTTGCACATATCGTTAATTAATTACCCTTTACTTCTATCTCTTATTAATGGCAAGATATAACTACTATTACTTACAATGATTAAATCTCAAAACATACCCTAATACATGGAAGATAATTAATCCAATCGTTTCCTTTGAAATCCAATTTCCTATGTTAAACCCAATATCTATATACTAATTTAATTCCATCATTTAATTACAAATATAATAAAACCTGTTCATTATATATTTAAATTTCAAAAAAATCCTTTTATTTTGAATTACATTCTTATTATTAAATCAACTATTCCCTTATGCAATTGATTGACATAAGTTTTACACTCACCACTCAACAGTTAACGTTTCTTCTTATATCAATTGTAATATTTTAATTACGTTAATTCTCCATTAATTACCAAATAAATTTCTAACCGATTTAATAATAAGAAAATAAATGAAACAATGGTTATACGTTAATAATATATATCTATTAACTTATTCTTTACAAACAAAGGTTAATAAATTTACGTACAAAATAATTGATTTCATACTCCATATTAAAACCAATTGCAATTAATAACATAAGATTACATCAATTTATACATCATTTATTCTATTCCTTATTAACCTTTATTATTTAAATTGATTGAAATTACGTTAACATAGTATAGTAGTCGATTACATTCAATCAATATTAGCCAATTATATGTTTTATCTCATTAAATTATTTGTTTTAAGATTTATCTTAAAGTCAAAATTTCAAATCTAATAAGATTCAATTTAATAAATCATAAATTTTAATTTCTGACAATATTAAAGCCCAAAACCTTATTAAATTTAATATTTTTAATTATCAAAATATGGGTTGTTACAGTCTCCCCCACTCAAAACTTTTTTGTCCTCGAAAAGGAACAAGAAGGAATCAAGGAGTTTGAAATATTTTATTCAAAATGATCAATTTATAAACAATTTAACTTACATATTTAAATTTAATATAAATTTGAAAATAACTCCATTCGGTTATTGAATAAAAATTTAAGTTTTTTGGGTATTTGCCCGTTAAGAGGAAAGAAATATTTCAACATATCTAAAAATTTAGTTAAAACATTTAACCTCATTCACTTAGTAAAAATATAAGATATATTTAAAACATCCTCAAAGCATTATGCAAAGATTTTTCAAAAGTCTAAAACAATGTTAGAAATTTATATCAAACATTATAATAAGCTTTAAAATAGGGTTCCTTAAATCCAAAAAAATTATCAGATTCATTATTTTTAAAATAAGTATAAACTCAATATTATTAAACTGAAACTAAGAGTATACTCAAATCTTACATTAAATTTCTAAATCAAAGTATAAAATTTCATGCCTTCATAATTAATTTAAACACTTTTTCAAAATGAATATTCTAATACAAAATTTAAATAGTAAATAAACCTATAAACTTTACTATTAGTACTTTGAAATCAAGTAAATATTTCAAACTATACTTCCAACATAGGGATTTAAATTTATTTGTCAAGTATAAATAAACTTCGCAAATCAATTTTTTTTCTCATTTATATAATATCTTTAAATTCTACATTCAAAGAAACTTATATAAATTTTACTTGCAATATTCATTTGAAAGCTTCATTTGCAATTCCATTATCTTTAGTACTTTAGAATTTTTCAAAACCCATTTGTAAAATTTCCTGCTTCCTTTATAAGTAACATTTATATGTTTAAATGACACCTTTATAAATATATGAAAACTATTTGGAAACAATTATTCACATCATTTATATGTTTGATTTTTAAAAAAAATGTAAGCTTGATTTATTTATTTATATGTTTGAAAAACATGTAAATTAAATTTGTGATGTTTGAACTTAGAATATAAATTTCATATGTGTGAATATAGTTATAGGTGGTTATAAAAGTTCGCTTATACCATTTGTCTTCATCGTTCCAGTTCTGATCTGATCCGTTTCATCAATTCGAGCCAATCAGCTTTGATCGTTGAATTCGTGTCGATTTTGCTTTGCTTGGATTTGAAATTTAATTTCAGTGTCTATATTAGTGTGCGTATCCGTGTCTCCTTCTATATTCTCTAGCCTCAAAAGGTGAGCAATCACTCACAATTAACATTTTTTTTATTCGTTAAATTTGATTTCAATTAAAACAACAATTGAAATATGCTGCTGTAGTTATTTAAATTTGTTATATATGCTATTATCTGTAACTGTTCACCTACGGGATATGACACCATATCCTGTTGTTTATATTATAATATTATTGATGATATATGCCTATTATTTTATTGTATTTTCTGTTATCACTCTACAAGTTCCCTGTAGTTTAGAAATCACTATGGTTGAAATGATACATACCCGAACAGACTTTAGAATAGGAGAAAATCGTTATGGGTTGAAATGATAAACCCAAGCGATTTTCATTTAATTGAATTTGGGATTACGGGTTGAAATGATATCCACCCATATATATTTAGTATACGGATTAAAATGACAAATATCCGTAGCACTTAACTATATGATAGGATATATATACAGACACCGTTGGTCCATATAAATATTTTAAAAATAATTTCTATAATTTTGGAAAGTAATATATGGTTTAATAAATTTGATTCTTAAGATATTAAATAAATGAAAATTGTATATATAGATTTAGTAGTAATATTTGATTTAAATTAGATTGATTTAATACATATAATATGGTTAAGCATTTATGTAAATCTATATTTCAAATAGATTCTCTTGTAATAAATTGAGTAATTAAGATTGGGAGATAAATTTGGGTTTATAAAAGTGGTATTTAAACAAGGATTTATTTAATTAAATCGATTTGAAATTTTTGAATGGGAAATTTAAAGGGTATGATTTTATAACTGGATTTTTGATTTAAGTGATTTAATGAATATTTCACGCTTAAATAAATTAAATAAAATATTTAGTAAAATGTAATTTAAGGTTACTTAAATGATATTGAATATAATAAGGGAGTATTTCAAGGCAAAATAATAATGAGGTTAAATCGAGATCTATATGAAACTATTATATAGAACATTTAAATATTAAAGCCTTGAACTATATTGGAATTTAAATGGTTTATGTTGAGATTCGGATTTGTATTTGAAACCAACGTAGTTGAATTTGTTATTTAGCAACTAAATTGAATTAAAATGAAATTTAGGTTGAACTAAATTTGAATTTATTATTTAGAAAACTAAATTGAATGAAAATTTAGATGAAACGTTGAATACTTAAAGTTTTGAAATATATGGAAATCTAAAGGGGTATTTGTGATTATAAATTCGAATTTGAGATCGATAAAATTTAAGTAGTTATTTTAGAAATTGAGTTGAATTTAAATTGATAAATTGAGATTGAATTTAATTTGAATGGGAAGGTCGGGTTGATGTTGGAACGATTTGTTAAGTTGAGGAAATTGAAAATACTTTACCGTATAAATTATTTAATATATATAAATACTATTTTGGGAAATATAGAGATATATGAAGTGAAAATGAGATTTGGTTTTGAAGTATAAATTAAGCTGAAATGACCACGGTGTTATAGTGTATATTTCTACCTTGTAGAAAATTCCATGGACCCTTAGAGGACGGTTATCCCAAACATCCTTTAAGTTATTTTTATTTCAGTTGATATTTCGCTTGAGTTGGATTTATTGATATAAGAATGTTAATCCTGACTCGAGTGTTTTGTGTTTTTCTTTATGCTCGGGTCAGACTGAGTGATACGGCATTTGAGACTCACCTTTGGAGTTCGGAGCTTCATTTGGAAATCCAACTATCGATTCAGATTCCAGCCTTTCCAGTTGATTGGTTCAGAGAAGTCATCTGTTGCATTGGAGACTTCACTGCATTTGAACTATTCGGTTGTATTTTTCGAACTCTGATGTATATAGTAGCTTCATGAACTATTCTTTATCTATTCCGCTGCATTATATTACTCTGTGATCTGTGATTGATTTATTTACTGTATATTTTAAGTTTTGCCAAATTTTAATTAACAATTCGGTATTTTGAATTATTCAAGTCGGATATGTATGGTTTTATTGTCGATTTGAATGGTCCAAAATAGCGGGTCGTTACATACTTCTAGTGTCCGTTTTTCAAGACAATGACCGGATCTATCAGAAATTGCTGCCAAAGTCAAAAATTGGGCGTTTGATTTCGGCATCAATCCATGAAATTGATTGGGGGGTTTTTTCGTGCTCGATGTCTGGCGTGGTTTGGAGGTGGTCGCTTGACCTAAAATGATGTGTGGTGATCGAAATTCGCGATTTAGGGTTCGGAACCCTAGAAAGCTAGGCGACGGCAGGGGATTGGAGCGATCGGAGGGGGCATGAGTGGTACCTACAGGTGTGGCTCTCCTAAAGGAGCCCGATGGTGATGGTGGCGTGAAGTACGGCGGTCGGATGGCGCGCAAAATCATGATCAACTGTGAAGGTCATTTGTGCATAATCAGCAGGAGGTCGCGTACGTCTATGCTATTGAACGTGAGGTAGATGACATGTAAATCCTTTTATTATTTTATTGATTTTTCAACATAAATCGTATAATGTTCTAATCCATATAACTTTTGCATACGAACTTGGATTCATACGCGGTTTGTTCCGCTAGGATCCAATCCGACTTCCAGACATTTTGACGCTAGTTTGGATGAATTCTGAGACTGTTCAAATTTGGGTTGTATTTTGAATTTCAAATCAATTTGTATTCCAAAGGTGAGTGTTTTAACCCACTCACGACTTCTAAAATTTATTATGTCAGTAAAATTAAATTTATGATGTGATTAGAAATTTATTTATCAATGTTCGTTGTATTTAAATTGTCATTCTAGTTAAATTTGACTTTTATTGCATTTAGCCACCGTTTAATTTAATACTGAATTTAAATTTGTCAATTTAATATCTGTTATCGATTATCAGTTTTCTATTGATGTTTATTTATTGATTTGGATGATGATTTTGATGAATGTTTCATTGTTGATATTGAATGATTGGATGTTGTATTTTATATTGTTAGAACTACAGTTCCATATGGGTTGAAATGATACATACCCGAATGATCTATAGATTAGGGAAAAATCATTATAGGTTGAAATGATAGGCTCAAGCAATTTTATGGATTTTTATTTAATTCGAGATTGCGGTTATAAATGTTATATAAACATAAAATTGTAATTGCAGATTGAAATTATAAATATATGTACCACTTGACCCTAAGTAGAAAATTATATATGGACACTGGATTGGTTAAATTAAATGATTCTGAATCTTTGAAATTTTGAATTAAGTTAACTAGTATTTTGAAATAAAAATTGATTTTTTATAAACTAAATTGTTGTAACGACGCGGATTTTCGTTGCCGAAAAACCGAATAGTTAGGGGTTTTAAAAAGAATTTAAGAAAAGAAAAAGAGAGAAGAAGAGAAAAGAAAGACAGAAAATAGAGAAAGAAAACAGAGAATTTGAAAATGGAACGGAAGATAGAAAAATTTTAAAAATAGAACGGAACAGAAAGAAATAACAGAACAACAACAGAATCTCACAATTCGCAGCGGAACAACATATAATAATAAATGAATAATCTTTAAACAAAGAACTATATCAGTTATTACATTACATCATATCATCAGAGTGTACAACATCATACAACATCAACAGTGCAGCGGAAAAAGAAATACTATATAAACTAGTAATACGCCATGCCATCCAGCTTGCCTCCAGCAACTCCTGAATATCCAGAATATCCTGATAAACCTTAAACTCTTAACTGCCCGTGTAGAAATTGGTGGGCACCCAGAGTTTAGGAAGGAAAACAATAAACTCCGAGTCAGTCATGTGACTGGTGTGAGAACTCAAAACAGTTTATTTTTCTTTAAAAATTTAAAATAGAGGAATATTTTTAAATTCAATTCGCAATGCTTTTAAAAATGAGACTACCATAAGGCCTCCCGCACACACACACAATGCAAACGCAGAATCGGAGGAGATTTCTCCTTATGATAGTCAAAGATGCTTGATACGCATTTAAAATAACATTTGATATTATTGTTAGTGTATAGTGTAGAAAAAATTCATTTCGAAAGTAGAATATAAATCTTAGCCAGCATAGACATTTCGAACTATGCCTACTATAGCTACCATCCAAACAGTGGTGACCACCATAAGTGAATAGCAGGTTCTACAACTAATACCGTACAAGTTTCGTATTGGGAATTGGGTTTCCAACAAATGGTCAGGCCAAGGAACTTCCCATTGCCACTGAGAATGCCTCTGGAAAGACACCCCCGAGAACCAAACCGGAACTCTGCCAACACAAGGCCGGGTTACCCCTTAACTGGGTAACTACTGACACGAGCACGCCATTCCCCGATCGTAAACGACCTTTTTCACGGGATCCCGATAACCAACAACCACAAAGTAATAACTCGTAGTAACCACATAGGTTAAATATCTGGGCTCCATACCATGATACAACCTCTATCCAGAAGGAAATGTACATACCCTAAGGGGAGCTACAGCAACCCCTAATAACCTTGCTGCATCTTTCCTGTTTTGACCATTTCCGGGATGTGAGGCTCGACGAATTCACGTCCACAAAAACACACTTTGTACAAAAAGCCGTGCTTTGGGTCAACAAATGATCAACACAATGATCATCAGGATAGACGATCAAATAAATGATCCTATCACAAATAATCAACACAATGATCATTTCAGCATCACTCAGCATGTCACATTACCAAATTTGGGAATATATCGCTGATAACTTCAACTATATAACCTTTGAGCACATATGTCTCAAAGAAGGGTGTTAAGCTAAAAGAATAAATTCTCCGCCACCAACAGAAATATATTTGAAAGAAATCGGCTTTATATCTCAAATTGTAATGTCAGGCATACAATCCATACAAGTCTGTTCCGGGCTCGAACAGAACCGAAGGCACTTACAAAGAAGTCCTTGCAATCCGAATAATTTCTAATCACGTTCGGATTTCCCATCACTTATGGAGATCTCTATACCAGGGATCAGCCAGTGCAGAGACAATCAACAAGAAATCCTTTCGCTTTCGAAAATATCCGGTCTTCAACACCGTTCTTCGAATGCAATTCATAACGACGTATCACATATTCGGAATGGGTTATACGACCCCATGGTCCTTTCCCGGTTAACCCGAATAGTGAGCGCTTATTTTAAAAAAAATAAGTGTGGCATTCAATTTCAAACAATTCACAACAAATACCTATTTAAAGGTAAATATTGATAGTCGGTCATTGAACTATCAATAGATATGCCAACATCACCAGATTCCAAATAATTTTCCAAATTATTTATTTCCCAAAAATATCTTTACAAGATATAACCTTCCATACTTCAAAATAAATCAATATTTATTTTTAAACTTATTTTCCCAATTCCATTTATAAATTCCATATTGAATTTATATTTCCAAAATATTTATGAATATATGATTTCAAATATCCATTTTTCAATTTATCTTCAAAAAGATAAATTCTCAACATATTCACTTTATATTGGAAAACATTTCTATACTTATTAAATAAGTAATTCACAATCTTTTATTTTCAACACTTAGAAAATATTCTATATACTTAAATCGAAATTAAGTATATATTTCTTTCTTTAAGGAAATCATTCACTTAACCGTATTTATTTGGGCCAAAACGATGTTGCGTAAAACATCGTTACGACAACCCAAAATCACTAGTATAGGGATTCGAAATAAAATAGATATATAAATCCCAATACTATACAAAACATTTCCTTTCGAAAATTATCTATTATAACAACAGTGTTATAATCTATTATTTCCTTCTATTTCTCGAAAACATCTATTTCAACCATAAATGTTGAAATCTATAATTTCGAATCTCAATACATTTTTAAAACATCGTTAGATCGTTTTAATTCTGTTTAAAATATCACATTCCAAATAATTCTTTAACATAATATTCACTATACAAAAACGTGAATATATATTATTAATAAATTTCATTTCTTCTATTGCCTTTATTTTAAGGAATTATTCACTGTTTAAAACATGAATATATCTCCATAAATAAATTAGATCAATTTACTTATTAAATAAGTCATTTTGAATTTATAAAACAACGTTTATAAATTCTATTCTATTTATTTTATATCAACTTCCTTTTATAAACTTCCTTTGTTAACCTATCTCAATTCATATCACAATGATATACTAAAAATTCATATTATAAGTCAAATACTTATAATTTATCTATTTACAAAATTATTCCTTTAAACTTCATAAATTTTATAAATCTTATAACTTATAAGATTCATTCATTTATCCAACTCATTCCTTTAATAACTTTATAAATTTTATAAACCTACTGCTTATAAAATTCTATTTATAACTTTACCGTTATAATTCTATAATTCCAATTTATGAAATTCATTTACAATTTATTCTAACACTTATAAAAGCTTGTTTTATAATTCTTATGTTTTTAATTTATAAATATCAATTTATAAATCTTTTTAATATAAAACAATTTATATTATTCTTTTGAAACATCTCCACAGTT
Organism: Allium cepa; assembly: GCA_030765085.1. Lineage (NCBI taxonomy): Eukaryota > Viridiplantae > Streptophyta > Magnoliopsida > Asparagales > Amaryllidaceae > Allium > Allium cepa. Next base: position 573,013,686 of record CM060935.1, read on the forward strand.
CTTTATAATTTCATCACTTATATTCATTTTATAATAGATTCAAAAATCCCAGTTTAAATTATTTTGTCAAATCATAAATCCTATATTCTAAAAAATCAACTTTTAACTACATTTCTCAAAAATCATAATTTTTATAACATAAAAATTATAACGTTTATTTATTTATAATAAATAAATTCCAAAAAATATTATATAAACGTATATTTTCAAAAATCACTTTAGAAATTAAAATCGTTGTTTTTTTTTTTAAATTTCAAAAATTGGATTCGATGATGCAACACATCAAATAGTCAATCACGATTTTTCCAATATCATATATCGATATGATAAACAATCAAGCATCACAATATTTAAAATCAATAAATATTTGTGAGGAATCCAGTTGGATCCCTCCAACCTGTTTCCCTGCATCCACAGACATTAGCACAATACCATTCCGTTTCAAGACGGAATATCGCGGTATATGGGATTTTATAATATATATCCGTTTACTAACGGCGCATAGGGTCTCATCCGCTAAAAGAAAATGCGGGAAATCAATCAACTGCAATATATACATATGCCAATATATATATATTGCTATATATATAATATAATACCAATTCCACTTCGAGGTGGAATATCGCGGTATACGTGTGTAATAAATAACCTCCGCTTACTAACGGCGTATAGGGTCTATTCACATCCAATATTTATATATATATATAACAATCATCATTCAAACATTCAATCAACACAGTCAAACAATTTTAAATCTAACTATTTAAAATTTAAATAACAATAGAAATTCCTTTTGAGTGAGAAGCTCTCACCTTTTATTCCTGTTTGCCATCCACTTCCAATTCAACTTGATTCCTTCATTTATACCTTGTATAACAATTTTATACAATTTATTAATATTCGAACAGATCGAATAACTAATTTATTTATTTTTTTAATTGATTTGCTTAACAAATGCTCTTTATTTCAAACCAGTTTCTTCTTAAATAATTTAGTTTAACTAATTATTTTACTTTAAAAATAATTTTAACTAGGAATTTCCAATTGAACTAAATTTCCTTTTTATAAATAAATCTAAATTTTATCTTTAACAAATTTTCATTTGATAAATTTTAATTCATCAGTTTTCTCCTTTAATAGTTTAAATTAATTGATAGTTTTATTTAAACCAGTTTCTTCTTTAATGAATTTATTTTAACTAAAAATAAATTTCCTTTTATAAATTAAATCAACTAACAAACTTTGGTTTTAACTATTAAATTTGTTATAAATAAATTTTCCCTTTTAAATAGAATATTTGAACTAAGTGAAAAATCACTTACCTACAATAACTTAATTAATTTATTCCTTTATTTAACTTAAAAATCAATTTCCTTAAATAAATCGTTTTATCAAATGATTTGAATTCTTAATAAAATTTCTTTAATAAATTTAATTGTCTAACCAATTTCTTTTAAATAAATCCTTTATTTTTTTTTTATTTTTTTTTTTTCAACCTATATTTATATATATATATATATATATATATTTATATCTAAAACTTATTTACAGTAAATAAAATTACCTTTCTGCAATTCGAAAACCCTCAGCTCGAACACGAGCTCCTCCTCATCGCCGCTTCACCTCCACGCGCACGAGTAGCTACGCCTCATCGCATACGCCGCCGCCACTGTGCCCTAACGCGAGCACGAACAGCACCTCCAGTTGCCGCGACTTCGTCGCGAATGCCCATGCGCGACTCGCGCTTCACTGTCGCGCGCGGCACTCAATCGCGCAAGCACCTCCAATCGCCGCTCCTACGCGCGCGTATCGCCATCCCCCATTTCGCCACCGCCTTGAATCGTAAGCCCCACGCGTACGCGCCTCCAGGAATTTGCCGCGCTCGATTTGCACGACACCCCTCCCCTCGTGCGCGCGACCCCTACGCGATGCCCCACTTGATTTCCCCCTTCGCTCGCGACTTCGAGCTCGAATAGAAAAATGGAAGAGAGGGGAAGAGGGACGTCGGCCATTAATTGTTTTGAAGCTTCGATTTTTATTTTTATTTTTTTTCTTACTGAATGAAGAAGGCTTCGGTATTTAAAACTTTGGGGAAGCATGGTTTTCACGATTTTTTTTTACAGAGAGGCACGATTTAGGGCGTAAATAATGGCGTGAGTTTAGGCATGATCTTGTGCGTGATTAAAGGAAGAAAGTAGCTGATGTTTGTTTTAAATTTAAATTTAAATTTTAAACTCACTTTGTTTCGATACAACTTTCTACGCATTTTCGTGTCGTGTGCTCACATATTAACTCCGAAAAATACGAAATTTGAAATCCCGCAGTAATTCAATATTACGGACCCAATGGAACTGGTTTCGTCGAATTCCGAGACTGCGCCTCGGACGGCTATTTTAAATATCGATTCGAACGATTAAATTTCAAAACTGAACAATTCACTTTCAATTTCAATTCTGAAGCTTCTAAAATTCTCAGTATTATCAATATGAATTTTGCAAGCCTTTGAAATATTTTTAATTGGCTTAGATTTGAAGATTCAAATTTTTATTCAACTCTCACTAGATTAAATTCTATAATTTAATCGCCAAATTCAAAGTTATATTGAAAATTCAATCCAAACCATCATTTAAATATTTAAAATAAATTAAATATTTCAAATTAAATTGTTTAAAATTCTGGGTCGTTACAATCTTTCCCCCTTAAAAGAATTTCGTCCCGAAATTATAAGTTAAGAAGAATGCCCTTATCCCGTCTATCATTTTTCACAATTCAAAAAGTTTTATCAACTTGCTAATCTAAATCTTTTTACTAAAGATTTACTATCATTTCAACTAGATTTCCAACTTCATTTATAGGTTTCAAACAATATTGTTTTACTAACCATTCAAATTTAAATTCAAATTCAAATTTCAAACTTTCAAATTTTTCTCAAAATTTTTTCTAACACCCTAAATTTTCGAAAAATTTCGCCAGCGTTTCCTTTGCGCGGCTCGATCGGTACGACTACAAAATGGCACCACGGCCCCTCAGAATCAAAAAGAAAAGAGAAAAGCCAAGTGGCTAGAGAAGAAAGTCATCAAATCTCATATTAAAATTGAAATACGTACCTTTTTGTCGAGCAATTCAATTTTTATCTTTGAAATCAAAATTTCCATTCCTTTATATACCTGTATAACCTGTATAATCTACTAGTAGTAGCATCCAAATCCAACATTCAAACCATTTTGCCAATTCTATTGCAAAATTTTGATATATGTTTCTTTATATGTTTTTACTTCAGTATTGAAGTTACATATTAATTTTCATTCAATTTCACGTTTCAATTCAATTCACGACTTCAAATTCATTCTAATTCAATTCTCAATTTAAATATTGAATTCTAACGATTAACTTTCATTTAGTAATTCATATTACTAATTTAAATTAGTTTCATTCACTAACTCTTTTCACTATTTCAATTCATCTTGATTTCACTTAATTACTCAATTCAACTTTAGCATTTCAAATTTCATTCCATTTGAAATTATTTCACAAATGAATAAATTATCAAGTCAATTTACTTGAATTCAATCCATCTATTTCTTTCCATTATTAATGATAATAATTCTATATTATCATTTCTAACAATCATGCAACCATATACTATAATAATTCATAGAAAATCATTTCTTTTCCATACAAAAATAGTTTTGGGCAAAAAATATTTTATTCACCCGATTTAAAAAAAAACAATTTTATATTCACTAACAAATACGCGCTCATATCTATTATTACGCTGAAACTCATTCTAGAGTACCGCTGACTCTATCTCTAACGAGTAATACCCATCAGAACCATGGTTGTCGCTTAACCAACAGCTCTGATACCAACTGTAACGACGCGGATTTTCGTTGCCGAAAAACCGAATAGTTAGGGGTTTTAAAAAGAATTTAAGAAAAGAAAAAGAGAGAAGAAGAGAAAAGAAAGACAGAAAATAGAGAAAGAAAACAGAGAATTTGAAAATGGAACGGAAGATAGAAAAATTTTAAAAATAGAACGGAACAGAAAGAAATAACAGAACAACAACAGAATCTCACAATTCGCAGCGGAACAACATATAATAATAAATGAATAATCTTTAAACAAAGAACTATATCAGTTATTACATTACATCATATCATCAGAGTGTACAACATCATACAACATCAACAGTGCAGCGGAAAAAGAAATACTATATAAACTAGTAATACGCCATGCCATCCAGCTTGCCTCCAGCAACTCCTGAATATCCAGAATATCCTGATAAACCTTAAACTCTTAACTGCCCGTGTAGAAATTGGTGGGCACCCAGAGTTTAGGAAGGAAAACAATAAACTCCGAGTCAGTCATGTGACTGGTGTGAGAACTCAAAACAGTTTATTTTTCTTTAAAAATTTAAAATAGAGGAATATTTTTAAATTCAATTCGCAATGCTTTTAAAAATGAGACTACCATAAGGCCTCCCGCACACACACACAATGCAAACGCAGAATCGGAGGAGATTTCTCCTTATGATAGTCAAAGATGCTTGATACGCATTTAAAATAACATTTGATATTATTGTTAGTGTATAGTGTAGAAAAAATTCATTTCGAAAGTAGAATATAAATCTTAGCCAGCATAGACATTTCGAACTATGCCTACTATAGCTACCATCCAAACAGTGGTGACCACCATAAGTGAATAGCAGGTTCTACAACTAATACCGTACAAGTTTCGTATTGGGAATTGGGTTTCCAACAAATGGTCAGGCCAAGGAACTTCCCATTGCCACTGAGAATGCCTCTGGAAAGACACCCCCGAGAACCAAACCGGAACTCTGCCAACACAAGGCCGGGTTACCCCTTAACTGGGTAACTACTGACACGAGCACGCCATTCCCCGATCGTAAACGACCTTTTTCACGGGATCCCGATAACCAACAACCACAAAGTAATAACTCGTAGTAACCACATAGGTTAAATATCTGGGCTCCATACCATGATACAACCTCTATCCAGAAGGAAATGTACATACCCTAAGGGGAGCTACAGCAACCCCTAATAACCTTGCTGCATCTTTCCTGTTTTGACCATTTCCGGGATGTGAGGCTCGACGAATTCACGTCCACAAAAACACACTTTGTACAAAAAGCCGTGCTTTGGGTCAACAAATGATCAACACAATGATCATCAGGATAGACGATCAAATAAATGATCCTATCACAAATAATCAACACAATGATCATTTCAGCATCACTCAGCATGTCACATTACCAAATTTGGGAATATATCGCTGATAACTTCAACTATATAACCTTTGAGCACATATGTCTCAAAGAAGGGTGTTAAGCTAAAAGAATAAATTCTCCGCCACCAACAGAAATATATTTGAAAGAAATCGGCTTTATATCTCAAATTGTAATGTCAGGCATACAATCCATACAAGTCTGTTCCGGGCTCGAACAGAACCGAAGGCACTTACAAAGAAGTCCTTGCAATCCGAATAATTTCTAATCACGTTCGGATTTCCCATCACTTATGGAGATCTCTATACCAGGGATCAGCCAGTGCAGAGACAATCAACAAGAAATCCTTTCGCTTTCGAAAATATCCGGTCTTCAACACCGTTCTTCGAATGCAATTCATAACGACGTATCACATATTCGGAATGGGTTATACGACCCCATGGTCCTTTCCCGGTTAACCCGAATAGTGAGCGCTTATTTTAAAAAAAATAAGTGTGGCATTCAATTTCAAACAATTCACAACAAATACCTATTTAAAGGTAAATATTGATAGTCGGTCATTGAACTATCAATAGATATGCCAACATCACCAGATTCCAAATAATTTTCCAAATTATTTATTTCCCAAAAATATCTTTACAAGATATAACCTTCCATACTTCAAAATAAATCAATATTTATTTTTAAACTTATTTTCCCAATTCCATTTATAAATTCCATATTGAATTTATATTTCCAAAATATTTATGAATATATGATTTCAAATATCCATTTTTCAATTTATCTTCAAAAAGATAAATTCTCAACATATTCACTTTATATTGGAAAACATTTCTATACTTATTAAATAAGTAATTCACAATCTTTTATTTTCAACACTTAGAAAATATTCTATATACTTAAATCGAAATTAAGTATATATTTCTTTCTTTAAGGAAATCATTCACTTAACCGTATTTATTTGGGCCAAAACGATGTTGCGTAAAACATCGTTACGACAACCCAAAATCACTAGTATAGGGATTCGAAATAAAATAGATATATAAATCCCAATACTATACAAAACATTTCCTTTCGAAAATTATCTATTATAACAACAGTGTTATAATCTATTATTTCCTTCTATTTCTCGAAAACATCTATTTCAACCATAAATGTTGAAATCTATAATTTCGAATCTCAATACATTTTTAAAACATCGTTAGATCGTTTTAATTCTGTTTAAAATATCACATTCCAAATAATTCTTTAACATAATATTCACTATACAAAAACGTGAATATATATTATTAATAAATTTCATTTCTTCTATTGCCTTTATTTTAAGGAATTATTCACTGTTTAAAACATGAATATATCTCCATAAATAAATTAGATCAATTTACTTATTAAATAAGTCATTTTGAATTTATAAAACAACGTTTATAAATTCTATTCTATTTATTTTATATCAACTTCCTTTTATAAACTTCCTTTGTTAACCTATCTCAATTCATATCACAATGATATACTAAAAATTCATATTATAAGTCAAATACTTATAATTTATCTATTTACAAAATTATTCCTTTAAACTTCATAAATTTTATAAATCTTATAACTTATAAGATTCATTCATTTATCCAACTCATTCCTTTAATAACTTTATAAATTTTATAAACCTACTGCTTATAAAATTCTATTTATAACTTTACCGTTATAATTCTATAATTCCAATTTATGAAATTCATTTACAATTTATTCTAACACTTATAAAAGCTTGTTTTATAATTCTTATGTTTTTAATTTATAAATATCAATTTATAAATCTTTTTAATATAAAACAATTTATATTATTCTTTTGAAACATCTTCACAGTTCTTTATAATTTCATCACTTATATTCATTTTATAATAGATTCAAAAATCCCAGTTTAAATTATTTTGTCAAATCATAAATCCTATATTCTAAAAAATCAACTTTTAACTACATTTCTCAAAAATCATAATTTTTATAACATAAAAATTATAACGTTTATTTATTTATAATAAATCAATTCCAAAAAATATTATATAAACGTATATTTTCAAAAATCACTTTAGAAATTAAAATCGTTGTTTTTTTTTTTTTTTAATTTCAAAAATTGGATTCGATGATGCAACACATCAAATAGTCAATCACGATTTTTCCAATATCATATATCGATATGATAAACAATCAAGCATCACAATATTTAAAATCAATAAATATTTGTGAGGAATCCAGTTGGATCCCTCCAACCTGTTTCCCTGCATCCACAGACATTAGCACAATACCATTCCGTTTCAAGACGGAATATCGCGGTATATGGGATTTTATAATATATATCCGTTTACTAACGGCGCATAGGGTCTCATCCGCTAAAAGAAAATGCGGGAAATCAATCAACTGCAATATATACATATGCCAATATATATATATTGCTATATATATAATATAATACCAATTCCACTTCGAGGTGGAATATCGCGGTATACGTGTGTAATAAATAACCTCCGCTTACTAACGGCGTATAGGGTCTATTCACATCCAATATTTATATATATATATATAACAATCATCATTCAAACATTCAATCAACACAGTCAAACAATTTTAAATCTAACTATTTAAAATTTAAATAACAATAGAAATTCCTTTTGAGTGAGAAGCTCTCACCTTTTATTCCTGTTTGCCATCCACTTCCAATTCAACTTGATTCCTTCATTTATACCTTGTATAACAATTTTATACAATTTATTAATATTCGAACAGATCGAATAACTAATTTATTTATTTTTTTAATTGATTTGCTTAACAAATGCTCTTTATTTCAAACCAGTTTCTTCTTAAATAATTTAGTTTAACTAATTATTTTACTTTAAAAATAATTTTAACTAGGAATTTCCAATTGAACTAAATTTCCTTTTTATAAATAAATCTAAATTTTATCTTTAACAAATTTTCATTTGATAAATTTTAATTCATCAGTTTTCTCCTTTAATAGTTTAAATTAATTGATAGTTTTATTTAAACCAGTTTCTTCTTTAATGAATTTATTTTAACTAAAAATAAATTTCCTTTTATAAATTAAATCAACTAACAAACTTTGGTTTTAACTATTAAATTTGTTATAAATAAATTTTCCCTTTTAAATAGAATATTTGAACTAAGTGAAAAATCACTTACCTACAATAACTTAATTAATTTATTCCTTTATTTAACTTAAAAATCAATTTCCTTAAATAAATCGTTTTATCAAATGATTTGAATTCTTAATAAAATTTCTTTAATAAATTTAATTGTCTAACCAATTTCTTTTAAATAAATCCTTTATTTTTTTTTATTTTTTTTTTTTTTTTTTTTCAACCTATATTTATATATATATATATATATATATATATTTATATCTAAAACTTATTTACAGTAAATAAAATTACCTTTCTGCAATTCGAAAACCCTCAGCTCGAACACGAGCTCCTCCTCATCGCCGCTTCACCTCCACGCGCACGAGTAGCTACGCCTCATCGCATACGCCGCCGCCACTGTGCCCTAACGCGAGCACGAACAGCACCTCCAGTTGCCGCGACTTCGTCGCGAATGCCCATGCGCGACTCGCGCTTCACTGTCGCGCGCGGCACTCAATCGCGCAAGCACCTCCAATCGCCGCTCCTACGCGCGCGTATCGCCATCCCCCATTTCGCCACCGCCTTGAATCGTAAGCCCCACGCGTACGCGCCTCCAGGAATTTGCCGCGCTCGATTTGCACGACACCCCTCCCCTCGTGCGCGCGACCCCTACGCGATGCCCCACTTGATTTCCCCCTTCGCTCGCGACTTCGAGCTCGAATAGAAAAATGGAAGAGAGGGGAAGAGGGACGTCGGCCATTAATTGTTTTGAAGCTTCGATTTTTATTTTTATTTTTTTTCTTACTGAATGAAGAAGGCTTCGGTATTTAAAACTTTGGGGAAGCATGGTTTTCACGATTTTTTTTTACAGAGAGGCACGATTTAGGGCGTAAATAATGGCGTGAGTTTAGGCATGATCTTGTGCGTGATTAAAGGAAGAAAGTAGCTGATGTTTGTTTTAAATTTAAATTTAAATTTTAAACTCACTTTGTTTCGATACAACTTTCTACGCATTTTCGTGTCGTGTGCTCACATATTAACTCCGAAAAATACGAAATTTGAAATCCCGCAGTAATTCAATATTACGGACCCAATGGAACTGGTTTCGTCGAATTCCGAGACTGCGCCTCGGACGGCTATTTTAAATATCGATTCGAACGATTAAATTTCAAAACTGAACAATTCACTTTCAATTTCAATTCTGAAGCTTCTAAAATTCTCAGTATTATCAATATGAATTTTGCAAGCCTTTGAAATATTTTTAATTGGCTTAGATTTGAAGATTCAAATTTTTATTCAACTCTCACTAGATTAAATTCTATAATTTAATCGCCAAATTCAAAGTTATATTGAAAATTCAATCCAAACCATCATTTAAATATTTAAAATAAATTAAATATTTCAAATTAAATTGTTTAAAATTCTGGGTCGTTACAATCTTTCCCCCTTAAAAGAATTTCGTCCCGAAATTATAAGTTAAGAAGAATGCCCTTATCCCGTCTATCATTTTTCACAATTCAAAAAGTTTTATCAACTTGCTAACCTAAATCTTTTTACTAAAGATTTACTATCATTTCAACTAGATTTCCAACTTCATTTATAGGTTTCAAACAATATTGTTTTACTAACCATTCAAATTTAAATTCAAATTCAAATTTCAAACTTTCAAATTTTTCTCAAAATTTTTTCTAACACCCTAAATTTTCGAAAAATTTCGCCAGCGTTTCCTTTGCGCGGCTCGATCGGTACGACTACAAAATGGCACCACGGCCCCTCAGAATCAAAAAGAAAAGAGAAAAGCCAAGTGGCTAGAGAAGAAAGTCATCAAATCTCATATTAAAATTGAAATACGTACCTTTTTGTCGAGCAATTCAATTTTTATCTTTGAAATCAAAATTTCCATTCCTTTATATACCTGTATAACCTGTATAATCTACTAGTAGTAGCATCCAAATCCAACATTCAAACCATTTTGCCAATTCTATTGCAAAATTTTGATATATGTTTCTTTATATGTTTTTACTTCAGTATTGAAGTTACATATTAATTTTCATTCAATTTCACGTTTCAATTCAATTCACGACTTCAAATTCATTCTAATTCAATTCTCAATTTAAATATTGAATTCTAACGATTAACTTTCATTTAGTAATTCATATTACTAATTTAAATTAGTTTCATTCACTAACTCTTTTCACTATTTCAATTCATCTTGATTTCACTTAATTACTCAATTCAACTTTAGCATTTCAAATTTCATTCCATTTGAAATTATTTCACAAATGAATAAATTATCAAGTCAATTTACTTGAATTCAATCCATCTATTTCTTTCCATTATTAATGATAATAATTCTATATTATCATTTCTAACAATCATGCAACCATATACTATAATAATTCATAGAAAATCATTTCTTTTCCATACAAAAATAGTTTTGGGCAAAAAATATTTTATTCACCCGATTTAAAAAAAAACAATTTTATATTCACTAACAAATACGCGCTCATATCTATTATTACGCTGAAACTCATTCTAGAGTACCGCTGACTCTATCTCTAACGAGTAATACCCATCAGAACCATGGTTGTCGCTTAACCAACAGCTCTGATACCAACTGTAACGACGCGGATTTTCGTTGCCGAAAAACCGAATAGTTAGGGGTTTTAAAAAGAATTTAAGAAAAGAAAAAGAGAGAAGAAGAGAAAAGAAAGACAGAAAATAGAGAAAGAAAACAGAGAATTTGAAAATGGAACGGAAGATAGAAAAATTTTAAAAATAGAACGGAACAGAAAGAAATAACAGAACAACAACAGAATCTCACAATTCGCAGCGGAACAACATATAATAATAAATGAATAATCTTTAAACAAAGAACTATATCAGTTATTACATTACATCATATCATCAGAGTGTACAACATCATACAACATCAACAGTGCAGCGGAAAAAGAAATACTATATAAACTAGTAATACGCCATGCCATCCAGCTTGCCTCCAGCAACTCCTGAATATCCAGAATATCCTGATAAACCTTAAACTCTTAACTGCCCGTGTAGAAATTGGTGGGCACCCAGAGTTTAGGAAGGAAAACAATAAACTCCGAGTCAGTCATGTGACTGGTGTGAGAACTCAAAACAGTTTATTTTTCTTTAAAAATTTAAAATAGAGGAATATTTTTAAATTCAATTCGCAATGCTTTTAAAAATGAGACTACCATAAGGCCTCCCGCACACACACACAATGCAAACGCAGAATCGGAGGAGATTTCTCCTTATGATAGTCAAAGATGCTTGATACGCATTTAAAATAACATTTGATATTATTGTTAGTGTATAGTGTAGAAAAAATTCATTTCGAAAGTAGAATATAAATCTTAGCCAGCATAGACATTTCGAACTATGCCTACTATAGCTACCATCCAAACAGTGGTGACCACCATAAGTGAATAGCAGGTTCTACAACTAATACCGTACAAGTTTCGTATTGGGAATTGGGTTTCCAACAAATGGTCAGGCCAAGGAACTTCCCATTGCCACTGAGAATGCCTCTGGAAAGACACCCCCGAGAACCAAACCGGAACTCTGCCAACACAAGGCCGGGTTACCCCTTAACTGGGTAACTACTGACACGAGCACGCCATTCCCCGATCGTAAACGACCTTTTTCACGGGATCCCGATAACCAACAACCACAAAGTAATAACTCGTAGTAACCACATAGGTTAAATATCTGGGCTCCATACCATGATACAACCTCTATCCAGAAGGAAATGTACATACCCTAAGGGGAGCTACAGCAACCCCTAATAACCTTGCTGCATCTTTCCTGTTTTGACCATTTCCGGGATGTGAGGCTCGACGAATTCACGTCCACAAAAACACACTTTGTACAAAAAGCCGTGCTTTGGGTCAACAAATGATCAACACAATGATCATCAGGATAGACGATCAAATAAATGATCCTATCACAAATAATCAACACAATGATCATTTCAGCATCACTCAGCATGTCACATTACCAAATTTGGGAATATATCGCTGATAACTTCAACTATATAACCTTTGAGCACATATGTCTCAAAGAAGGGTGTTAAGCTAAAAGAATAAATTCTCCGCCACCAACAGAAATATATTTGAAAGAAATCGGCTTTATATCTCAAATTGTAATGTCAGGCATACAATCCATACAAGTCTGTTCCGGGCTCGAACAGAACCGAAGGCACTTACAAAGAAGTCCTTGCAATCCGAATAATTTCTAATCACGTTCGGATTTCCCATCACTTATGGAGATCTCTATACCAGGGATCAGCCAGTGCAGAGACAATCAACAAGAAATCCTTTCGCTTTCGAAAATATCCGGTCTTCAACACCGTTCTTCGAATGCAATTCATAACGACGTATCACATATTCGGAATGGGTTATACGACCCCATGGTCCTTTCCCGGTTAACCCGAATAGTGAGCGCTTATTTTAAAAAAAATAAGTGTGGCATTCAATTTCAAACAATTCACAACAAATACCTATTTAAAGGTAAATATTGATAGTCGGTCATTGAACTATCAATAGATATGCCAACATCACCAGATTCCAAATAATTTTCCAAATTATTTATTTCCCAAAAATATCTTTACAAGATATAACCTTCCATACTTCAAAATAAATCAATATTTATTTTTAAACTTATTTTCCCAATTCCATTTATAAATTCCATATTGAATTTATATTTCCAAAATATTTATGAATATATGATTTCAAATATCCATTTTTCAATTTATCTTCAAAAAGATACATTCTCAACATATTCACTTTATATTGGAAAACATTTCTATACTTATTAAATAAGTAATTCACAATCTTTTATTTTCAACACTTAGAAAATATTCTATATACTTAAATCGAAATTAAGTATATATTTCTTTCTTTAAGGAAATCATTCACTTAACCGTATTTATTTGGGCCAAAACGATGTTGCGTAAAACATCGTTACGACAACCCAAAATCACTAGTATAGGGATTCGAAATAAAATAGATATATAAATCCCAATACTATACAAAACATTTCCTTTCGAAAATTATCTATTATAACAACAGTGTTATAATCTATTATTTCCTTCTATTTCTCGAAAACATCTATTTCAACCATAAATGTTGAAATCTATAATTTCGAATCTCAATACATTTTTAAAACATCGTTAGATCGTTTTAATTCTGTTTAAAATATCACATTCCAAATAATTCTTTAACATAATATTCACTATACAAAAACGTGAATATATATTATTAATAAATTTCATTTCTTCTATTGCCTTTATTTTAAGGAATTATTCACTGTTTAAAACATGAATATATCTCCATAAATAAATTAGATCAATTTACTTATTAAATAAGTCATTTTGAATTTATAAAACAACGTTTATAAATTCTATTCTATTTATTTTATATCAACTTCCTTTTATAAACTTCCTTTGTTAACCTATCTCAATTCATATCACAATGATATACTAAAAATTCATATTATAAGTCAAATACTTATAATTTATCTATTTACAAAATTATTCCTTTAAACTTCATAAATTTTATAAATCTTATAACTTATAAGATTCATTCATTTATCCAACTCATTCCTTTAATAACTTTATAAATTTTATAAACCTACTGCTTATAAAATTCTATTTATAACTTTACCGTTATAATTCTATAATTCCAATTTATGAAATTCATTTACAATTTATTCTAACACTTATAAAAGCTTGTTTTATAATTCTTATGTTTTTAATTTATAAATATCAATTTATAAATCTTTTTAATATAAAACAATTTATATTATTCTTTTGAAACATCTTCACAGTTCTTTATAATTTCATCACTTATATTCATTTTATAATAGATTCAAAAATCCCAGTTTAAATTATTTTGTCAAATCATAAATCCTATATTCTAAAAAATCAACTTTTAACTACATTTCTCAAAAATCATAATTTTTATAACATAAAAATTATAATGTTTATTTATTTATAATAAATCAATTCCAAAAAATATTATATAAACGTATATTTTCAAAAATCACTTTAGAAATTAAAATCGTTGTTTTTTTTTTTTAAATTTCAAAAATTGGATTCGATGATGCAACACATCAAATAGTCAATCACGATTTTTCCAATATCATATATCGATATGATAAACAATCAAGCATCACAATATTTAAAATCAATAAATATTTGTGAGGAATCCAGTTGGATCCCTCCAACCTGTTTCCCTGCATCCACAGACATTAGCACAATACCATTCCGTTTCAAGACGGAATATCGCGGTATATGGGATTTTATAATATATATCCGTTTACTAACGGCGCATAGGGTCTCATCCGCTAAAAGAAAATGCGGGAAATCAATCAACTGCAATATATACATATGCCAATATATATATATTGCTATATATATAATATAATACCAATTCCACTTCGAGGTGGAATATCGCGGTATACGTGTGTAATAAATAACCTCCGCTTACTAACGGCGTATAGGGTCTATTCACATCCAATATTTATATATATATATATATATAACAATCATCATTCAAACATTCAATCAACACAGTCAAACAATTTTAAATCTAACTATTTAAAATTTAAATAACAATAGAAATTCCTTTTGAGTGAGAAGCTCTCACCTTTTATTCCTGTTTGCCATCCACTTCCAATTCAACTTGATTCCTTCATTTATACCTTGTATAACAATTTTATACAATTTATTAATATTCGAACAGATCGAATAACTAATTTATTTATTTTTTTAATTGATTTGCTTAACAAATGCTCTTTATTTCAAACCAGTTTCTTCTTAAATAATTTAGTTTAACTAATTATTTTACTTTAAAAATAATTTTAACTAGGAATTTCCAATTGAACTAAATTTCCTTTTTATAAATAAATCTAAATTTTATCTTTAACAAATTTTCATTTGATAAATTTTAATTCATCAGTTTTCTCCTTTAATAGTTTAAATTAATTGATAGTTTTATTTAAACCAGTTTCTTCTTTAATGAATTTATTTTAACTAAAAATAAATTTCCTTTTATAAATTAAATCAACTAACAAACTTTGGTTTTAACTATTAAATTTGTTATAAATAAATTTTCCCTTTTAAATAGAATATTTGAACTAAGTGAAAAATCACTTACCTACAATAACTTAATTAATTTATTCCTTTATTTAACTTAAAAATCAATTTCCTTAAATAAATCGTTTTATCAAATGATTTGAATTCTTAATAAAATTTCTTTAATAAATTTAATTGTCTAACCAATTTCTTTTAAATAAATCCTTTATTTTTTTTTTATTTTTTTTTTTTTTCAACCTATATTTATATATATATATATATATATATATATATCTAAAACTTATTTACAGTAAATAAAATTACCTTTCTGCAATTCGAAAACCCTCAGCTCGAACACGAGCTCCTCCTC
Source organism: Allium cepa (assembly GCA_030765085.1). Classification (NCBI taxonomy): domain Eukaryota; kingdom Viridiplantae; phylum Streptophyta; class Magnoliopsida; order Asparagales; family Amaryllidaceae; genus Allium; species Allium cepa. Next base: position 573,029,525 of record CM060935.1, read on the forward strand.
ATCGCCGCTTCACCTCCACGCGCACGAGTAGCTACGCCTCATCGCATACGCCGCCGCCACTGTGCCCTAACGCGAGCACGAACAGCACCTCCAGTTGCCGCGACTTCGTCGCGAATGCCCATGCGCGACTCGCGCTTCACTGTCGCGCGCGGCACTCAATCGCGCAAGCACCTCCAATCGCCGCTCCTACGCGCGCGTATCGCCATCCCCCATTTCGCCACCGCCTTGAATCGTAAGCCCCACGCGTACGCGCCTCCAGGAATTTGCCGCGCTCGATTTGCACGACACCCCTCCCCTCGTGCGCGCGACCCCTACGCGATGCCCCACTTGATTTCCCCCTTCGCTCGCGACTTCGAGCTCGAATAGAAAAATGGAAGAGAGGGGAAGAGGGACGTCGGCCATTAATTGTTTTGAAGCTTCGATTTTTATTTTTATTTTTTTTCTTACTGAATGAAGAAGGCTTCGGTATTTAAAACTTTGGGGAAGCATGGTTTTCACGATTTTTTTTTACAGAGAGGCACGATTTAGGGCGTAAATAATGGCGTGAGTTTAGGCATGATCTTGTGCGTGATTAAAGGAAGAAAGTAGCTGATGTTTGTTTTAAATTTAAATTTAAATTTTAAACTCACTTTGTTTCGATACAACTTTCTACGCATTTTCGTGTCGTGTGCTCACATATTAACTCCGAAAAATACGAAATTTGAAATCCCGCAGTAATTCAATATTACGGACCCAATGGAACTGGTTTCGTCGAATTCCGAGACTGTGCCTCGGACGGCTATTTTAAATATCGATTCGAACGATTAAATTTCAAAACTGAACAATTCACTTTCAATTTCAATTCTGAAGCTTCTAAAATTCTCAGTATTATCAATATGAATTTTGCAAGCCTTTGAAATATTTTTAATTGGCTTAGATTTGAAGATTCAAATTTTTATTCAACTCTCACTAGATTAAATTCTATAATTTAATCGCCAAATTCAAAGTTATATTGAAAATTCAATCCAAACCATCATTTAAATATTTAAAATAAATTAAATATTTCAAATTAAATTGTTTAAAATTCTGGGTCGTTACAATTGTTCTATTTAATCCAAGCATAAATGTTAAAATTGAAATGGATTTAATGAACGGTTCAAAGGATTTAAATTGGATTTTTCAAAGTTGAAGTGTCAATTATAAATGAATTTATTGAAATTAAGTTATTGAAAATGTATGGATATAACTTTGAAATCTATTTCAACTAATTTAAATTATTTTAGTTTAATTAACTATTTTAATTAATCCATTACAACCTGTTTAATCCAACTTAACGTATTTTACCAATTTTAAATGAATTAATTTTTTTAATTTATTTTAAATCTATTTAATATAATTTAAATCTATTTAATTGATTCTAAATTTATTTATTCTATTTTGAATCTACTTAGTATAATTTAAATCTATTTAATCTATTTTAAATTTATTTAATCTATTAAAAATCTACTTAATATAATTTAAAGCTATTTGATCTGTATTTTATCTATTTAAATCATTTCAAATCTATTTATAACATTTTAGATCTATTTAAATTTAATTTAAAACTATTTTTACTATTTAAACTATTTTAATTTATTCAAACTATTTTAAACTATTTTCTAAAAATTCAGACTGTGTAAAGTTGAAGTATTTATATCTAAATCCTTGATGGTAATACAGCCTAAGTTGTAATTTGGGATTGATATCTTTTTGAAAATGAAATAATTAAGTAATATGATGATATTAGAACAAGGATTTAATTGACTTATCTTATCGGTGAATTCAACAATGAATATGTCCTAAAGGGTAAGTATGATTTTGAAAGCGAATATGATTTTGGAAATCAATATACTTGAAAAGTGAATATGATTTCGAAAGAGATATGGTTTGAAATTGAATACGATATTTTGATATCAATTGTAAATTGACGTTTTGAAATGTAAAAGAACCATCCGGTGTGAAATAAGCGTTTGGTTGTTAAAGAGATCGGGATCGGATATCGTCATACTCTCTGCTTATACCGACAACTACTTTAATAACTGTGTGCATGATGGAGATTCCAAAAATGAAGTAGGATAGTTTAGCGAACGATTTCTATATGAGATATGACATGACCCTGACTACTGTGAGTCAGCTTAGATGTGAATAAAACAGGAGCCACGCCGGGCCAAGTTAGGCCATTCCACCTATTAGATACATTTATTCGATGCCATACCTATTTGCTTATGATTGATTTGGAGGAAACCCCTTAATTTTGATTTGGGAGTATATTACAAGGTGGGCGGTAGTAGTTTCTATGCGTTACCACCAGTCCGGATATGCAATTGGTATATCTACTCTAGCATTGCCTTGAGTGCTGTGTTCACATACCCTAGCGCCCTTCTATGAGTTTGTCTTGTAACATACCTATGGAGTACCTTTTGGGTAAACCTCCAGTTTACTAAGGAGCGTACGGTACTGTATAAACTATGGGAATATATAAAATGTGCCAAAGGGAATATGGTTAACACCTTAACGCTATTTTAAATACTTTTACCTTACTTTAGGCATATTATAATAGCATATTGTACTACATAGTAGATATTTTAACATATCCTAATGACGTGTGAGTCCCGAACATCTCTTAAGTTACTACACACACGTTAGACACTGGATAGGAGGTGTCATACCCGTAAGCATTTCTGACGCCGTTACAGCATATTTAGATTTGATTTAACTTACATAAGATCTTTTAGTTCAAACTCTAGTGTTTTGTCTTTTCAATTCGCTCGGGTCAGCCTGAGCATTTCAGGGTTTAAGACCTTATTTTTAGAGGACGAAGATGAACATTTGCACTATTATTATTTATCATATGTATTCCACTACTTCATGTTGTTCTGTTGCATTTATTTATTTCTTTATCCTTGTTTTATGTAACTCTGATTTTTGTGTTATAAAAGAATAATAAAATGTGTTTATAAAACTGCTTCATGAACTGTTACTTGGTTATTATGTTTTGTCGTTCCTTTTGAGATTCTGTATTTATTTTATTTCTTTCTCTTTTCTTATTTACCCTTAACAATCTGCCCTTTTGAATGGTTTGAGTCTCGCATGTGTGTCTGCTTAAAACGTTCAAAAAGGCAAATCATTACAGTTGGTATCAGAGCTTTGGTTTAGCGATAACCTTAGCTTTGTGGGGTTTGGCTCGTATTAAATAGGGTAGTAATACCCTAGAATGAGTCGTTGAGTGTATATATATGAGGGAGTGTATTTTTTAGTGTTATAAATGATTTTTGTATTATGTTAATTATCCCGTTTTGTATTTATAAATTATAATCGGTGCATAGGATGCTACGACATCGATAATGTAACGACCTGTAATTTTGGATGATTTAAATTAATTAATTTAATAATATTTTGGTAATTTAATAGTGAAGAAATAAAAATCTGTAATTTAATAATGAAATGAACACTAAAATAATGTATAAGGTTGTTAATGTAAGTTGATTTTTAGCAATGTGTATGAAACTCCTATTATCCCACCTTTTGGGAAAGCTGAGATACCCAAAAATTAACTGAAAATCAATAATAACGAGTCATGAATATCAACTATGCATTGCAGGATTACCATGGATATCGATGAATTTTGTCCGAGTCCGAATTGGGCTGCAATTGACAAGACGTGACAAACAAAACCATAAAAGCCAGTGTTTCAAATTTCAGGTTAATCGACGTTCGTATGAATGAGATATGATTGATACAAGTTAGATAAAATGTGTTGTTCGTATCCATCAGAAAACAGAGGTGACAACCTATTCGAATCGATCAGATTCATATCCATCAGAGAGCTATCGTCAAGTTCGAATGCACGGGACCTAACTACTTCGAATCAATCGGGAACGAATCGCTTCGTGGTTATACAGTTACCATTTAGTTCGTATCGTTCCAAAGAAATCTCATTCGCACTCCATATGTTCGAATCCATGTCAACGCATCGGTATCACTCGCATCCCCCTTAAAACTAGTCGGTTCATATCGATCCCCAGTCACAATCGATCGATACGAATGAGACCTTATGAACGAACGATGCGAATGCTATCGGTGCGAAATCGATACGAAAATTGAGGCGAACGTGTCAACGTAAACAAGGGGAAAGCCTCGGAATGACTCGATCAAATCGTTGCAAAGGTTGGATCGACCCAAGAAACTCGCGCCACGTTATCCCATGCGCACATGCTTCTGATCGATACGAAGGAGCGGATACGAAACATGGATTCGAACAAGATAGCATACATGGAACCGTAATCTTGCATTGATCATATCTCACAAACCGCTGATCCATATGCTATGAAATTTTCACAACAGCTTGCGTACATGCTAAAGAATGTCTCTGCCAAGTTTCAGCTCGATTGGACAATTTCTTGTTCGATACGAAATCAATTCACATCGACCACAGATCGAGTCAAAACTTGGTGGGACCGGTCGCGTGGGCCCATTCACGTGCCAGAAGGAGTCTCCCGAAGTTTGAGTGCGATATCAGCCTCCTACGCCTATAAATAGCCCCCTGAAGCCTACAGAAAAGAGATCTTTTGGCTATTGAACCTCCGGACTCTGCCGGATTCTATCTACACCTTACCATCGCTGTTGTACTAAAATTACTTCATTGTAATCGCTGCAATCATCTGTAACCAACAAGGATAATCAATAAAAGATAAAACTTTGAAGTCGACGTAGGCCGGAGATAGCCTAACCACTATAAATCTTGTGTTCTGGATTGTTGTTTGTTGTTTGCTTAGATCTGAGATTTGTGTTTGAATATTGTGCTTTCACTGAGAACAACTAGCACCCGCTACACCATACTTGAAGTTCAAATTTAAAAGCTTGAAGGATTCAGATTTAAAGACAATGACTCGACAAACAAGTAGAAGGCAAAGCGCTTAGAGAAGTCAACAAGGAGGAAGCCAGGAGGCATCCTCTGGAGCTGGAGAAGGACATGCTTCTATTTACATTACCAGAGACGAGATGGAAGCTATGGAAAATTCATTACATGAGAGATTGTTGAAGAGTCAACTGGACATGATGCAGACTTTCTTTGAACAGATGAGAGCTACAGGGACACAGAACTTTGGACCAACTACAGCGACCACGAATGCTGAACAAGGAGTTAGGATTGCAAAAACCAACGGAGATTAAGCTCAAGATCAGAATGCAGAACCAGAAGGCAATCAACAAGGACTTAGGGGCAGACCCTCAAGATCCGAAACTGGAAGAACAATGGATGGAGCTCAACAGGCTAGAGCTCATGCTAATGCTAACGAGCCACACGAAGAATACGCACCAGAATTCCCTTCGAGACTAGGGGCAGGATAGAAACATGACAAGGGGGCAACCCCTGGATGGAGATGAAAGAATGATTGGTCTAGTGGGACGGACCATGAGAGGAGGATTGTCGAGTGGAGGATTGGAAGAGGTCAGTCGGAGTCTGTTCACACCGAACATCAGAAATGCAGAGAACTCTCCAAAGTTCAAACTACCAATGTTGGATCCTTATGAAGGGAAGTCGGACCCGGCCATGCACATCACCAGATACATTAGACATATGGAAGTACTAGGAGCATCCGAGGAAGTGATGGCATGATGTTTCCCTCTACTTTTATCAGATTTGGATGCGCTTTGGTTCAGACAGCTGAAGACTGGATCAATCAGAACAAGGGCCAACCTTGTAGATTGCTTCATGAGACAGTTTAAGGTCCATGTGACGCGACCCAAGAGTGTGATGACTTTGGCTTCGATAAAGAAAAGGACCGGAGAGTCCATAAAAGATTTTCTGTTGCGATTTAATGCAATGATGGCTTCTGTAGATCGCCCAGATCCATCAATGATTTTGAGGGCGGTGGTGGCAGGAGTTGGGGAAGGCACCGAATTCAAAGATTCTTTGGCAAGAGATCCACCACAAGATCTTGGAGAATTCTACCATGAAGCTGAAAGATTCATCCGACTAGAATAATTACGAGCCAAGAGGCTAGAAACAAATGTTGTGCAGGGCGAAGGAACCGCCAGAGAACAGTCTAGAGCAGACAAAGGAAAGAGAAAGCGGGATGATAGATATGATGCTCCTGATAAACGGAAGAAATTCTGAGAGCCTAGATTCATACAATACACCGATCTGATGGCAAGCCTGGAACGGATTTACACGGAAACTCGGGGGCAACTCCCCTATCGAAAACCACCCCGGAGAGATCCCATAGAGCGGGAGCGTAGAACTGGAAAATATTGCCTATTCCACGAGCTGGATGGGCACACTATCGATGAATGCCGCCACCTAAAAGATAAGGTGGAAGAACATGCCAGGAGTGGTAGATTTCCATAGTATATCAGAGAACGAACAGCGGCCGTAAGACCTGAACAACCACCACCACCACCTAACAGAAGTGATCCTTGATCGGGATCGCGACTCGTCATCAGCTGATTATGATGGTAAGGGCCAAGTTCAGGATTTAAACTTTGGTCAATTTGATTTCTTAGATTTGATTTTAAAATAAAATGGCTATTCCACTTATTCATGTACAGGAACCGGAGAGATCCCCAAGCATGCTCTGAGATGGTAATAGACCACTTCGCCCGGAGAGGCAATTCCTAGTTTTTCCTGGTGTTTGAGATTGAACATTTAGGACTTGAATTTATTAAATAAACTCGAATTTCTTGAAATAAAACCTTTGACCGGAGTGTTAAAGGATAAATAGTAAAAACCAACTAGAAACTGATCGCTTTATGACCCTACCCGGAGAGGCGGGGTCCGGAGTGCAAGAAGTGAGTTGCTTCGCCGGAGAGCGACAGGATCGACTCACTTAACGCTGTTTCCCCTTCATCGGAGAGTGACTGGATGGGATCCAGCAAGAGCCCGGAGAGGCTATGATCGGTCTAAAATGACCAAGACATCGCTATATGCCCTAACTGGGGCCAGAGTGCAAGGGATAGAAAGCAACGCCGGAGTGCAATGGGATCATTTTATTCAATTGCTAAGTCTGGAATGGGCTTGGCAAGGGTCCGGAGCGACCACCGATAGTCCGAAGAGACCGTAGAATTTCATTCTTAACTTCCATAGGAAGAAATGGATAACGATTTGGCTTCGAACAACCATGAACTTGATTGAAAATGCTATAAGCTTTGAATAAAACGTGAACTCACTACATTCTATTTGAGACTGATCAAAACATACCTTTTACCAAAAGTCAAGTTTTGGGGGGCAAAGTGTTATCCCACCTTTTGGGGAAGCTGAGATACCCAAAAATTAACTGAAAATCAATAATAACAAGTCATGAATATCAACTATGCATTGTAGGATAACCATGGATATCGATGAATTTTGTCCGAGTCCGGATCGGGCTGCAATTAACAAGACATGACAAACAAAACCATAAAAGCCAGCGTTTCAAATTTCAGGTTAATCGGAGTTCGTATGAATGAGATATGATCGATACAAGTTAGATAAAATGTGTTGTTCGTATCCATCAAAAAACTGAGGTGACGACCTATTCGAATCGATCAAATTCGTATCCATCAGAGAGCTATCGTCAAGTTCAAATGCATCGGGACCTAGCGACTTCGAATCGATCGGGCATGAATCGGTCTGTGGTCATACAGTTCGTATCCATTTAGTTCGTATCATTCCAGAGAAATCTCATTCGCGCTCCATATGTTCGAATCCATGTCAACGCATCGGTATCACGCGCATCCCTCTTAAAACTAGTCAGTTCGTATCAATCCTCAGCCACAATCGATCGATACGAACGAGACCTTATGAATGAACGATGCGAATGCTACCAGTGCGAAATCGATACGAAAAATTTAGGCGAACGTGTCAATGTAAACAAGGCGAAAGCCTCGGAATGACTCGATCAAATCGCCGCAAAGGTTGGATCGACCCAGGAAACTCGCGCCATGTTATCCCATGCGCACGTGCTTCTGATCGATACGAAGGGGCGGATACGAAACATGGATTTGAACAAGACAGCATACACGGAACTGTAATCTTGCATCGATCATATCTCACAAACCACTGATCCAAATGCAATGAAATTTTCACAGCAGCTTGCGCACATGCTAAAGAACATCTCTGCCAAGTTTCAGCTCGATTGGACTATTTCTTGATCGATATGAAATCAATTCGCATCGATCATAGATCGAGTCGAAACTTGGTGGGACCGATCGCGTGGGCCCACTCACATGCCAGAAGGAGTCTTTCGAAGTTTGAGCGCGATATCAGCCTCCTACGCCTATAAATAGCTCCCTGAAGCCGACATAAAAGAGGTCTTTTGGCTATTGAACGTCCAGACTCTGCCGGATTCTTTTCTACACCCTACCATCGTTTTTGTACTCAAATTACTTCATTGTAATCGCTGCAGTCTTCTGTAACCAGCAAGGATAATCAATAAAAGATAAATCTTTAAAGTGGACGTAGGCCGGAGATAGCTGAACCACTATAAATCTTGTGTTTCTGTTTGTCATTTTTGGATTGATGTTTGTTGTTTACTTAGATCTGAGATTTGCATTTGAATATTGCTGATCTGTGTTCATACATTGGTGCTTTCACGATACTCGGGGGTTTGTGACCATTTCTGGCGCAAACAACTCCAATTAATTGTAATAATATAAATTGTTTACTTGGCTATAAATTGAATATATGGAACATATGTAAATATTTAAATTGTTAATAATAATTGAAGAAAATTTGTGTTATGAAACAAATGGTAACATTTGTTGTAAGTAATAAACTCATAAAGGTAATTTAAAAGTAAACAGTGACAATTATTTTGAGATACATGTTTATTTAGTTAGTTGAATTGAAATTGGAAATAAATTAAAATTAAATGAAATTAAATATTTAAATATTAAGTTAATGGAAATTGAGATGAGTTTAAGAACATATATAAACCAATGTTACTTATATCCTTGTCATAATAAAGACTTGAATAACAGGGTTTAAAAATTTAATAAACAGATTTTTGGAAGTTTAATTTATAATTTCTAAATTTAATGAAAGTGAAATTAAAACACTGAAATTGTGAGTTAATCAACTTTAGATTTTCATCTAAATTTGTTTAAATTGTTGTAAATGATTAAGAAACCAAAAATGCTAGAAGTTGTAAATTATTAAAATTTAACTTGGAAAGTGATTTAATTAATTAATTTTTAATTTATTTAATTAACTAGAAAATAGCTATTTTGGCCACTCACTCGGATTTCGACGAAACCAATTTCATCGGATCTATAACGGTGAACGATTATAGGATTTCAAATTTCGTAGCGATCGGACTTGTCGTTTGATCGTACGGACTCGAAACACCTTGAAATTAATTTAATTGAAATCAATTGAAATCAATTTGAAATAACTTGATTTTCACATAACTTCTTCATACAATGGAATTTTGACTTAAAACATGTTCCATTGATTTTAAAATATTTTAAAACATCTATTTTGATATATGGGTTGACCTAGTTTCTTTCCGGAGTCAGAACGGGCTTTTCGGGCCATTTGATCGTTCAGCATGTAAATCAATCTTATCCATCCATTCTAATTCCAGCTTTGCATACCTCATTATAAACCCTAGCCTATTTCTTATGCTCATTTTTCTGTATGTACAATTTTAGTTGCTCCTCCTCATCCCACTGGCAGACAAAAACCAAAATTCCAATTGCAATTTCAAATAAAATTCAAAGCCAAAAATTCACTCTCCACAAACTACATCGAATTATATATGGATTTGAAGCTCTTGACGAGTGCAAGTCAAATCCTGATTTATTTTTCATTTGATTCATCGTTTGATTGGTAATCATCAAAGAATTCCCATCCGTTCATAGGCCACATGCTCGATCAGCAGTGGATTTTCAACTGTAAGTCGATCGGGGAGTGCGGGATGGAAGAGGAGCTCGAGCATGCCATAAATCTATAATTCATTTGCTGTATGGGGTGCCGATCTCTTTAGAATCGAACGATGAACGTGGGCGGCATTGAGTCGGTTTTCGGTGTATTCGAGCGACTGCGAGACCAGGAAAAGGTCGGCCACGGAAGGGGAGATAATCGGCGATGTCAGATGCGGGGGATGTCGTGGCTTCTGGCATGCAGTATGTCGATTTGGGCGGCGTTTCATATCGCTCTCACGATTGTAGGGTTCTGGAAGAGGCAGAAAACGTATAGGTAGGTGACGTGGCATATTCCTATTTGCCTCGCATTATTTAATTTCAATTTTTGTTTTCAACACTTCTAACGATCATAACTATCACATGCGTGGTCCAAATCATGTGTGGTTCACTCCATTGCGATCCTAGCAAAATTCCGGACATTTTGATGCTGATTTGATTGAATTCTATGACTGTTCAAATTTTGGGCTTAAATTGGATTTAAATTCAATTTAAGTTCAAAAGGTGAGTGTTTTAACCCACTCATAACTTCTAAAATTTCTTATGTTTGTTAACTGTTTGGCATATTTTTAGTCATCATCTTAGTTAAATTGAATTAATTTGAATTAAATTTTTATTTAATTTATTATTGCATGTAAACTGTCAGTTAAATTGTTATTTAATTTATTATTGAATATAAACTTTCAGTTAAATGCCTGTTATTTATTATCTATTCTATATTGATGTTATTGATTGAACCGGATGATGATTGTGATAAGTGTTTGATGATTGATATTGGATGAATGGATGTTGTATTTTATACTGTTATAAACTGCAAGTTGTCATGGATTTTGTTTCATTCAGGATTGCGGTTTGAAATGATATATAACCGTATTTATGTTTTTAAATTACGAATTGAAATGATAAATATCTGTATCACTTGACCATAGGATATAAAATTATATGCAGGCACTGTGGTCTATATATAAACATTTTGAAAATGATTTCTATGGTTTCATATAGAAATATATTGTTTTATATAAATATTGATTTTAGATATTATATAAATGTTATTTTATTATTGATTTTTTTTGGTATGTGTAAAACTGTTTTGAGATATAAAATAAGCCAAATAACAAAATTCGATTGTTTTTATATAATATGGTTAGGTACTTGTTTAAATTACGTTGCACATAGAGTTTATAATGACTTAAATAAAACTAAGGTTGGAAGATAAATATGAAATTGACTTGAATTAAATATTTAAGAATTATACTCGAATAAATTTGATTTGAAATTTAAAAAAATTGAGATTTTAAAGAGGTATGACTTTTATAAATTGATTTTGGTTTAGAGTGATTTAAATGAATATCAAGTTGATTTAAATGGATATATCAAGTTAAATAAATTGAAAGAATATCCAGTTATTTGAAGTTTAAAGTTTTACCTAAATGATATTGGATTTATTAAGTAAACATTTCACATCTAAATAATAGTAATTGAATTTGATATATATGGAATTATCAAAAAATTAGTTTTGAAATGGTGGAATATTTAAAGCTTTGAAATATATGGAAATTGAAATGGTTATTTGAGGGTTCAATCTATATTTGGAATTGATTTTTGAAATTGAATAAGCTATTTTATTATATAAAGTAATTTAATATTTAAGCCATTTAAGTGGCGTAGTTATGTTCAAAGCTATGAGTTTCAAAGTATTATGATTTGAAAGTGTTTTACTTTAAGTGTTATGATTTCGAAGTGTTATAACTTTGGAAGTGTTATGATTTTGGAAAAAGGATATATTTGAAATAAAAATGATATTATATTGATTTGGGTTTTCTAAAACTGATATCATATTGATTTGGTTTTTAAAGCGGAAATAATATCGTATTTATATGGTTTTGAAATGGAAATTATATTCTGGTTTTGAAGTAAAACTATTTTGAAAATGACCGCGGTGTTATAAAAATGTTTGGTTGTTAAAGAGACCGAGATCAGAAGTTGTCATACTCTCTACCAACTCCGAAAACCACTTTAACAACCATGTACGATGTGGAGATTCAAGAATGAAGTAGGATGGCGGTGGCGTTCCTTTGAGGTATATGCGTGGACCCAACTCCCGTGAGTTGGCAAAAGGTGGCTAAAACAGGAGCGATTCTCGGGCCAAGGAGGTAGCCCCTCTTATCGGACACACTCCTTCGATATTATATTCTGACTTTGGATTGTTTTGGTGGCCACTTTTGATTTTTGATTTTGGAGGTGTGGCTCGAGGTGGGCGGTAGTAGTTGCTACGCATTACCACCAGCCTGAATGCGTAATTGGTATATTTACCCTGGCATTGCCTTGTGTGCCTTGTCACCTACCATATCACGCCTTGTACAAGTTTGGTTTTCTTCGGTAGCCTACGTGGTATCCTCTGGTAGCTTCTCGATCAGGAGGAACCACGATATTGGATGGACTACTGGGACCATTACGTGGTAAGGGCTATATAGATAACCCGTTAACGCTATTTAAAAGTAGGTTTATTTTAATATAGACATTATTATAATAGCAAAATATTGCTACATAGTAAATAGTTTAACGGATCCTTAGGAGATGTGAACCCCGAGCATCTCTTAAGTTACTGCACTCACGTTAGACACTGGATAGGAGATGTCAAATCCTATAAACATCTCTGACGTCGTTCCACTCATATTATTTATTGTTGATTTTACTTACATAAGATCTTTTATTTATGACTTGAGTGTTTTATCTTTTCAATTCGCTTGGGTCAGCCTGAGCATTTCAGGATTTGAAGACTTTATTTCTGGTGGACGAAGATGAAGATTGTATTACTATTATTTATTATAATATTCCACCGCATTCATACCGTTCCGCTGCATTATTTATTATTCTCTGGTATGTGTAACTTTGATATGTGTTGTATAAGTAAAATCAAATGTGTTGTAAAAAAGCTTCACGAACTGTTATTTGATTATTATATTTTGTCATTCCGCTGTGAGATTCTGTTTTGTTTTATTTCTTTCTCTGCTTTTCTTATTCACCCCAATAACAATCTGCCTTTCTGTATGGTTTAAGTCTGACGTGTGTGGTCTATCATCGATTTAAAGCGTGCAAAAAGGCGGGATGTTACATCTGGTATCAGAGCTAGGTTTAGCGATAAACCTTAGCTTTGTGGGGTCTGACTCTTTATTAATAGGGTAGTAATACCCTATGATGATGAATTGATGAGAGTATATATATGAAAGAGCATATTTGTTAGTGTTATAAAAGGGTTTATATTGTGTTAATTTGTTCCGTTTTGTATTTATAAATTCTGGTTGGTGCAAAGGACGCTATGACATCAATAGGGATTTCTAAACACTCAATAGGACAGACCGACACAATATTTGTTTTGAATATAGATGAATGAATTAATTTTGCTTATTATATTTTCTATATATAAAATAAAATATTATAAATAATATATATATGGTTTTAATATATTGGTTGGTGGGTAGTGAAATTTATAAATATTGATCGGAAATAAGATCTAAAATAAAATAAATGAATGATTGGGAACTTAGAACTTGAATTTCGGGATTTTGAAAATTTCATTCAAATGATTTGGAATATAATAATAATATTATTTAGAAGTATTTTCTGATATATATATATATATATATATATTTCAATATGGTTTGAAAGAATTGTTTTAAGGAAACTTTGGAAAGAAATAACTTACGTACTCCCCTCTCTGTCATTGGAAAATAATTTCGGTGATGAGCGCACACATCATCGACATTCATTTTTGAGTTTCTATGTAAGAAGGCCACTGTTGTAGTTACTGTAGACTTATTTTGATAAACAAATATAAATTTTAAATTGTTTTAAATATAATTGGATATATAAGTTGTAAGTATATATTTATCTATTATTTTAAAATAATTTGAAATTAAACCCGGTATTTAGTTCTTAAGTTCTGTTAATGAATAGTTTCAATTATGGAAGTTAAATAGAATGTAATAAACAATTGGAACCTCGAAATGAAATAAGAGATTTAATGCTAGGTTATGAATGAAATTACAAACAAGTTGAAATTGTAACCTATAAGACAAAAGATATGATTATTGAACATTAAATTAGTTAAAAGAAATAAGAAAAACTTTCATAGCTTTCAATTACATCCTTAAAGGCATATATATAACTTACCAAAAGATGTAAAAAGTTGAAATGCTTATAAGAAAATGTAATAGAATACTACAGAAGTAATACTTACATAATGAAAGTGTTTAATAAAAATTTGCTTTAGAAATAAGAAATTTGACATGAAAATAGTTATAAACTTGAGTCAAAATTTTAACACTACTAATTAAATGAAATAGGAAATTAGTAATGTAAGTAAAGATTTTGAACTTAAGCTAATGTTGAAACCATTTATTATTAAAGTAAATAAATAAAATTGAGAAAAGAATAAGTGTAATGCGATAAAAGAAAATTTACATGATATGAATAAATAAAAATGAATTTATGTAAGTATAAGTGCAATTAAGTGAAATAAACACTGAATCAATGAATGAAAATGAAAATTTGCAAGAAATAATGTAAAATAAAAGGACAAACCATTATATGAATGAAAAGGGAATCAAACAACAACTGTTATGAAATAAAACTGATAAAAATTAACTTGATCTATTGTTTGGAATGGTTGGTTGTTTAGTTTATGGTTGTTTGGGCAAGGATACTTTAAATTTGCTTGGATGTATGAATAATCTACTTAGTTTATCTAAGACTATTGAGTAAGTGGAATACTTCATAGTTATTTGTCATTCTATGTGATTTAAAGTGTCTTAATCCGAGCAAACCAATTGTTTGTCTTGCTTGGATGGTTGATTTATATTTGATGTGTATGTTGTTGGTTGCAATTGATTGTTGTTATATTGATTTGTTTGTTGGTGGTTGAAACAACTTTAAATATTTCATTTTATATAATTATGAATACTTTTTGGATTATATAAGTAAAATACAGGTCATGGAAGCAATTGCTATTACTTTTTGTTTCATGATTAAGCGTTAATTGCTCGACAAATAGGTATGTTCTCGGCGGTTTTATAGCATTATTATATTTTTTTTTCCTGGGTTGGGATATATTACTTTGGAAAATAAATTATATTTTTTTATATTTGATATTATATTTCTCCCGAACCACTCCGTATGAAAGAGACTCTGCCAAAATTTTCCGTAAATTTAGGACTTAGAAAAATTTTGAAAAATGTTTTCCAAACTTTATAAATTTGAGTATAAAAGGATTTAATGATTATAAATTGGTATAATTTATTTAGGTTAATTAATTTTGTAAATTTATTTGTTTATAAAGTTAGTACTTTTGAATAAGATGTATTGTTTACTTAATTCTTTCTTCCCCTTCTTTTCCTTTTCGAGGATAAAAAGTTTTGAGTGGGGGAGAGTGTAACGACACGTAGTTTTCGATGATTTAAATTTGTTAATTTAATAAGATTTTGGTAATTTAATAGTGAAGAAATAAAAATCTTTAATTTAATAATGAAATGAACACTAAAATAAAGTATACGATTGTTAATGTAAGTTGATTTTTAACAATGTGTATGAAACTCCAATTAATTGTAATAATATAAATTGTTTACTTGGCTATAAATTGAATATAGGGAACAAATATAAATATTTAAATTGTTAATAATAATTGAAGAAAATTTGTATTATGAAACAAATGGTATCATTTGCTGTAAGTAATCAACTCATAAAGGTAATTTAAAAGCAAACCGTGACAATTATTTTGAGATACCTGTTTATTTAGTTAGTTGAATTGAATTTGGAAATCAATTGGAATTAAATGAAATTAAATATTTAGATATTACGTTAATGGAAATGGAGATGAAATTGAGAATTATTAATGTACTCAGATATAAACCAATGTTAGTTATATCCTTGTCATAATAAAGACTTGAATAACGGGGTTTAAAATTTTAATAAACGGATTTTTGGAAGTTTAATTTATAATTTCTGAATTCAATGAAAGTGAAATTAAAGCACTCAAATTGATGGGTTAATCAACTTTAAATTTACATCTAAAGTTTAAATTGTTGTAAATGATTAAGAAACCAAAAATGATAGAAATTGTAGATTATTAAAATTTAACTTGGAAAGTGATTTAATTAATTAATTTTTAATTTATTTAATTAACTGGAAAACAGCCATTTTGTAATCTGACTTTGATTTCGGCGAAACTAGTTTCATCGGATCCATAATGGTGAATGATTATAGAATTTCAAGTTTCGCAGCGATCGGACTTGTCGTTTGATCGTACGGACTCGAAACACCTTGAAATCAATTTAATTGAAATCAATTTAATTGAAATCAATTTAATTGAAATCAATTGTAATCAATTTGAAATAACTTGATTTTCGCATAACTTCTTCATACAATGGAATTTGGACTTGAAACTTGTTCCATTGATTTTAAAATATTATAAAACATCTATTTTGATATATGGTTGACCCAGTTTCGTTTCGGAGTTATAACTGGCTTTTCGGGCCATTTGATCGTTCAGCGTGTAAATCAATCTTATCCATCCATTCTAATTCTATCTTTGCCTATTTATACCTCGTTATAAACCCTAGCCTATTTCTTATGTTCATTTTTCTGTATGTACAATTTCAGTTGCTCCTCCTCATCCCAATGGCAGCCAAAAACCAAAATTCTAATTTCAATTTCAGATAAAATTCAAAGTCAAAAATCCAATCTCCACAAACTACATCAAATTATATATGGATTTGAAGCTCTCGACGAGCGCAAGTCAAATTCGTGATTCATTTTTTGTTTTGGTTCATCATTTGATTGGTAATCATCGAATAATTCCCGGCCATTCATAGGCCACATGCTCGATCAATGGTGGATTTTCAACTATAAGTCGATTGGGGAGTGCGGGCTGGAAGAGGAGCTCGTGTAGGCCTTGGATCTACAATTCGTTCACGCTATAGGGTGTCGATTTCTCCAGAATCAAGCGATGAACGTGGGAGGCATCGAGTCCGTTTTCGGTGTATTCGAGCGACCATGAGGCCAGGGAAGGGTCGGCCATAGGAGGGGAGATGATCGACGATGTCAGATGTGGGGGAGGCCGTGGGTTCTGGCGTGCGGCATGTGGATTTAGGCGGCGTTTCATATCTTCGTAGGGCTCTAGGAAAGGCAGAACATGTATAGGCAGGTGATGTGGCATATTCCTATTTGCCTTGCATTTTATAATTTCAATTTTTTGTTTTCAACACTTCTAATGATCATAACTATCACATGCGAGGTCCAATTCACGTGCGGTTTTCTCCACTGCATCCTAGAAAAATTCCGGACATTTTGACGCTGGTTTGGTGAATTCTGAGACTGTTCAAATTTTGGGCTTAAATTGGATTTAAATTCAAAAGGTGAGTGTTTTAACCCACTCACAACTTCTAAAATTTCTTATGTTTGTTAAATTAATTTATGATGTGATTAGAAATTTATTTATGATTGTTTGGCATATTTTTAATCATCATCTTAGTTAAATTGAATTTATTTGAATTAAATTGTTATTTAATTTATTATTGCATATAAACTGTCAGTTAAATTGTTATTTAATTTATTATTGAATATAAACTGCTAATTAAATGCCTGATATTTATTATCTGTTCTTTATTGATGTTATTGATTGAATCGGATGATGATTGTGATAAATATTTGATGATTGATATTGGATGAATGGATGTTATATTTTATACTGTTATAAACTACAAGTTGTCATGGATTTTGTCTCATTCGCGATTGCGGTTTGAAATGATATATAACCGTATTTGTGTTTTAAATTACGGATTGAAATGATAAATATCTGTATCACTTGACCATAGGATAGAAAATTATATACAGGCACCGCTGGTCTATATATAAACATTTGGAAAATGATTTCTATTGTTTTATATAAATATTGGTTTTAGATATTATATAAATGTTATTTTATTATTGATTTTTTTTCCATGCGTAAAATTGTTTTGAAATGTAAAATAAGCCAAATAATAAAGTTTGATTGTTTTTATACAATATGGTTAAGTATCAGTTTAAATTATATTGTATATAGAGTTTATAATGACTTAAATAAAACTAAGGTTGGAAGATAAATACAAAATTGAATTGAATTAAATTATTTAAGAATCATACTCGAATAAATTTGATTGAAATTTAAAAAAAATTTGAGATTTTAAAGAGGTATGATTTTTATAACTTGATTTTGGTTTAGAGTGCTTTAAATGAATATCAAGTTGATTTAAATGAATATGTCAAGTTAAATAAATTGGAAGAATATCCAGTTATTTGAAGTTTAAATTTTTTACTTAAATGATATTGGATTTATTAAGTAAACATTTCACATCTAAATAATAGTAATTGAATTTGATATATATGGAATTATTAAAGAATTAGTTTTGAAATGTTGGAATATTTAAAGCTTTGAAATATATGGACATTGAAATGGTTATTTGGGGGTTCAATCTGTATTTGGAATTGATTTGTGAAATTGAAGAAGCTATTTTATTATATAAAGTAATTTAATATTTAAGCCATTTAAGTGGCGTAGTTATGTTCAATGTTATGAGTTTCAAAGTATTATGATTTGAAAGTGTTATATTTTAAGTGTTTGATTTCGAAGTGTTATAACTTCGGAAGTGCTATGATTTTGGAAAAAGGATATATTTGAAATAAAAATGAAATTATATTGTTTGGGTTTTATAAAAATGATATCATATTGATTTGGTTTTTAAAGAGGAAATGATATCGTATTTATATGGTTGTGAAATGGATATTATATTCTGGTTTTGAAGTAAAACTATTTTGAAAATGGCCACAGTGTTATAATAACGTTGGTTGTTAAAGAGACCGAGATTGGAAGTTATCATACTCTCCGCCAACTCCGAAAACCACTTTAACAACCATGTACGTGGTGGAGATTCCAAAATGAAGTAGGATGGCGGTGGCATTCCTTTGAGGTATATACGTGGACTCGACTCCCGTGAGTTGGCATAAGGTTGCTAAAACAGAAGCGATTCTCAGGTCAAGGAGGTAGCCCCTCTTATCGGACACACTCCTTCAATATTATATTCTGGCTTTGGATTGTTTTGGTGGCTACTTTTGATTTTTGATTTTGGGGGTGTGGGTCGAGGTGGACGGTAGTAGCTGCTACGCGTTATCACCAACCCGGATGCGTAATTGGTATATCTACCCTAGCATTGCCTTGTATGTCGTGTCACCTAACCTATCACGCCTGTACGAGTTTGGTTTTCTCCCGTAGCCCGTATGGTATCCTCTGGTGGCTTCTCGATCAGGAGGCAGGATACTGGATGGACTACTGGGACTATTACGTGGTAAGGGCTATATGGGTAACCCCTTAACACTATTTAAAAGCAAGTTTATTTTACTATAGACATTATTATAATAGAGAAATATTACAACATAGTAAATAGTTAATGGATCCTTAGGAGATGTGAATCCCAAGCATCTCTTAAGTTACTTCACTCATGTTAGACACTGGATAAGAGATGTCAAATCCCGTAAACATCTCTAACGTCGTTCCACTCATATTATTTATTGTTGAATTAACTTACATAAGATCTTTTGGTTCTGACTTGAATATTTTGTCTTTTCAATTCGCTCAGGTCAGCCTGAGCATTTCAGGATTCGAAGACTTTATTTCTGAATGACGAAGACGAAGATTGTATTACTATTATTTATTATATTATTCCACTGCATTCATATTGTTCCACTGCATTATTTATTATATTCTGGTATGTGTAACTCTGATATGTGTTGTATAAGTAAAATCAAATGCGTTATAAAACAGCTTCATGAACTGTTATTTGATTATTACATTTTTTTCATTCTGCTGTGAGATTCTGTTTTTTTATTTCTTTCTCTACTTTTCTTATTCACCCCAATAACAATCTGCCTTTCTGTATGGTTTAAGTCTAACGTGTGTGGTTCATCGTCGATTTAAAGCGTACAAAAAGGCGGGATGTTACAGATAGGGATTTCTAAATACTAAATATGGCAGACCGACACAATATTGCTTGAAATATAAGTAAATGAAATAATTTTGCTAGTTATATATTTTGTATATAAAATAATAAACTGTATAAATGATATAGTTGGATGTAGTCTGTTGATTATTAGGTAGAGAAAATTTATAAATATTGATTGTAAAATAGGATTTACAAGTAAAACGAATATAAATTGAAATTTGAGAACTGAAGTTCTGCAATTTTGAAAATTTCTTTCCAAAGAATTTGGAATATAATATTAGTATTATTAGGATGTATTTTTCAATATGAATATTTCAATGTGATTTGGAAGGAAGCTTTAAAAAAAGAATTTTTAAGGAAATAAGTTCTGTACTCCCTTCTCTGTCGTTGGAAAATAATTTCAGTGATGAGTGCACGAATCATCGACATTCATTTTCATGTTTCAAAGTAGGAAGATCACTGTCGTAGTTTTACTACAATTTTTTTTCATATACAAATCTTAATTTTTAATTTCCAAATATGTTTGATATGTATAAAAGATATGATTATTTATACATTATTTTAAAATGATTTGAAATGGAACCGACATTTTCTTAAATTTTATAAGCTAGAGATTATAATTATTGTAATGAAATAAAAATTTTACTATTTAATAATTGGAACTTATAAAATGAAATTTAAGAAATTAAATGCTAAGTTATTAATCAAATATACAAGAAATTTGAAATTTTTATCCTATAAATCAAAGGATATGAAAGTCTAGAAGATGTAATTATTGAATATTTTGTTAATAAAATTAAATGTGATAACTTGTGTAACTTTCCATTGCATTCTAAAATGACATGTATATAACTTACCAAAATGTAAAAAGTTGAAATGTTAATAGGATATGTAATAGAATACTATACAAGTAAAACTTAAATAAATGAAAGTGTTCAAAGGAATTACTTTTATAAATAAGAATTTTGATATTATAATTGGTTATAAACTTGAGTTATAATTGGAATACTACTAAATAAAATGAAATAGAAAAGTGAGTAATGTAAGCAAATAATTATAAACTTAAGTTAATGTTTGAGGCTATTTATAATTAAAGTAAATAATAAATTGAGTACTATATTTGGTAAATGAATATAACTTCAGAAATC
Source organism: Allium cepa (assembly GCA_030765085.1). Taxonomy (NCBI): domain Eukaryota; kingdom Viridiplantae; phylum Streptophyta; class Magnoliopsida; order Asparagales; family Amaryllidaceae; genus Allium; species Allium cepa. The sequence goes on from CM060935.1 coordinate 573,050,622, forward strand.
GTTGAAAGGATTCAGAAAATAGATTACATATTCAATGACAATATATAAGGAAACGAATGTAAACGAAAAAGTAAGAAACTTGAGTATGAATTTTTGCACTAATGAATATTGATATCTAATGGAAATCAAGTATATAAATTAATAAATATGAAATAAATCGTAATAAAACGTATGTAATACTTAAATAATGTGACGATCCATATCCGACGCTCGAAAATCAACATCCATAACATCACCCGTATTCGAATGCCGAAGATTCAAACGTTGGATTCCAGTTCGCTGGACCTTTTAACACATTAGACGCATAACAATAAAGTGGAAACAAAATGATGATTTCATTGATATATAACATGGATACAACATTGATACAACAAACGACCACCAACATCAGAGCATTATATATAAGATACAACAACAGGATACAAATACCACAGTGGAAACAACACAATAGGGGATACAATAACTACAATAGGGTCTTCCAAAAAAAAATCCAACATACTGCGACTTCAATCCAAAGCTCCAAACCAAAAAGCTCCAAAAACCCAAAAGCTTCAAACCAAGACTTTCCAGAATCAACTATCCAAGATAGCTCTAGAACCTAGTGATATCCTGACTCTAGGCTGCTCGTGTGCAAAATTATGGGCATCCAGAGTTTAGAAAGGGATAATAAACTCCAGGTTAGTCATGCAACTGGTATGAGTAAACATAAAATATTTGTTTGAACAAAAAGAAATTCGTTATGCTTTTTGGAAAATTGAACTACCATAAGGTCTTCCGGCACACATACAATGCAGTCGCATACTTGAGGAAGGTTTCTCCTTACGATAGTCAAACATGCTTGATACCTGAAAATCCCTTTGATATTACTATTAGTGCTTAGCGTGAAAACATTTCGAAAGTATAATATTAATCTTAGCCAGTATACGCACCATTATAGTATGCCTACTATAGCTACCATGTTATATGGCTGGTTCTACAACTAAAACCACACAGGGCTCGAATTTGATTGATTGGATTTCCAACAAATGGCCAAGGCTAAGGAACTTCCTCTATCCGAAAGGGTACGCCTCTGGCCGGACGCCCTGAGAACCTAACCGGATCTCTACCAACACAAGGTCTGGTTACCTCTGTAACTAGGTAACTATCGATCACGAGTATGCCATCCCCCAGTCTTAACCGACCTTTACCGAGGGCCCTCAACACCAATAACCACATAAGCAAATTATTTGGGCTCCAGACCAGAATACCACTTTTTATCCAGAAGGAAATGCACATACCCTGAGGGACGCGACCCTCATAACCTTGCTGCATCCTTTTGACCATTTAAGGGGTGTGAGGTTTGATGAAGTCTCGTCCCACAAAGCTACGTTTTTCACAAAAGCCATGCTTCGATCAACTAATGATCAGCACTTAGCATGCCACATTACCAAATTGGGAATATATAACTAGTAACCATCAACTACATAACCTTTGAGCTCGTACGTCTCAGAGAAGGGTGTTAAGCTAAGAGAATAAATTATCCACCACCAAACAGAACAAACAGAAATGTATTTGATAGAAACTAGCTTTACATCTCAAAGTGTAACGTCAGACATACATCCATACAAGTCCATCCTAGGTCTGAATGAAACCGAAGGCACTTCATCCAATTAATGAGAAAGTCCTAAAATCAGAATATCCACAATCCTGACCGGACTCCCCATTACATATGGTGATCTCTGTACCGGAGCAACTCAGTGCAGAGACAATCGACAGATAATCGTTTCGTTCTCGAAAATACCCGGTCTTCAACCACCATCTTCAAATGCAATCCCGTTTTGTCGTATCATTATTAGGAATGGTTTTTATGACTTAAAGTCCTCTCCTGGCTTAACCGAATAATGAGCGCTTGTTTTAGAAACATGTGGATACATAAGTCACTACAAATTTCCATTTATAATCTTTTAAACAAAAGATTTACCTTTAAGATTCGATGTGGTTTTTGGATAACCATTTGAAATCCGAACCCCGGTCGCACCGGAATTCAAATGTCGTTTTGAAGGCTAAGTTGTTTAAGTAACAATTTTATTTTACTTCAATTCAGAAGTTCATATTCACAAAGCAATATATCACATATATCACAGCTCAATCCAAAGCAATTCATATGATAGAACATCAACATATCACATAATAGAGATATCAAACAATTCAAGGCATTCAATACAATCATCCATAAGCAAGATAAATTAATTTTTAATCTCCAAATAAATTAAATAAATTACTTTAGTTACTATTAAATCGAGCTTAATTAACATTAATTAATTAATTATAAACCATTACTTTAATTAATTAATGAAATTAATCAATCATCCTTAATTAATTGATTATCCAATAATTGCCGATTAATTATCCTTTAATCATTATTTAATTATCCTTTAATCATTAATTAATTAACCTTAATCATTAATTAACTAACCTTTAATTACTAATTAATTAACCTTTAATTATTAATTAATTTCTTACATTAATTAATTAACCTTCAATTATTAATTAATTTCTTACATTAATTAATTGACCTTTAATTAATTATCCTTCAGTGAATTATCCTTTAATTATTTACATTAATTAGTTATCCTTTAATTAATTAATCATTCTTTAATTACCTTCATTAAGTAATTATCCTTAAATTGATTAATTACCCTTAATTAATTTACCTTTAATTACTAACTTAATTAATTTAAGATAAACAATTTATCTTTATTAATCACTTAATTACATTTAAGTTTTTAATAAACCTTTGAAATTAATTATCACTAACTTATAAATTTACTTAAGACATTTAAGTTAACTAAGAATTAAAATCATTTCATTTCCTTAATTAACTATTTAATTACAATATTAAATTTATTTAAAATAAACTTTAAAATAAAGGTTATATATGTAATTAATTTAAAGTAATTTACATAAAACCTTTAACTAATCCAAACTTAACTAAAACAATCATTATGTAAAGAATAAATAAAGAAATTGATTTAAACCTGATTTGTTTAAAGTTTGAAAACTGCAATCTCACATACCCGAGACAAAACCCTAGTCAACTCGTCATTCCCCCGAGACCAACCCCGAGCCATTTTTTTTCAAAACCTGTTATATTTTGTTTTAAATTTAAAACCTGTTATCAACGGCTATGCGAACAACTCGATCACAAACCCAAGCTATCCCTTGATTTCCCCAAGAGCAAACTCGAGTCCATCATCTTCTCAAAGCCAACAGTAAACAAACCCAAACTCCTGACACCTCGTGCATGTGCACAAGATTTCTGACTGACTCTGATCCATGCTCCGACCATCGACAAGTCGATGACAACCATCTCAACCCAAGCAATCTCCCAAAACCAAGAATCGATCATGAAATCGAAATTGAGCAAGTTGATACAACTAGAACCCAAACCCGATTGATGAAAACACATCGCACCTCCTATCTCCGACCACCGGAGATCACGGCCTCATGCCTAAACCCTTGCTTGAGCACCATGCTTTGATTCTACTACCTCTGAACCAACTTAATGCAACGTTGATATCGCAAACACCACTTGAACCCAGTCAACTAAAACCTGGGTTTAAAACCTAAGTTGACACCGTGCCGCCGCCACGATGATCAGGAAATACCCTGATCATTTTTCCTGAGTTCGTCAACCTCCAAACTACCTTCATCCACGATCTCGAGAATCATCTCGTCACCGATCACCATAGAATGCTAAAAACTCCTTTCTTGCTCGGTTCTCATGATTTACAAGCTTAAAAATCTTGATATTTATATTAGAAATCATAACTTTCCACAAGGAATTGGATTACCAAAATGAAACTTGAAATTAACATGGTTGGGTTTTCTGATATTATACATTTTTACTGTGATTTTTGATTTTCCAATGAATCTTTAACTAATCGTACTTATAACTATTTGTAAAAACAAGATTTAGTTAAGTCAAACATAACTCCTTTATACATCATAGCCTATAAAAGAGGAGAGGAAGAGAATTTTGATTTTGTTGAACTTGGTTTAAACCTGAAACCTGGAAAAGAGATATATTTGCCTATGCACATACTATATACAGACATGCAAGCATAATTTCATCTATACCAACATTTTCACAACATGTTTTCAAGCATCAATCACAAGTAAAAAAGATATAACAGGTTTAAAATTGTATATAGGTAGTTTACTCACCTTATTATGAAGAACATAGGAGTTTATTTGAGAAATCTGGAATGTTTTTTGGAAATTTGAAAACTGATCTGGACATGATTTTAATTTGTTCTTTACTTTAGCTTTGATTTGATCTTTGCTTGAGATGATCTAACTTCACTTGATCTTTGATTTGAATTAAACTTGTTTTAGCTTCAGGTTTTAAAAATTGAAGAGGTTGTTTTGTTTTTGTTTCCTGTTTTCCGGTTTATTCTTTTCTCAGATTTTGTTTTGAATAAAATTCTTTTGAAATTGGAAGTTAGAAGAAAAATGAGAGAGAGGGAGAATAGATGTATATATAGCCTGATTTTGTCATTTTTAAAAATGAAAGAAAATTAAAAAATTTGGACACTTATTAATTGCATGATCAAATTATGTTAACACTTGTTAAACTTTATGATATAATTTTGACACTTGTTATCTTTCATGTTAATACACTTACATTAGTCATTTACATGTTATAAATATTTTTTCATATAATTTATATATTATATTTTCTTTAGTTTTATACTTATATATATATATATATTAACATAATTTTATATTTTTATTATATACATTTCCTTATTTAATATTAATATAACTTTTAAGAAAAATGAGTTAAAATTATACATCAAAAAAAGATCACATATCTTATTTTTAAATCCAATTTGATTCTAAGATATTTATATTTGAATTTCAAATTCAAATTCTATTTTATAATCTATATGTGTGTGTCTATATATACACACACAACCCATATCTTATTTGTTTTGAAAAATTCAAATTAATTCACAATTTAATTTAATTCCAAAATTTACAATAATTACAAAATTAAATTTGGCTTAAAAATGGGATCGTTACAAATAATGAACGCATTTATCCTTTTAAACGATTGAATGGAAATAACTTACGTAAGAAACGAATGTAAAGGAAAAAAAAGAAATTGACATTATATGAATAAATGACGATGAATTTTTAAGTAATGAATGAAAATAATGAAAATAAGCACCGAATGAATGCATATGAATTATTTACAGAAAAACCTATAGACTTCATATGTCGCTCTTGGTGTACTTTGTATTAATTATATTTATTTGAATGTGGTCTGCGTACTGAAATTATGTAATGAATTTGAAATATTTTGAAATGGAATGTGGACTTTGTTGTTTTATTATTTTTCCCTATTCATGTATTTCTATGTATCAATGAATTTAACCCCGCTGTATTTGATCGTCGGGGATTAATAATTATGGATGACTGCATCATCCGTAACCGTTAGTTTTGAATCTCCAAGTTGGGGGATGTTATAGACAACATCACTAACCTCTTGCATCGTAATAGCGTTCGTAAATTCTCAATGAGTGGCGTAATTAAAAAATTTGTTTCGAAACAAATTTCACCGAATGATTTGGTGTAGCGATAGTATCGCTAATTAGCGAAGCCATAGTGATGTGATAGTAATGCCTTTGAAAATCTATTTTTCCTCTAAAGAATGAGACTATAGACCATTTTCAAATTCTTTCCATCTTGAAATAGTGCTAACGCACCGCATTTAGCACTTCATTTAGTGTTTCGTTCAGTAGTGCATCATTGCACACTTCAGAATCCTTTTAACAGTATACTTCGATCATAATATAATTTTTATACACCCAATTTCGATTGATGGTACACTGGTGATTAAAATTGGATAAAATAGACTGACAACGATGGTGATAAAAAGCACTGCCATTGTTTATTTGAACCAAAACGATAGAGCTGCAAGTAATTGTTAGAATTCCTTAACAAGATGAATGAAATATACAAAGTCCCACATCTTAAAATTATTGAAAGCTATAGTGGTTTATATATAGCTTTCTTATGAGGAGGTTGGGGGCCTGGGGTTCCTAAATGTATGCTTCGTTGTGAGGAGGGAGATCATGCATCTCCACCACACACGCGCGTGCGCGCCGCCGCCGTCGGTCCGTCCGACCGACCGAAGCGAACCGGGCCGTGTACGGGTCTAAAATGACCATTCTTTTGCTAGGCCATTGTTTAACAGTTTTTGGGCTTCGGCTGAAACTGGGCTGGGCCTGGAATATAAAGAGAAGCAGTGGACGGGTAAAAACGGACGCGGGGACTGAAGAGACACGACTTTTGAAGCATGCGCAAACGAATAGGTGCGGCCCAACTGAGGAGACGCGGCCGAACAGCAGGAAGGTGCGATGAAAAGCAACAGGCGCGACCTTTCGAAGGGATACGAATCAACTACAAATAAAGAGGAAAACTGATCACTTTCCTCACTCATTTTTCCGATTCAAATCTTCTCTCTTCTAACTGCTGTTCTTATACATTCAAACCACAGAGTGATATACTCATTACAATCTCGAGCAGAATACGTCTATTGTATCTTGGGAGAATGTTTGACATAAAATTCTTAAGGAAATCGTTACTACAAGCCTCAGACATAATCCGGTTAGAATTCTAGTCTGACTGTATATTTATATACATTATTCTATATTCTATCCGTTATTCTGGTTATACTACTTATTCAAAATAGTATAACACTATTGTTGTAATTTATTTACAACATTCATATTGTTATAATAATTTCTACAGAATTTCGGTGTAGTGGAAATCTGAGTTATAAACTTGTGCGATGAGTTTATAATTGATTATTCTCTGTTTTGGTACACTAGCCCTATAATATCTTAAGAATTTTACTGTTTTCTTACTAAAACAGAGATGGTAACAGTGGAATTTTCAAAGAATACTACTCACAACAGACCTGAACCGTTCAAGGGAGATGGTGATGATTTCTTGACATGGCAGAATCAGATGTTGTTTTATGTCACCACACTCGGTCTGCAAAAGTACCTCAACGAGGAGGAACCGATTTCTGCACAATGCAAGGAAGCAGAGGGGAATACGTGGAGGCATTCCGATTTTTTATGCAGAAACTATATTCTGAATTGTCTCGACAAGGTGCTATACAAAGTATATCAGCCTTCAAAGACATCAAAAGAACTCTGGAATGCACTTACCACAAAGTACAAGATGCAGAACATCAGTCTTAAGAAATTCATTGTAGACAAATTCATGGACTACAAGATGGTTGACTCCAAACCGGTGACTGCTCAACTGCATGAATTGCAAATCATCATTCATGAACTTGAAGCGGAAGGTTATATGGTTGGAGAATCATTTTGGTTGAAGCCATCACGGGAAAACTGCCACCGTCATGGAGAGATTACCGCAACTATCTAAAGCATAAGAAGAAGGAAATCTCTTTACAGGATCTCATAATCCGATTAAAAATTGAGGCAGAAAACCGTGCAGTTACAAAACCAATCAAGGAGGCGTTTGTGGTTGAAGGGTCAAAAACCAAAAACAAAACGAAGAATTTCCAGAAGAAAAGGAAAGCTCAAGACAACAAACCAAAAGATAACAAACGAACCAAGAAGTTTAATGGCGAATGATGGGTTTGTGGAAAAGTTGGACATGCCGCTAGAGATTTGATGAAGCACTCACCCTAAGTCGCGGCCGACTCATCGATGTCTCGCCATCCACCTTAAGCCACGACCGACTCATCGAAGTTGTCTCGGCCTCCACCTTAAGTCGCGACACCTCCAATAACTCGCGAACGACCTTGCCGACTCAAGCTCACCAATCTACGACTCAAAACCCATCACGACCTACGACTCATCAATATCTACGACTCATCAATCACCAATCCACGACTCAAATTCCCATCACGACCTACGACTCATCAATGTCTCGGCCTCCACCCTAGAATCGCCCCTTCCCTCGTTTTTTCCAAAACCCTAAGATGCGACGCGAACGACTTATTTTTTCCCCCTTTCTCCATATGCCGCGCGCGAGTTATGCCAATTTCCAGAAGATTAAGTCGCGAACGAGATACTTGAGTCGCGTGATAAATTCATTTAAGTCGCGGCAGTTTCCTGAGTCGCTGAAGCACCCTATGTCGCGAGTCAAATTAAGTCGTTACCGAGTGTTGTAAGCCGTAGCCAGTACTTTAAGTCGCTGTTTGTTGTTCTTTCTAAGTCGTTTGTTTGTAAACCGCTTGTGTTGTAAATTTTGTTAAATCGTGTAATGAGTTGTAAGCCTATAAATAGGCACGTTGTGTCATTTGTAAAAGGTGGTTGAATATTGAATAAAAATTTCTTGTTGATTGCTTTGTGCTTTCTTCTCTAATTGGTAGTCGAGTGAAATCTCCTATCTCCACCTACGTCATTCGAGTGCGCTCGAATCTTCGTTTGTTGAGCCGATTCACGGAATCAAGTGCGCTTGATCAACGTCGAAGAATCGTAGATCTTTGTTTCTCGGTATCGTGCTGGATTAACGAGACGAAGGTAGCTAGAATCCGGCATCTTTGGATCAACGGATTTGGGCATTGCAGTATTTTCAAATCACCGATTGCTACATTTCATCAATTAAAGTTTGTTTTGAAATATCCGCTGCGTCAGTTTGGTATCAGAGCCAGGTTGCAAGGAGTTTGCATCATTTGCAGATTTGGGTTTCGAGAAGTTGAAGTTTAGAGATCGAATTTGCAAATTGTCGAGAAGTTTGGAGTTTGAAGTTTGTGTTCGTCGTGTTCATATTGAAGTTGCAACAAGAGGAGAACTTTCGATCCATTTCATTTCGGATCAAAGTTGAAAAGGGGTTTGAGCCAAGAGTTGAAGCATCACTTTGCTATTATTGTTGAAGGAAGGCCGTGTATACTTAAGAAGTAGCCGAGCCTTGTGAAGTTGTTTTGAAGTTTGAAGCCAAGCTAAGGAACCGTGACTTGTTTGATTTTGTGTTGAAGTTTTGATTTATTGAAGTTTATTGTTTAAAGATTTTGCGAAGTTCAATCATGCCACCGAGACGAGCTTAACATCATCGCAATATTAATGCCTTGTATGGAAGAGAAGAGGCCGATGAAATGGAGCAACGAATCCACGAGAGCTTTACTGAAAAGTTGAACGAAGGAATTGGTCGATTAGAGAGAATTATGCTTGAAATGAATCAAAGTAGAAGAAGAATTTCACCTGAATCAAACCGTGGGGGTAGTAGAGTTTCATCACATTCAGAACGGGAGAGGAGAGAAAGTCAAGAGCATAGAAGTGTTGATAATCGAAGTAGGAGGAATGTTGATGATCGGGATCGAAGGGATGTTGGTAGTAGGAGTGGTGGTAGAGATGTTGGAGGACGTGAACCACAACGATATACTTTAGATTTTGATGAGGAATTTGTTGGTGACAGAGGGAGTATGCATCGAGATAGAGAACAAACACGACGTCAGTATCGAGATGTAGATGATGATCGTCGATGGGAATCGGGAATGAAGATGGAGATTCCGGAGTTTAAAGGTGGGATGGTTGCTGAGGAGTTCTTAGACTGGTTATCTAATGTTGAAGAAATCTTTGATTTCAAGGAAGTGCCGGAGAATCGTCAAGTGAAGTTGGTTGCTACTAGATTGAGGGGAAGAGCATTGGCATGGTGGCAGCAAACTAAACTTACACGAGAACGGATGGGGAAGTCGAAGGTTGTTGAGTGGGATAAGATGAAGAAGTTGATGAGATCTACTTTCTTACCTTACAACTATCAATCACTTATGTACCAGAGGTTGCAGAATCTGAGGCAAGGGACAAAGTCTGTTAGTGATTATGCTGATGAATTTTACCAACTCATTGCCAGGGACGATATTATGGAGACTGAAGAACAGTTAACTGCTAGATTCATTGGGGGATTGAGAATGCAGATCCAGGATATGGTTAATATGTTTGATCCAAGATCTGTAGCAGAGGCACATCAGAAAGCGTTAGCTTGGGAGAAGCAGGGAAGGCGTGGAGGTGGTGTGTTTACTAATTCTAACAATCAAGTGAAGGGGGCCAGTGGAAGTTCTAATGTTCCTAAACCTGTCAGTAAGCCAATTGTGAAGGAGGGTGAGAAGGCGAAGGTTAATAGTGGGTTCAAATGTTATAATTGCCAGGAAATGGGTCATAAAAGCAATGAGTGTCCGAAGCCGAAGAAGAGAACTATGATAGTTGAAGCTGAGGATGAGGATGAAGAGGCTGAGTGTTCTAATTCCTTACCGGTTGAGGAGGAAGACTTGTTATCGGGAGACGAAGGATATTCACTGATGATGAGGAGGAGTTGTTTGACACCAAAGCAAGAGGAGGGAGACAGTTGGTTGAGGAATAACATATTTCAGTCTACTTGCACTATTCTTGGAAGAGTTTGTAAATTTGTCATTGATGCTGGGAGTTGCGATAATATTATCTCTACAGAGGCAGTGAGGAAATTAGAGTTGAAAACTGAGAAGCATCCTAAACCATACAAGTTAGCTTGGTTAAGGAAGGGAGGTGAAGTGAAAGTTGGGAGAAGAGCTTGCGTGAAATTTTCTATTGGGAAGAAATACAAAGATGAAATCTGGTGCGATGTAGTGGACATGGATGTGTGTCATCTGTTGTTGGGCAGACTATGGCAGTTTGATAGAGCAGTACAACATGATGGTCGTGCTAATAGCTACAGTTTCATGTTCGAAGGTACTAAAATCACTTTAGTTCCCAAGAAACAACAACAGAAAGAAAGCAAGCTTGAGGAGATTGAAGAGCTAAAAACTTTGCTATCGTTGAAAGAGTTTGTTAAGGAAGTCAAAGAGGAGCCTGAAGTATTCCTGTTGATTGGGCGAGATTGTAGTGAAGAGGTTGAAATCCCAGAAGAAGCAAAACCAGTATTGAAAGAATTTGAGGATGTATTTCCAGAAGAGTTGCCCAAGGAGTTACCGCCACTGAGAGACATTCAACATCAAATCGATCTTGTACCGGGAGCAGTATTACCGCATAGACCGCATTATCGAATGAGTCCGAAGGAACATGAGAGGTTGAGAAGGCAGGTGGAAGAGTTACTTGAGCAGGGACGTGTGCAGGAAAGTTTGAGTCCATGTGTTGTGCCGGCTTTGTTGGTACCGAAGAAGGACGGGACGTGGAGGATGTGCACTGACAGTAGAGCATTAAATAAGATTACGGTGAAATATAGATTTCCTATGTCAAGGTTGGATGACTTGCTGGATCAGTTGAGTGGGGCAACTATCTTTTCGAAGATTGATTTGAAAAGCGGTTATCATCAAATTCGGATTAGACCTGGAGACGAATGGAAGACAGCCTTCAAAACGAGAGAGGGGTTATACGAATGGTTGGTTATGCCATTTGGTTTGTCAAATGCACCTAGTACATTCATGCGGGTGATGAATCAAATCTTCAGACCATTCATTGGGAAGTTCGTCGTGGTTTATTTCGATGATATTCTGATTTACAGCAGGAGTACGGAGGAGCATGTTCAACATTTGAGGGAAGTGTTGATTATTCTTCGTGAGAAACAATTTTATGCTGCTACAAAGAAATGCGTGTTTATGACGCACAGTGTTTTATTTCTGGGTTATGTCGTTTCAGGAGAAGGTATTCAAGTTGATCAGAGTAAAGTTGAGGCAGTCAGAAACTGGCCACAGCCCAAGACGATAACAGAAGTTCGGAGTTTTCATGGGTTGGCTTCATTCTACCGAAGATTTATTCCACACTTCAGTAACGTGATGGCGCCAGTTACTGATTGCATGAAGGGTAAACAGTTTTCGTGGTCAGAGGAAGCCGGGGTTGCTTTTGAGAAGATCAAGAAACTATTGACGACAGCACCGATTCTTGTTTTACCAAATTTTCAATTGTTGTTTGAATTGCATACTGATGCGTCGAAGGTTGGAATTGGGGGAGTATTGAGTCAGAATGGGCGTCCTATTGCATATTTTAGTGAGAAGTTGTCAGGAGCGAAGATGAGATACAGATGATATGACATTGAATTCTATGCTTTGGTCCAAGCTGTTAAGCATTGGAGACACTATCTATTTCAGAAAGAATTTGTTCTATACACTGATCATGAGGCGTTGAAGCATTTGCAGGGACAGGACAAGATTTCTGCGAGACATGCATCATGGATTGCCTATTTACAACAATTTACTTTTGTTGTCAAACACAAGTCTGGAGTGACGAATCGGGTAGCTGATGCTTTGAGCAGGAGGAATCATTTATTGACAACAATGAAAGTTGAAGTGACAAGGTTTGAATTATTGCCGGAGCTGATTGAAGAAGATCCTTACTTTGTGAAATTTGTTGAGAAAGTCAAGGAAGGAAGTACTGATGAATTTGTGTTAGTTGATGGTTTTCTGTTTAAAGGAAATCGGTTATGTATTCCAGAGAGCAGTTTGAGATTGAAGATTATCAAGGAGTTACACGAGGAAGGACATGTGGGCCGTGACCGTACTTTACATTTGATTGCTCAATCATACTTTTGGCCGTCAATGAGGAAGGAGGTTGAACGGTTTGTGGAGAGATGTCATATATGCCAGGTTTCTAAGGGAACAGCGACCAATGCGGGGTTATATATGCCATTACCGGTGCCTACCAGACCATGGGTTGATGTCAGCATGGATTTCGTTTTGGGTTTGCCGAGAACTCAAAGGAGAAATGATTCTATATTTGTTGTGGTGGACAGGTTTTCGAAGATGGCACATTTTATAGCCTGTAAGAAGACAGCGGATGCAGTTCGAGTGGATCAGTTGTTCTTTAAAGAAATCTATCGTTTACATGGGTTGCCGGAGTCTATTGTTTCCGACAGGGATACCAGATTTTTAAGCCATTTTTGGCTTAGTTTGTGGAAGATGGTGGGAACGAAGCTGAATTTTAGTAGTGCTTATCATCCGCAAACAGATGGGCAGACAGAGGTGGTGAATAGATCGTTGGGAAACTTGTTACGATGTCTTGTGAAAGACAATTTAAAGAGTTGGGATGTGAAGTTGTGTCAAGCTGAATTTGCTCACAATCATGCAAATAACCGAAGTACAGGCTTCAGTCCATTTCAGATTGTATATTCAAGCTTACCGAAGGGGCCGTTGGATTTGACGATGGTTCCACAACCGAAGGGGACAGTTAAACGAGCTGCTGATTTTGTTGATGGGTTGACAGAATGTCATAGAATCGTTCAAAAACAATTGGAGATGACAAATGAGAGGTATAAACAAATGGCGGATAAGAAACGAAGAAGTGTAGTCTTCAAAGAGGGTGATTTGGTTTACGCGGTATTGACGAAGGATCGTTTTCCAGTTGGAACTTACAATAAGTTGAAAGCACGAAAGATTGGACCGGTAAAAATCTTGAAGAGGATCAATGATAATGCGTATCGATTAAGGTTGCCGGGAGAGGTCCATACTTCTGATTTTTTAATGTCAAACATTTAATTCCGTATTATGGGAAGGAACTTGACGAAGAGGACGGAAATGCGAATTCGAGGACGAATTCTTTCCAACAAGGGGAGGATGATGAAGCACTCACCCTAAGTCACGGCCGACTCATCGATGTCTCGCCATCCACCTTAAGCCACGACCGACTCATCGAAGTTGTCTCGGCCTCCACCTTAAGTCGCGACACCTCCAATAACTCGCGAACGACCTTGCCGACTCAAGCTCACCAATCCACGACTCAAAACCCATCACGACCTACGACTCATCAATATCTACGACTCATCAATCACCAATCCACGACTCAAATTCCCATCACGACCTACGACTCATCAATGTCTCGGCCTCCACCCTAGAATCGCCCCTTCCATCGTTTTTTCCAAAACCCTAAGATGCGACGCGAACGACTTATTTTTTCCCCCTTTCTCCATATGCCGCGCGCGAGTTATGCCAATTTCCAGAAGATTAAGTCGCGAACGAGATACTTGAGTCGCGTGATAAATTCATTTAAGTCGCGGCAGTTTCCTGAGTCGCTGAAGCACCCTATATCGCGAGTCAAATTAAGTCGTTACCGAGTGTTGTAAGCCGTAGCCAGTACTTTAAGTCGCTTTTTGTTGTTCTTTCTAAGTCGTTTGTTTGTAAACCGCTTGTGTTGTAAATTTTGTTAAGTCGTGTAATGAATTGTAAGCCTATAAATAGGCACGTTGTGTCATTTGTAAAAGGTGGTTGAATATTGAATAAAAATTTCTTGTTGATTTCTTTGTGCTTTCTTCCCTAATTGGTAGTCGAGTGAAATCTCATATCTCCACCTACGTCATTCGAGTGCGCTCGAATCTTCGTTTGTGAAGCCGATTCACGGAATCAAGTGCGCTTGATCAACGTCGAAGAATCGTAGATCTTTGTTTCTCGGTATCGTGCGCGATCAACGAGACGAAGATAGCTAGAATCCGGCATCTTTGGATCAACGGATTAGGGAATTGCAGTATTTTCAAATCACCGATTGCTACATTTCATCAATTGAAGTTTGTTTTGAAATATCTGCTGCGTCAAGATTGCAGACTCAAGAAGGAACGCAATAAAGAGGCAAATATAGTGGATAACATGGAAGTAGACGAGTCCAACTTCTCGGTGGTGGTATCTGAATGCAATCTGGTTCAGAATCCTAACCAATGGTGGGTAGATACAGGCGTTACTCGTCATGTTTGTTCTGACAAATCCATGTTCTCTACATATCAGAAATTCGATCACGAAGAAAGACTCTACATGGGTAATTCTGCAGTTTCCATGATCGAAGGCAGTGGCATGGTAATCCTCAAGTTTACTTCTGGAAAAACTGTTAAGTTGAATAACGTGCTCCACGTTCCAAACATACGCAAGAATCTCATCTCTGGTGCAGTCCTATCAAAGAAGGGATTAAAGATAGTGTTCGAGTCAGACAAGATGGTTCTGTCCAAGGCTGGAATGTATATAGGAAGGGGATATTTATGTGATGGTCTGTTTAAGGCAAATGTAGCCGTTGTTGGCAACAAAAATATGTATTCTGATTGTGCTATTAATAAAATTGAAGTTTCTTATTTGCTTGAGCACGAAATTTTACTATGGCATGATAGATTGGGACACATAAATTTCCGCAAAATGAAAACATTATCAAACTTGGGATTAATTCCAAAATTTCAAGTAGATAAGAACTACAAATGTGAGACATGTGTAGAAGCAAAAATGGTCAAGCAACCATTTAAATCTGTTGACATAAGCACCGAACCATTAGGTTTGGTACATACAGATTTATGTGATTTTAAATCACTACCTACAAGAGGTGGGAAAAAGTATTTCATTACTTTTATTGACGATCACACGCGATATTGCTATATATATCTTTTAAATAGTAAAGATGAAGCAATAACAACATTTATAAAATACAAGGCTGAGGTAGAAAATCAATTAAATAAAAAGATCAAGATACTAAGATCTGATCGAGATGGAGAATATGAATCACCATTTGAACAGTTCTGTGCCGAAAATGGTATAATTCATCAAACAACAGCTCCATATTCACCACAACAAAATGCTGTAGCCGAGAGGAAGAAGAGAATGTTAAAAGACATGATTACTGCCATGCTTTTAACTTCTGGTCTACCGACGAACTTGTGGGGGGAAGCATTAAATATGTCTAATCACATATTAGACAAAGATCCCTCACAATAAAACAGGAACAATTCCATATGAGTTATGGAAAGGACATAAACCAAGTTTTAAATACCTCAAAGTGTGGAGGTGCTTGGCAAAAGTTCCAGTTCCGCCTCCCAAGTGAGTCAAACTTGGACTAAAAACAGTAGATTGTTATTATCTTGGGCCAGTCCAAAATAGTAGTGCCTATAGATTTTTGGTATTCAAGTCTGATATAACTGATATTCATGTAAATACAATCATGGAATCAAGATATATCTCATTCTTTGAAGATGTGTTTCCACACAAAAGGAATGAAGGAAATAATGTCCCAAAAAGGACAAGGGAAGAATCAAACGATTCTTATGAAGATGAAACTCATCATCAAATTGAGGATGCTGGACCAAGAAGAAGCGTAAGGGCTAGAACTTCTAAAACATTTGGTTCGGACTTTTTTACATATGTATTAGAGCACGAACCTCAAACGTACAAGGAAGCAATGTCATCTTCTGAATCCTCATGTTGGAAAGAAGCAATCCAAAGTGAGATTGATTCAATTCTAAGTAATAAAACTTGGAAAATTGTTGATATTCCACCAGGAATAAAACCAATTGGCTGCAAATGGATTTTCAAGAAGAAAATGAAAGCAGATGGCTCTATCGACAAGTATAAAGCCAAAATAGTAGCCAAATGATAACGTCAAAAAGAAGGAGTAGACTTTTTTGATACATATTCGCCGGTAACACGAATAACCTCTATAAGAATGCCAATAACAATTGCATCCATCTATAATCTAGAGATTCATCAGATGGATGTAAAAACAGCATTCTTAAATGGAAATCTCGATGAGGAGATTTACATGGAACAACCTGAGGGATTTATTTCCAAAGGAAATGAAAACAAAATCTGTAGATTAGTCAAATCATTATACGGACTAAAACAAGCTCCAAAACAATGGCATGCAAAATTTGATAGTGTCATGATGAGAAATGGTTTTTGTATAAATGAATGTGACAAATGTGTTTATTATAAACAACTTGGACAATCATATGTGATGATCTGTCTATATGTGGACGATATGCTAATATTCGGTCCAAATACTCAGGTAATTGAGACCATAAATGTTGACCAACAATTTCGACATGAAAGACTTGGGTGTTGCAGATGTTATTTTGGGAATAAAAATAATAAGAACACCTAATGGAATTGAGTTATCTCAATCACATTATGTAGAAAAAGTGATTGAAAGATTTCAAAATTTTGGAATTAAAAGAGTAAATACACCTTTTAATCCATCAGAAGTACTACATGAAAACACCAATGAGAGTGTAATGCAACTGGCATATTCTCGTGTAATAGGATGTCTCATGTATCTCATGAATTGCATAAGACCAGATATAGCTTATGCAGTAAGTCGCTTGAGCAGGTATACAAGCAATTCAGGGAAGGAACACTGAAAAGCACTAATGAGAGTGCTTGGATATTTAAAAAATACCACTAACTATTCCTTACATTATGGAAAATATCCTGCCGTCTTAGAAGGATATAGTGATGCAAACTGGATTGCAGATTTAGAGGAATCAAAATCAACGAGCGGTTATGTGTTTACCCTAGCAGGGGCAGTAGTATCATGGAAATCTACTAAACAAACATGCATAGCTCGATCCACTATGGAATCAGAGTTCATTGCATTAGATAAAGCATGCGAAGAAGCAGAATGGCTTCGTCACTTTGTAGAAGATATTCCATTCTGGCCTAAACCTGTACCAGCCATATGTATACACTGTGATAACCAAGCTGCGCTAAGTAGAGCGCACAATTTTGTGTATAATGGAAAGTCACGACATATTCGTCGACGCCATAACACAGTTAGGCAGTTACTCTCTAATGGAACTATTTCCATTGATTATGTGAGGACAAATGATAACCTAGCGGATCCATCGACTAAAGATTTATCAAGAGAGAAAATTTACTGCACATCGAGGGGAATGGGTTTAAAAGCCTAAATCAACAAGAGTTACCTTATACGGAAACCTATCCTAACGACTGGAGATCCCACGGACTAGGATCAATAGGCAAACCAGTTCTGAGTAACTCAAGACGTAATGCATTTGCGTGGACATTGTCCAACTCCATTCCTATGGTGCACAACATAAATTCATGCCTACAGAAGTATGTAAATGTTAAAACTATGTTTTTTTTAATGATGACCATATCTTGGAAATAACAAGTGGGGTATATATAGGATACTCTTAATGGTTGCGATCACCTATATTAGTGTTGAGCTGGGTCGACTTTATGAGAATATTAAAAGGCTTTTATTCTTTAAAACACTCGCAGAACCAAAAATTGTTCAGGACCAAAATGAACACAACCAAGAGATTGGATGAGAAGGGAATCAATGCTTCGTAAAACTTATTGTCTGGATATACAATACAAGACGACGGTTCAAGATGAAATAATTCACTGATTAGCCAAGTAGATCCGATAAGTTTTAACTAGGGAAAGTTCAAAGTGAAATATCTACTTATCCACGATAAAGCATAAATTCCATATATACTCTGTGATATTTCGCTTTGTGTGGGGGATATGTATATTATCATTCATGTGGGGGATTGTTGGAATTACTTAACAAGATGAATGAAATATACAAAGTCCCACATCTCCAAATTATTGAAAGCTATAGTGGTTTATATATAGCTTTCTCATGAGGAGGTTGTGGGCCTGAGGCTCCCAAATGTGTGCTTCGTTGTGAGGAGGGAGATCATGCATCTCCAGCACACGCGCGCGCGCGGCGCCGCCGTCCGACCGACCGGACCGAACCGGGACGGGTACGGGTCTAAAATGACCATTCTTTTGCTAGGCCATTGTTTAACAGTTTTTGGGCTTCTGCTGAAATTGGGCTGGGCCTGGAATATAAAGAGAAGCAGCGGGCGGGTAAAAACGGACGCGGGGACTGAAGAGACACGACTTCTGAAGCACGCGCAAACGAACAGGTGCGACCCAACTGAGGAGACGCGGCCGAACAGCAGGCAGGTGCGATGAAAAGCAATAGGCGCGACTGTTTGAACAAACGGGTGCAGACGCGACCGTTCGAAGGGATACGAATCAACTATAAATAAAAAGGAAAACTGATCACTTTCCTCACTCATTTTTCCGACTCGAATCTTCTCTCTTCTAACTGCTGTTCTTATACATTTAAACCACAGAGTGATATACTCATTACAATCTCGAGCAGAATATGTCTGTTGTATTTTGGAAGAATTTTTGAAATAATTTTTTTAAGGAAATCATTACGACGAGCCTCAGACATAATCCGATTAGAATTCTAGTCTGATTGTATATTTATATAAATTATTCTATATTCTATCCGTTATTCTGGTTATACTATTTATTCAAAATAGTATAACGCTGTTGTTGTAATTTATTTACAACATTCATATTGTTATAATAATTTCTACAGAATTCCAGTGTAGTGAAAATCTGAGTTATAAACTTGTGCGACGAGTTTATAATTGATTATTCTCTGTTTTGGTATACTAGCCCTATAACAGAAATTTGGTTTAGGCACAATATCAAGTGTTCATATGTGTTTCTTATATTACCGGCTAATGCTTAGTACTGATAGTATGGATTAAACAGACACAAAGTAACGTTATGTTATTCAATACCAACGTGCAAATTTTCACGTCAAACCTCAAGTACCGCTTATAAAATCTAAGGTATTGTCTGATTAAAAAAAAATTATGTTTTCAATTTTCAATATGTATGTCAAATATGAGAAAATTGAGAAACGGCGGAGGGGATGAAAGAAAGACGGATGGAAGGACGAAGGTGATAGAGGGACGGCGGAAGAATGAATTATGTCACGTGCTTGTGTTATTTTTCAAAACACGGAAGAAGAAAAATTGTTTTATACTTTTTAGTTAACTTCGTTTTCCGAATTGATCGTATTTGAAATATACATACGTAATTTGCATTTTTGTATGTACGAAGACGCACAATTAAAAACAACAAACCAAATACTACCTAAGAATCTTTCAGTCCGGCGCACATCATAAATCTTAGTCAAGAGCATGAAAACCTTTGGAATATTTACCACGGACAACGCCCCGTAGCCACAGATAAGGGGGAACAGTAAAAACAGATTCACATACGGTTTTGACAAATTATCTATAGACAACATAGCATGAATGATGTCAATTTACCTAACATGTTTTCTTCATAGCACTTATTTTGTTAGTTTATTCAAGACGTTTTCTTCATTTTCAGCCAGAGTTGAACAATCATGAAGTCCCTTTCTTAAATACAGCAAAGTTTTGGTTGAGTTGATCAAAGACGACACAATAGTCGTTTTCTATCTTTGTTGCTTAGAATTTTATCATGAGCTATAATTACTACTCTGCCGCCATCATTCACAATCACCACTAAGATCTCCCATGCGAAGAATATCTACTTTTTTAATGTACGAATAAAAAAGCGTGTCAGCTCCGTATCTGACAAACATTCTCACAATTAGGTGGACTGGACAACGAGTTACTATTCTATTGCGTTAATTTCATAGCTTAATATTTTAATTTGTTGACTTGAATTTTGCTGCAATTGGTAAAAATATGAATAAACTAGTGTGTGTGTGTGGTCAATGCCTAGGCATTCGTGCAGTCTTTATAACCATGCTAGTAAGAACAGAAATGCTAAAACAACAGGGACTGGAAGAAAGTTATACGCTAGCGTGATGTCGTTCTAGCGAAGTTCTAGCCAGAAATATTTTTAGGAATACAGATTTTGAAGATAGAGGAGTCCAAACAGCAGAACACTGTAGATTGCAGGACTGCATAATAACCGATTGGATCGGGTTGAACCAAATCACCCAATCCGTATCGGTATGGATTCATGGATTCAACATAGATCAACTCATATGCGACCCTGTATGGATTGGATATGTATTGGCTTTAAGTATGTATTGGATTGGATTTAGTAAGGTTGTGTCGAGTTCTACAAATATAATAATAAAAATAAAAATTTGAAAAAAAATTTGAAAAATAAAATATTCAATAGATTTTATCTAGCGCAGTGCCTTAAAAAGAACTGATTTTGTACAATACGTCATCATAAGAATTTCATAATAAAATATTTTATTGCATGTTTGGTTAAAGGTTTCTTTCTAAAATGCTTTTAGGATATTTTTTCAAATCTTACAATTAACACTATGGGTTTTGACTAGTTCTTTTTTCTTTCGCTCCAATTTTACTTGAATTGACTTCGAATGTAACATTTTAGGTATGTTCGTTCAAGAATACATATATTCTGTTTTAGTTTTTGACTAATTTAAACCTACTTGAATTGATATCGAACAAGTTTTTTTATGTAAAATCGAGTTAGGTTGAAATAGAGTTGAGTTGAATAAAATATCACAACCGATCCACATACAATATGCATTGTAAACTATAAACCATATCCGATACGAGCTATGTTGGGTTGGGATTATGTGGATTGGGTTAGGTTGTTGGATTGAATCGAGTCGGGCATGGATTGTTTGCACGCTGGTGGATTGATAATAATTATGGTGCGTTTGAAAATATCATGTGTACATAATATTTGTAGTCGATTTAGCACTTTTGTCTATGTGTAAAATTATGTCTATAAATTATATGCCCTTGGTTTAGTATTCACAAAAAAGTATACGTTCAACACATCTTACAAAAGGCTTTTCAACAAGTCCAGTAGTAAAGCCGATATATGTCATAATAAATAAAGTACCAAATATAGTAAATGAAACATTTGTGAAACAATTTCAACAGAAATCTCAAAATCCTGTTATAAAAATAAGCGCTCGTATTTTTGGTTTCAATAAAACTGTAAATATTTGCAATTTTTAAAACAGTAAATATTTGTTGTGTAAACTACAAATACTTAAAGTTTTATGGATTGTAAATATTGCTCTGAAAACATAAATTAATTATAACTGCACCGTTTCAAATCACTTTAGGGGTGTTCAATCTTGAACATCATATTTGCAAAAAAATGAGATCAGATTTAAACTCCTTTAACATGTTCAAAATGTTTAGTGCTAAAACAGTTTAACTATTGATTTGAAACATGAATATTTTAACATGTTATAGTTATTCGGATTAAACCGAATGTTTTAGAAATGATCTTGGCTTATGTTAGAACATACCCACTTTCATTGGATTTCAGACTGTAGAGATTGAAAAATAAGACGGGTGTGGAAGTGCTGTAGCAGAACCGACTCTCAGTGTATATGTGGCTGGATATGTGTGCGCGCTCTGCACGCATGTAGAGTGGTGTTATTCACCTAAATCAAAAATCTATTTTTGTGTTTGGTTTATCTTTTTTAGCTTTACATTTTTGTCCATACAAAAATGCATAATATACATGTATACTGTCGAAGAAAACAATCAATTTTGATAACAAAATCAACGTACAAAATAGAAAATTAAGGTAACATTTGGTTTAACCGTTTTAGTTTCGGGTTTTCATCCATACAAAAATGCGCCGACGCATGTATATTGTAGAAAACAACCAATTTAGAAAACAAATTTAATATAATAGTTTTTATTTTTATTTTTCATGTTTTGAAAAATAAAAGAAACATGAGAACATTCCATCGTACCTCCATCCTGTCCGTATTCCTAT
The DNA here is from genome assembly GCA_030765085.1 of Allium cepa. Classification (NCBI taxonomy): domain Eukaryota; kingdom Viridiplantae; phylum Streptophyta; class Magnoliopsida; order Asparagales; family Amaryllidaceae; genus Allium; species Allium cepa. The sequence continues at coordinate 573,072,916 of CM060935.1, forward strand.
TCATCTTCCTTCTGTCTCATCCGTTGTTCTTCCACTTCTGTTATATTTTGCAATTCATGTTAAAAACGCAAATCAAAAAATTTATTTTAAACTGGACGCTACCTAAAACATCTTGTTCCTTTTTTTTGAGAAATAAAAGAACCAACAAAAAATAATCAATCCTTTCACCATTTCTCCATCTATCTAAACTTTCGATCTAAGTCAGGTTTAAATTTATAGAATGCATGTTTGATCCCATAAAATCCCAAACATGCTCATACTGCTGCTTGCCATGGCCAAGGATCTGGTATGTGATGGGTTTAATTGTCATCCTACCGATATTAATCATAATTTACCACAGTTTATGGATAAATTTTGTAATTCTCATAAGTTGCGGGATCGAGTATGACGATCTGAAATAGGTCTTAGTCAAAAGTCCGACTCTTGAGAGAGGCATGAGCAATATTATGTTACTACGGAGTTGCCACAAGTGAATATTGATCAAGACACATTAAAAAGACAAAACATGCATGGATACAGCACATAAACACTCTGTGATATAAAATTTTCAAGTCAAAGAATTACAACAGATAGAAATACGGTAGAGTGCTCAAGCATGCACACCAAAAGGCGGAAATTAGTGCAATATAAAGGCTAAGCAGTAGATTCAACAAATAGATATTCTGTATAACAAACAACCAAATCTTGAATATAAAGTGTTAACCTATTATACCTATTGAGTGGGGCGTTCAACTTAAACCTCTTTGGTGAATCAGGATTGGCCAAGAACACTCTTCCATATGCAATAAACATTAGCAACCATGTACATTCAAAACTTTAGATTAGCTATGGCAATGGCAAAACAAACATCTTAAGTTATATCTTATGTATCATAACTTGGATATTAAGAATGACTTTCTAAAACAATATAAAGAAGCATATCATCTATCTGTAGAGGCTCCAGAATTACAAAATTATCCACATTAGCGTCAGGGTGGCATAACGACAATGTGGAAGTAAGCTTCTTTAAAGCTTCAGAATTATGAGCTTGCACGGTGCTACCAATAATATATATGGGGCTGCAGCTGCTGATTGGAGATTATGAGCATCATGCAACAATTAAGCGATTGCAGGTAAAAGGTGAGCATGTTGAGCTTTCTTCAGAAACGCAGTTGAGCCATCGGCTGAGGGACATAGAGATGTAGGTCGAGCATCAAAAGACTGACAGTGCATTAGAGATTAATTGGACTGGAGGAGCAGCGGCATTATCCAGGGTATTGACAGTCGGGAAAGGAGAAGCGTGTTCAGGTGAGAACTGAGAAATCACATCACTGGAAGGTACTGAATTGAAAGCTTTTGACTAAGGCATAGCATGATCATCGAAAAGCACGGTAGCATACGCATAATTAGGCAAATTTGCACTAAACCTTGGCCATGGCAAGGAGCGGTATGAGCATGTGCACGAGAAAGATTTTTTGTTGCGTATTAGGAACTAACTGGACAGGAGCCACGTAATCTATAACTGGAACAGTAGCTCGATCTTGTGGCAAATTATTATACACCGAACGAAATGTTCAAGCACGAACAGTTGAAGCATGCATCCCCTGTGTATGATGAGCTGCAGCAATAATTGAAGTAGAATGGGAAGAATGCACTACACAAGGATGTGCATGTTCAGGAAATGCATGATTCTGGGCAACATGCACTTCAGGCGTGGCAAACTGTGGGTGAGGCAGAGCACCGAAGGCTGCAGCCATGTCGATAGCATTAGCATAGTGATTTAGAACATCATCATTTGAGTGCATAGACTGGACTGGGTGAAGAGTATGGGTAGGCCGGTCCGCTGAGAAGGAGGGTAAGCACATGCTGCATTAGAATGTGCACGTATAGCATGTGCACTGTGGACGGAAGATTGAGCATGTGCGTGTGATTCAGGTTGAGATTGTGCAACATGCACAGTAGGCTGAACCTCGGCAATTGTAACAAAGGCATTCTCTTGCACGGTAGGCACTTTGGCTTGTGATCGGGTAGCAGTTTGAACATAATTGTGAGCTACAACATCAGGTGGCAGCCCGTCTTGATTTGTTTTAACTACCCACACAGCATTCTTCGCACAATTGTTTTTGTCATGCATGTGCCAAAAACATTACACATTTTAAGTGGTTACTACACTCTTAGTACTGAGTTAAACCATGTAGTTTAATTTATTGATGGTTTGGAATTTCATTTTACAATGAGTTTTATATTTATAATGATATTATAAATGCCATTTTTAAGTTGGTTGGGAATAAAATGTTGGAGTTGTTTTTCTAAACATTAGCACAAGCACTACCAAATTTTAATTTATTAGAGGCATTATAAAAAGGGAAAAAAGAAATTTCCGCCTCCCTTAAACAGTAATTAGAGGCAAAATAAATTAACGCCTTTAATAACAGTTTCAAAGACGCGTAAAAAAGCATCGTTGCTTTTCCTAATTAAAACACAAATGCATCTGCCCCCAAAAACTTCACAAAATCGAATTTCTGTCAAAAAAAATTCCCAGAATGAGGAAGATGTGCGTAGAAAATTGCGGTGGAGAGAAAATCAAGTTCGTGCTCAGTAGTATTCGCTCTTCTCCACCAGATTTTCATACATCGTCTTCAACCTGCAAGATTTGTGTTGCCGAAACCCTTCTCAAAACCCTAAATAGCATATCTACAGGTATTTTTGTTTATTCTATACTTCTATTCGCATTTGAAAATTATTCTAAATTGATTTCTCATCATTGAATATATTTTTCATTATCTGGTATAGGCCAAGTTATTTACTGCTTGGATTCCATAGCTTTATGTAATTTTTCATAGAATTAAACTATCTCTCTGCCATTGTTAAACTGATACTGAATTTTGTAATGGTTAAAATGATTTTTGATATTCTAATTTATGTAGATGAAAGTGAAGTATAAAATATATTTTCTATAGTCTGTAGCAATGTTTGCATACATAACAGGTTTTTTTTTAGTTCTGTAAATCTGTATTAGCCATAATATCTTCTCTGCTTCTATTTCTATGTTGAATAATTTGTATTTAAAAACACATTTACCGTAGTTGGTTGGATATGTATTACACACACCAGTTTAGGGCCTTGTCTTTTGGCTGTTGAGGCATGAATGGTTTAATTTAATTCATAAATTGATAAATAATAATTTTCATGGTAACGTTAGTCAATTAATAAAGGCAGCCTGTATAATGTTAAACAAATTTAAATGGTCTTGAAATTATTTTTTTGTCATTTATTTTTTGACATGATACTATTAAACAAATAATATTGGGTTTTTATTTAAGTGGATCTCGTTCCTTGGGATTTATATAAATCTGTTATGTGCGCAGGTTTTTGTACTCCTATTGGGAGCGTTTACACTTCCAGTGGCAGCGACGGTTAAAGGTATAAAAGATAGATATTTATTACTCTCCTACTAATGATTTCTTTTTTAGTAATGGCCTTAGGATTTTGCGTATTTATATTTCAGTTATTCAAAAAAACTTGACCACATTGTGCCATGTATTAACCTTTGCACATGCACACACAAGTTTAGTCGATAGAACTGGTGGTGTATATGGTCCAAATTAAACATAATTAATGTGACAAGAGTCGATGGTTGCCCACATTCTCAATATTTATACAACTGAATGGTTAACACTTCCTGCAATTTCTGGTATAACCCTTATACTCACATTGATCTAAATTGTCTAAAGTATATTCAATTTTTTTGAACTTTTTATTTTCACTTGTATTTCTCATGCATTTTGTTGTTGAAGAATACTTTGATGGATTTTTTTTTCCATCAACAAATGTGTTAGCAGTGTTTTTACCCCTAGATCAATGTTCAAATCAAATCCTTTCAGTGAGAAAATTTCATATTCAGAGAGTTTAGACCATTGAGTACTGGCCAATTACCTGAAAGATAAATGGACTTAGTAGTATTTGCATCATTTAGATTATATAATATGTGTCTGATATACGTACGTATTCCTAGTAAATAAATCATTTCTTGTAATTGTATGCCATGCTACCCACTTTTGTGCTACTAATCTCACCTATTCAAAAGTATTTATGATATCTGTTAAGACGGCATCATAACATCGTGGAGCATTGGAAGGGCGGTAGAAATTGTGATTGTGGAAGCTTGGTTGCCAATTGAGGTTGAGGATCCTGTGATTCTTAGGCGACGTTAGCGTTGCTTATGTTTTATTCGTATCAGTAACATTTCTTTTACCCCTTTTTCTTCTGTTGAATGCATGCATGTAACGCCCCACCCCGAGACCCACTTAGGAAAGAGAATTAACGAGTAATTCCGTCTACTAAAGTGGAGAATAGGGCTGGTTAAGGACGACCATCTATAATTTTGTCTTAAACATCTACTGAATACGTCGATAAATGCAATATGATTTTTTTTTCTCTTCTATCTCAACTGGATCGACATAACCAGTAAATGCATCATCCAAAACTATAGGTGGCTTATGGATCTATCAAAACAAAATATAATAACTAAATGAAAAGCACGTCACAGAACAGTAATCAACATCATATATAAACATATACACTGATACATGTTTAGTGCAATACAATATGAAAACAATAAAGTTGGTGCACGACCATACCATAAACATTGAATCAAATATAAATACATCAGAGTATGCGGAAGAACAGAAATTGCTCAAGAGAAAGGAGAGTTGATATCCAGCATCAACTTCAAGCTAAGTCCAATAGATGATACCTGAAACAACTCGGTCTGACCCGAGTATAAATACACGGGTCAGTCTAGCTACACGAATCAGTCAATATCGGTAATATGAAGCAGAATAGACATGAAGATACTTCTTCTCGAAAGAGAAGAATGAATCGATAAACTCATAAGCTCAACACTTAAGTAACAAACGCTACTTAGATGAACAAATACCTCGAAGGAGGTAACTCAAACTCAATACTCAAATCAAACACAAGTGCCTCATATCATAGGTGACATCCCAAAATGTCTACATGGTTTCCATGAACCATATCTCCTCAAAAAGAGAAGCATCAATACAAACTCTTGCCAAAATGGCAAACATAAAATTCTCAAATAGGATGATCCAAAACTCAATTATAGATGAATCTCCAAATTCAATTATACGTCATCTCATCGGTATAAATGTATATAAATCTCAATCTCAACTCGCCAAAATGGAAAAACCCAGAATATCCTATAAAATCCTGAAATTATCCAAACTCATAACTCAAGGTACTCGATAAGAGTTCAAAACATCATAATTGAAATCACCATATATTTATAACATCTCATATAGCACTAGGCTATCAATGTAATGAAACATCTTAAAAAGGTGAAATCACAACAAAACAGAAAACTCAGAAAATTCGGATTGGCCAAATCCCCGATTGTAATGCTGAAGCAAGTCGCACGTGCTAAACTCAGACGGCCGAAGCCTCAGATAAGGTCGCTAACACCTCCCAAAGCAGTTTGTCCACATGACAAGGTCGCTGACACCTCTCCAAGCCATTTTGTCAGTCCTAACAAAGTCGCTAACACCTCCCAAAGCAGTGCGTCCTCCTGACAATGTCGCTGACACCTCTCCAAGCTATTTTGTCAGCTCTAACAAGGTCGCTAAACCTTCCAAAGCAGTTCATCCTCATGACAAGGTCGCTTACACCTCTCCAAGCTATTTTGTCAGCTCTAACAAGGTCGCTAACACCTCCCAAAGCAGTTCGTCCTCATGACAAGGTCGCTGACACCTCTCCAAGCTATTTTGTCATCTCTAACAAGGTTGCTAACACCTCCCAAAGCAGTTCGTCCTCATGACAATGTCGCCGACACCTCTCCAAGCAGTTCTGTTAGGTAAACATCGTTAATGTGTCACAAACTCACGGATAGGAACCCGAATAGTGTTAACGTATGTCTCATACCACACATTCACACTTAGCGGTTTACTACTCGTTAGTCGATGCCACACTAGAAACATCATAAAACTCAGAAAATTATATCTCGCCCAGTCTCATTCGCGAGTGATAAAGAGACATCATACTTGTCTCATCTCATCAACAAGTAAAAGCATCATGATGGTTCCTCATAAACCGTAAATCTCAACATATAAAATCATAAACTCAAGACTTACCTTATATCATTGGTAAGTAAATAAAACATTGTGATGGATCTCATCGACTATACTCCGATATAGGAGATCTCAAACCATAATGTTTTCCTAATATTGGCCATCTTAAATAACTCCAATAAATAGGAATTATAAAAATCAAAATATGCCATAAAATAGCAAAACATCTCAGAATCAATAATCTCAAATAGCTTCGATGGTACAAGTCCGAAACTAACCGAAATAGTAAACGCACATGTCACATACCACAAGTTTTACTAAATCGTTTAATTCTCTTTCTCATACGTTCAAATAGTGCAAAAGTGTGTATTATATATATAATAATTATAAATTTTTGTAAAACATTTAATATGAAAGCTTTTCCATTTAAAAAAATCATTTCGAAAACGGTTTAGAAAACACGTGCACAGAAACAGAAAAAATCGATGAAAATTCAATAAAATAAACATACGATAAAACCCAAATGAAACCGTCAATTCGTAGTGCGAATCGACATTAATTTCGGCTTTTCTATTATTAAGAGTTAGCCTTTTAGAACCATCTTAAAAAAACTCTCGAAATCGTCGAATTCAAAAACAATTCAACGGAATATGCCAAACTTTGCAAAAGAACTCAAGCTAGCGGCTTGTTTTGCCAGTTCGCCCGTTTTTAACTCAGAATTTGAGAAAATATGAAACATAAAAGTTCAAGATGATTGTTACAGCTCGAAGTCAGAAAAGAATCATCTAATTCGGACATTCGAGTCAAAAGTTACGACAATTTCAATTCTCAGGTCTAAAATTACAAAACTGTGAATAATTAGCATAACAACAGAGCTGCGGCATAAAGATCCAATTTTACTCTGTAGATCAAAGATTTGGATAAATCATAAAACATGAAAGTTGAAGATCATTTTCATAGCTATAATCCAAAAAAAAGATCATATGATTCGTACTTACAAGTCAAAAGATATACCCAAAACAATTATCAAGTCTGGATTTATTATCGCTGTATTTTGCTCTCAGGACAGCGACAAAGAAGTGCATTTTTGACCAAATTAAATTCAAAATTTAAGAAAACCCAAAACATGAAACTTGTAACACATCATTTTTTATTTTCATAACATCCAAAATTATCAAATTCCGATCCAAAACGAGAAAGTTATGGCTAATTTTAGTTTTAGGTTTCAATTCTGAAAATCGACAGAGCGGAGCATGTATCTCAGTTTCAAACCCAATTTCGATCCTTTAAATCATATAATTTGCAAAAACTTATAATATGAAAGTTGTATCACAATGTTTAAGATTTTAAGAACTTTAAACGATATCAAAATCCGATAAGAAATTAGAAAGTTATGCTTAAATTACTAACAATATTTTGCATAGAAATTTGACAGGGCAGAGACTATTACTCTGTCAAAAATTCGATTTTGACCAAGAGATCTTCAAAATATGAGAAATTAAGTAAAACAAAGGTTATTCCTTATAGAATTATCTTTCTACTTCAAAAAGATTCAGCATAATTGGATTTACCAATCAAAAGTTATGTTGATTTTACTCTCAGGTATTAACTCAAAAATTTTATATGGCTGAGCTATAATATTAGTTTCAAACTCAATTTCAACCAATTTAACTTCAGAATTAACTTGCAGCTAATTGAAATAAATTTCTACCAAAAAAAGATTGAGTCAATTTGGATTATTCTACCATAAATTATCATTGTTTTACTGCAGCGACTTTTTTATAACAAATTTTCAGCAAACAATAACACAATAATCACACAAGTTTTCCACCCAATTGCATACAATTAAATCAACAATCATTAAAATAACGATGTGCAGCAAACAAAGATTTAGATGTGAGTGATTAACTCACCTCTATCCTTTAATTCAACTATCGAGACCACCAATTCAGCCCAAATTTCCAAACTAGCAAACCCTAAACAGAGAAGAAGTTAATAAATTTTCACTGTAAGTTAGATTTTGATGGAGAGATTGGTTTTAGATTGAAGATTACCTGAGTTTATACTTAAATCCATATTTTAAAACATCCATTCTTCATTTTATTTTTGATTAATAGAGAATAGATTGGAAGAATGAGAAGGCTGCCATTATTTTTGAGCTTCACAAGTTTTTAACTGAGAGGAGAGAAGTGAATGAACGTATAGACTTTTCTCCTCTTTCTCATTCTTTAGTAACATGTTAGGGTTTAATTGTACTAATGGACTTAAGCCCAACAAGTAAATGAAATTAACTTGTGTTATTATTCAACCACTTATTTCATGTTACAATGCATACTAACGATGAAATTTACATTCCACTTCTTAAGAATTATGAAATTCATTACTCATGATAATAAAAATGTTTTACACCCAATTAAAATATTATTTACATAATTAGAAAATATTTATTATCATATTTCCCTATTTAAAGAAAATAGCAAATTTACATTATTAATTACAAAACTCATTGTAATTAACACTATAAATTACACAAAAATCACACTTTTATGTCATAAAATTCTATAACTCATTTCAAATATAATTTTATGCTCAACTTATATTTTTAAACTCAGTTCCATCATTTTATTAAATATATCCCATTTTAAAGTTAGTTACTTCCTTTAAAAAAAATATTAAATGAAGCAAAGAGCAATAATTAACAAAATTATTACATTAACTCCAAATAAAACACATTTTCCTCATTTTTTATTAACTCAAACCATCATAATAAAGTTTTCAAAATTCTATTTTCTCATTTTATCCTCAAATATATTGTTTATTCCCGATAAATAATTAAATTCTTCTTTAATTATTAATTCATAGTATTAAATTATAACTGTCGTTATAATTTAATATTTTCAGGTAATCGTTAAAACCAGGATTATTAAGACTCCTCCCCTTACAAAAATTGCGTCCCCGCAATTTTCTAGAAAAAGAGCTGTAAAAACATAAAAGATGTATTCATCGAAGGATAAAGACATGCTCGAATTCCAAACCATTCATACTCTCAATATAGAATGGTGGAAAAAAATAAGGAAAAAATCAGTTGGTTAACTCAATGGCCCATCATATGCTAATATAGTGATTAGCAAACCGTCGAGTTTTCCAAGTATCTCGAAAGAGTTTTGAAGGTATCCCGTCTTCGAATCAAAACTCAATAACATGCTCAACAATTAATCAATCGGAAATGATTGATTTCAAAAAAAACTCTACGAATAGAGTCGGGATCATACTCACTTAAACCCGAACTCTAAACAATAAAGAAGATCATCAAGAAGATTTTCCGCATAAATATATGGAAAGACATCCTCACAACATGATAGACACAATAGACAAGAAAGATAAATCACAAGATGGCTTCTCACAAGGCCACTAAATTCGAACGACCGCGAAAAATGCACATCGTTGATAATAGCTCAAAGATACAACATACTCAAGAACAAGGATATGAGCTCGAATTATCTTTTAATCCAAGATATTTAGAATTTTAAATTTAAACATCTTTTAAATTTTCAAATCTCAATTTTCAACATTTGAAAATTTCTCAAACTCTATACTATATTACTTAGTAAGTAATTTAAAACTCAAAGTTAAAATTCAAATTTCTTCTCTTACTTCAAAATTAATTTCAAAAGAATTTTGTAAATCCATAATAATATCCCTCAAAATAAATTAAGGGTTTAAATTCTATTATTATATAATATAGATTCTAAAATCCCAAAATATACTTCCAATAAAACACAACTCAAAATAATCTCATTTATATTCTCATTTTTATAATTTAAAAATAAATAAATGTCATTGCCTCGCCATTGAGCCTCTAATAAATAAATATATCTGTTGGCTGCAGAGTTGACCGAACGATCAAAACTGCCTCGCCACTCTATTACTCATCTCTAAAATCAATGGCTGCAATTACCATTCAAAAATAAATTTAATATTTAATCTCCAAATATTATTTTCAAAATCTCAATCCTTAAAATACAAATCATCGTGTTTGATTGCATCATCATAGCATTTAGAAGATTCCTATCGATAACGTTGATCAGGCGTATCGACTAGAACTCTTAACTACTTGATGGACAACCCAATACTCTCAATTATTTATATAAAAGAATACTACTCATATAAATATATTCTCAAAACATTCTTTGATTTTTAAAATATATCAAAACTCCAATTTCTCTTTTTAAAACTCATATATATATATATATATATATATATATAGCGTCATAAACTCAAACCAAAGAACATTAAGAGAATGCATCGAGATATTCCTAGAATACTCGATTCACAAAATCAACAGAAGGAGATGGAGTGTTTGTCAATTTTACGATGCCACGAGCCACTCTCAAAAATCATTAAGATACAGGATAAGCAAGATATATTTCTCGAAGGAGAAGAAGCATACAAACAACAAATCATTACCTCAAACAAAGTAATGCTACAAAGGATAACACCAATTGAGTATTCGAAAAGGATAACTTAATGAACTGAATGATAAACTCAATCAAACTTGAACAATGCAGAAACTCACCCATTCCTCAGTGAATATCCTCGTGGAAGGATAACCGAAAAGCAAAGAGCCAGGAATAAGGTTACCTCAACACTCGATTGCCCAATTGGATGTCAAATCAAACGAACTCATAAACTCAACAAAGTCACCATGACTGGAATTTGACATATATCATCAACATCTCGATACTCAAGAGCGAATTCAGAAACCTCAGAATCATCATTAACATTCCAAAGTAATAGAAATAATAAACCAATCAAATTAGGTGCCTAAATAAATATAGGATCCTATAACAACAAAAGGATCAGACTTTACATCAAATAAGTCAATCCATCTCAAGTCAAATACATCTCAATATAGTGAGTAATAAACGAATACTCACTAAAGTAGCAACAAATAGAAAACTCAAAATGATCACAACAAGCCAATCGTTGTGGACCCCTCAATAGGATTCACAACTCTCAAAGGAATGCAAAAAGAATGCTCAAAGAAATCAATCAGCTCCATCGATACGAACTCACTCATATCGACAAAAATAAAAATAGAATAATCCCAAATAAGATTATTCATAAGATAATAACATCAAATTCAATTATGGAATAGTACGGAACACAATATATATTTCTAGACATATTCCATCTCTACGTATCTCAAAACTCGAAAAAGAATCAAAGCATGATTCGAAAACAAGCTCGAATAAAGGACAATGATTCACTCGTACTGCACTTTGATGTATCGTGATATACGTACTGTTTTGTATTTATTCTACTTTGTTCTAACCACAGCTCTGATGCCAAGCTGCAACGCCCCACCCCGAGACCCACTTAGTAAAGAGAATTAATGAGTAATTCCGTCTACCGAAGTGAAGAATGGGGCTGGTTAAGGGCGACCATCTATATTTTTGTCTTAAACATCTACTGAATACGTCGATAAATGCAATATGATTTTTTTCTTTTCTATCTCAACTGGCTCGACATAACCAGTAAATGCTTAATCCAAAACTATAGGTGGCTTATGGATCTATCAGAGCAAAATACAATAACTAAATGAAAAGCACGTCACAGAATAGTAATCAACATCATATATAAACATATACACTGATACATGTTTAGTACAATACAATATGAATACAATAAAGTTGGTGCACGACCATACCATAAACATTGAATCAAATATAAATACATCAGAGTATGCGGAAGAACATAAATTGTTCAAGAGAAAGGAGAGTTGATGTCCAGCATCAACTTCAAACTAAGTCCAATAGATGATACCTGAAATAACTCGATCTGACCCGAGTATAAATACACGGGTCAGTCTAGCTACAAGAATCAGTCAATATCGGTAACATGAAGTAGAATAGACATGAAGATACTTCTTCTCGAAAGAGAAGAATGAATCGATAAACTCATAAGCTCAACACTTAAGTAACAAATGCTACTTAGATGAACAAATACCTTGAAGAAGGCAACTCAAACTCAATACTCAAATCAAACACAAGTGCCTTATATAATAGGCGACATCCCAAAATGTCTACATGGTTTCCATGAACCATATCTCCTCAAAAAGAGAAACATCAATACAAACTCTCGCCAAAATGGCAAACATAAAATTCTCCAATAGGATGATCCAAATCTCAATTATAGAAGAATCGCCAAATTCAATTATACCTCATCTCATCGGTATAAATGTATATAAATCTCAATCTCAACTCGCCAAAATGGCAAAACCCAGAATATCCTATAAAATCCTGAAATTATCCAAACTCATAACTCAAGGAACTCGATAAGAGTTCAAAACATCATAATTGAAATCACCATATATATAACATTTCATATAGCACTATGCTATCAATGTAATGAAACATCTTAAAAAGGTGAAATCACAACAAAACAGAAAACTCAGAAAATCCGGATTGGCCAATTCCCCGATTGTAATGCCGAAGCAATGTTGCACGTGCTAAACTCAGATGGCCAAAGCCTCAAACAAGGTCTCTAACACCTCCCAAAGCAGTTTGTCCTCATGACAAGGTCGCTGACACCTCTCCAAGCCATTTTGTCAGTCCTAACAAGGTCGCTAACACCTCCCAAAGAAGTTCGTCCTCATGACAAGGTCGCTGACACCTCTCCAAGCTATTTTGTCAGCTCTAACAAGGTTGCTAACACCTCCCAAAGCAGTTTGTCCTCATGACAAGGTCGCTGACACCTCTCCAAGCTATTTTGTCAGCTCTAACAAGGTCGCTAACACCTTCCAAAGCAGTTCGTCCTCATGATAAGGTCGGTGACACCTCTCCAAGCAGTTCTGTTAGGTAAACATCGTGAATGTGTCACAAACTCACGGATAGGAACCCGAAAAGTGTTAACGTATGTCCCATACCACACATTCGCACTTAGCGGTTTACTACCCGTTAGTCGATGCCACACTAGAAACATCATAAAATTCGGAAAATTATATCTCGCCTAGTCTCATTGGGCAATGATAAAGAGATATCATACTTGTCTCATCTCATCGACAAGTAAAAACATCATGATGGTTCCTCATAAACCGTAAATCTCAACATATAAAATCATAAACTCAAGACATGCCTTATATCATTGGCAAGTAAATAAAACATCGTGATGGATCTCATCGACTATACTCCGATATAGGAGATCTCAAACCATAATGTTTGCCTAATATTGGCCATCTTAAATAATTTAAATATATAGGAATTATAAAATCAAAATATGCCATAAAATGGCAAAACATCTCAGAATCAATAATCTCAAATAGCTTCGATCGTACAAGTCCGGAATTAACTGAAATAGTAAACGCACATGTCACATACCATATGTTTTACTAAATCGTTTAATTCTCTTGCTCATACGTTCGAATAGTGCAAAAGTGTGTATTATATATAATAATTATAAATTTTTGTAAAACATTTAATATGAAAGCTTTTCCATTTAAAAAAATCATTTCGAAAATGATTTAGAAAACACGTGCACAGAAACAGAAAAAATCGATGAAAATTCAATAAAATTAACATACGATAAAACCCAAATGAAACCGTCAATTCGTAGTGCGAATCGACATTAATTTCGGCTTTTCTATTATTAAGAGTTAGCCTTTTAGAACCATCTTAAAAAAAACGCTACTTAGATGAACAAATACCTCGAAGGAGGTAACTCAAACTCAATACTCAAATCAAACACAAGTGCCTCATATCATAGGTGACATCCCAAAATGTCTACATGGTTTCCATGAACCATATCTCCTAAAAAAGAGAAACATCAATACAAACTCTTGCCAAAATGGCAAACATAAAATTCTCAAATAGGATGATCCAAAACTTAATTATAGATGAATCTCAAATTCAGTTATACCTCATCTCATCGGTATAAATGTATATAAATCTCAATCTCAACTCGCCAAAATGGCAAAACCCAGAATATCCTATAAAATCCTGAAATTATCCAAACTCATAACTCAAGGTACTCGATAAGAGTTCAAAACATCATAATTGAAATCACCATATATATATATATATATAACATCTCATATAGCACTAGGCTATCAATGTAATGAAACATCTTAAAAAGGTGAAATCACAATAAAACAGAAAACTCAGAAAATTCGGATTGGCCAAATCCCCGATTGTAATGCTGAAGCAATGTTGCACGTGCTAAACTCAGACGGCCGAAGCCTCAGACAAGGTCGCTAACACCTTCCAAAGCAGTTTGTCCTCATTACAAGGTTGCTGACACCTCTCCAAACCATTTTGTCAATCCTAACAAGGTCGCTAACACCTCCCAAAGCAGTTTGTCCTCATGACAATGTCGCTGACACCTCTCCAAGCTATTTTGTCAGCTCTAACAAGGTTGCTAACACCTTCCAAAGCAGTTCGTCCTCATGACAAGGTCGCTGACACCTCTCCAAGCTATTTTGTCAGCTCTAACAAGGTCGCTAACACCTCCCAAAGCAGTTCGTCCTCATGACAAGGTCGCTGACACCTCTCCAAGCTATTTTGTCAGCTCTAACAAGGTTGCTAACACCTCCCAAAGCAGTTCGTCCTCATGACAAGATCGTCGACACCTCTCCAAGCAGTTCTGTTAGGTAAACATCGTAAATGTGTCACAAACTCACGGATAGGAACCCGAAAAGTGTTAACATATGTCTCATACCACACATTCGCACTTAGCGGTTTACTACCCGTTAGTCGATGCCACACTAGAAACATCATAAAACTCAGAAAATTATATCTCGCCTAGTCTCATTCGCGAGTGATAAAGAGACATCATACTTGTCTCATCTCATCGACAAGTAAAAACATCATGATGGTTCCTCATAAACCGTAAATCTCAACATATGAAATCATAAACTCAAGACTTGCCTTATATCATTGGTAAGTAATAAAACATCGTGATGGATCTCATCGACTATACTCCGATATAGGAGATCTCAAACCATAATGTTTGCCTAATATTGGCCATCTTAAATAACTCCAATAAATAGGAATTATTAAAATCAAAATATGCCATAAAATAGCAAAACATCTCAGAATCAATAATGTCAAATAGCTTCGATCGTACAAGTCCGGAACTAACCGAAATAGTAAACGCATATGTCACATACCACATGTTTTACTAAATCGTTCAATTCTTTTTCTCATACGTTCGAATAGTGCAAAAGCGTGTATTATATATATAATAATTATAATTTTTTGTAAAACATTTAATATGAAAGCTTTTCCATTTAAAAAAATCATTTCGAAAACGGTTTAGAAAACACGTGCACAGAAACAGAAAAAATCGATGAAAATTCAATAAAATTAACATATGATAAAACCCAAATGAAACCGTCAATTCGTAGTGCGAATCGACATTAATGTCGGCTTTCAATTATTAAGAGTTAGCCTTTTAGAACCATCTAAAAAAAACGCTTGAAATCATCGAATTCAAAAACAATTCAATGGAATATGCCAAACTTTGCGGAAGAACTCAAGCTAGCGGCTTGTTTTGACAGTTCGCCCATTTTTAACTCAGAATTTGAGAAAATATGAAACATAAAAGTTCAAGATGATTGTTATAAATCGAAGTCAAAAAAAGAATCATCTAATTCGGACATTCGAGTCAAAAGTTACGACAATTTCAATTCTCAGGTCTAAAATTACAAAACTGTGAATAATTAGCATAACAACACGGCTGCGGCTTAAAGATCCAATTTTGCCCTATAGATCAAAGATTTTGTTAAATCATAAAACATGAAAGTTGAAGACCATTTTCATAGCTATAATTCAAAAATAATAATCACCTGATTCGGACTTACAAGTCAAAAGATATACCCAAAACAATTAGCAGGTCTGGATTTATTATCGCTGTATTCTGCTCTCAGGACAACGACAAAGAAGTGCATTTTTGACCAAATTAAATTCAAAATTTAAAAAAACCCAAAACAAGAAATTTGTAATACATCATTTTTTATTTTCAGAACATCTGAAATTATCAAATTCTGATCCAAAACGAGAAAGTTATGGCTAATTTTAGTTTTAGGTTTCAATTCTGAAAATCAACAGAGCGGAGCATGTATCTCAGTTTCAAACCCAATTTCGATCATTTAAATCATGTAATTTGCAAAACTTATAGCATGAAACTTGTAGCACAGTGTTTAATATTTTAAGAACTTTAAACGATATCAAAATCCGATAAGAAACGAGAAAGTAATGCTCAAATTACTAACAATATTTTGCACAGAAATTTGACAGGGCAGAGACTATTAATTTGTCAAAAATTCGATTTTGACCAAGAAATCTTCAAAATATTAGAAAGTAATTAAAACAAAGGTTCTTCCTTAGAGAATTTTTTTTCTATTGCAAAAAGATTCAACATAATTGGATTTATCAATCAAAAGTTATGTTCATTTTACTCTCAGGTATTAACTCAAAATTTTTATACGGCTGAGCTATAACATTAGTTTCAAACTCAATTTCGACCAACTTAACTTCAGAATTTCAAAATATGATTAAATGAAAACTTGTAGCTAATTGAAATAACTTTCTACCAAAAAATAATTGAGTCAATTTGGATTATTCTACCATAAATTATCATTGTTTTACTGCAGCGAATTTTTTTTATAACAAATTTCCAGCAAACAATAACACAATAATCACACAAGTTTTCAACCAAATTGCATACAATTAAATCAACAATCATTTAAATAATGATGTGTAGCAAACAGAGATTTGGATGTCAGTGATTAACTCACCTCTATTCTTTAATTCAACAATCGAGACCACCAATTCAACCCAAATTTCCAAACTAGCAAACCCTAAACAGAGAAGAAGTTAATAAATTTTCACTGTAAGTTAGATTTTGATGGAGAGATTGGTTTTAGATTGAAGATTACCTGAGTTTATACTTAAATCCATGTTTTAAAACATCCATTCTTCGTTTTAATTTTGATTAATAGAGAATAGATTGGGAGAATGAGAATGCTGCCATTATTTTGAGCTTCATAAATTTTTAACTGAGAGGAGAGAAGTGAATGAACGGACAGACTTTTCTCCTCTTTCTCATTCTTTAGTAACATGTTAGGGTTTAATTGTACTAATGGACTTAATCCCAACAAGTAAATAAAATTAACTCGTGTTATTATTCAACCACTTATTTCATGTTACAATGCATACTAACGATGAAATTTACACTATTTCAAGTTCCACTTCTTAAGAATTATGAAATTCATTACTCATGATAATAAAAATGTTTTACACCCAATTAAAATATTATTTACATAATTAGAAAATATTTATTATCATATTTCCCTATTTAAAGAAAATAGCAAATTTACATTATTAATTACAAAACTCATTGTAATTAACACTATAAATTACACAAAAATCACATTTTTATGTCATAAAACTCTATAACTCATTTCAAATATAATTTTATGCTCAACTTATATTTTTAAACTCAATTCCATCATTTTATTAAATATATCCCATTTTAAAATTAATTACTTCCTTTAAAAAAATATTAAATGAAGTAAAGAGCAATAATTAACAAAATTATTGCATTAACTCCAAATAAAACACATTTTCCTCATTTATTTATTAACTCAAACCATCTTAATAAAGTTTTTAAAATTCTACTTTCTCATTTTATCCTCAAATATATTGTTTATTCCTGATAAATAATTTAAATTCCTCTTTAATTATTAATTCACACTATTAAATTATTACTACCGTTATAATTTAATATTTTCAGGTAATCGCTAAAACCAGGGTTGTTACAATGCATGCAGTTAATGAGATCTTAACTCCTATCGAATTGTCTACTACTAAATGTATCTGTTGGCTATCTCTTATGTTTAGATTTTCTATAAGCAAATCTTGGCACATACTGAATAGCAGTGCCTACAATAAAGATAATAGGAAGAAAAAATTATATATACACATATATATATGCACATTGCAATTTCATCATTTTAGAAATTGTCATAAGTTGTTGGTAATTGGTAGTTACTGTTGGTGAAGGCACACATGGCTTTCAAAATAGAACAAAATTAATCAGTTTACTTTTGAAATGTAATAAACAAAGTACATATACTAAAATATTAAATAAAACGTGCTGAAGAAGAAGAAGTAAAAGATGCTTCACCAGGGGAGCCGCATCGTGTTGAAGATAACAGTGAATAAAGACATAAAAACGACCATAGGCTGATCTGCATATCATTTCAATAATTAATTTATGTTGTCCATCCACTCTCATTTGGTCCTGTTGCTTGCCTTATCGTGTCCTCTCCATTCTTTTCGAACTAAGCCACGGATGTCGTTTTAGACCAGGACTAATACGTAAATTTCTTTGGATTAAAGTGCATAGTGTAACCCCACTTTTGCAACTTACAATTATATGTTTGATTTTCTAAACATGCTATTGCAATAGGTATTTAAAAAGTGGGTTGATTAGTTAAATCATGCTAGTTTTAGACTCTTCAAGTCAACATTGCCATATTGAAGAAACTACGGTTTCATGGTGCTTAAAAACAGTACTAGTCCACTTCTAATAAACTAAATTAGGTGACCTTTGTCATGTTTGTATCTATTCTTCTGATTCAAGTTCAGACGTTATAGCAGCTATGGATGAAATCATGAAACATGTCTTAAATTTTACGTCGAATCAGATCTTGAAAAGAGTATGTTTAGGGGAAAATATAAGCAAGATGAACATCCAGTATCATACGACCAATTTATGCACAAAAATTATGCTAGAAGGAGAGATTAAATATGTAGAAGAGAGGAGATGCTTATTTGGGCATGAGGAAGGAATAGGTACATGCGTAGATTTTTATGACAATGGAGAAAATGGTGAACTTTCCTGTATTAAAATTGGCTATTCTATTCTTGTCCATTTTTTTTTCTTTCTCATCCTACAATTTCAAAAAAATGGCAGGACCCACTTTTTACTGTTCCCACCCTTTTATATATTAAAACTACCATACTTGTCTTTTTATTTTTATTTTTATTGCCTTTTTACTTCCTTTGTCTCTCTCTTCTCTTCACTTCAGTAAAACAATTCATTATTTTCTACTTAATTTTGTTCAATTCTGTTTAATTATTTCATAGCAAACAAATAGGAAAAAATATATTCAATGTATTCCACCTCACTAGGTTAAATATAGTTGCTAGTGCAATACACACTAGAATTACTACAACTCCAAGCTACATGTGAACTTGGTTACTATCACATTCTAGCTACAATTAATAAAAATTAAGAACATACTCACAACATTTAAAAAATATCGTGCAAGCACAAAAATGCCTATATCTGAGAATCAATAGCATTTTCTTCTTCAGCATCATTATTTTCAATAAATCATCTTCTTCAAAAAAATTACTGTCATCCTCGTGCATTTTTTTGACGGTGGAAGAAATTTTTTGATAGTGGAAGAAAAAGATGAAAAGTGAAAGGATATAAATAGATTGACAACTTATTTTAACCTAATTGCAACGAGAATAAAAGTGACATTTAATTTTTTAATAACTTGATGGGGTGGAAAAGGCAAAAAAGGATGTGAATAGAATTAGCCATTAAAAATATAGTTATAGATCTTGGACATTATGACATAGATCACCATATCTATCCATTGGATTAATAAAAATGAAAAATCACATCTGTCACATATTTAGTTTTTAAACAAAAATCAGAGATCCAAATATAACATAAATCACATCTGTTACGTATTTTTTAAATAATTTTAGGTCTTTAGTTTATTATATTTAGGTAGCATAAGGCTTTTGTTGTTTATGTCTAAATTGAAGTTTCTATTCTCCACTTAGAATCTTGCATACTCGTTTTAGTACGCTGAGGGTTGAAGGATTATCGAATTTTTATTGAATAAACGAAGGAGACGACTGTAGGAGATAGATTTATCATCCTATTCATTTTGTTATGTAAAACTAATGTAAGATGATCATGCAATATTATATTGTATATTATACTTCTTCCTAGGATGGGAAATGCTGGGCACTTAATATAGTTCAAATGATGGAATTAATTTGTATAAGAACAATGTCTATTTATCATTTTACTATATGTGTGGGAAAAAACGGATAATGAATTGTCGCTTGGAATTAAAAATGGAGTGACTGCAGCAAGAAGGATAACTAGAAAATGAAGATGAGGAGAGAACAAGAGTTGAAAGCACCGAAGTGATAATACAATATTATTTGAAAGGAAGTAGAAGGAAAACGTTAGCATATTTCTACTATAGCAATACGCTAAATGTAATGCAGGCTTCCTTGAAACCGGTCAACATCACTTTTCCTTTTGTGACATTGTCCCATATCACGGTCAGGTCCCGATAGCCATAAGTAAAAACTGATAGGCCGATCGGTCTAGGATCCCAGCCTCTATTGCAATATTATCCAGAATGGACTCAGTACATTCTTGGATGTTGATCAAGAATGAAATATGTAATCTTTTTTGTTCTTCTTCTTCTTCTTCTTCTTTTCTTGTTTACAACTTTACACTTATTAGGTGACCATCACTTTCTTAATTTTTTTGCTGAAAGGGAAGATTGATTTTTATTTATATTTTTATACATTAGATGCAATTTGTTCTGATTATATTCTTTGACCCATTTTGAATAGACCAATATGTTTTCAATATAGAATTATCAACAACGGTATTGTTGTTGTTTTTCCAGTTCTGTATAATGCTTGGTTTAGTTCATACATTAGATCGCATATATTGCGTTTAGATAACCTATACTTACCGGTAACCATAAAATTCAATGTTAACATATCATCTTTTGTGTCTCACATCTCTGATGGAAGAGTTTTATGAACATGATGGACACTCCTTGTAGTGCTTGAGATTTCAGGAAACAATTGCACATACTCTCAATTTTATACAATCTTTTGATAGTTACCTACAGCATTTTTATTTTTCTTAAGTTCATGACATGGAAATTTGAATATCATCCGTGTTATACCCTAAATAAGCGATTACATCAGCTATAGAGTTTTAACCAATTTAAAAGAATAAATTCTCTAAAATATCATAGTTCCCTCTTGAGGGCCTCAAACAAAATTTCATTCCAGGTATCAACAGGTCCAGGCATGCACCAATGAGTGCAATCCTCTATCTTATTTCTTCCATTTCTGTTCTCCATTCTTCCACTATATATACTCGGATGTCCATCATGTCATAGCCAGACATTTTCGTTATATCCATGTACACAAACTTACAAGTGCAATTTCAGGCAAGTTTATATTTGTCATTGGATAAATATGTTAGGCGATTTGGTGATAATTAAACATGTATTTGATTATGATGTTAGATAAGAAGCTTTTTTCCTCATGTGTTTGATAAGCTTTTTACTTTTTGACAGTCATTAACTTATGGACAAAAATTGGATGAATTTGGAACGTAATTCAAAAGAATATAGAGATAGGATGGAATTATTTTTGAACGAAGCTTTTTATAAATCCATTCGAAAAGATAAGATTATATGCCCTTGTAAAAAGTGCTACAATCGTTATTTCAACGATAGAATTCATGTTGTTGGTCATCTCCTTTCATATGGAATGGACCCACTTTATATGATGGCTCGTTGGACACATCATGGTGAATCATATAACGAGGAGTCTTATGTAGAGAATGGGACTTACATCAACTTGGAAAATGATATGCAAATGGAGAATGATCAAAGGGGGAGAGGTGAAATGCATGATTTTCTCAATGAGACATTTATGCCCTTTATTGGACAATGCGCAAGTTCGTCGGATCATTCTCCTATTTTTGAAGGTCAAACTCCCGAGGCAGGACATTTTTTCAAGTTGGTAGATGAAGCTAATAGGGAACTGTATCTTGACAGTAAGTATAAAAAATGGATGCAATTGTAAAATTGTACCGGATCAAGTGTTTGGGAAATGTGAGTAATTCAGCTTTCTCTATATTCTTGGAATCATTTAAAGATATGTTGCCTGATGGAAATTGTATGCCAAAGTCAAATGCACAGGCAAAAATAATAATTGATGATTTGGATCTCACTTACGAGAAGATTGATGCATGTCTGAATGTGTGACGACCCGACTTCTATCTCCAGGAAATCACATCATCTTGAAGAAAGAAAGGGATAGAAGAAGAAAAGAAAGAGAAAGAAGAAACAGAACAACATCAGAGAACTCACAGCGGAACGAATGAAATATAGTATATCACATAAATATTACATAGTATCAAATTACATCAGAGTACACAACATATACAACACAGATTAGACAGTTATAATCTTCCGTCTAACTATACAACTCAAATACATCAGATACAGATACTAAACAAACACAGCGGAACCATAATATATTTACATGTGGAAGCCTCCTACTCCATAACTCCTCCAGAATTCGTCAAGAAAACCTGAATCACTTGACTACTCATATATAATATGACTACCCAAGAGTTTAATAAAATAGAAAATAAACACTCGGGTCAGACAGGGGTCTGGTGTGAGTAAACGGTTTAAAGATGCTTAACTTTAGAAAAACCTTTGAAAAGAAAAGGTATCACGTAAGACTTTCCACACAAAAACATGGAAAAGTTTTTACCTTACGCTAACCAAAACATTTGATAGGAAATCCAATGATATTATAATAGTGTCTAGGGTTTTCAAGTAAATAAGAAATAGGGGAAATCATTACATGATTAAATTCCAGCTACTAGCCACAAAAGTGGGTAATACAAACAAAACCGTAGGGTCTCGTAGGAAGAATGGGTTTCCATCAATGGCAGGGCTACTGGGGTACCGCCCGTCACGGTACGTGGCCTAGATCACCGTACGGAGGAGTACGCCCGCTCCCCTGCAACACAAGGCCAGAACCGTTCCTTACTGAACAGTCCCGAACAAGACAACCCTACAGTTGGCCGCGACCCAACTGCCCACATAGCCGAATAAAAAGGGACTTCTAGACAGGGGGAAATCTTGCTCTTCAGTGGGAGCTAACCACGAAGCCTTGCTGCACCTCCCTTGTTTTAGCCATTCCCAGTTGATGAGCCTTGAGGCTGCGTTTACCTTCATAGAACACATCTATCTTAGAATGCTCATCGTCCACCTGACGATGTTCTGAAAGCATTCAATCCATACAAGTTCGTTCCGGGTTCGAAAGAAACCGAAGGCACTATCTCGTTGCACTCATTTTGGAATTACCCTCAGAGTCAACAACCATAGCCCTTGCACTCTAAATCACCATCTCGAATCTATAAGTACTATTCTGTCAAACTCATTACGGAATCACCCATAGAGTTATACTGACGAATAGTCCTTACACCTCGAGTCTTCACTTGCTCCACTTGGATTCACGACCTAACGTTTAATTGGAATCGATGTGGTTTTCGGATATACAAATATGGAAACACGATCCCGGTCTCACCGAAACCAGCCGCCATTTTAATTTCCAAGTTGTACTTAAGGGTTTTAAACAATTAAAACTTATATTCAGGATGATATAAACAGATAGATGAATTATATCATCACAATAGATAATTCATAACAAATATTCATCTCACAAAGCAACATATCACATATCATAGATATCCAAATCATCCAGTATCAACCAATATCAATCACCAAATATTGATCATCCAAATATCAATCAATCACCCAATATCAATCAATCATTCAATATCAATTGATCATTCAATATCAATTGAAAATCCAATATCAATTGATCATACAATATCATTCAACGTCAAATACCAGAATTGATTAACTCTTAATCAAAAGGATTACCTAAATCCTTCTTCATTAATTTATTCCAAATAAATAAATTAATCATCTCTTAATGATCTTTTTTTTAATTAATCTCCCTTGATTAATTATTTTTAATTACATTCAAGTAATCAACCTTAACCATATTCATTAATTAATCTTTAATTACTATCATTAATTACAATAATTAATTTTCCTTTATTAACTTCCATTTGTTAATTAACTATAATTAATTATATTTAAACTTCAATTAATTACAATTAATTAATCATACTTTAATTAATTACTTTCATTAATCAACCTTGATTAATTCATTAATTATATCCCTAATGATCCTTATTAATAATTACTTAATTAATTAATCAAATAATTAACTTATAATTTATCATTCTATTAATCATAATCAGTAATTAACAATTTGTAAATACTTATCTTAATTAATTAAATTCTTAATTAATTATATTAACTCTTGATTTATTAATCTAATTAATCCTTAATTACTTCATTAAGTAATTATTAATCAATTAAATTAATAAATAATCCTTAATTAATTACTTAATTACATTTTAATTAATTATGCTTAGTAATTAATCTTTAATTAAACACATTTCATTAATTACTTAATCATATTAATTAATTAACTAAATTAATTAAGTAATTAACCCTTAATTACTTACATAAGTAATTATCTCTAATTACTTCATTAATAACTCTTTATTACTCTCTTAATTTATTACTTAACAAATAATTAATTCCATTATTAAACAATCATAATTCATTTATTTAATTAATTACTCCATAATTAATTAACTTTAAATAATTATATTAATCAACCCTTTAATTGATATCATCAAGTGATTAACCAATAATCACTTCTATTAAAATACTCCATGAGTAATTACCATTAATTGCTTCCATAATTAATTTCTTCCATTCTTAATTATATTCAAATATTAACCATTGATTACTTTATTAAGTCATCACACTTAATTAATCCATAATTAAGTGATTATTAAAAATTAAATAATTAATTAATTAATTGTTTAAAATTAATTAAATAATTAATTAATTAACTTCTAATATTAAAGAAAAATATTTAATAAATTAAGAAAACCATAAATCTTAATCAAATATTAACAAATCATATTAAATAAGTATTCTTACGTTAATTATCCAAATAATTTAACCTTATTTATTTCCATAAATAAATTATTTCAATTATTTAAACCTTACTGATTCAAAAACAAATTATTAAACTTGGTTTACAAAATCATAATAACAGTCTTACTTAGAGATAAAGCATTTATAAATCATTTCCAAATTTAAACACTTTAAATTATCAAGTTTTAAACTAATTTATTTTCAATATAAATTGAAAATTTGTTATTAAAACATTACTTCAAAACTTTAACTTAAATCTTTGATTTAATAATTAAATTCAAAACACTCTTTAAATTTGAATTTAAAAACTTAATTTTGATAATTATTTTCAAACAAACATCTTAAAACATTTTTAAATTTTGAATATAAATTAAATTTCACTTTAAAATGTTTGATTTACTTTCGTTTTTAAAAAAACAAGTTTAACTTTATACCTCCCTTCCTTTATAAACTTGTTCTTATAATTTTAACTTGATTTATACTTATTTATAAAACAAGCAAAACCTATAATTAGTACTACAGAACCAAGCCGAGAAAATCCCGAGACCAAACGCAGAAACTCCCGTGTCTACCCCGAAGCAAACCCCACTCCACCATCTTTGAGTCGCCCCAGAAACACACGCGAGAACCCCTTCGAGATTTCTATCGTCTTCCACAACTAATATACCCAGTGCACACACCTAACCCCATGCACATGTCCCACCGCCTACGTCCAATTCAGGTCGTCGCGACTATCTCCTCCGGTCACACAATCCTATGCGAACGCGATCTCAAACCCAGATCGAAAAATTATACGCTCGAATCGAAAATCACCCTCGAGCACAAAACTGCAGAAACACTCGACTCAAAACCAAACCCACCGCCGACCATCCCATCTCCGTTAAACCTTGTCGTTCCTACCACAGAACCGCCACTTCACGATCCTCATTTCTGCACCATCGCGATCACTTCCGGTCACTGGTTTAAGTCGCAATGATCACGGCAACCAAGCATAGCCGAAACACAAGCAAAACCCTACTTCGATCTAATCCCATCACCACGGCCTATGGAAAAAATCATGAACATTTTTCCCCTCTTCCATGATTCACGAGCATGCTTCGACCCAAGTTTCAAACCCAATTACAACGTGGGTAATCGGCAAATTACAAAAACCCAAATTCCAAACAAACCCCAAATTCATCTTAAATACTCAGTTAAAAATTATGATACAAACTCTAAAAATCATAACTTTCCAATTGTAATTCAATTATAAATTCAAAACTAGAATCTGAAATCATAAAATTTTGCTCAATTTGATTTTTCACTGTAAATTGAAATTTTTGAGTAAATCATTCAAATTTAAACCCTATAATTATTTTTAGATGATAAATTATGTGATTGCAAACAACTTTCATCTACAAATCACAATCTAATTCGTGTTTAAAACCAAGTTATTGAGATTTTGAAGGATTTGGGGCTGTTTTATAAACAGAGTAACATTCTAATTTTTTTTGCAGGCAATTCAATATTTTTTATAAACATACATTCAGATAACAAATATTCATCATCAAACTGCAAGCAACATTCAATCTTAGATTTTACCAAACTGTTTTTAAAATAGAATTTACTCACCTATTCCTTTAAGCATAGCAGATTTTAAAATTCCTTTCCAGGCTTGAATCTTAGATTTTCAAAAAAAATCTGTTGAAGATGAATCCTTTTGCATGTTGAAATTTGATGCTTTAAAATTTGCTGATGAACTTGATGTTGATTGCAGATGAACACCACTTAATCTCAGGTTGATTTGATTTTGAAATGCAGGTTTTGGTTGCAGTTTTTATTTCCAACTTGATTCTCAGGTTGATCTTGAAGTTTCAGGTTGAAACTGAACCTTATTTGTAGATTGATTCTTTACTTTGAAATGCAGGATTAGAACATTTGAATTGCATTTGAACACCCATTAGCATTTGCAAGTTGAATTCCATTTTAAAGTTGCAAAAGATTTGAAGTTGTAGCTTTTAATTTCAACTTGATTTGCAGATTGAAGCTTTAATAAATGCAGATTGACAATTGCTGATTGCCATTTGTTTTATTCTCAGCTGAAATAGAAAATTGTTTGAAGAAAAAAAAGATATGTTTAAAATTTCAAAATGAAGGCCACTTGTTATAAAACTTGGACAATTGTCTCATAATTAGCTTAAGAGGTTTACATGTGTTATTAAGATATGTTAACATGTTTACACACGTCTTAAGCAATTTTAAATTAATTTTTACTTAATTTAAATGTGAATATAACTTACTTATTAAATTTACTTTATAAATAAATATAAGTTTACCTTTAAAAGAAATATCCTAATACTAATAAAAATGCAAATAAATTCTTATACATATATTTTAAAAAAATCTAAAACATTTATATTTATCATTTATAACCATTTATATTAGGCATTTTAAAAAGACAGCAAAATAAAATGTTTAAATCTTTTTAAACTATCATATTTAAAATAAATAACTATCTTATATTTTAAAAAAAAACAATTATCTTATAATTGAAAACAATTTGAAAAATCTAAATTAACTTTTGAAAATATAAATTAAAACAAAGCATAAATTATAATTTCATATATACACAAATTATCCATAGATTAAATTAAATTTAATACAATATCAAATTATAACATATACAAACATATATATTACAATTTGAAAATTCAACCTTTATTTAAAACAAAAGATCTTCTATTCACAATATATATCAAATGTATATATTATAAATAGAATAAAATTTCATTAGCTTTGAAAAAATTAATTCTTACCAATTATTGCCAGATTAAAAATTTATTAATCTTTAAAAAGAATAAATTTACCAATTTAAATTAAAATTGTAAAGAAAAATTATCAAATCAATTTGATTATTTACACAGATTATTAAATTGATATTGCCTCAAATTCCGGGTCGTTACAATCCTTCCCCCTTAAAAGAATTTCGTCCCCGAAATTTAAAAGCAAAGGTAATTTAATAACCCAGCCAAGATTTTAATTTCAATCAGCAAAGCATACCTATCAACCAGTTACCAAAAACCACAGTAATCAAACAAACAAACAAACCTGACCAATTATTCTGGCACAAATCAGAATAAATCTTACTAACACTATCTTGAGTTTCCCAAGTATAAATCACCAGGAGACTCGCTCTACAAAAGCTCAACTAACCACAACACCGAAATCCAGAGCTCCACTCATCTCTAGATCCATCAAACTGAACAGAACATCAGACTAAACCCAAGTCCAGCTCAACTTCCAAATCCAACTAAACTACCAACAATGAATCATACACGTACTCACTTAGAGATACGTGAAATACAATGAATTCTAGCTATCCAAACTGGAAATTTAATCTTATCCTATCAAAACACAGATAAGAAATCTCAAATGCCTCAGAGCTAACTGTTCTCTTAACCAGAGAAATCTTAAGAACAATGAAGTCTCCAATTTCGAATTCCAAACTCCTTATCTCATATCTGTATAACTCAACAGACAATCCTGGGTTACCAATCTCTTCCTGATCATCTCAACCTATGCTGATGCTTCCAGAGACAACTAGACCAAAACAAACCGGTTTCTGGATCATACTCAACAGAAAAATCTTCCAAAATCCATCGAAATCTAGAACACAAGCTCTACTTCCCAAGCAATAGCAAACTGAACTTGCCTCCTTCCTTGCTCAGCTGCTACCTCTCTTCCGCTGCACAATTGTAATTCTAAAATAGATGAGAATACTGTTGATGAACACGAATACAACTTATCTAATAAATCCGGCAACTTTGTTCATCAAATTCATATAATCTGAGCGACACATCTGACTCAGTCACAAAACCTTACAGCAGAAATCTAACTCAAAACTAGATCTGACCAAATCCAAACCCCAAAGAATTTCTGAGCTGCTACACCAACTCTTCCTCTAGGCTAACTACCAAAATCACTTCTGGAACCAAAACAATATGAAACTCAACTCCAGATGCAGACAAACTTCTGACTACATCAGTAGCTCCTATCCATATGAGAATCCTCAGCCTCAAACAAAAGAATGCTCGAGAAAAATTCCCAAACTAATCGCAAGTCACCTTTGCGATCCAACCTAGTTCGGATTCCACAGAAATTGTCCTCTCTTTACCAATTAGAACAGCTTTAAGCTTTACCAAACAAGGTTAACTCTTCAAGAAAACATTCACCAACTGCCCGGGCTGCTGATAAAAGAAACACCAAGATTTCTGAACTATCGGAGAAACAACCACACTACTGCTGCTTCCAAATTCTACCTCGATGATACTGCGAAGTTAAAAGACCTTCTCGTCAGCACACCGAACACTTCGAGGCACACTGCTACCACAGCTAACCAAAGACTTCTAATCCAAAGGCTTCTCGAAAACCAAACTAGCAACAATCCACACAACAGACCTTCGGGATGGCAGACAACCTCTCAAGAAACTTGGGTTCCAAACTAAGCATCGACATCTTGCTTTTCTTAAGGAATGACAAATGAGACCATGCCGAAGCAAAACAATTTGTAGACCTTAGTCTCATAATCCAAAACAGCCAACCTTCGTGCTAAAGATCCAGACAACTTCTACACAGACGAATCTTCCCTGCGGCAGGTAAAGACTGCTCCTCAACCACTTCTAAAACCGCTCCAAGAGAAAACATCTTCGGAAATATCCATGGATACTGCATCTCATCACGCAGTTATCAAGATACCATCACTTACATCTACACTTCCGACAGATGCAAACTCAAGAAAAATTCGCTCACCCGAGTGAAATCCAAACTTAGACTTCAAAGATAAACTCCGAATTAAAAAGATTTCCTTCGGATATCAGAGAAATCCTTACTCTAACTACAAATCTTACTCGAGACGGTATTAGATCTACAATCACGACAAATACACTTCCAACCTCAAACATATGGACCTCTTCCATCAGTGGTAGTCGTGTTACACACACACACCACTACTCCATCTACCTCTAAAACTTATGTTGGAAAATCCGAACAGATAACCCAACAGGTTAGGTATATATATACACACACATATATATATATACATATAAAAATTACAAGTACGCTCTCTCAAGATAGACACCACTCCAGAGCCTAGGTATTCACTCAACCTAATGCTCTAATACCAAATGTGACGATCCGACTTCCTATCTCCAGGAAATCGCATCATCTTGAAGAAAGAAAGGAATAGAAGAAGAAAAGAAAGAGAAAGAAGAAACAGAACAACATCAGAGAACTCACAGCGGAACGAATGAAATATAATATATCACATAAAATATTACATAGTATCATATTACATCAGAGTACACAACATATACAACACATATTAGACAATTATAATCTTCTGTCTAACTATAAAACTCAAATACAACAGATACAGGTACCAAACAAACACAGCGGAACCATAATATATCTACACGTGGAAGCCTCCTGCTCCATAACTCCTTCAGAATTCGTCAAGAAAACCTAAATCACTTGACTACTCATATATAATATGACTACCAAAGAGTTTAATAAAACAGAAAATAAACACTCGGGACATACAGGGGTTTGGTGTGAGTAAACGGTTTAAAGATGCTTAACTTTAGAAAAACCTTTGAAAAGAAAAGGTATCACGTAAGACTTCCCACACATAAACATGGAAAAGTTTTTACCTTACGCTAACCAAAACATTTGATAGGAAATCCAATGATATTATAATAGTGTCTACGGTTTTCAAGTAAATAAGAAATAGCCGAAATTGGTACATGATTAAATTCCAGCTACTAGCCAAAAAGTGGGTAATACAAACAAAACCGCAGGGTCTCGTAGGAAGAATGGGTTTCCATCAATGGCAGGGCTACTGGGGTACCGCCCGTCACAGTTCGTGGCCTAGATCACCGTACCGAGGAGTACGCCCGCTCCCCTGCAACACAAGGCCGGAAATGTTCCTTACTGAACAGTCCTGAACAAGACAACCCCGCAGTTGGCCGTGACCCAACTGCCCACACAGCCGAATAAAAAGGGTCTTCTAGACAGGGGAAAATCTTTCTCTCCAGTGGGAGCTACCCACGAAGCCTTGCTGCACCTCCCCTGTTTTAGCCATTCCCGGTTGATGAGCCTTGAGGCTACGATTACCTTTATAGAACACATCTATCTTAGAATGCTCATCGTCCACCTGACGATGTTCTGAAAGCATTCAATCCATACAAGTTCGTTCCGGGTTCGAACGAAACCGAAGGAACTATCTCGTTGCACTCATTTTGGAATCACCCTCAGAGTCAACGACCATAGCCCTTGCACTCTAAATCACCATCTCGAACCTATAAGTACTATTCAGTCAAACTCAGTACGGAATCACCCATAGAGTTATACCGACGAATAGTTCTTACACCTCGAGTCTTCACTTGCTCCACTTGGATTCATGACCTAACGTTTAATTGGAATCGATGTGGTTTTCGGATATCCAAATATGGAAACCCATCCCGGTTTCACCGAAACCAACCGCCATTTTAATGTCCAAGTTGTACTTAAGGGTTTTAAACAATTAAAACTTATATTCAGGATGATATAAACAGATAGATGAATTATATCATCACAATAGATAATTCATAACAAATATTTATCTCACAAAGCAGCATATCACATATCATAGATATCCAAATCATCCAGTATCAACCAATATCAATCACCAAATATTGATCATCCTAATATCAATCAATCACCCAATATCAATCAATCATCCAATATCAATTGATCATCCAATATCAATTGAAAATCCAATATCAATTGATCATTCAATATCATTCAACATCAAATACCAGAATTTATTAACTCTTAATCAAAAGGATTACCTAAATCCTTCTTCATTAATTTATTCCAAATAAATAAATTAATCATCTCTTAATGATCATTTTTTTAATTAATCTCCCTTGATTAATTATTTTTAATTACATTCAAGTAATCAATCTTAACCATATTCAGTAATTAACCTTTAATTACTATCATTAATTACAATAATTAATGTTCCTTTATTAACTTCCATTTGTTAATTAACTATAATTAATTATATTTAAACTTCAATTAATTACAATTAATTAATCATACTTTAATTAATTACTTTCATTAATCAACCTTGATTAATTCATTAATTATATCTCTAATGATCCTTATTAATAATTACTTAATTAATTAATCAAATAATTAACTTATAATTTATCATTCTATTAATCATAATCAGTAATTAACAATTTGTAAATACTTTTCTTAATTAATTAACTTCTTAATTAATTATATTAACTCTTGATTTATTAATCTAATTAATCCTTGATTACTTCATTAAGTAATTATTAAACAATTAAATTAATAAATAATCCTTAATTAATTACTTAATTACATTTTGATTAATTACACTTAGTAATTAATCTTTAATTAAACACATTTCATTAATTAATTAATCACATTAATTAATTAACTAAATTAATTAAGTAATTAACCCTTAATTACTTACATAAGTAATTATCTCTAATTATTTCATTAATAACTCTTTATTACTCTCTTAATTTGTTACTTAACAAATAATTAATTCCATTATTAAACAATCCTAATTCATTTATTGAATTAATTACTCTATAATTAATTAACTTCAAATACTTATATTAATCAATCCTTTAATTGATATCATCAAGTGATTAACCAATAATCACTTCTATTAAAATACTCCATGAGTAATTACCATTAATTACTTCCATAATTAATTTCTTCCATTCTTAATTATATTCAAATATTAACCATTGATTACTTTATTAAGTCACCACACTTAATTAATCCATAATTAAGTGATTATTTAAAATTAAATAAACAATTAACTAATTATTTAAAATTAATTAAATAATTAATTAATTAACTTCTAATATTAAATAAAAAAATTTAATAAATTAAGAAAACCATAAATCTTAATCAGACTTAACTTATTAACAAATCATATTAAATAAGTATTCTTAAGTTAATTATCTAAATAATTTAACCTTATTTATTTCCATAAATAAATTATTTGAATTATTTAAACCTTATTAATTCAATTTTTTTTATTAAACTTGGTTTACAAAATCATAATAATAGTCTTACTTGGAGATAAAGCATTTATAAATCATTTCCAAATTTAAACACTTTAAATAAACTAATTTATTTTCAATATAAATTGAAAATTTGTTATTAAAACATTACTTCAAAACTTTAACTTAATTCTTTGATTTAATAATTAAATTAAAAACACTCTTTAAATTTGAATTTAAAAACTTGATTTAGATAATTATTTTCAAACAAACATCTTAAAACATTTTTAAATTTTAAATATAAATTAAATTTCACTTTAAAATGTTTGATTTACTTTCGTTTTTAAAATAACAAGTTTAACTTTATACCTCACTTCCTTTATAAACTTGTTCTTATAATTTAAACTTGATTTATACTTATATATACAACAAGAAAAACCTGCAATTAGTATTACAGAACCAAGCCGAGAAAATCCCGAGACCAAATGCAGAAACTCCCGTGTCTACCTCGAAGCAAACCCCACTCCACCATCTTCGAGTCGCCCCCGAAACACACGCGAGAACCCCTTCAAGATTTCTATCGTCTTCCCCAACTAATATACCCAGTGCACACACCCAACCCCGTGCACATGTCCCACCGCCTACGGCCAATTCAGGTCGTCGCGACTATCTCCTCTGGTCACACAATCCTATGCGAACGCGATCTCGAACCTAGTTCAAAAAATTATACACTCGAATCGAAAATCACCCTCGAGCACGAAACTGCAGAAGCACTCGACTCAAAACTAAACCCACCGCCGACCATCCCATCTTCGATGAACCTTGCCGTTCCTACCACAGAACCGCCACTTCACGATCCTCATTTCTGCACCATCGCAATCACTTTCGGTCACTGGTTTAAGTCGCAATGATCACGGCAACCAAGCCCAGCCAAAACACAAGCAAAACCCTACTTCAATCTAATCTCATCGCCACGGCCTATGGAAAAAATCATGAACATTTTTCCTCTCTTCCATGATTCACAAGCATGCTTCAACCCAAGTTTCAAACCCAATTACAACGTGGGTAATCGGCAAATTACAAAACCCAAATTCCAAGCAAACCCAAATTCATCTTAAATACTCAGTTAAAAATTATGATACAAACTCTAAAAATCATAACTTTCCAATTGTAATTCAATTATAAATTCAAAACTAGAATTTGAAATCATAAATTTTTTCCCAAATTTGATTTTTCACTGTAAATTGAAAATTTTGAGTAACTCATTCAAATTTAAACCCTATAATTATTTTTAGATGTTAAATTATGTGATTGCAAACAACTTTCATCTACAAATCACAATCCAATTCGTGTTCAAAATCAAGTTATTGAGATTTTGAAGGATTTGGGACTGTTTTATAAACACAGTAACATTCTAATTTTTTTTTTAGGCAATTCAATATTTTTTATGTAACTACCCGCATATTTTACGATTGAATATTTAAATATTTTATTTTAATATTTTATCGTTAGTCGGATTTTAGTCCGAAAAGTTACTTTTTGCATACGGTCAAATTAGGACTCGGAACCACTTTCATTGGGTCCAAAACACCATTTGCGATCTTTTTGAGTATAAACTTTGATATGTTTGGAGTTAGTGGAATTTTGTCACTTTTTCACTTTTGGCTTTGGGTTTGGTTCCATTAGCCTAAACTATTAACTCTAGCTCAACCCCCCTTCCCTTCATAACTTTACTTTCATTTCCTAACACTCAAGCTTCATCAAAAATGGAGGAAGGAATGGGAAATTAAAACTCCAAGCCCTAGTTCATTTGCAAATCCAACATCCAACTCCAAATTCAAAGAGAAGCCATTGATTCTTCCTTTGCTTTTGAGCTTCTTCTTCATTGATTTTGTGTAAAGGTGAGATTTTTATCTCACATCTTTGTCTATAACTATCTTTGATTGTCGGGTATGAATTTCTAACACTTATTCACGTGCATTTGCTTTTGGTTTGGATTGAATTGGTGAAAATCCCAATTTTTAGTGTTTTGGGTTCAAATCTTTAAATATCCTAACTTTGATGTTTGAACGCGTTTTTGATGATGCATCGAGGAGCCAATAGGAATGGGTAGCCTATGGGCATAATCCCCTAACGTCCGTGCTCGATCGGTTGCAAATTGAGAGAGTTTTTGCATTTCAAACCCCTAGGTCGCTCGGCCTACACATGAATGATTCTCGGCCTGCAGTTAGGTCGGCCTGCCAAAGGTCGCAACCCATAGGTCGCTTGCACCTTAGGTCGTTGCTCGGCAATGTTATATCACGCGACTCCTTAGGTCGCGCCATGCTAGTTTGTCCCCACTTAGGTCGCTCGGCTTTCTCATAAGCCTTAGGTCGTTAGGTTGCTCGGACAGTAGGTCGCTCGGCCTACTTCACCCCTTAGGTCGCACCATCCTTAGGCCGCTCACCTCCTTAAGCCGCGAGTTCCTTAAGTCGCTCGGCATTGATTTGGTCGTGCCATGCTTGGTCGTGCCGTGTTAGGTCGCTCGTATTAGGTCGCTCGGCCCATTAAGTCGCGCGTGCGCATAGGTGCAACCTCTTAGGTCGCAGCACATAGGTCGCTCGGTCCTACCACTTAGGTCGACCTGCTCTTCACTTAGGTCATTGCATCACTTAGGTCGCTTGGCCTGTTATGCCGCTAGCTCCTTAGGTCGCAACCAACATAGGTCATTCCATGTTAGGTCGCGCGTTCGGCCATTAGATCGTTCCAACCTTTGGTCACTCGGTCATGATAAGTCGCACCTGCTTTAATCCGTATGCTATTTCTTGAGCCGCTGATTTCTTGTAATGACTTAAGTTAAGTCGTAAGTCGTGGCTGTTAAGTCGCAAGGGTATTTCCACTTTGATGAATTTGGAATTGAATTCTTTGGATTTTATTCACGTCTTCGAATGTGAATTTTTGTGATTTATTATTTCTACAATCATTTTTGTGATTTGTCACTTCATCTCACTTGAACGAGAAATCTAATTAAACGGCTTAGTAAAACAAATGGCATGAAATGCTTGTGTTTACTTAGCCGGTTAATTCTTGGACTTGTTCGATTGAATCTCTTGTGACAATTTTCGAGTGGAGATCTACAATTTGTTCGTAAATATTTAAGTTAAGCTAGTGGTTATGGGACATGAAGCTAAGCTTATATATTTACTAGCTTACTATAATTGACACTTCTTGATGTTCGTTGATGATCATTTTTGTGATTTAGACTAGCAAATGTGAGATGTCTCTTTGCCTACGAGGGAAACTAAACCCCGTTTCTATGGATCTTAGGCTAAATTTGGTAGGGTAGCGACCCATGGTCTTCGGGCCTTTTGTGGAGCTTCGGCTCAAAATTAATGGTTAGCAACCAGGGAATAGCGTTCCATTTTGTGATACACGCGTTGGTGAGTTTTCATGCTCCCGTTTTGTGATAAGCCTCCCCCCTTTTTGTGATTTCTGGATTTCCATTGATGATTTCTGGAATTTGTGTTTTCACCAATTTTCATGATTTACATTGATAAGTTTTATCAATATTTGTGCATTGGTGAATTTATGT
This sequence comes from Allium cepa, assembly GCA_030765085.1. NCBI lineage: Eukaryota > Viridiplantae > Streptophyta > Magnoliopsida > Asparagales > Amaryllidaceae > Allium > Allium cepa. The sequence continues at coordinate 573,109,573 of CM060935.1, forward strand.
GTCATTAACTTTTGTGATTGGCATTGATATTATTGTCCATATTTCTGGTTTGGTGAATATAAATAAAGAGTATGACATTCCTTTTGATCTTTGAGAAGATTCTTGTGATACTGATTAATCCCTAGTTGGTTTTCAATTGCATACTTATCACAGTATGACTTTATGGTTATCATATATTTATGTCATATCTCGTATTCTATATCATTTTATCTGATATTTATAGCTAGACTGCCGTTTATTATTTTCTTATTAAATAATACTCGGGTTAGACCGAGATGTTACAGGTGCTTCTGCTTGACTTCACATCTGGGATTATCACCCAGACTTTTGGCTAACTACTTAGATTAGTAGTTTTTGTTGTATACATTTGAGATATAGACTCATAGATGTATCCATATTCTTTTGTCTAGCATTTGTAGCTATTCTTTTGTGACATTGTGGATCTTGTTTGACCACTACTCTAATGTACACTTTCATGTGTTATATATTCATATCTATTTCCGCCTTTGTGATATGGATGTCTGTGACTGATTTGTGTTATGTTCATTTCTATATTTGTTTTCGAAGAATATATATAGCCACTGTGTAGTAGCTTTGAGTTTGTATCGATATGTCGGATTTCCTCCTTAAACCAAACGCATGTCGTACTATCTGACATATCGTTGCTCGTACAAAGCAATTACGCGGATGGTCGCTCCTCAATAGCCTTATTCTCCGTGCTAGTTGACGGCATTACCCTTAGTGTCCTTGGCTAGTGTGGGTATAGAGGTGGGGCGTCACATCTTGGTATCCGAGCCAATCTTCGAAACAATGTAGAATATTCTAGCAAGGATCATCGTCCTAAGTCCATCTTAGGAGTCGTGCTTTAGGATTAATTCGAGTCCTTGTACCGATTCATCCTATTTTCTTTATGATTCCTTGTTTATCTATCAAGATTGCTTGATATTCATTTGGTGAATAAACCTTATCCCTCTTCTTTCTTTCTTTCTAAAGGAAGAGAAATGGTTAGACCTGGCCGTCTCAGCGCCGGTCAATCTCGTGCTACTCCCCAAGATGCAGTGTTTATGTCTGCCCATCAGCTTCTTGATCTAGTAAGGAAGCAGCCGGATCTAATCCGAAGTCTACTCACCCTAGGTCCGGATTTGCACGTTTGTGCAGCGATTATACCAATTTGGGTGGGATGCCATTCAAAGGTTCTGAAACTATTATTGAAGTCCAAGCTTGGCTGAGAATGTGCGATCGAATCTTTTCTCGCATGAATCTTGTTGATCATTATCGTGTTCATGTGGCCTCTAGTATGCTCCAAGAGAGAGCATTCGATTGGTATGAGCTTCTGATTTCTGAAATAAATGAAGCGGATCTTACTTGGGAGAAATTCAAGGAATGATTCGAATTAAAGTTTGTGCCAGAAGATGAAAAAGTAACATTGGCTCGTCGTTTCATTGACCTTGTTCAAGGTGAATCCTCCATGGCAGATTATGTCGCATCCTTCGAGTCACTTTCTAAATATGGGGTCAAGTACATAAACACCCCATTGAAGAAAAACCAAAGATTTGTCTGTGGCTTGAATAAAAATCTCAAGAAGCCATTACTTCTAAAGCTAGAAGTTTCTTTTGATCAACTCGTTGATATCGCTCTTCGACTTGAAGAGGCAGATGAAGAAAGTGATATTGAAGTTATGGGTGCCAAACCGAACTTCAACAACAAGAAAAGGCCTAATAAATTCAAAGGTCCTTATCCCAACAATAAGAAAGGGAAGCAAGCCTCTCCGACAACTAAGTCTTCTACCTCAAGTAGTGGGAAATGCTACAACTGTGGTTCTAAGGACCATTATGTGAATAAGTGTTCAAAGCCTCGTGCTTATCGCTATTGCAAAAGCCCGAATCATTATTTATCCCAAACTCTAGGGCAAGAAGGAGGGAAAGCTTAATGTTGCTCAAGCCCCTGGCAACACATCTCGTAGTAAAGGTATTTCTCATTCTATCCTTGATGGTATTATTTTATTTCGTGATCATCCTATTCGAGTTCTTTTTGATACGGGTGCATCCCACTCTTTTATATCAAAAGAACTTGTTGATACTTTTTCTTTGGATGTTTTGTGTTTAATGACTTCTTTGAGAATTGCGAATCTAGTTGGTGGATCCGCAATAATTAGTTTATTATGTAAAGATGTCGAAATTATTTTGTATGATTTTTCTTTCCGAGCCGATCTGCATGTTATGCGCTACTTAGGCTTTGGAATGATTTTGGGAATGGATTGGCTTAACCGCTATGAAGCACAAATCCTATGTCCTGAGCGGACTATTCATCTTCGACATCCTCAATCTGTTAAGAAGATTTCTGTTGACCTTAAAGATTCAGATTCCAACTTAGTTGCATCTTTATATTCTTTAAATCCTCATGATGGCGAAAATGATGATGAGGAGGATATTATTTCTCTTATTCACGTTGTTCGTGAATTTTTCGACATATTTGAGCCCGTTTTAGGATTACCACCTAAGCGAGCAATTGAGTTCGGAATTAATCTCATCCCTGGAGCTCAACCTATCACTCGTTCTCCTTATCATATGTCCAATAAGGAAAATGAGGAGATGCGCAAACAATTATCCGAATTGGGGAAGAAGCAATTTATTCGCTCTAGTTCCTCTCCTTGGGGAGCTTCGGCTATTTTTGTGAAGAAATCCGATGGTACACTTAAGCTTTGCGTTGACTACCGCAAGCTTAATGATCTTACTATTAAGAATAAATATCCTTTACCTCAGATGATGATCTATTCCATCAACTTAGTGGTGCTAGAGTCTTTTCACAGTTAGACTTAGCTATCGGTTTTCATCAGCTTCGTATTGCAGAGGATTGCATTCATTTGACATCGTTCCATACTCTTTATGGATCTTATGAATGGCTTGTTATGCCATTTGGTTTAACGAATGCTCCGGCTTATTTCGTTGACCTTATGAATAGAGTTTTCAAAGACTTCCTTGATCGGATTGTTCTCATCTTTATTGATGATATTCTTGTGTATTCTAAAACCGAGGAGGAGCATGAAAAGCATCTTCGGATTGTGTTGGAATCTCTTAGGAGAAATCAATTGAAAGCAAAATTTTCTAAATGCCACATTTGGCGATCTCGTGTGAAGTTTCTCGGTCACATTATTTTCGGATCTGGAATTTCCGTGGATCCTTCAAAGATTGAAGCAATTCAACATTGGAAGAGACCGGAGAGTGTGACAGAAATTCATAGTTTTCTCGGATTGGCGGGTTATTACCGCCGTTTCATAAATGACTTTTCCAAAATTTTCGTACCTCTTACTAGTTTGACAAAGAAGGGAGTTAAATACATTTGGTCGGACAGATGTGAAGCTTCCTTTCAGAAACTAAAAGAACTCCTTTCCGATGCTCCTATTCTTGTGATTCCCGAGGGAAACCAAGATTTTATTGTTTATACCGATGCTAGTCGCGTTGTTTTGGGTGCCGTTCTTATGCAAAGAGAACGTGTTATTGCTTATGCTTGTAGGCAATTAAAGCCAGCCGAGACTAGATATGCCACTCATGATTTAGAACTCGCGGCTATTGTTTTCGCCCTTCGTGTTTGGCGTCATTATCTTTTGGGAGAAAAATTTATTCTTTACACCGATCATAAATCTTTGAAGTATCTATTTTCTCAAAAGGAACTAAATTTGCATCAACAACATTGGCTCGAATTTCTTGTAGCTTATGATCTCGATATTCTTTATAACCCCGGAAAGGGAAATCGTGTTCTGGATGCACTTAGTCGCAAGCAACAAGAAGTTGTTTCTACGATGATATCTGAATGGAATGATCTCGGAATTCTATCCACTTGTGAGATTCGAGATCGTGTTTCCGATTTATGTTCATCTCTTGCTTTATGTAGCCTCGAGGCTCATCCTTCTCTTTTAGACCGCATTCTTGAAGCTCAAAAGCTAGATTCCGAATTGGCTCTTCTTAGCCAAAATATTAGGGATAAAATTGATATTGAAGGTTTGAAAGACTTTGATATTGATTCTCGTGGCGGTATTCGAAAATTTGATACACTTATCGTGCCAAGTATTAGTAATCTTCATAAAGACATTTTAGAAGATTCTCATCGTTCTAAATTTACCATTCATACCGGTAGTAGTAAAATGTACGCGGACATGAAGCGACTTTATTATTGGGAGGGAATGAAATCTGATATTTCTAACTTTGTTAAGTGTTGCATGACTTGCCAACTCATTAAGGCCGAACATCAAAGGCCCGGTGGGTTATTGCAACCTTTAGAAATTCCAATTTGGAAGTGGGACCAAATTTCCATGGATTTTATGGACGGCCTTCCCCATTCTCGTTCGGGTCATGATAGCTTATGGGTGATAGTCGATAGACTTACTAAATCCGCCCATTTTATTCCCGTTCGGTCCTATCGAACCGTGCCCCTTTTGGCCAAACTCTCTATTAAAGAAATTATTAAATTGCATGGAGTTCCTACTTCTATTGTTAGTGATCGTGATCCATTGTTTACTAGTGGATTTTGGAAGAGTCTTTAAAAAGCTTTGGGAACGAAGCTTAATTTTAGCACCGCTTATCATCCCCAGTCCGATGGACAAACTGAGTGTGTAAATCAAACTCTTGAAGATCTTCTTCGTGCATGTGTTCTTGATTTTGGTGGAAGTTGGGAAGATCATATTTCTCTTGTTGAGTTTTCCTATAATAATAGCTTCCAATCTAGTATTGGTATGGCACCTTTCGAGGCACTCTATGGAAGGCCATGCCGATCTCCTTCTTGTTGGCTTGAGGCCGGTGAGAGACTGGTTTTATGTCTAGATTTTATTCGTGATTCCACAGAGAAGATTGACCTTATTCGTCATAGGATGAAAGAGGCCCATAGTAGGCAAAGATCCTATGCCGATAACCGGAGAAGGAAATTAGAATTTTCTGTGGGAGATCTTGTGTTTATTCGTGTTTCACTTATGAAGGGTGTTGTACGTTTCAGTCGATCGGGAAAGTTAGCACCTCGATATATTGGTCCATTTCCCATTACCGAACGTACAGGTTCCTTGGCTTATCGCCTTTTATTACCGGCTCAGTTTTCTGCTATTTATGATGTGTTTCACGTTTCTCAATTACGGAAATGCCTTCGAGATTCCGATTCTATTCTTGAGCCCGGTGTTGTGGAAGAAATTGAAGTTTCACCTAATTTAACTTATGAGCAACATCATATTCGTATTATTGCTTCGGAGGTCAAACGTCTTCGAAATAAAGATGTCCCTCTTCTTAAAGTTCAATGGTCCTCAAATCCTAAGGATTTCTCTTGATCTAGAGAGTTCATCGAGCGAACACATCCGGACTTACTTTCCCGTGCTCTTTGAGGTGAATTTCTTATTTAAAATTTCTTCTGTGTTGATATGATTTCATGGTTGTTACCTTATATCTTCTTCTTAAATATTGCATGGACGTAATTTTTTTAAGGAGGGGAGTCTGTAACAACCCGCATATTTTACGATTGAATATTTAAATATTTTATTTTAATATTTTATCGTTAGTGGATTTTAGTCCGAAAAGTTACTTTTTGCATACGGTCGAATTAGGACTCGGAACCACTTCCATTGTGTCCAAAACACCGTTTGCGATCTTTTTGAGTATAAACTTTGATATGTTTGGAGTTAGTGGAATTTTGTCACTTTTTCACTTTGGGCTTTGGGTTTGGTTTAGCCCATTAGCCTAAACTATTAACTCTAGCTCAACCCCCCTCCCTTCATAAATTTACTTTCATTTTCTAACACTCAAGCTTCATCAAAAATGGAGGAAGGAATGGGAAATTAAAACTCCAAGCCCTATTTCATTTGCAAATCCAACATCCAACTCCAAATTCAAAGAGAAGCCATTGATTCTTCCTTTGCTTTCAAGCTTCTTCTTCATTGATTTTGTGTAAAGGTGAGATTTTTATCTCACATCTTTGTCTATAACTATCTTTGATTGTCGGGTATGAATTTCTAACACTTATTCATGTGCATTTGCTTTTGGTTTGGATTGAATTGGTGAAAATCCCAATTTTTAGTGTTTTTGGTTCAAATCTTTAAAAATCATAACTTTGATGTTTGAACACGTATTTGGTGATGCATCGAGGAGCCAATAGGACCGGGTAGCTTATGGGCATAATCCCCTAGCGCCCGTGCTCGATCAGTTGCAAATTGAGAGAGTTTTTGCATTTCAAACCCTAGGTCGCTCGGCCTGCACATGAATGATTCTCGGCCTACAGTTAGGTCGGCCTGTCATAGGTCGCAACCCATAGGTGGCTTGCACCTTAGGTCGTTGCTCGGCCATGTTATACCACGCGACTCCCTAGGTCGCGCCATGCTAGGTCGTCCCCACTTAGGTCGCTCGGCCTTCTCATACGCCTTAGGTCGTTAGATTGCTCGAACAGTAGGTCGCTCGGCCTACTTCACCCCTTAGGTCACACCATCCTTAGGCCGCTCACCTCCTTAAGCCACGAGTTGCTTAAGTCGCTCGGCATTGATTTGGTCACGCCATGCTTGGTCGCGTCGTGTTAGGTCGCTCGTGTTAGGTCGCTCGGCCCATTTAGTTGCGTGTGCGCATAGGTCGCAACCTCTTAGGTCGCAGCACATAGGTCGCTCGGTCCTACCACTTAGGTCGGCCTGCGCTTCACTTAGGTCATTGCATCACTTAGGTCGCTCGGCCTGTTATGCTGCTAGCTCCTTAGGTCGCAACCAACATAGGTCGTTCCATGTTAGGTCGCGCGCTCGGCCATTAGGTCATTTCAACCTTAGTTCGCTCGGTCATGATAAGTTGCACCTGCTTTAAGCCGTATGCTATTTCTTAAGCCGCTGATTTCTTATGTTGACTTAAGTTAAGTCGTAAGTCGTGGCTGTTAAGTCGCAAGGGTATTTCCACTTTGATGAATTTGGAATTGAATCCTTTGGATTTTATTCATGTCTTCGAATGTGAATTTTTGCGATTTATTGTTTCTACAATCATTTTTGTGATTTGTCACTTCATCTCACTCGTACGAGAATTCTAATTAAACGGCTTAGTAAAACAAATGGTATGAAACGCTTGTGTTTACTTCGTCAGTTAATTCTTGGACTTGTTCGATTGAATCTCTTGTGACAATTTTCGAGTGGAGATCTACAATTTGTTCGTAAATATTTAAGTTAAGCTAGTGGTTATGGGACATGAAGCTAAGCTTATATATTTACTAGCTTACTGTAATTGACACTTGTTGATGTCTGTTGATGATCATTTTTGTGATTCAGACTAGAAAATGTGCGATGTCTCTTTGTCTACGAGGGAGACTAAACCCCGTTTCTGTGGAGCTTCGGCTTAATTTGGTGGGGTAGTGACCCATGGTCTTCGGGCCATTTTGTGGAGCTTCGGCTCAAAATTAATGGTTAGCAACCAGGGTATAGCATTCCATTTTGTGATACACGTGTTGGTGAGTTTTCATGCTCCCGTTTTGTGATAGGCCTCCCCCCTTTTTGTGATTTCTGGATTTCCATTGATGATTTCTGGAATTTGTGTTATCACCAATTTTCGTGATTTACATTGATAAGTTTTATCAATATTTGTGCATTGGTGAATTTGTGTGTCATTAACTTTTGTGATTGGCATTGATATTATTGTTCATATTTCTGGTTTGGTGAATATAAATAAAGAGTATGACATTCCTTTTGATCTTTGAGAAGATTCTTGTGATATAGATTAACCCTTAGTTGGTTTTCAATTGCATACTTATCACAGTTTGGCTTTACGGTTATCATATATTTATGTCATATCTCTTATTCTATATCTTCTTTTCTGATATTTATAGCTAGACTGATCCATTTATTATTTTATTATTAATTAATACTCGGGTCAGACCGAGATGTTACAGTGCTTCTGCTTGACTTCACATCTGGGATTATCACCCTGACTTTTGGCTAACTACTTAGATTAGTAGTTTTTGTTGTATACATTTGAGATATAGACTCATAGATGTATCAATATTCTTCTGTCTAGCACTTGTAGCTATTCTTTTGTGACATTGTGGATCTTGTTTGACCACTACTCTGATGTACACTTTCATGTGTTATATATTCGTATCTATTTTCGCCTTTGTGATATGGATGTCTGTGACTGATTTGTGTTATGTTTATTTCTATATCTGTTTCCGAAGAATATATATAGCCACTGTGTAGTAGCTTTGAGTTTGTATCGGTATGTCGGATTTCCTCCTTAAACCAAACGCATGTTGTACTATCTGACATATCATTGCTCGCATAAAACAATTACGCGGATGGTCGCTCCTCAACAGCCTTATTCTCCGCGCTAGTTGACGGTATTACCCCGTAGTGTCCTTGGCTAGTGTAGGTATAGAGGTGGGGCGTCACATTTTATAAACATACATTCAGATAACAAATATTCATCATCAAACTGCATGCAACATTCAATCTTAGATTTTACCAAACTGTTTTTAAAATAGAATTTACTCACCTATTCCTTTAAGCAGAGCAGATTTTAAAATTCCTTTCCAGGCTTGAATCTTTGATTTAAAAAAAACTTTCTGTTGAAGATGAATCCTTTTGCATGTTGAAATTTGATGCTTTAAAATTTGCTGATGAACTTGATGTTGATTGCAGATGAACACCGCTTAATCTCAAGTTGATTTGATTTTGAAATGCAGGTTTTGGTTGCAGTTTTTATTTCCAACTTGATTCTCAAGTTGATCTTGAAGTTTCAGGTTGAAACTGAACCTTATTTGCAAATTGATTCTTTACTTTGAAATGCAGGATTAAAACTTTTGAAATGCAGTTGAACACCCATTAGCATTTGCAAGTTGAATTCCATTTTAAAGTTGCAAAAGATTTGAAGTTGTAGCTTTTAATTTCAACTTGATTTGCAGATTGAAGCTTTAATAAATGCAGATTGACAATTGCTGATTGCCATTAGTTTTATTCTCAGCTGAAATAGAAAATTGTTTGAAGAAAAAAAAGATATGTTTAAAATTTCAAAATGAAGGCCACTTGTTAAAAAACTTGGACAATTGTCACATAATTAGCTTATAGGTTTACATGTGTTATTAAGATATGTTAACATGTTTACACATGTCTTAAGCAATTTTAAATTAATTTTTACTTAATTTAAATGTGAATATAACTTACTTATTAAATTTACTTTATAAATAAATATAAGTTTACCTGTAAAAGAAATATCCTAATACTAATAAAAATGCAAATAAATTCTTATACGTATATTTAAAAAAATCTAAAACATTTATATTTATCATTTATAACCATTTATATTAGGCATTTTAAAAAGAAAGCAAAACAAAATGTTTAAATCTTTTTAAACTATCATATTTAAAATAAATAACAATCTTATATTTTAAAAGCAAACTATCATCTTATACTTGAAAACAATTTGACAAATCTAAATTAACTTTTGAAAATATAAATTAAAGCAAAGCTTAAAATTATAATTTCATACATATACAAATTATCCACCGATTAAATTAAATTTAAAACAATATCAATTATAACATATACAAACATATATATTACAATTTGAAAATTCTACCTTTTTTTAAAACAAAAGATCTTCTATTCACAATATATATCAAATGTATATATTATAAATAGAATAAAATTTTATTAGCTTTTAAAAAATTAATTCTTACCAATTATTGCCAGATTAAAAATTTATTAATCTTTAAAAAGAATAAATTTACTAATTTAATTAAAATTATAAAGAAAATTTATCAAATCAATTTAATTATTTACACAGATTATTAAATTGATATTGTCTCAAATTCCGGGCCATTATAGAATGATTGTATGTTATTTTGGAAGCAAACATCACACTTGCAAACTTGCTCTCATGTGGCACTTTAAGGTACAAAATAATACAGAAGATGAAAATGTTAAAAAGAAAGTATCTGTTAAAGTGATTCATTATTTTCCTTTAATTGCTAGGCTAAAGAGATTGTATATATCAAAATATACAGCAGAACATATGAGATGGCATTCAAATGGTGGTTCGAATGATGGTTTAATGAAACATCCAGCAGATTCTCCAGCTTGGAAACATTTGGATTCTCCATACCCTGATTTTGCATCCGAAATTCGTAATGTTTGTTTGAGCCTTACAAGCGCTGGTTTCAATCCATATGCGCACTTAAATAGTAAACATAGCACTTGGCCAGTGATTATCTCTGTTTATAATTTACCACCATGGTTGTGTATGAAGCAACCTTATCTATTTATGTCGTTGTTAATTCTACGACTCATGAACCAGGAAAAACATTGATATTTATATGCGACCACTAGTAGATGAGTTAAAAAGCTATGGGTAGTTGGAACGAATACATATGATGTTTCTTCGAAACAAACATTCAATTTGAGAGCAGTTGTTTTATGGACTATAAACCATTTACCTGCATATGCTAATTTATCAGGATGGAGTACATCAGGAAAGTTTGCATGTCCGCATTCTAACCACTAAACTTATTCAGTGCGTTTACCAAATAGCAAAATGCAAGGTTATTGGGGAAGTCGTAGATTTTTACCTATGTCACATAGGTTTTGACTTGATGAATGTTTTGTTTAATGGTAAGTGTGAGAAAGATCTTGCCCTTAAACCACTAACAGGAATCGATTGCTTAAAGCAAATATCAAATTTAAGATTTAGTAAATCATCGGCCCTTGAATCTGTTAGTGGACAAAAGCGACAGAGGAGTATGATTGCCAATAATCAAACTCGAGTTGTTGGACCGTGGAAGAAAAAAGCACAATTTTTACTTTACCTTATTGGCAACATCTGTTGATACGGCATAACATTGATTTGATACATCTTGAGAAGAATGTCAGTGAAAAAATTTTAGGAACTTTACTTGGAAACTCAAAAAAAAAGGACGGAGTTAAGGCCCGTGCTGATTTAGAAATTTTACAAATAAGAAAATCACTTCATCCTATTTGGAAAGGTAATAGGACATATATACCTCCAACGATATTCTTCATGACCAATGAGGAAAGAACATTGTTTTGTAAAACATTCTCAGTTGTACGTGTTCCATATGGATATTCAACCAATATTTCTCGATCTGTAGATGTGAAGGAAAAAGGTTACAAGGATTAAAAAGTCATGATCATCGTGTGATTATGCAACATTTGATTCCATTTGCAATTCGAAGGGTTTTGCCTAAACCTCTTATCCTTGTTTTGCTTGAGTTATGTGCAATTTTTAGACAATTTTATAGTAAAAAGCAACATGTTGCGTCGATGAACTAACTAAAATATAGGGTAGCATTAGCCTCATGCATGATGGAGAAAATGTTCCCTCCTTCCTTTTTCACTATATCAGTTCACCTAATAGCTCATTTAGTCGATGAAATCGCAGTTGCCGGACTAGTTCAATATAGTTGGATGTTTCCTATTGAAAGGTAATCAATTTTCCTTCATTTCAATTTGATATTTTATTTTTCATATTCTTATTACATCTTAATTTATGAACCACATTTAAAATTTTAAGGTGAATCGTTAAGATCTAGAGTTGGTGCTAAAAATATGATAAGTATATAGTAGGAATTAAGTAAATATAACTATAATTGCATATGTAATGAAGCATTTTTCATAACATCGACATCGAATATTATAATTATTATAAGTATGTGCACCTGGATTTGAGAAAAAACAAGAGATTTCTATAATTACATGTAAAACCAATGTAGAAACTTTTAGACAATGATAAACGAATGCAAAAAAATATAGTTTATTTGACAGCAACATCACACAAGTACATTTGTTGATCCTTTTGTAAGTGTAACCACTTATCCCGATTAGATCCTCTTATGGTAGCGATATGTTATAGGAAAACGAGTATTTATTTATTTCTTCAGGTATTTGCAAACGTTAAAAAGATATGTTCGCAATAAAAGTAACCCAGAACGAAGTATTGCATTAGGATATCTTGCAGAAGAATGTGTTTCATTTTGTTCAGTGTACTTGAAAGGTGTAGAGACTCATTGTACATGCCATGGTTGTAATGTCGATGCATCATTGCCTCGTGATGTTGATGGAGGTCTGTCAATATTTGCAAATTCTGATCGTCATTTAGGAAAATGCTCAAAGATTACTCTTGAAAAGAAAGTCTGGGAGCAATGTCATACTTATATCTTATTCAACTGTGGCGAAGTGACTTGTTTTTTAAAGTAAGACCATTATGTTGATCTAAAGTATCTACTTTTATTTTCACAATTTAATTATAAGAAAACATTTCTTCTCCGACTTATTTTTTGGTAGTAAAAGATTGGGAGTGCTACGTAGAATCCATCATCGGAAAACTATTCGAGAAGTTGAGAGTTTGAGAAACAAGGAATTCCCTACATGGTTTAGGAACCAAGTATGTGTCTTTGTATGTTAACATGCAATATTGATAACTTTTACTATAAAATGTTGTATAATAATATATTGATCATATTGGCTTATCGATGATTCTGCAGTATCAGATGACTTGCTTTGGTTAGCTAACGGTCCAAGCAGGATTGTGAGACAATATAAGAAGTATGTGATAAATGGTTAGAGGTTTCGAATTAAAACGATCGACGACAAATACAAAAATCAAAATTGTGGTATCTTTTTGAATTCTGAAGCATCAAATTATTCGAATGTTAGAGATTGTAATCCAATCATAGGTAGTAATGACTATTACAGTGTCTTAAAAAAAATATGAGCTTGATTATAGATTTCCTGGTGAAAGTGACAACCAAGCCTGCAAAGTTGTTCTGTTTGAGTGTGATTGCGTAAATAAGTCCGTGAAGAAAGCTGACAGATATGGCTTCAATTTAGTGAACTTTAACTATGTGGCACAAAATAATGATAGGTTTATACTAGCATCACAAGCTATTCAAGTGTTTTATGTTGCTGATCCAAAACAACCAGACTGGGCTGTTGTAGTTAAAACAAAACCGAAAGATTTCTATGATTTAATTGTGGATGATAATGAAGCCGATGTCGACGATTACTATGCCACACCAAATCTTGATGATCCTAATCTTGACAACGAAGAGCTACAAATAAGAACTGACGTTCCCGGTGTTTACGTTAACAATGTGTTACCAACGCCTAATGCGGATGTTTCCTTATGGAAAGATGATGACAACAATAAAGAAAATATTGGGATTGAGAATGAAAATGAGAGCATCAACTAAACATGGTACTTGAACCATATTTATGTTTTTGTTAAACTTTGTTCATTTAATATTTCGTTTGAAGTTGGATTGCGTTCTAACTGTATTCCGGTGTCATTTATTTCTATTTCTCATGTACAATTTCATATTTTTGCAGAACCATAGTACAAATTGTTTGTTAGATTTATTATGTATAATCACTTATTATAAATTAGCTTACATTAATTGTCCTTTCCTTTTATTTAAAAGTACAATGTTGGTACATTACCTTTTATTTTACAATTACTAAGATGAGCAGCTCTGAAACTTCTCATTCGGACGAAATGAATCCTTTGGATGATGTCATGCATGAAGACTACGACTCTCAAAACAATGGTATTTTCATATTTTATTTATGACATGTCATTATTTTTTGTGTAATATTGATCACTTTAATGAAATAAGTTTATAAAAGGTTGAAAGTGCTATTATTGGCCGTAAAGCCACACTATTAACAGATTAATTTATGTGGCTAAAAAAATACCATTGTACAAGCAGCTTATGACATGTTGTTGTTTTAGTAGCCTATTACTATTGAAAATATTATATTACTAATTTGGAAGGGTCAAAGAGTAGAAAAGGGCGTGGCTATAATAAACCAATATGGGGTAAATCCGGAAAAGAAAAAAATTGAGTTTACAAAGGATGGTTTGTGGATTGTTCGAGAAGATGCCAAATTAACAAGGTACTTAGGTAGTTTGGCGAGAAACTACAACCTTATTCCTCTTTCTCCAAAAGACTGGCGATCCCAAGATGATGCTTTTTTGGAAAACATGTGGAAAATAATATCGGTATGATGAATCTATTTAATTTTTATGTAATATTAGGAAATGGCTTTTTGTGTTATGAATATTGGTTATTCATCTTCATATTTTATGGTAGCCTTTAAAATATGGATTAGTAAGTGACATATTCTTAAGCTAAAATTATTTCTGGACACAAAAGACTAAATATGCATGAACTCTGGCTGAACAAAACATACTCAATGTTGCAAAAATTACAAGTTACAGTATCCAGTCAAAGAATTTGGAGATAAAAAATAACAATCGCAATTATTTCGATCCTACAATTTTATATTATTTCTGCAATGATTTATTATTTTTAATTATAGTAGAGTTTTCACATTTGATAAAATAGGAGTTTAGACAATTACTAAGATAATGTGAATTTTGTTGTGTCTATGCTGTAGTGCACTAGTGCAGATGCATAAAATGTTTAAATTAATCACTAAATAATCCATTACAAAAACTAACCTCAATAATAGTGATGTACACATTATAATAATCTTAAAAGCCAATTTCATACCTATAATATTGAAGTGTCCTACAATTTCATCAGTTGAGAATTTCTTTCGCTGATTACATCAAAGAATTTTTTTAATAGCCTTTTATATAATAGTTTTGTATTATCGGACAACAGTGTACCTTTTATTGTTTTAACAAATTTGAATAGGATTTTGCAAGTTTTCTAGTTTTTTATTATATTACATAATTATTTCTACAATGATGTTATTGTCCGATTATCAAGATGAATTAGAATTGGTCATTTCAAATTATATTCTTATTTTTTTGTCTTTGATTTCGTCAATTTTTCTATGTTTAACATAAAATGTTTATATCTTAAAGGATACAATAGACTGGCGTCCTAAAGACATACCCCACTTCCCCACAATTCGTCATGTACTACTAAACATCTAGCCAAAAGAGTGAGAAACAACAGAGCCGAATTAAAAAAAAATATTACACTCCATATATTGGCTCACCATCGCGCTTTATTCGTGGAGATGATCGTGTGGAAAGTGAGCAATGGAGGAAAATGATAAACTATTAGGATAGCGACCATAAAAATAAAGTAACTATCTCTTACTCTTATTCTTCTTTATATGTTTCAGTTTCGTACATATTATATCAATGTTGTTATTCACTATTTCTTTTTTACTGTTTTGAAAATAATAGATAAAGGTTGACAAAAATATTGAGAACCGCGAGAAGTTGAAAATAAGTCACACAGGTGGCTCAATGTCCTTCATAAGACACTATGCTAGATTTGTAAGTAACCACTTCTTTACACGAACTTTATTTTCTTAACTAAGTACATTGTTATAATTAAGAGGCAATATATTCGATTATAGTATAAATCATATATTCTTATTATGCTACCATGTGATTTATAGGATTATAATATAATTTTTATATTCTCATTATGCTACTACCTTGGAACAGAAAAAAAATTATGGTCATGAACCTGATCCTATTGAAGCATTTTATTTGGTTCATAAAAGAAAGGATAAAGATAGAAGCTAGATTGACGACACATTTGAGCATACAGGGGTAAGAGATATTAATCTAGTTATTTTTATCTTCTTCTTACAAAGTGTGATAACTAAATAATATGTATACTGCACTATAAGTACACCATTTCCATAGAATTTAGTAATATTACTTTTTGGTCACTCTTCCCAATAACCTCTGTGGCTGCTTTAGTTTTGGCTATACATTTGAAAATAATCTACCGATCTGAGATTTTATTAATATTGTAATTAATTAAATTAAGGCAAGATGTTATCGGGTTTGTCTGCTTGCTTTTTTTGCAAATGAGTTTTTCTCTTTATCACTTCATTGCTCATAAACAAACACGATAAGTGTGTTTGACTAAATGTTTTATAATAGTTAGGAACATGAAACATATTTTTCTAACAAATCATAAGATATATGCTCATATAACATGCATGTATTGCATATTTAAATTAAAGAAGGGATATGTGAGTCTGATTGTTTTTTCCCCTTTGTTGTGTACGCTCTACTATTAGCTGTTAGCTAATATAATGAAATCTATTGAACTTACAAAATGAATAAATAATACAGTGTTCATGCATGTATTGTTATCATATACAACAATAAGACTCTGCAAAAAATAAAATGTAATTAAAACAGCATAAATGGTATTCCTTCTAAAACTGGTCATAAGCAATTATTTCAGAGTATGCTGAAGCAATTAATTCGAATAACAGGAAGGACATGAAGTACATCATTTTTCAACAAAAACGAAAATGCACCTTATACTACAGATTACACTATCCTCTGAAAGGGAAACACATAGTATTAAGCAGATTAGTGCTATCTAACTAAAAATAAGCTTTTTTTTACCCAGTCTTTAAACCACCAAAGTGGACCAAAAATACATTTAAGATTACTTTAAAATTGAGCATTACGGCATTTAAATTGTCGTTGACAGTCTGAAATGTTTTGTTGAAATATTTACCTACTTTGAAAATAATAAAGAAAGATGTGTTGGAGGGCTTCCATTGCATATGGAGTAATAGGCCCAGATTGAGAAAAAGAATAACGCATCATCATGAAAAATAGAGACAAAGACAAGGCTTGATTGTTTAGCACTAGTATTTTATCTTACCGCCTTGACTAACTTTGATTGATGGCTTCTTATGCTTTTTAACTTGTCAGATGATCATTTTATTTAAAAATTTCTCATTAATAATTAACTTTACAGGCACTTTTATCCCAAAAGCTAAGGGAATTAGTTGATACTCATGGTGAGGAGACGCCGAAATTGAGATTACAAGCATATGTGTCTGTAAGAGGTTATGAGACCGGTGGCAGAGTTCGATGCTATGGAGAAGTTGTAGCACCAAACATGGTTCCATGGATGCAACAAACTCAACATGTTTCATCTATTCGTAGATCCCCAAAAGGAAGAGAATATGCATCATTGCAGTCAGAATATCTTGACCTATGGGAAATGTATGAACAACAAAAGAAGGAGATTGATGAGTTGCGACGTATGATTTTATCTTCATAGCATCAGTGTTCTAACCAGATACTTCTTTCGGACAGCACTCATCTCTAGTTCATGTATCCATGCAACATCAATCACCCATGCAACATCAATCGCCTATCCAACATCAATCGCCCATCCAACATCAATCACCTGTCCAACATCAAATGCCTGCATAAAATAATTCTCCACCATGACATCAGTCTCTCGTACATCTTCAGTCGGCATATCCCCAAAATGGTCCTTTTTACTATCCTCATCCATATCACACACCTTCATATGCACCAATTTCTCGTCCTGTGGTGGATTTCACATCAACCCTAAGTGATATGGATTTTCTACAACAACTCATGTCGCCACATCAAGTAAGCAGTTAGTTTTAAAAAACTTGTTATGTTGTTACTAGTTTCCTTGTTATGTAAGTGGTTTAGTCAAGGTACTTATGAATTATGTATATATGGATCCAAAATTTCATGTTTTTTTGCTGTTTGAAATGGGAATTGAATGCAGTTTTTTATGTTTCCTGTAGTACAGAGCTTTTGACTATTGAACATGCTGTAGTGGAATATTATTTGTTATTTAACTTGCTATTTTTGGTTCATGTTTTTTTGTGCTGTGGAATATTATTTGTTATTTAACTTGCTATTTTTGGTTCATGTTTTTTTGTGCTGTTTGAAATGGGAATTGAATGCAGTTTTTTACGTTTCTTGTAGTACAGAGGCTTTTGACTATTGAACATGCTGTAATGGATTATTATTTGTTATTTAACTTGTTGTTTGTGTTCTTTATGTGTGTATATGTTGAAATGTGGCTTATATTCTCTTTTGCTTTAATTTGAATGAAATACCGATTATATTTCTACACACAGCAGATTAAATATCTGAATTTAATGTTATATTCAATGGAGGCATTTACAAATGCCAGTATATTTTTTAAACTATCGTACCTACTTTTACACAAGAGGCATTGATATAAGCCTCAATTGTTTTAAAATTTTTAGAGGCTCGTGTAATAGTCTTTAGTGTAGTGCTGTTGCTGTTTGGGTCCACATACAGTAGAGGCAAATTAAAAAACAAATTTGCCTCTATTTAACAATAGAGGCTAGACTTTTGGGGGCAGATATTCTTCTGCCTCTCATTGTTGTAGGGGCAAATATAATTAGTTTTTAGCCTCTAGTTGAAATTTATAAGGCGTTTATAAATGCCTCTACTAATTTGATTTTTGGTAGTGAAGTGAAGTAGATGTGATCAAATGTAGTATAATTGGTTTGTAATTCTAGACTTGGTTAATAATGATATTATAGATAGGGCTATCAATGGATACCCAAAAAATCCGAAATCTGTCCACGTCCGTATCTGAAAAGTAGATAATATCCGATATCCAAAAAACGGATGCGAATACGAAGACATCCACATCCGAATTATCCGTCCGGTCATTGTCAAGATTATAGTATAAATTATGTGTATTTTAGTATAATGAAAGATATTTATTTATTGTTTTATTAAGTTAGTAATTTATATTATATGCACTTAATGCTTATTAACTGCTCAAACCATTTATTATCGTCATACTTGTTTATATTTAACATTTTTATAATCATCTGGATTGAAAAAAAATGTATGTTAAACTTAAAATTTATAGTTATATTTCTTGATTTATCAGTTGTTAGTGGATATGACAATTGTCCGATATCCGTCCATATCAATGGATGCGGATATCCAACATTCGAAAATCATTTCGGATGCGGATGCGGATATGATACTATCCGCATCCGAAAGTATCCGTTGACAGGCCTAATTATAGATACATTGTTCCCACATAATTTTCTTACATTGGTGGTCATTCAAACATGAATAAAATCGAAATTGGTGTATTAACAATTGTTAGTGCAGTAGATCGGAGAAAACAAATAGCCGTAGATAACAGTGATATTGTAATTACAAAGTGATAAATTAGTAGAAGATAAACTAAAATGTAACTGATATATAGGCACGTACGATAAAATAAACTACAGCTGAAAGAATACTTATGGCATAAGAAAACTTGTACAAATATGGTGATAGAAAACATAATAAATTAAAGCAGCAGTATAGATTTGCATTGTAGATAATATTTGAATAGCATACTGCCGAACTTTCGAGCATCCTTTTTTGATTTGTTTTCCTATATTCTTCCCATTAGTGCAGTTAGATATGGGTTAAGTAGAGATGTTTTTCAGACATCCTAAAATAAAATAAGGTAATTTATTTTAGTGTTGTACTATTGGTATATTAGGCAGCAATTTTTGAGATATTGCAATTTAGTCGTATAATAGGTAGCAGTTTTTAGATAAAGAACTTAAAATGTTATGACATGTATACTTTTTTGTCCATTGTTCAACGTGCATGAGTATCATGGTGTTTTCTTACATATTGCTGTGATGGTTACCGAATAAACTGTGTAAAAATCAGTACTCATAAAATCTCAAATTCGTCTATGTCCAAAAAGTGGAAAATAACAAAAATGGATACGATGGGGTTTTGATGCGGATGTAGAGATGAAGGTATCAACATCCAAAAGTTATCCTTTCGATTTTGCTGAAGATAATAGTTTATATCATGTGTGGTTTAGCATAATGAACAGCTTATATTTATAAATAATAGATTATATTACACGAAACACATATTCACCACTCAGAGATAAACTACTTTTTTTTATCCATCTTTAAACGCGCCAGCACTAAGGCACGTTCGTCAAACATCTAAAAAGAATAATATGAGTTAACTTGTTTTTAGTGCAAAATAGAATGTACAAATGCACACAAAATAATTGTCAATATGACATTTAAGACTTTAAATTTGTTGTTCACTATATTCAACATAAACCCACATTTCAAATCTGATCATTAATTAATATAGGTTAAAAAAAAGTAAAAGAAAATATTAAGCAATATTAATATTTAAGCATTAAGAACTATGTCATAAAGTGCATTAAATGTAAACCGATATTACAAACAAAGCTATTTCGAAGATGATTAATTAAATAATACTATAATGGATAAATAAGATTGATGGAAAGTGATTTAAAATCTACTTAACTTAGGCCTTGATTACATGATAAATAAATGCCTTTTTAGACTGTTATTCTTGTATGAGTACCATTTTTCACTGAATTTTTTATTTTTTACTATAATTTTGTCTAATTTCATGCAACTCCTCGAAATAATGCTACATATAGCTGATCATGACCAAAAACACGCTCTTCGATATAAGGACAAACATAAGGAATAGTTTAACCTTGTGATCTATTATTGTTAAAGAAAAAGCTGATTTACTTTGGAATTGTTTTGAAAAAACTCATACACTTTAGTATACCCAAAAGAGGCACACTAAAGAATATGGTGCATTATAGGTATAGCTAAAACATCACAGAGGCTAAAATTCACAAGACAATAAATAAAAACGGAGGAAACATTTAAAATATTTATCATTACTTCATCAATAAATACATAACATGTCTCAAAAACTCAAAATATCTCATGTCTCATGAAAATACATCTCAGTCTCATAAAATCAAAGTATAAAAGTAACAATAATAATAGTAATCTCTCTCGCAAGTGCAAGTCCACCATAAGCCAAATGAAAAAGATGAAGAATAGAAGAATACATCTGAAATGAGAAATCTTCGGGAATGAATCTCCAAGCAACCCGAATCAACTCAACTCTGATGGCCTATTGGGGGAAAACAGGAAAATAGAGAAGTGGGTCAGACTATAAGTCTGGCGAATGCAAGTAATTACTAGTATTTCTAAGCAACGTAAAGATAATAGATTAAGCAATAGTTCTAGCTTGAAGGGAAAATACAGGAAAGATAAAACTTGGATAAAATATGTTTTTAATTCTGTTTTACTATTTGCTTTGATTGCTTCGATTGTTTGCACTTGTCTTAAACTACTATGGTTAGGCTGAAACTCTAATCCTGTCTCAACTGTTAACTTAATTAGGCTGAAATTTTAATTTTACCCTTTGATCGGCCTTCTATCTCTGTTGTACCACTGTGAATCAATCATGTCAGTTACATCCAAAGAAACCACTTAGCATTTGGAACGCAGTAACGAATTATTTACCCTAATCAGCATAAGCATGTCCAGCCTCACCTAATCTGTTGTGAGACCATCATTCCTAGTCGAAAGAGATGCTACTCAGCCTCACCTAAGTGTTGTAAGGCCATCAGTCCTGGACTTGAAAGGGAATGCTGCCGGTACTAGTCCTAACAAACTAATTCTAGTTTGCGCCTCTTGCCAGAATTCTCATATTTGTGTCTCTATCGATTGGCCACTTATGTACCGTAATTAGCATAAACGTGTCCTAGCTTCACCTAATTATTATGAGACCAACAGTTCCTTACTGAAAGGGAATGTTGTTGGTACGTGCCTTTCTTCTATGTTTGCTTATTAACTTAATGTAAGTTTTTAAAATAAGTTTCTTCTGTTATTTCTACTATATTTTCTTATTAAATTAATCTAAGTTTTAAAATAAGCATCTTTTGTTATTTATTTCTTTTTAATAATAATCTATGTGATATAATTGTTCTTTTGCTTATTAAATTAATCTTAGATCTAAGTTATAAAATAAGTCACTTCTCTTGGTGTTTTATTTTCTCTTTCTAGTTATAACCGCTTGTTATAATTATGCTTGCAAATATCTTAAATTTTCCTATTTCATCCTAGAAATCTCTAAGGATGGAAGAATGAAATAAATATTTTCGTCCAAATTCTACAACCAATATTCAACAATCATCCATTACATCTGTTGTCTTTAAGTTTTCTAATGCAATTATGATATATGCAATAGTGTAGTATCAATGTCCCTAACTAATGCAAAAGATTAGGTGGTCTACTGATTCAGTCAACCTCCCTTTTATGCAATTATGTATGTGGCATGTATCCACATAAATGCAAATTTCCTAATGATAACTGATAGTTCTATATGCATGCTACAATCATCATCTAAATGCAACAGTCGTATGTTAATCATTCATTATAGCAACCATGAAAATAAAAATAAAAAAGCAAGTGCACACACTTCCATATGCATATGCTTTAGTGACATAGTTAGGTCGATCCCTAAGAGATAATAGTGCCTACTGTGTGTATATGCGTTCATTAGCATCCACTACCAAACACTTGCAACCACTAGCGTCCAACATACATATCATGTTTTAGTAACACGTTTGCATTCAATCCTACCATCCATAGGTTAAATCTAGGAATTACCCTCTCAAAGGATACTAAGAAAAGAACATATTCAAAACTAAAGATGAAAATAGAAAATTTAAGACGTACTATCAGAAAGATGTGGATAAGAGGTACGTATTTTCTCCTCAACCTCCTATGTAGCGTCCTTAATGCCATCTCCCCATTGTAACTTAACTAATGAGACTTTCTATTCCTAAGCTTCTTGATATCACGTCCAACGATCTTGGTATGAATGCAAAGAACTGATACTTCTCTCTCCACTTCAAATTCTTCAAGTTGGTTAGGTTTCACTACCTCTGCTGAATCATGTAAGCACTCTCTCAAGTGCGAAACATGAAAAACATTGTGAACTCCCACGAGCCTTTTTGGCAGCCATCTTCCCTACACTTTCCATAATGGGAAACGGTTCTAAGAATCTTGAAGCAAGTTTCCCATTTGATCCAAACCTTACTACCTTTCTTAAGGAAGACGCCATAATGAAAACCAAATCTTCTACCTCAAACTCAATATCCTTTCTTTGCTTATCTACGTAGTATTTCTGTCTATCTTAGGCCGTCTTCATTCTTCTTCTAATCAAGCCAATCTTTTTCGAAGTCTCTCTAACCATGTCGGGACCAAGTAGCAATCTTTCCGTAGATTCCAACCAACATGAAGGCGATTTGCAAGGTCTTTCATAAAGAGCTTTACAAGGTGACATCCCAATGCTAGACTAAAAACTATTGTACGCGAACTCTACTAAAGGAAGATGCTCCTTCCAAGTTCCTCCAAAATCAAGAATGCACATCCTCAACAAATCCTTAAGAACTCTATTAACTCTCTCCGTTTGGCTATCCGTCTAGGGGTGATACGCCGTACTCAATCTAAGCAGCATCCCTAAAGCCTCTTGCAAGCTTCTCCAAAACTTGCTAGTAAAGATAGGGTCTCTATCCTTTATTATGCTAGAGGGAACTCCATGAAGTCGTACTATCTCACGAACATATAAGGTTGCCAAATAAGGTGCGGTCCTCTTACTCTTGACTGGAATGAAGTGGACACTCTTAGTCAAACGGTCTACAATTACCCAAATACCGGTATTCCCCTTCCTAGATCGGGTTAAACCATCTATGAAGTCCATCGAAATACGATCCCACTTCCATTCGGGTACTTCCAATGGTTGAAGCAATCCGTCAGGCTTCTGTTTCTCTACCTTAACTCTTTGGCATACAAGACACTTAGCTACAGACTCTGTTACATCTTTCTTCGTGCCACTTCAATAAAACACTCTCTTCATGTCCTTATACATTTTATCACCATCTGGATGAATAGTCATCCGAGAATGGTGTGCCTCTACAAGAACTGCTTTCAGTAAATCACTTGTACGGGGGACACAAAGTTTTCCATCTCTCCTTAGTCACCCTTTACTATCAATGGAATAGCATTGGAGATGTCTAGAGACCTCTCCTCTGCTAATATTATCCAAAATATCCATATGCCTTGAAGCCTCTCGCTGCTTGAGCCAATCTGATCAATGAGGGTATGCTTAAGTCAATTGCTGAAATCTCCGATAAACTTCCTATAATAATCCACTAAAACCTAGGAAGCTTCTAACCTTGGTAGTGTTCTTAGGGGCTTTCCAATCCTGTACTGCTACCATCTTAGCGGGATTCATAGCTAAACCCTCTTTTGAAACTACATGCCCCAAGAAACGCTCCTCTTCATGCCAAAAATGACACGTCGAGAATTTTGCTTTCAACTGATGAACACGAAGTGCATGAAGATCCTCCTCAAGATGAATAGCATGCTCTTTCATACTCTTGAAAAACACCAAAATGTCATCCACAAACACTACAACGAACTTATTTAGGACATTTCGAAAAACACGGTTCATCGAATCTACAAAATACGTTATGGCGTTGGTTAGGCCCAATAGCATAACTAACCACTCAAAGAGTCCATTGGGTGTCCTAAAAGATGTCTTATCGATGCTATCATCAGCGACCCTAAGTTGATGAAATCCAGTGACTAAGTCGAGCTGAGAAAATACTGTCGATCGAAAAAATCGTCTAGCCTAGGAAGTGGTCAAGGTTTTTTCTTCGTGGGCTTATTCAACTCTTTATATTCTACGCAAAGTCGAAGGGAACCATCTGTCTGATGAAGCCTTTCTCTAATAGCTCACTAATCTACTTACTTAACTCCTTCCTTTCCCTATGAGTCATATGTCTCACGGGCAATGCCACTGGCTTAGCA
This sequence comes from Allium cepa, assembly GCA_030765085.1. Taxonomy (NCBI): domain Eukaryota; kingdom Viridiplantae; phylum Streptophyta; class Magnoliopsida; order Asparagales; family Amaryllidaceae; genus Allium; species Allium cepa. Next base: position 573,134,039 of record CM060935.1, read on the forward strand.
TTGTCATTCAGATGGATCCTAAAATTGATCTCTCTCTTAGGGTGTAGTCCCCTAACCTCTTCAAAAATGTCTGGGAAATCTCTAATGACCGGAACGGAATATAACTCTCCTAGTAATGAATCAAGGGAATAATGGAAGCTCAACATGACTAACCCTTGTGGGTCACAGGAAACCTCGAGAGTCCTTCCGCTACATGTATTTAGTCTGACGACTTTCATTTCGCAGTCTAATATCGCTCCATAAGTGGATGACCAATCCATCCCCAAAATCATCCCAAATCCCAAAAATCCCGGTGCATAGACGACGGCCAAATTCTACGCCTAGTATAGAAATTTTCAAACCCCTACAAATCATGGATAAATGTGCCGATCCTCCGATGGGGTTTGAAACAACTATAGGAGAGAAATATCTAAGTGCAAACAATCAACCAAGGAACTAAAAATAAAAGAATGCGATGCTCTAGAGTCAAAAAGTGTTCGAATAGGAAAATCTAAAATAGAGATCAAACCTTCTATGGAGACTTTCCTACCTCGGTCCGGTCCACAAGAAGGTGCTACATCCAAAGCCTGTACTTGCGCCGTAGGTGCACCTGCTCTCTGCCCTGCCCTCCGAGGACAAACTCTACAAAGGTGCCCAGGCTACCCACAATTGTAACACCTTCCCTTCATCGTGTCCTTCTTACAATCCTTTGTGAAATGCCCAATCATTCCACAATTTTGACATTTCTCGCCCTTCTCGATCTGTCCCTTCTGAGGTCCTCCTCCTTTCTTCTTGTCCTTATCCTTCTTATTTTTCCTCCACTTCTACTTAGAGTTTTCTGATTTAAGAATCTCCTTGACCTCTTCTTCCTTAGCAACATTTGACATGAGAGCTATCTCCACAAATGACTCATACATCGCTCACATAGGTATATGTGCCAATGCCAATCCTTGAAGGGGGTGATTCAAACCCTTAGCAAACTTGGTTTCCTTCTTATGAGGTGTATTAACAAGCTTCATCTCAAACCACGACAACTCATTAAAATGATTTATATACTCTTTCATCGAAAGACTTCTTTGCTTCAACCTAATGAATTTTTCCAATTGCATGCTTTACTTGGCTTGCGACAAGAACTTTCTCTCGAATCTTTCCTAAAACCCAAACCAACAATGTCTCTACCCTCCATCTCTATGATCTCCCACCAGTAAGAAGCTTCTCCCTTCAGCTGCCAAGATGAAATCCGAACTCTCTGTTGGTCCTCCAAACCTAACAGTCCAAATATCCGCTCTGTATTCCTCAACCAAGCTCATGCTTCTATGAAATCCTTCTTGCCAGAAAAAATCCTGCCTCCTAGATTAGCAAAGTCCTTATATAGTTAGAAAAATTGGATGCCGCAGGTGGATTATTGGGATCTCCATCCACCGGTGTTGCATGGAGCGCTTTCCCTTGCACCTCTGGTGCCGTAGCTTGAAGGTATCTACGGAACCAGTCAGGGACTTGGACACCCTATGAAAGATTTGGAGCGTCCGTCATATTATGCAAAGAAAAGAAAATTTTAGGCTCGAAAGAATCGAAAGAAGATTGAACTGGACTATGAGGGATTTTTATAAAAACTCTCTTAAACTTGAAAACCATTTCTATAACAAGAGTTCCTTTATGGAAAAAAATACTTTTAGTTTGAAGATATATTACCTTTGAAAAATACTTTACTTTTACAATAAGTTTTTGGGAATCCTAAACCTTAGGCTCTAATACCAAGTGAAACACCTCATATCCTTTAGTGTACCCAAAATGGACACACTAAAGAATCTGGTGTGTTATAGGTATAGCTAAAACATCACATAGATTAAGATTCACAAGACAAATAAATAAAAATGACGGAAACATTTAAAATACTTACCATTACTTCATCAATAAATACATAACATGTATCAAAAACTCAAAATATCTCATCTCATGAAAATAGATATCAATCTCATAAAATCATAGCATAAAAGTAACGATAATAATAGCAATCCTCTCACAAGTGCAACTCCACCATAAACTAAATGAAAAAGATGAAGAGAAGAAGAATATATCTAAAATGAGAAATCTCTGGGAATGAATCTCCAAGCAATCTTAATCAACTCAACTCTGATGGCCTATTAGAGGGAAAATGGAGAAATAAAGGAGTGAGTCAGACTATAAGTCTGGTGAGTAAAAGTAATTACTAGCATTCTAAGAAAGGTAAAGATAATAGAGTAGGCGGTAGTTTTAACTTTAAGGGAAAATACAGAAAATATAAAACTCGAATAAAATACTGTTTCTGATTCTATTTGACTATTTGCTTTGATTATTTCGATTGTTTGCACTTGTTATAAACTTCCGTGATTAGGCTGAAACTCTAATCTTATCTCAACTATTATCTTGATTAGGCTGAAATCCTAATTGTACCCTTTGATCGGCCTTCTATCTCTATTATGCCACTGTGAACCAATTATGTTGGTTATTGCAAAAGACACCTCTTAGCGCTTGGAAAGCAGTAGCGAATTATTTATCCTAATCGATGTCGCATGCTCGGTCATCGTCGGTACACACACTAACTGCCGCCCCTATTTTGACCTCTTATTTACCCTGATTAGGATAAACGTGCCCAGCATCACCTAATCTATTGTGGGACCATCAGTCCTAGTCTAAAAGGGATACTGCACAGCCTTACCCAAGTGTTGTGAGACCATCAGCCCTAGAACTGAAAGAGAATGCTGCCGATACTAGTCCTAACAAACTTATTCTAGTTTTGTCCCCTTGCCCAAATCCTCATATATGAGCTTCTATCTATTAGCCACTTATGTAACCTAATTAGCATAAGCGTGTTCCAATCTCACCTAACTATTGTGAGACCATCAGTTCCTGACTGAAAGGGAATGCTGTTGGTACGGGCCTTTCTTCTATGTTTGCTTATTAACTTAGTGTAAGTTTTTAAAATAAGCATCCTATGTTATTTCTGTTATATTTGCTTATTAACTTAATCTAAGTTTTAAAATAAGCCTCTTCTGTTATTTCTTTCTTTTTAATTATAACCCATATGATGTAACTTTTCTTTTGCTTATTAACTTAATCCAAGATCTAAGTTATAAAATAAGTCTCTTCCGTTGCTCTTCTATTTTTTCATTTTAGTTATAATCACTTGTTATAATTATGCTTGAAAATATCTTAAATTTGCCTATTTCAGTCTATCTCCATTTTATTACAGTTCTTCTTATTTTACATCTAATTTCTATAAATTTACTATTTTCTATTTTAATCCATATTTGCGAATTATACTCTTTTTAATATTTTATTCACGTTAAAAAGGAATAAAAATTAAACTAACATTTACATGCTAAATTCCAACTTAAAACAGATGTAAATAAATGTAAATAAACGTAAATAACTGTAAATAACTGACTAAAATAGCTGAATAAAATAGCTGAATAAAATAGACTGAAAAGAACTTCTGAACTTTACGTAAAAGTTAACTGCAAATAACTTATATAAAGCTGTCTCAAAATTGCAGAAAAACTACAAATATTGAGAACTTTATTATTTTAAATTATTTAAAAATCCAAAATAATCACAAAACACTCACATATGGTGCTTAACTCTAATCCTTGGCCTTTCTTGATCCACTTCTAGAGCGTAAAATATTATTATCAAAAAGATTTCCTTCTTAGAAATTTTTTCTATTTAGGGTCCAGCCTCTGGTAATGAACCCAAATAGAAGAAAATTTGAACGAGAAAAATAGCTAGGCCTAGGGTTTTATTTATAATGTAACTTAGGGATCTCAGACTGTTGGATTTGAGATTAAATCTGTTGCAACCACGTCATAGGCTCACTAGGAATCGTCGGATGGAAGCACGAACGCACAGGTTGAAAAAAAAAAAATCAAAATATGACATTACGCTTCGACTTGGACGTTTTCACGTCCAAATACAAAGGCGGGTCGACCTGCATGTCGACCTATGGGTCGACCTATGGCCTTAGGGGTCGACCTGACCTTTTGTATTTTTTTTTTCGTTTTAGTTCAATTCTTGTTTTTCTCGTATCTTCTTCATATTAACTCGGATTTTGACAAACTATACATGAAAATAGACCAAAAAATTACCCCGGGCACAATAGTGCAACTCTCATGGTTCGATTCTGATAATTTCACAAACTTATTTTATTATTTAATTAATTCGTTAATTAATTATTATAGCTCAATTTTTGAGTTGTTACATGTTTGGTTGGCTTTGTTATAATTTTTTTTTTCCTTTTCCCTTCTAGCGCTGTGTAAGTAATTTTGGACGAAGTGCAATTTTTGTACGTTAAGGTAATGTTCACCTTTCCGACATATATTATTGTTCTGTATACATTTCTTTTTTCTCCTTTTTATGTAATTTAGGTCGGTAATTTTTTTTAGACATATTGTTGGGCCGAAATTATCATTGTTATTATTTTTACATTTACGGGATATTAATTGGTAGAAGAATTTGTAGAAATGTTCATACAAACTATTGTACAATTCAGTCTTATATCTTATGAAACATTGGATGTCGGTAACTTTCAATTCTAGATTGTTTAACCAGATGCTTGTATAATGATAAGAAAATGACATTCAATATCGACGGTTGAGTAAGTAATAAGGAGCGATTTGGTATTAACAATAAGCCACCGACAACGACAGTTGGCTAATAAATGATTAATTAATAACAGTTGCTAAAAAAATTGAATTAAATCACGGAAGCGAAAAATACAAAGCGGTAATTGCTTCCATCCTGTCGCACCGGTCAGCTAACCAACACGTCGCCGATCTTATACGTCATAAGCCCACAGTGCAAAGATATAAAGTTCTTCAAATTATTTAGACATGATTCTGCAGAAGTCAATCAGTTTGAGAGATGACAACAGCAGCATTGTCATTATCTTTAGCTAGTTGGATGGAAACGATGACTACAGAGGAGTGATAAACAGAGGTGGTTGTGTTACACACTATTTCTAGACGTGCAGATGAATCTGTAATATAAAAATTCTACAACTAAAATCTAAACAAAAAAATGCATCACCAGCAAATTCCCTTTTTTTCTTTGTTATTAGTTTCAGTGTCATTTTAATACCAAAATGGGTGTTCTATCGATCTGATCAAGATGAACGACCATCGTCGAATATGCTTAGAAAAGGTTAGTTGCTAGGTCATTACACCATGAGATTTTGACACATATCCTTGCATCAGGCATCGTTAATGTACTGTAATGATGAGCAGGCCCGGCCATTAGTCAAGGCCCATCAGGCAAAGGAATTGGGCAACCCCCCAACAAGGGGCAACAAAATTCCAATTTCACACAGAAAAAAAAATGCGCTTCTTCATGCTCTCGCGCGCGCGGAAAGCTGCAAACCCTAGATGCTTCAGCCTCCATCATCCATCCGCCGATCTGTGTGACTGTGTCTTCCAGTTCCTCTCTGAAGTTTGAAGCCTGCAAAATTCTCTTACACTCAAAGTCAGAGGTAATATATGATATCTAATCTATAAATACCTCAACTAGTTTCCTTAATCAATGACAGTCAGACATCAGATACATTTCCTTTTGTTCTTTCTTGCCGCTTAATTAGTTTCAATTTTTTTTCTTGTTTTTTGCCTTTGCTTATCAAATGGGTATGTTTCGTTCTCAGCAGAAAATTATTTGTAAATTTTTTGCCTTTGCTTATCAAATAGGAATTTGCCTTTGCTTAATTCCTTTTCTATGCTGTAATTATGAATTTATTTAAGAGCTTAGGATGTTGACTGAGATTTGGGGGAAATTTGGCCATGATATGAATTTCTAAGACCCATAACAGAAAAGATGTATTCATTTTGAATTCGCTGTCTGAACCGTGGATATTCATGTTCTACAAACACAATTTTTTTTTGAGTGGATTTACCTAGTATTTTGGTTTATTATCAATTATCATATGAGTTTCTACAAAGCGTGTCGTTATAAGAAACCTAACAGAGAATGAATTGGGTGATCGATTAAATTTAGAGGTTTCATTTTATATGAATTCAATAGAGACATATGAAGTAACATAAGTGGTTATTATTATAGTTTATTTTCTCAGAAACGGTCGAATTATTGAAACATTACTGTATACAAGTATATTTGTAAAGTGAATGTGAATTGATTGTTTTGTTTCACTTCAAAAGTCATTGTATTATGTATGTTATTTTTTAAAGTATAGGAAATATGACGAAAAATGAAGACGACAAATATCGGATTCGGTTTCGAAAACAAAATTCGGGAGCTTACAATAGGAAAGTTAAGCAAAAAAGAGATGAACTCACAAAATCACTTGTTGGCTCAATTCTAACTTATATAAAGCGAAAATTCAAAAATCTGATCAACCTTCAACTTCATGTATTGTGGTACAAATTGGTGACGAAGATCATGCCATCAATGAGAATGTTGAGACTTATGAAGCATTGATAAGTGAAAAAAATGAACATGTTATTAATGAAAGTAGTAGTGAAGAAAGCAACGACAATGAAGGAGTTAATAATATTGATGAAGTTGTTGCTCATGATATTATTGAGCTTGACCTTGAGAAAGATATTGATGTCAACTATGATCCGGGATTATGGGGAAAAATTACGGATAGTAAAAGAGTGATGCTAGTTCGAAAAGGGCCTATTAAAATTCTAAAAGAGAATGATAAGTTTCCTAAACATGAAAGTGATGGAAGACATTTTTCTTCTAAACATTATATTGGTTATTATCCATGTGGAGAGGAGCATGAACGGAAATGGCTTGTCTACTCAAATGAGGTGAATAAAGTTTTTTGTTTTTGTTGCAAGTTATTCAAAAATCCACAAAAATCATTCAAATTAGGAGAAGAAGGATTTAATGATTGGCATAATATTACAACAAAACTTCGAGAGCATGAATGTAATTCGGAACATACCGCAAGTCTTATCAAATGGGTAGATTTGTATAGAGGCCTTCAACTAAAAGAAACAATTGACAAAAAAATGGAGTCTCTAATCGACCAAGAGAGAGAACGATGGAAAAAAGTATTAGTTCGCATTATTGGTGTTGTGAAAACTCTCTCCCGAAATAATTTACCATTTCGCGGATCTAATGAAAAAAATCTATAAGAAGAACAATGGTCTTTTTTGCCAACTCATAGAATTTGTTGCCGAATTTGATCCAATTATGGAGGATCACCTTAGACGCGTGGTAAATAATGAAATGAACAATCATTATCTTAGCCATAAAATACAAAATGAACTAATACTTCTATTGGCCAAAAAGATTAAAGAAATATTGCTTATGAAAATATCAAAAGCAAAATTCTTTTCGGTCATTCTTGATTGTACGCCGGATTTAAGCCATAAAGAACAAATGTCAATTGTTATAAGATGCGTAGATGTTGAACATGCAAGTAACGTTAAGGTGGAGGAGTTCTTTCTTGGATTCATTGAGGTTGATGACACATCGGGACTTGGCATTTTCAAAAAGCTTGAAGATATTCTAATCGATCTTAGACTAAATATTGATGATGTAAGAGGACAAAGTTATGATAATGGATCAAATATGAAAGGTATGTTCTTTTTCAAAATAGATAAATAAATATAAATGATCATTTATTATTTCAACATATTTATGAATGGTAACTTAATATTTATACAGGTAAACATCAAGGTGTACAAAAAAGGCTTCTTGACATAAATCCTAGAGCATTTTATATTTCATGTGGATGTCATAGCTTGAATCTTGCTTTATGTGATATGGCCAAATTATGTATTAAAGCTAGAATTTTTTTTGCTTATGTGCAAAAAATTTATACCTTATTTTCCGGATCAACATATCGATAAGAAATACTTAGAAAATATGTTAAGGGATTGACTCCTAAGACATTGTCCGCAACTCGTTGGGAAAGTCATATTGAAAGTGTTAAGGCGATAAGAACTCAACCATCGGAGTTAAGAGATGCTTTGATAGATATTGCTAATAATTCCAATGATGATATTGCGAGGGTGGAAGCTAAAGCTTTATGTCAAAATGCTTTAGAGGATTTTGAATTCTTGATTAGTTTATGTATTTGGTATACTATATTAGACAATACTAATCGGGTTAGCAAAATACTTCAAGCGGAGGAAATGGATATTGAGAATGCAATTAATAATGTAAGTGGATTTATTGCATTTTTTAAGAATTTTAGAGAAGTTGGATATGATGAAATGATGAATGAAGCTAAAGAACTTGCGGAAGAAGTTGGCATTGAACCAAAATTTCCGAAAAAAAGAGTTGTTCGTAGAAAGAAGCAATTTGACGAGGATAAAGAAGCTGATATTGATGAAAGCCAATCTTTGGAAGATAAATTTAGAGTTACTTACTTTCTCCACATAATGGATCAAGTTCTAACCTCACTTACCGATCGATTTGAACAATTTAAGCTTTATGAAGAGATTTTTGGATTTTTATTAAATGCAAAATTTAAGATTTTCGATGATAAAAAGTTAAAAGAGCAATGCTTGAAACATGAAATATTTTTGGAACACAACCAAGAGAGTGATATTTGTGGAAAGGGATTATTTCTTGAGCTTAAACAATTGAAAATGATATTACCATTGGAAGTGACAAAATCAGTTAGTATTCTTGATTTTTTAAGATCTTATCGAGATGTGAGTGGATTTCTAAACGTGTGGGTTGCATATCGGATTTTATTGACTATTCCCGTCACGGTTGCTTCGGCGGAAAGAAGTTTTTCTAAATTGAAATTAATTAAAACTTATCTTCGAAGCACCATGTTACAAGAAAGATTAAGTGGATTAGCAATGATCTCAATTGAAAATGAATATTTGAATATGCTAAAATATGACGATATAATTGAAGAGTTCGCTTCAAGAAATGCAAGAAGAAGTTGTTTTCGTTGAAATAGTTTGATGTATCATACTAGAATGCTTGATGTAGATGATGGTTTATTATCATAGCATGTTAAAACTTTTGTATAATGTATCAATATACGTTAGAAATATTTTGTGTTTTTATGTGAACTAAAAATATACGTATTATAATATTAGTCTTGTTTAGTTTATTTTGTATATAAGGCAACAAATGTTGTATTCGTCTCGAGCAACCCAACTCATCGGGCCGGCCCTGATGATGAGGAATCATAATAAAGCAATACCAGAAAATTCGTTTATCAAGAGATAAATCAACTTGCTGCAACTTTATGCCATTTACCTCAAGACCTTTAATGAAATCAAAGGGTTATAAACAATATACTGGTGGAAATGTATTATTAATGCAAATAGTACCATAAAATTAAGAAGTCACATGTAGCAACTGTCAATACTAATCTTAAAATGTGTGCGTGTTCACTTTAAATATATCACATCTATAGTATACATGCATAACACCCCAAATCCACCGACTCACCCACACCATGTACAAAAGATTGCAGGTATCCATTCAATTTTAATGCAACAGGACAGTTTTCTTCTATTATTTAATTTACAAATACCATTAATTTAGTAAAATGTTTTTAAAGGAGGTACAAACAACTGTTTAGTAAATTGATATTCTTGGTAAATAAGGTTTGTAAGACAAAGGTTTTTAAATGACAGTAGCACTATGATGTAATTCAGAACTAATATAAATGGGAAATAAATATTTTTTAATACAAACTGAGAACTAAATAATGTTTAACAGAAAGCATAGTAGTAGGGAACTGACCATGTTTTATATGATAACCAGCTCATCTACCTCTTGGCTTCATATGTGCTTTCTCCTAAATAATGGCAGTTGTGCAGTGCGTGGTACCGAGTATCTAATTCTTCAGTCCGTCGACATAACTGATTTTGTCCGCCTGCTGATTGCCTCTTTGCTTTGTTTCAGACGTATCATACACAACGGATATGATAGACACTAGTGGTCAAAATAGTTGATGTTTATTTTTTTGAAAGCAAACGTGACTGTCTGAACTGAAATTGGTGGTATATTTGTGGATGCTGCCATAGTTGCACCAATTGATAATCCAACTACAGTTGGCTCCATTCTTTGGTCAACATTAAAGAGGTAAAATCTTCCGTTCTGAAAGTGAAAGAGTAGAAAATTATTCTAACATAAATGCTGTATTGCAAGGAATTTACTAACAGTGTCTGATTTGCTTAGTCATTTAAAATAGGTTAAAAGCTACATAGATGTCCATGCACAAGTGCATGCAACTAGTGAATACATACCTTTTTAATTTCATCCCTCGTGTCCGTTGCTTAAAATTGCTTTGGATTTCCAGATATAACAAAGAAAGGGTATGCTGAAACATGAAACTCTTTCTGTTTCTTGTGCTGCTGCTGCAAATATTACTGGTGGTTCTTCTTTTGCAGTTCTGAGTCGGCAAGTTAGCAACAGAGGTCGAAACAAAGTTGATGTACAAAATTAAATGTTTATCTTTTGTTATCTGTAATGTAGATGTAGTCCATGAACACCGTCTTTTTCTGTACAGGTCATGTAAATGGAAATTCATGAGATTACAGTTCATGACTCATAAACAATATTCCAATATACTTATTAATACCAAAATAGTTGGAATTTAAAAGCTAACTTCATTTTAAAATGATTCCTACTAAATCCAGAATTCCAACAACTGAAGTCTGCATTAATAATGAATGTATAAAAATTGCAAATGCATTTAGCATAACCTTTGGTTATAGTGATGTTGATACGTTAGAGAATATACATTAGATTCCAAGAGAATAAAAACTGACCAAAAAAAAGCATTAAATTGGATTAAAAAAAAAGTAATAATACTATTGTTAATTTTCCTATTATGACGTTACAAAATATTATACGTACACGCTGTATAATTTAGTTGAAGCTACGGAACATTGAAGCTGAAAGCAGAATTGTAAGGAAACAGTTTACACTTTACATGACTTAAAAAAAATGCAGCATGTTCAAACAGACTGTTAGGGAGGTTTGTTTACTGTCACTGACCAAAATCAATTTTTCCGAAGTCAAACAAACATGCGTGCTGTTTCACCGCAGTTTACAAACACAAGCTTTTCTCCTACCGCTTCGTCCGTAAGAATAAAATCTCTCCTCATAATGTCGTTCAAATTTCAGATCCAGATTAATTATTCTCAACAAAAAATTCAAACAGTTTGAACTCTATATCAACGCATCAAATCTACAGCCCAGATCTCCACCGCCCACCACCAGACGTTGCAAAATACCTATCGACATCACCACAACCGGCCATCTCCCTCTCAACATCAGTACGTCTCCATAGCCGACCATCTTCCTATCGACATTGGTACATCAACATTGGGTATGAAAAATTACATGTCAGGAGAAAACGGAACTTTTTCCACACAAACTCTCGATTGGGAACTTCCAGAAAAGCATCACATAGATTCTCCTTTCCATTTCTTATCTCTTCATTCTGAAGAAATCGCCATAAATATCGCCTATAGAAGTAATCTGTTGTACTTTTCCTATTGGGTTTGTGTATGTTTGTTTGAGTTGATGCTTCATTTATTTGCTTCGTGATGCATAAGCTATATATCTTGTATTCATGGGGCTGGCTGTTGAACAATCTGTCATGCATCCTAGATTTGTGCTAATATGATAAGGGAATATTCTCATAATATAAGAAATTAGCTTTTGTGTGGATTGATTTTCTGTAGACAATTAGTTGAGTATGGAGGACTTACTCACGCTATACTTGAGAAATGAAATGTGGTAAAATTTAGTCCCACGTAAGATAATAAAGCTGGGTACATATATTCATTTCCATAAACAAAAATCTACCCCTGGCTTGCTCTCTGTGGTGGATGTGATTAAGCTGGGTACATATATTCTTTTGTATGCTGTCTGTTTTACAGTTGATGGTATAACTCTTATAGTTATTGGGATTGCACATATAAATATTTTTTTAATGTTTCTACTATAAAGTACTTCCTACTATCAATCGTTATGTCACACATATACTATGCATCACAATTGGAGGCATTTTAGTGAAGGGAATTTATGAACTGTAGGGATATGAAAGCACATATGAAGAATTGAAAAAGTCTATAAATGAATCTCCGGAAGATCGCATGTCACAATACTTGGCAGCTGATAACGCTTTTAGAATTGTTGTCGACACTTTTGGAAACACACTCACATTTCAATAACAAAATGAACGTATCCGTGCACTTGAGTACATACCATTCCACGTTAGTTTGAAGTGGCATCTTGCACATTTAACGCTGAGTAACTTTTTATGTACTCTTCACGTTAGGATATTTTATAGTTTGTTTTCTTGGCAATTGGTAATTATAGTATCAAGTTTATCTTTAGCATCCAAATCACTTTTTGCTATCCTAGACTTTCGGACATACATTTTCATATCATAAATTTAGGGTAAGGTTAACTTGCGAAACCCAGATCATAAATTCTGGCTTATGAAAAACGATGATTGGGGTTCCAAGAATGGTCTACCGCCAATTGTGCAAAAGACCATATTTTTGGGTTGAGAGGTTGGATTTAACGACCCTAACTCGACCATCGAAAATCGACATCCAAATACATCACATGTATTCGAATGCCGCAGATTCAAACGTTGAGTCTGATTCGTCGGGGCTTATAATAATGTTAGGTGATAACAACACAATGAAAACAGAAGAATAATTTTTATTGATATAGAACATTTGATACAACAATGATACAAATGAAATGATCGACACTATTAGAGATAGATACAACATCGGAAATAATAAGACAGCAACAGCAGTGGAAAACAATATCTTCAGTGCCAAGCTCCAAAGCTCCAAACCAAAAGCTCGAACCACCATCATGTTGAAACTTGTAGCAAACTCGGTGCACAATTCCGATTTCCAAAATCCAAGATTGCTAAAAACTACATCTACTAGCTGATTATTTGAAAAACCTGACTCTATGCTGCCCGTGTGGAAAATTATGGGCACCCAGAGTTTAGAAAAGGAACAATAAACTACAGGTTAGTTATGCGACTGTTGTGAGCAAACAAAAACAGTTTATTTGAACAAATGAAAAAAAAGAGAAATAAAAGGAATCTGCTATGCTTTTTGGAAAGTGAAACTACCATTGGCCTCCCGCCACACACACAATGCGATTGCACACTTGAAGGAGATTTCTTCTTATGATAGTCAAATATGCTTGGTACGCGAAAATCCTTTTGATATTATTATTAGTGCATAGTGTAGAAAAAATTTCAAAAGTATAATATTAATCTTAGCCAGCATAGGTACCATTATATTATGCCTGCTATGGCTACCATTTAAGAATGGCAGGTTATACAACTGAAATCGTAAAGGACTCGTATTGGGTGATTGGATTTCCAACAAATGATCAAGGCTAAGGAACTTCCTTCACCGAATGGGTATGCCTTTGGAAGAACGTCCCGAGAACTTAACTATCTCTCTGCCAACCCAAGGTTAGGTTACCTCTGTAACTGGATAACTACTGATACGAGTATGTCATCCCCCGGTCGTCACAGACCTTTATCCGAGGATCCTCAACACCAGAAAATTCCAACAACCACATAAGTTAAACATCTGGGCTCTATACCATGAAACCACTTTTTATCCAGAAGGAAATGCACATACCCTAAGGGGCGCGACCCCCGTAACCTTGCTGTATCCTTTCCGTTTCGATCATTTTCGGGTTGTAAGGTTCGACGAAGGCCCGTCCACAAAGCTACGCTTTTCACAAAAGCCATGCTTCGATCAACAATGATCAGCAACACTTAGCATGTCATATTACCAAATTGGGAATATATCACTAGTAACCATCAACTACATAACCTCTAAGCTCGTACGTCTTAGAGAAGGGTGTTAAGCTAAAAGAATAAATTCTCTACCACCAAACAGAAATGTATTTGATAGAAGCCAGTTTTACATCTCAAAGTGTAATGTCAGACATACATCCATACAAGTCCATCCTAGGTCTGAATGGAGCCGAAGGGACTTCAAAAGAAGTCCTTGCAAATCCGGATATTCACTAATAACGTCCGGACTCCCCATCACATAGGGCAATCAAGATCTCTATACCGGGGCCATTCGGTGCAGAGACATTCAACAGGTAATCCTTTTGCTTTCGAAAATACCTGGTCTTCACCACATCTTCAAATGCTATCCATTTCGTTGTATCATTTATTCGGAATGGATTTTATGACATAAAGTCCTCTTCCAGCTAAACCAAATAATGAGCGCTTATTTTAAAAACATATAGATATATTGGGATCTTAGTTAAGTCATAATTTTTAGCCCTTATTTCCCAAAACCTTTCTTTTGAATGGTTTAAACAAATTTCCACTTTTAATCTTTTAAACAAAAGATTCACCCTTTTGGATCCTCTTCAATTTAAAATAAGGTTCACCAAATCTTTAACAAAGATTTATTCACAACTTTCAAAACTATTTCCATTTTTATTCACCCATAACTTGAAATCTTTTAAAAAAAATTGGAAATCCTTTCAACAAAAACTTAAAATACTTTCATATTAAACCCAATTTCACTACCAAACCATTTTGGATTCAAAATTCAACTTTGAAATTCCTTTACCATTTTGAATAAAATATTATTAAATTCAAGAACCCATGACTTAACCAATTTTCCGTGAAATCCATATTTGTGTGTGCATGGTGTAGTCTAAGGGTTTTACACACAATAAATAGAATATCACAACCATCATCAATTCAAGCATAGCAATATCGATAAGCAGTATAATCCTATAACGCTTATATTTTATTCAAAGATAAACAAGTAATATCATCGCAAATAAATAAATTATAGTTCACAGCTCAATTCATATAATTCATATCATAGAACATCACAGATTAGAAATATCAAACAATTTAAGGCATTCCATAAAAATCCAATCATCCATAAGCAAGATCAATTAGTTGCTTAATCCCTAATTAATTCAATTTAATTTCCAATTAATTACTTATGAATTAATTACACAATCCATTTATTAATTTCAAACCATTGGTTATTATATTAAACTAATTAATGAAATTAATTAATCAACCTTAATTACCTATCTTAATTAATTATCCTTAATTAATTAATTATCCCTTAATAAATCAAATAATTTACCTTAAGTTAATTACATAATTAATTAACCCTCAATTACATTAAATAATCATCCTCTAATTAATTAGTTAACCTTTAATTATTAAGTGATTAACCCTTGATTATTAATTAACCTTTAATTACAAATTATCTTTTAATTACTTACATTAAGTAATTATCCTTTAATCACTTGATAAATAAATCTTTAATCATTAATTAGTCATCCTTAATTACTTTCATTAAGTGATCATCTTTAAGTAATTAATTACCCTTAATTACTTACATTAATTAACCTTAATTAATTAATCATCCTTCAATGTAATTACATAAAGTAATTATCCCTTAATTACATTAAGTAATAATCTTTTATTAATTAAGTAATAATCTTTTATTAATTAAGTAATCATACTTAATTAATTTTCATTAAATAGTTGCCCTTTAATTACTTATCATTAATTAATCACCCTTTAGTTAAGTAATTAACCTATAAACAATTGATTAATTAACTTTCAATTAATCGCATTAATTCATCAACCACTAATTAATTACATTAAGTAATTATCATCATCTTTTAAATTATTTAAATTAAGAAATTACTCAAGACCCTCATTAATCAAAAGATAAACCATTTATCTTAAAAAAAATCTTATTTAAATAACCTTTCAAACTAATCAATTAACACATGAATTAACTTAAGCCCTCAAAGTTAATTAATAATAAAAAATAAAAAAATCATTTCACCTTCTTTAATTATTTAATTATATTATTTAAACTTATTTAAATAACTTAAAAATAAATTTAAAATAATAGATATATAATAAAATACCTTAAATTTTCATTAACTTAAATTAGTTTATAATGATCACATATTATATATAAGAATTAGTTTAAGAAAATTTGTTAAAACACGTTTATCTACTTGGATTTTAAAACTTTAAAACTTTAAAATTTTAAAACTTTAAAATCTTGATACATGTTTCCTAATATTTTAAAAACTTGGTTATGCTTTTACTTTACCTATTAAAACCTGGTTCAAATTTTCTTTTAAACATTTAAAACCTGGTTCAAATCACTTCAGATTTTAAAAACCTGAACATTATTTACATTTTAAATTTTAAAAACCTGTTATGCTTTAAAACCTGGTTTCAAACTAAACTAGCACGAGAATGACTTCGATCCATGCCATCATCTTCCTGAGCCCAGTCTCGAGTCGCCTTCTTTTTCTTTCTTCACAAATCCCTGGCACACACAGATACACGCGTACATGCGTACCACTGATCGCCGACCCTTCGACCAACGTCGCTACCTCCAACAAGTCATCGTCGATTATCTCTACCCCATCAACTATCCAGAACCACGAACCATCTCGTAAAACAAAATCGAACCCATTTTGAAACCCACCAGGAAGAAACACGATCGATAAAACCGCCTCGACCTATCACCACCGACCACCGAAGACCACAGCCTCGTGCCAGAACCTTCGCCTTCGATCCATACATCGATCCCCCTGGTCCGGTCTATTCCGATCCATTCACGACGATGTACAAACTCGAGAATCATCGCCGACCAAACCCTGTCCCTAAACCCTAAAATAGTTTCGCTGCGCCACCATGGCGCATTATAAAATCATCCACTATTTTTCCAACGATCACCAGCAACCCAACTACCTTCAACAACAAGTGCGACACCCAGTTCATCGTCTATCGTTGGAAATTACCCAAAACATGTTTCCGTTCAGCTTGAAAATTCTCAACATCTACTTGCTTAAAATCATAAGACCTTCATCTAAAATCATCATTTCGTAATTCGAATTTGATTATGTAATTAGATCATAAAATTGAAATGTTTGAATTTTCTGATTTATAATGATTTTACTGTAAATTATCTTTTCACAATATTTACTTAATATTTTTACCTAAAATTATTTTTAAAAATGAACTTACATTGTTATTAACATTTTCGTCTCGGGAATAATAACATGAATTGTTTTCGATAGGAAGATATGAATTTTCTTGAATTTGTTGACCTGTTAACTAAACAGAGACATATATATCCATATATAGGCATGTACCCCACATATACAGAGCAATTCAAACCATATTCCAGATAAAACATTCATACAAACAATATTCACTGCTTCACTTCAAGTAGTAATCATCACGTTAAATTATAGTTCGGTAGTTTATTCACCTGATACAAAAACAGAGAACAGGTTTATCTTTTGATTTTGCTCTGGAAATGTTAGTTCCTGATTTTGATCTGAAGCTTGCATGTTGATTTTCTATTTGATGTTGAAATGTTCTGATCTTTGTTTGATTTGAATTTATATTGAGTTTCTTATTTGAATTGCTTGAAGCTAGCTCAGGTTGAAGATGTTTTTGATTTGCTTGCTTGATCTTATTGTTTCAGGCTTTAAAATTTGAAAAGAGGCTGTTATTTGATTTAGTTTTGATTTCCAGGTTTGTAAGTTGCTTGCTTTTGATTCTTACTTTTCTGGTTTGTATTTTAGTTTTCCAGGTTTAAACATTTGTGAAAGTGAGATAGAAAAGAAATTGAAAGATAAGAAAAGTAGTATATTTATATTCTTATTTTCCTTTCATTTATTGAATTTAAAACGAAAAGAAATTAAAAAAAATGACACTTGTATTATTGACATGATACATGTTTTACACTTGTTATCATATATGATAGAATTGATACATTTGTTTAGTTTCATAATAAAATACTTACACTTGTCTACTTTCTTGTTATAAAATTTACACATGTTTAAATGTATGTTATTTAATAGTATTATATGTTTTTATAAGATTTTATATAATTTATATATTAGTTTATATTTAGTTATATATACTTATATTCTATTTTAAATTGTAATGAATACTTTTCCTTTTATAAATTTTATATAACCTTAAAGAAAATGATTTTGTAATTTATCATACTCAAATATATATATATATATATATTAGAATTTAATCCTTGAATAGATTTTGAAAAATTATTATATCAAATTCAAAATATAACTTCCAAATATATATACATATATATATTATATAAACAAACTTAGAAAAACAACTTTTAATAATGTTTTCAAATCCAATTTATTCTAGATATATTTATTTTTGAATTTCAAATCCAAAATTCAATTTACAATCTATTTATAAAGGAAACACATTTCTTATTTATTTTGGAAAAAATTAATTTAATTCACAATTTAATTCAAAAGTTATATTAACTACCAATTTAATTTTGACTTGAAAAGGGGATCGTTACAGATTCCCCCTTAAAAAAAATTCGTCCCCTAAATTTGCTAGCTAGAACATGTGAAAAGATAAAGAAATGATTACCAGATCAAACTGAAATATCTATTCTGCATTTGACTTACCAAATTAGAATATCATCAATAAGAACAAACTTATTCAACACTCCATAAGATACTCAGATCATCAATTCTACGAAATATGCATGGGCGTTGGTTAGTTCGAAAGGATAACCAACCATTCGTAGAATATATCAAGACCCCTAAAACAGACAAACAGATGCGATCTTTCATAATTCTCAAACACTGGGTATGGATTCCAAACTCAGGTCGGAATACCTTAAAGTATACACTAGCTTGTCCCTCTTCGGACTTGGATCCACACAAGAAATTACAACAAAATTTCAAAGTTTGGTTTTAACCAAAATCATTTATTAATACAATTCAATTTAGCTTCATATTTTGTTTGCCAATTCATTTCCAGTTAAAATTTCAAATTCATTTAAGTTAAAAACGAAAAGTTAATAGAAAACTGATGAAGAGAATACAAAATAGCGACTTTTTTATAACGTAAACAAAGATTCATAGGGTCGCCACCACACCAAAGCTTCTTCTTGTAGCTGCCTGGAAGCCATCAAAGAATTGAAATCGGATGATGATCAAAAGAGGTTGATAGGAAAAGATTGTTTCCTTGTTGTTATAGAGTATTGACCATTTTGTAGTGGTACTCCCCTGTCCCCTACCTCGTCCTCTTCTTGCACTCATTCTCACTATCAGTGAATAGTAAGAGAATTGACAAAGGCATACGGACAAGATATCTTAGGGATACTCATTCTAGGGCATTTTAATCCCTATCTCTAATGAGTCACCTAATATGTTATACTCATGAGTTAAAGTTCTTACTCAACCTTCAGCTCTGATACCAAATTTAACGACCCTAACCCGACCTTCGAAAATCGACATCCAAATACATCACCTGTATTCGAATGCTGCAGATCAAACATTGAGTCTGGTTCGTCGAAGCTTAAAACAACATTAGGTGATAACAACACGACGAAAACAGAAGAATAATTTTTATTGATACACAACATTTGATACAACAATGATACAAATGAAATGATCGACACTATCAGAGATAGATACAACAGCGGAAATAATAAGACGGCAACAGTAGCGGAAAATAATATCTTCAGTGCCAAGCTCCAAACCAAAAGCTCGAACCACCATCATGTTGAAACTTGTAGCTAACTTGGTGCACAATTGCGATTTCCAAAATTCGAAGACTTCGAAGATTGCCAAAAACTACATCTACTAGCTGATTATTTGAAAAACATGATTCTAGACCGCCCATGTGGAAAATTGTAGGCACCCAGAGTTTAGAAAGGGAACAATAAACTCCATCTCAGTCATGGGACTGGTGTGTGCAAATAAAAATAGTTTATTTGAACAAAAGAAAACAAAGAGAAATAAAAAAATCCACTATGCTTTTTGGAAAAAATGAAATTACCATAAGGCCTCCCGCCACACACACAATGCGATCGCACATTTATAGGAGATTTCTCCTTAAGATAGTCAAACATGCTTGATGCACGAAAATCCTTTTGATATTATTATTAGTGCATAGTGCGGAAAATATTTCGAAAGTATAATATTAATCTTAGCCAGCATAGGTACCATTATATTATGCCTGCTATAGCTACCATTTAATAATGGCAGGTTATACAACTGAAATCGTAAAGGCCTCGTATTGGGTGATTGGATTTCCAACAAATGGTCAAGGCTAAGGAACTTCCTTTACCGAATGGTACGCCTCTGGAGGGACTCCCCGAGAACTTAACCAGCTCTCTGCCAACACAAGGCTGGTTTACCTCTATAACTAGGTAACTACGGACACGAGCATGCCATCCCCCGGTCGTCACCGACCTTTATCCGAGGATCCTCAACACCAACAAATTCCTACAACCACATAAGTTAAATATCTGGGCTCCATACCATGACACCACATTTTATCCAGAAGGAAATGCATATACCCTAAGGGGCATGACCCCCGTAACCTTGCCGCATCCTTTCTGTTTCGACCATTTTCGGGTTGTGAGGTTCGATGAAGTCTTGTCCACAAAGCTATGCTTTTCACAAAAACCATGCTTCGTTCAACAAATGATCGGCAACACTTAGCATGCCAAATTACCAAATTGGAAATATATCACTAGTAACTATCAACTACATAACCTCTAAGCTCGTATATCTTAGAGAGGGGTGTTAAGCTAAGAGAATAAATTCTCCGCCACCAAACTGAAATGTATTTGATAGAAACCAGCTTTAAATCTCAAAGTGTAATGTCAGTCCATCCTGGGTCTGAATGGAATCGAAGACACTTAGATGTCCTTGCAAATTCGGATATTCACTAATTACGTCAAGACTCCCCATCACATAGGGTAATCAAGATCTTTATACCGGGCCATTTGGTGCAGAGACATTCAACAGTAATCCTTTCGCTTTTGAAAATACCCGGTCTTCGCCACCGTTTTCAAATGCTATCCATTTCATCGTATCATTTATTCGAAATGGGTTTTGTAATATAAATTTCTCTCACGGCTAAACCGAATAACGAGCGCTTATTTTAAAAACATATGGATATATTGGGATCTTAGTTAAGTAACAACTTTTAGCCCTTATTTCCTAAAACCTTTCTTTTGAACGGTTTAAATAAATTTCCACTTTTAATCTTTTAAACAAAAGATTCACCTTTTTAAGATCCTCTTCAATTTAAAACAAGGTTCACCAAATCTTTAACAAAGATTTATTCACAACTTTCAGAACTATTTCCATTATGATTCACCCATAACTTGAAATCTTTCCAACAAAAACTAGAAATCCTTTCAACAAAAATTGGAAATCCTTTCATATTAAACCCAATTTCACTTCCAAACCATTTTGGATTCAAAATTCAACTTTGAAATTCCTTTACCATTTTGAATAAAATATTATTAAATTAAAGAACCCATGACTTAACAATTTCCCGTGAAATCCATATGTTTGTGTGTGGTCTAGTCCAGGGGTTTTACACATAATAAATAGAATATCACAACCATCATCAATTCAAGCTTAACAATATTGATAAGCGGTATAATCCAATAACGCTTATCTTTTATTCATAGATAAATAAATTACAGTTCATAGCTCAATTCACACAACTCATATCACAGAACATCACACATCAGGGATATTAAACAATTTAAGGCATTCCATAAAAATCCAATCATTAATAAGCAAGATCAATTAGTTGCTTAATCCCTAATTAATTCAATTTAATTTCCAATTACTTACTTATGAATTAATTATCCAATCCATTTATTAATTTCAAACCATTGGTTATTATATTAAATTAATTAATGAAATTAATTAATCAACCTTAATTACCTATCTTAATTAATTATCCTTAATTAATTAATTATCTCTTAATAAGTCAAATAATTTACCTTAAGTTAATTACATAATTAATTAACTCTCAGTTACATTAATTAATCATCCTCTAATTAATTAATTAACCTTTAATTATTAAGTGATTAACCCTTAATTATTAATTAACCTTTAATTACAAATTATCTTTTAATTACTTAGATTAAGTAATTATCCTTTATCCACTTGATTTATAAATCTTTAATCATTAATTAATTATCCTTAATTACTTTCATTAAGTAATTATCTTTAAGTAATTAATTACCCTTATTTACTTACATTAATTAACCTTAATTAATTATCCTTTACATTAAGTAATTATCCCTTAATTACATCAAGTAATAATCTTTTATTAATTAAGCAATTGCTCTTTAATTACTTATCATTAATTAATCACCCTTTAATTAAGTAATTAACCTATAAACAGTTGATTAATTAACTTTTAATTAATCACATTAATTCATCAACCATTAATTAATTACATTAAGTAGTTATCATCACCTTTTAAATTATTTACATTAAGAAATTACTCAAGACCCTCATTAATAAAAAGGTAAACCTTTTATCTTAAAAAATATTATTTAAATAACCTTTTAAATTAATTAATTAACACATGAATTAACTTAAGCCCTCAAAGTTAATTAATAATAAAAAAATCATTTCACCTTCTTCAATTAATCATTTAATTATATCATTTAAACTTATTTAAATAATTTAAGAATAAATTTAAAATAATAGATATATAATAAAATACCTTAAATTTTCATTAACTTAAAATAATTTATAATAATCACATATTATATAAAAGAATTAGTTTAAGAAAATTTGTTAAAAACTTGTTTATCTACTTGAATTTTAAAACATTAAAAATTTAAAAATTTAAAACTTTAAAATCTTCATACTTGTTTCCTAATATTTTATAAACTTGGTTATGCTTTTACTTTACCTATCAAAACCTGGCTCCAGTTTTCTTTTAAACATTTAAAACTCGGTTCAAATCACTTCAGATTTTAAAAACCTGAACGCAATTTACATTATAAATTTAAAAAAACTTTCGTTCTTTAAAACCTGGTTTTAAACTAAACTAGCCCGAGAACAACTTCGAGCCATGCCATCATCTTACCGAGCCCAGTCCCGAGTCGCCTCCTTCTTCTTTCTTCTCAAATGTCTGACACACACAGATGCACATGTACACGTGCACCGCTGATCGCCGACCCTCCGACCAACATCGCTACCTCCAGCAAGTCATCATTGATTATCTCTACCCGATCAACTACCCAAGACCACGAACCAACTCGTAAAACAAAATCGAACCCATTTCGAAACCCTCTAGGAAGAAACCCAATCGATAAAACCACCTCGAACCTATCATCACCGACCACCGGAGACCACAGCTCCATGCCAGAACCATCGCCTTCGATCCACATGTCAATCACCCTAGTCTGGTCTGTTTCGATCCATTCACAATGATGTACAAACTCGAGAATCATCGCTGACCAAACCCTGTCCTTAAACCCTAAAACAACTTCACCGCATCACCATTACACATTATATGTAACGACCCAGAATTTTTATTAATTTAAAATTTGAATATTTAATTAATTTTAAATATTAATGAGTGAATTTATAAGTCGAATAAATTTTATTTTGAATTATTGGATTTAATTGAATAATTAAATCGATAATTTAATATGTTAAATTATGGAAATAATGGAAAATTGAGTTAAATATGATTGAAAATGATTTGTAAAATTTTATTTTATCATGTTGAAGTTAGAATGATATTTTAGAACTTTTAAAATCGAATTTAGAGTTAATTTGTGAAAATTGAATATTTTAATATTAAAATCGACTAGTGAAAATAGTCAAATTTTAAACAGTCTCAGAATTGAACGAAACCAGTTCCATTGGATCCGTAATAGTTAGTTATTACCGGATTTCAATTTTCGTATCAATCGGAGTTATCGTTTGATCGTGGCAGCTCGAAACGCATCGAATTATTTTTAATTTTAATTTGGCAAGTTAAAATAGCCATTTTTAAAAAAGTCTCGGATTTCGACGAAACCAGTTTCATCGGATCCGTAATGTGATATTATTGTATGGTTTCAAATTTCAAGTCAATTGGATTTACCGTTTGTCCGGTACAAATTAAAACGCCTAGAAATCGATTTAAATCGGTTTAATTTAAATTGAACGTTTGTAGCCATAACTCGCACAGATATCCGAATTAGCTTCTGAAACCTGTTCCTTTGTGTCCGGAACGCGGGATAAACCCTAGGAACGTCAGTTTCGGCGCGTAAATCGGAGTTTGGAAAATCGAAATGAATAGTGTTCGTTCGGTTCTCTATAAATACCCCCATAACTCTAAAAAAATAAAAAAAATAAAACTAAACCTAACCCTAATTTGCTAGCCGCCGCCAGTAAAGAAATGTATGGCCGAAAATCACTCCACTTCCTCCCTCAATAACTCCAAATCCGTTCATCGATTCCAGAAATCTCCAACTACAAAAGTATAGAGCACGAAGAGCTCTATAATATCAACGGTCATGATCTGAAAAGACTTCACGGATCAACGGCAAAATAATGATGAAGTTAGCGTGTTGCGTGCACGTTTCCCAAGGAGGGAGGGGGCCGAGTTGCAGGGTATTGGGGCCGAACCTAGAGCAAGTGATGGCGAACGTGGTGGAGCTTCCTGATCAAATTCTAGTGGAGCGAGGTGGATGCAAGAAGTAACCCTAAATTTGAGCCTTGGGTTCATTTGGTTCGGCTAATGGCCTGTAGACGTGAAGAGGAGAGAAGGGGGGGAACGGTCGTGATGGCAAATGGTGAATCCTACGGCCCTGATGGTTTGAGGGTTTAAAATTTTAAAAGTTATGTTGTAATTGTTATTAAAATCGTGTACAAACTTCAAATATTCATAACTTTTTCATACGAGGTCGAAAACGCGCGAAACCAGTTGCGTTGGAATCGTATGGACGAGCACTACGCGATGAAATTGGATTGGAGTCGTTTGGAGTTAGTGAGAATTTTGGGTAAAATTAAACGTCCGTTTAATTTTATTCGAAATAAATCGCTAAAACGGAATTAAAATCAAGGTGAGAACTTCTCACTCAATCGAATCAGTTTCGATTTTATTTTAAATAGTAAGATTTAAAAT
This sequence comes from Allium cepa, assembly GCA_030765085.1. NCBI lineage: Eukaryota > Viridiplantae > Streptophyta > Magnoliopsida > Asparagales > Amaryllidaceae > Allium > Allium cepa. Next base: position 573,158,967 of record CM060935.1, read on the forward strand.
ATCTGAATGCATGTTTGAATGTTGATTAATATCTATTGATTGTTAAAATAGACATTATGCGCCGTTAGTAAGCGGATGTTATTTATTAAAAACATATACCGCGAATATTTCATAAACAGTGAAATTGGTATTATATATAATAGCAATATATATATATTGGCATATGTATATATTGGAGTTATTGATTTCCCGCACTTATTTGTTTAGCGGATGAGACCCTATTGCGCCGTTATTAAGCGGATAATATTTAATAAAAACATATACCGCGATAATTTCGTACTGGAGCGAAATTGGTATTGTGCTAATGTTTGTGGATGCAGGAAAACAGGTTGGAGGGATCCAACTGGATTCCTCAACAGTATTTATTTGATTTCAGATATTTTGTTATTTGATGGATTATCATATCGATATATGATATCGTTGTAGTCGTGATTGACTAGTTGGTGTGTAGCATCATTGGACCCAGATTTTGGGATTTTAAAATGATTTCTAAAGTGATTTTTGAAAATATAAAATATTTTTTGGAATTGATCCATTTTAAATAAATAAACGTTATAATTTTTAAAGTTATAAAAATTATGATTTTTGAGAAATACGGTTAAAGACTGATTTTTGAGAAATATGGATTAATGATTTTATAAAATAGTTTAAATAGGGATTTTTGAATTTATTGTGAAAAGTTTAAATAAAGGATTTATAAAATTTAATTATTTTATAAATCAGAATGGTGAAATTATAAAAGAATTTAAAGACGTTTTAAAAGAATAATATAAATTGATTTATATTAAGAGATTTATAAATGGATATTTATAAATTGAAATATAGACATCATAAAACGAGTTTTTATAAGTGTTTGAATGAAGTGAAAATGAATTTCATAAATGAATGAAATTTATAGAATTATAAACGGTGAAGTTATAAATGAAACTTTATAAACAGTAGGTTTATAAAATTTATAAAGTTATAGAAAGAATGAATTTTGGATAAATAAACAATCTTATAAGTTATAAGATTTATAATTTGGAAAGTCTTAAAAAGAACGATTTTGTAAAATAATCGTTTTATAAGTATTTAACTTATAATATGAACTTTTAGTTTATAATTGAGTTATAAACTGGAATAGGTTAATAAAAGAATTTATAAAAAGGAAGTTTTTATAAATAAATAGAAATGGAATTTATAAACGTTGTTTTATAAATTCGCAAATGACTTATTTTGATAAGTAAATTGTTGAAACCTATTAATGGAGTTATATTCACGTTTTTGAATAGTGAATAATTCTTTTAAATAAAATGTATAAAAGGATGAAATGTGTTAACGTAGTATATTCACGTTTTTGAATAGTGAATAAGATGTTAAAGATATTGTTTTGAATGTGATATTTTGAAATAGAATTAAAACGATCTAACGAAGTTTTAAATGTGTTGAGATTCGAAACCATAGATTTCAACATTCATTGTTGAAATAGACGTTTTCGAGAAATAAAAGGAAATAGTAGACTATAACACTGTTGTTATAGTAAATGATTTCCGAAAGGAAATGTTTTGTATAGTATTGGGATTTATATATCTATTTTAATTTCGAATCCCTATACTAGTGATTTTGGGTTGTCGTAACGATGTTTTACGCAACATTCGTTTTGGCTCAAATAAATATGTTTAAGAGAATGATTTCCTTAAAGAATGAAATATATACTTAATCTCGATTCAAGTATATTGAATATTTTCCAAGTGTTGAAAATAAAATTTGTGAATTACTTATTAAATAAGTATGGAAATGTTTTCCAATATAAAGTGAATATTTTGAGAATTTATCTTTTTGAAGATAAATTGAGAAGATAAATTGAAATGAATAATTGAAATCGAATATTCATAGATATTTTGGATTATAAATTCACTAAGGAATTTATTAAGGAAAGGGGAATTTGTTTAAAAATAAATATTGATTTATTTTTGAAGTATTGAAAATAATATATCTTGTAAAGATATTTTGGAAAATAAATAATTTGGAAAACTATTTGGAAACTGGTGATGTATGCATATCAATTGATAGTTCAATAACCGACTATCAATATTTCCCTTTGAATGGGTAATTGATGTGATTTGTTTGAATGTGAATGCCACACTTATTTTTGAATAAGCGCTCACTATTCGGGTTAACCGGGAAAGGACCATGGGGTCGTATAACCCATTCCGAATATGTGATACGTCGTTGTGAATTGCATTGAAGATCGGTGTTGAAGACCGAGTATTTGTGAAAGCGATAGGATGACCTATCGATTGTCTCTGCACTGGGTAGCTCCTGGTATAGAGATTCCTTAAGTGATGGAAAATTCGATCGGGATTGTGAATACCCGGATTACAAGGGCTTCGTAAGAAGTGCCTTCGGTTTTGTTCGAGCCCGGAACAGACTTGTATGGATTGTATGTCTGACATTACAAGTTGAGATATAAAGCCGATTTCTTTCAAATATATTTCTGTTGGTGGCGAAGAATTTATTCTTTTAGCTTAACACCCTTCTCTGAGACGTACGAGCTCAGAGGTTATGTAGTTGAATGTTATCAGCGATATATTCCCAATTTGGTAATGTGACATGCTAAGTGATGCTGAAATGATCATTGTGTTGATTATTTGTGATAGGATCATTTGTTTGATCGTCTATCCTGGTGATCATTTCTATGATCATTTGTTGACCCAAAGCATGGCTTTTGTATAAAGTATGTTTTTGTGGACGTGACTTCGTCGAGCCTCACACCCCGTGAATGGTCAAAACAGGAAAGATGCGGCAAGGTTATGAGGGGTAGCGCCCTTTAGGATGTGTGCATTTCCTTCTGGAAAAGGGTGGTATCATGGTATGGAGCCCAGATACTTACTCATGTTGAAAACACTTTGTTATGATTGTGTGAATTGATTACGAGCGCTCGGTGAAAGGTCCCAAAGGACCGGGGGATGGCATATTCGGTCAGTTGTTACTCAGTTAGGGGTAACCCGGCCTTGTGTTGGTAGAGATCCGGTTTGGTTCTCGGGGATGTCCATCCAGAGGCATTCTCATGTGGCAATGGGAAGTTCCTTGGCCTGATCATTCGTTGGAAATCCAAAGAAACAATACGAGACTTGTACGGTTTTAGTTGTAGAACCTGCCATCTAATATGGTAGCTATTAGTAGGCATAATATAATGGTACCTATGTTGGCTAAGATTTATATTCTACTTTCGAAATGAATTTTCTACACTATGCACTAGTAATAATATCAAATGTTCTTTTTAAATGCGTATCAAGCATGTTTGACTATCATAAGGAGAAATCTTCTCCAAGTCTGCGTTTGCATTGTGTGTGTGGTAGGAGGTCTTATGGTAGTCTCATTTTTAAAAGCATTGCGAATTGAATTTAAAAATATTCCTCTATTTTGTTTTCAAAGATAAATAAACTGTTTTGAGTTCTCACACCAGTCACATGACTGACTTGGAGTTTATTGTTTTCCTTCCTAAACTCTGGGTGCCCACCAATTTCCACACGGGCAGTCAAGAGTTAGGTTTATCAGGATATTCTGGATATTCTGGAGTTGCTGGAGGCAAGCTGGATGGCATGACGTATTACTAGTTTATATAGTATTTCTTTTTCCGCTGCACTGTTTGTTGTTGTTGTTGTACACTCTGATGATATGATGTAATGAATTGTGATGTAATGTAATAACTGATATAGTTCTTTGTTTAAAGATTATTCATTTATCTATTATATGTTGTTCCGCTGCGAATTGTGAGATTCTGATGTTGTTCTGTTGTTTTCTGTTCCGTTCTATTTTCTTTATTTTCTGTTTTCTTTCCTCTCCATCTTCTATCTTTTTCTATTCTCTCCTAAGTTCTTTCCCCTCTATCTTCTACCTTCTTTTCTCTCTTTTTCTTTGTCTTTCTTTTTCTTAAAACCCTAACATTTCGGTTTTTTCGGCCTTCGATTTCTCGGCAGTCGATAAAGTGAGTATCGATGTTGAATTTTCGAAAGTCGAAAATTTCCGAGGCGTTACATTATAAAATCATCCACTATTTTTTCGATGATCATCAGCAACCCAGCTACCTTCAACAACAAGTACGACACTCGGTTCATCGTCGATCGTCGGAATTTACCCAAAACATGTTTCCCGTTCAACTTGAAAATTCTCAACATCTACTTGCTTAAAAATCATGAGACTTTCATCTAAAATCATTATTTCGTAATTCGAATTTGGTTATGTAATCAGATCATGAAATTGAAATGTTTGATTTTTTTTCCGATTTATAATGATTTTACTATAAATTATCTTTTCACAATATTTACTTAAAATTTTTACCTGAAATTATTTTTGAAATTGACTTTACATTGTTATAAACAATTTCTTCTCAGGAATAATAACTTGAATTGTTTTAAATAGGAAGATATGATTTTTCTTAAATTTGTTGACCTGTTAACTAAACAAAGACATATATACCCATATACAGGCATGCACACCATATATACAGACCGATTCAAACCATATTCCAGATAAAACATTCATACAAACAATATTCACTGCTTCACTTCAAGTATTAATCACCATATTAAATTATAGGTCAGTAGTTTACTCACCTGATACAAAAACAGAGAACGGGTTTCTCTTTTGATTTTGATCTGGAAATGTTAGCTCCTGATTTTGATCTGAAGCTTGCATGTTGATTTGCTATTTGATGTTGAAATGTTCTGATCTTTGTTTGATTTGAATTCATATTGAGTTGCTCCTTTGAATTGCTTGAAGCTAGCTCAGGTTGAAGATGTTTTTGATTTGCTTGCTTGGTCTAATTTGTTTCAGGCTTTAAAAGTTGAAAAGAGGTTGTTGTTTGATTTAGTTTTGATTTCCAGGTTTGTAATTTGCTTGCTTTTGATTCTTATCCTTCTGGTTTGTATTTTAGTGTTCCAAGTTTGAACATTTGTGAAAGTGAGATAGAAAAGAAATTGAAAGTTAGGAGAAGTAGTATATTTATATTCTTATTTTTCCTTTATTTATTGAATTTAAAAATGAAAAGAAATTAAAAAAATGACATTTGTATTATTTACATGATACGTGTTTTACACTTGTTATTATATATGATAAAATTGTTACATTTGTTTAGTTTCATGATAAAATACTTACACTTGTCTACTTTCTTGTTATAAAATTTACACATGTTTAAATGTATGTCATTAAATATTATTATATGTTTTTATAAGATTTTATATAATTTATATATTAGTTTATATTTAGTTATATATATACTTATATTCTATTTTCAATTATAATGAATACTTTTCCTTTTATAAATTTTTATATAACCTTAAAGAAAATTGTTTTGTAATTAATTATACTCGAATATATATATATATATATATATATATATGAATTTAATCCTTGAATAGCTTTTGAAAAATTATTATATCAAATTCAAAATATAACTTCCAAATATATATATATATATATATATATATATATATATATATATATCAGGTAAATAGGCACAGGGAAGAAGTTGTAAAAAAAATTAGTCTAAGGGACAACAAGTTTGCTTCTTAGCCTGCAGGACACTTTTTAGTGTAAACTGAAAATGATAGTTACAACTACCATTTTGTGATTTACACTAAAAAGTGTCCTTCAGCCTAAAAAACAAACTTCTTGTCTCTGAAACTAAATTTTTTTTCTAACTTTTTTCTTTAGCCTAAAACCCCCTATATATTATATAAACAAGATTAGAAAAACAACTTTTAATAATGTTTTCAAATCCAATTTATTCTTAATATATTTATTTTTGAATTTCAAATCCAAAATTCAATTTACAATAAATTTATAAGACATACACATATCTTATTTATTTTGGAAAATTCAATTTAATTCACAATTTAATTCAAAATTTATATTAATTACCAATTTAATTTTGACTTAAAAACGAGATCGTTACATTTGAGCTGCAAATAGAACACTATTGCCAACATATCAATTGAAAAGCTTAACTATCTTGGCTCCACGGCTATGAATGCAGAAATGGCATTTCTTATGGCCAATCAAGGCTTAGCTCAATCAGGAAAATTCGTTTATCATCCATTTGTGGGAACTGGAAGCATTATCATTGCTGCTGCACATTTTGGAGCTATGACCATGGTAGATGTTTGATTTGTTACCCTTATTTTACTTGTCTTTGATCTTACATTGTAGATCTTGAAATTTATTGGGAATCATGTTTATTGCTTATTCACGGTGCGGATATTGACATAAGAGTGGTACGGGATGGGAAGGGTCCAGATCATAATGTATAGAGTAATTTCAAACAGTGATTTTCTATAGTATAAATAAAATCATCTTCTGAGCTTTACATGTATTGTTTTACCTTTTTTTCATATAACTTGTGAAAGAAAGTAACTATTAGTGCTTTGCAGTTAGATTCGCTTTTGGTTTTCCAATGGATTGGTAGGATAATTAGACCTGTACAATTGCTGCTGATTGTCTAGTTCCTTTTGCCAGGGATTTATCATTTCTTTACATATATACAAGTGCCACTGATTGCCTAGCTCCGGTTTTTGAGATTTATCAATTCTCTACCTCCATACACTTAATGGTTATTTATAGACCTAAAACGTCATTTGAAACAAAGAAAATTATTTTTGAACATGTAATTGGAGTATGAAGTAAGGGGACTATGATAACATCATGCATTGAGTGTCTGATATCTTTAATTGGAGCACAATGCTGATGTAGCTAGAATAATTTTTTGCATTATGTGTTTTGTAATAAATATATGTTGCTCCAACATGTAGTTGGAACCATTGTTGTCAAAAATCTTAAAAATCTTACGATTTAAGTTCTAATTCAGATCAGATTCTTCATTAACGATTCGATTTACATTTTGATTCAAACTTGGTCAAAACAATAAATAAATAAAAAATATTCAACTCCCATTAACATACTTAATACACTTAATTAGAATCATAATTCTAATAATAATGTTTTTAAAACAAAATAAAAGTGGAATAAGAGAGAATATTGAGTTTTATGCTTAATTGTGGAAGTTCAAACGTCAAAGTCAGTTACAAACTACGTGCAAACATTAGAATATAAGTCTTTTGAATCTGCGATATGCAATTTGAATCTCGTTTTGATTTAAAATTTTAACTTTGCGCTTTACAATTCAAATCCCATTTTGAAAATGTTGGTTGGAGCAACCAGTTTAGGTTCTAATAAATATGTGTTAGTCCAACATGTAACTAGAATAACCAAATTTAGTCTCTTGACAGCATATTGTTGGGACAATGCTCAAACCGAGTGTTGATCACAAGCATTGCAACTGAACTACGATAAGAGATATGTTTCATTGTATTGCAAATAGTCCAATCCTAACATTTATTGTATATTAGGAGGTTGATTGGTTCGATAGTTAATGATATTGAACAAATAAATGGTTTCAGTTAATCAATTTTCCTTTTAAAAACATGTTTATGCAAGAACAATATTGTTAAATCCATTAGAAACCAAGCATGCTAATATGGTTCATCATAGTTATGGTTTCAAGTATCGGGGCATACATATTTCGTTTTCCTCATGTACCTCTAACTACTATGTATGCCGTTAAATATTGGGACTATTGATGGTGGGGAACATACTGATAAGAATGCTTCGAAAAGAACCATTCAATTAGAAGCAAAGCCTGAATCTATAAGCACTTTGGTTTAATTAATCACTACCTTCTACCATGTTCAGGCATATATGAAAAATAATATATATCATATTGATTTAGATACACCGCCTTTAGTGAGCACGGGTTTAATGTAGGGCTATAACAATACATAAAAGTTAAGGACTAATAATCATTAATATCGGAAATCGAGAAAGTCTTGATTTAACATTTGTTGCATTATCAAGAAATAGAAAATTAGAGAATCTTATTTTCAATCCTATGTTTGCTTTTGAAAGACTTTCATAAATTACAAAATCCAAATGCCTGCCTAATAGATTATTAGAGGAAGAATGTTTGAATGCAATGTCTCTTGAATAAATGGTAAATAAAAACAATCATTATTTTTTCTTTTTATAAAAATTATTTTTTAAGAAAAATATGTATTAATGATAATATCTTTAACATATTTTGCAAAAATGAGACATGCATTATTCCCATTAGTGCCTTCTTTGCTTAAGTTTATGGTAAGACCCTATTTAAATTCAGTATTCATGTTTTCCATCGAATTTAGGTGTATTGCCTTTTTCCTTCTATATTTCCTTCTAATTATTATATGCTTCCTCAAGTTCATTGATGCTTGTATTAAAACAACATATAAATTTCACTCTAAGAAACTAGGTTTATAACGACTTCTCATGACGCCATTTCAATTTCAATAATAAAGTGGATTATACTGCAGGTTCAGGAACATAGCTTATTTGTATATCTCAGCTGTTTTTATTCAAATGCTCAAAGCTTTGATTGCTTATATTTAGCAAATTATTTCATTGAAACATTTTAAATGGTAGTGGCCTATGTATTGTATAACATCATCCGGATGAGATTGTGCATAAACATATAATATGGATATAATTTTTCCTTTTTATTCTGTGTTATCCTGCTTTTTTTTGTTATATTGTAGGACAGTGGTACTAGTTGGTCTATTTTAGACAATGGTATATACCATGAGATTCAGTCTTCACTTTACACTAATTGGAAAGGAAAAAAAATCCAACATGACTTAAATGGTACCTTTACTCTTAGGCAGGTTGAGACCCAACATCATGGCAAAAGAAGGAGGTGCTTGACTGTTCAGAATAAAGCTAATAGAATAATCATCGATACCATATCTATTAATCAGCAACAAGGAGACAAGCACCATTGTCCAAGTGGTTAATTGATTCGGCTTTGGTGCAAGAGGTCACAAGTTCGAAACTTGATTTCGAACGTTTATTGACATGGGATATGTTGTCTCAATGATATGTTGTATATAAAGTACCATTTCAAAAAAAAAAATCAGCAACAAGGAAACAGTTTATCGCCACACATGGCACATCGCATTGGGATGCTTTCAAACACTCGGCAATTAGCTATGATTTATTGTTAATTGGTCCATTTTGTCAATAATAGCTGGAAATGATCCTTTCAGTAAGCTATTCAATGCTAGACAAGATAAACTTCCCATTGACACTGAAGCTCAAAATGTTAATACTAATATTTTTCAAGCGCCTGAATGTAGTATTAATGAAAAAATGAGACAACGTAGACCTAGGAAGCAATGATTATTCTGATTCAATTGTTAGCTTAATCTTATTTATCCAGTAACTAACATTTATTTACCTCCTTTCTGTGGTACCATATGCAGGTTGTTGAAAGCAAATGGTGATAAAATTGGAGGTTGTAAGAAAAGTAAATGTGTGAAGTCTTTATGTTCGAAACTATGAGTTCTTATGTATTTGCTCATAATTGCACTGTGTTATATTGATCATTATAATACAAAATATGCTCCCACTATTTCAACAATGTTAGTTACTATTTTAGTATTTTTATTTAAACGATGTTAGTTTTTTGAATAATAGTGGTACTTTTAGGTAATTTATTTAAATACTGTAGTTCAATACTATGTGAAATATTTATTGCATCTATTATTGCATTTTTCATCTACTTTAATTAAATATTCACAAATACGATGATATATTTTGTGCTTATATTTGTTTGATTTTTTTTCTTTTATTTTTCAAATCCAATAATGATTTAAAGCTACAAAGAAGCTCAAAATTAAGAGTATATCTATCATTCTTGATATATATATATATATATATATATATAACTTTGAGTGATTCATATCAATATATTGATAGCATATCTTTTATATCAAGTTGGCTTACATTTACGATCCTTAGTTTAATTAGATTTACAATTTTCTAGTTACTTTCATTTTTTGTAAAAATATAGTTAATTTTTCATCAAATTCATAATTAAGAAAAATTAAAAAATAATTTTTTGTTTTGATATCATATAACCTAACGGTCGGTTTTTCTGCCATTGTGCGGTTATACTAGTAAATGAATACCGCCAGCTGGTTGCTGAGTTCACATTCCAAGTGTCAGTTGATTGAATTTCTCAAACTAAGTTTGAAAAATTTCCATGATATTAAAGGGTGCAATAACTTAGCACAAAAAATTGTTAAATTCACATCGTCCTTCATCTCATGCACGCTCAAGTCCCCCTTGCTACGAACTCCATGTCGTTAATCCCATGTCATGTGTGTAACATTAGCTGCCCCCACAATTCCTCTATCGCATCGACCAATCATGTATGCAGCCATCGTTCGCTTTCGGCCTCACTTCTTAGCACGGTGCGAGCTTTATTTCTTATCGCGATTATTTAATTTTTGGGGACTTAGGTTTTTCTTCATTTAAATAGAGTTGAAATGAGTAAAGGGGAAGGAGATTTGAGTGACGATGATGGTGAACGGTGGCTCAACTGCAACAATGATGGATGTTTAAATCAATCAATTTCGATGTTAAATTGAAGGAAGGAGGAGACGGTGGTGGGCAGGTACAACTGATGGGATTGAATGAAAATTGAAACAGATAAAAATTAGAGGTGGTGGATTGTGACCGCAACTATGAGGAGAAACAGGAAATTACGCAGTTCGCACCCATATTTCGGTCCGTTTCGACGCTCCAAAGGTGTATGCTTGAAGCAATAGTGTAATATCGACATTTATACCTGAAACCATTTTTAAATATCCATATCCGCTTAGTTTTCAAATACAGATGTATATGAGACATTTATTCGCTCCGTCCATAATTAGTGAACTTAAAAGAATAAATAAAAAACTGAATTAACATAAAAAAGTTTTAGTACAATGCTTATAAAAATCAAGAAATAAAAAATATGATGATAAAAAACAATTTCGTTGAAAAAATATTCATTTATACACACATTATATGAGTTGTTTCCTTGATAAAATAGTAAATATTAAGTTTCTGATGTATTAATATATATATATATATATATATATATATATATATATATAATATAGGGTATTTTAGGCTGAAGGAAAAAGTTGTAGAAAAATTTAGTTATAAGGACAAGAAGTTTGCTTTTTAGGCTGAAAGACACTTTTTAGTGTAAATCACATAATGATAGTTGTAACTATCATTTCCTGTTTACACTAACAAATGTCTTTCAGACCAAAAACCAAACTTACTGTCCCTAAGACTAAATTTTTTCACAACTTCTTCCTTACGCCTATTTTCTTGTATAATATAATATAATATAAACTACTAACTTGACAAAAATCGAAGGGATAATATATGATGCGGATATCATCATATCCATATTGGTATTCATTTTTCGTATTTTGAATATTTTCTATTTTTAAAATACGGATGTACACGGATTTTGAATTTTTCGAGTATCCATTGACAGCCCTAGTGTTAGCCCCGTTTCCAGCTCCATTGGGGAAACGATGGAGGAAGGTATGTTGCATCTAATGCGTCCCCAATGGTTAACATCACCAGTCGTTTATTTCTTTTCTCCTCACATCCTCCCTTCAAATACTTTGCTTAAATACTTTGCTCTGATTCTTCGTTCGCAACACATAAACGCTTACTCCATTCACTCGGCTTCCCTGCTCAAAAGCCCTACTAAGATTTTGCGTTTTGGTTCGTTGTAAATGCACCATATATCATAGTGTTGTGAATAATCGAATGAAATGATTATAAGCGCCGAACGGTACAACGGATGACAAATAGAGTGTCCATATAGCAAGGTTTAGATCTTGCTTTTATATTCAAGTGGATAGAAATAGAATAGACAAGCAATAGATATCACTAATAATAAATGAATGAATAAATGACATGTGAAAGTCACAATTCGATTTAATAAATCAAATGTTCATTTCTAAAATCAAGTTTACTAAAAGATACAAGTAGCATTTCAATTATAGCTTGGTAGGAAGTCAATGTGGTTTGCCAATTATATCAAAAGAACGCTAAAATTTTAATTATCAACTTGGTTTAAAAATAAATTTTGTGTTTTACATTTACAACGTTACTACGAAATGCAAGGGAAAGAAGAGAAATATGGAAAAAGGAGAATCTTTGAAAAAAGTTTTAACATTTAGAATTGAAAAGAACTTTTCCCTTTTCCACATTTTAAGAATGTCAAAAATATTTTATTAGTCTCATTCTCTCATTTGTCGTCATGAGAAGTTTCCACCCTTTGGTCTTTTTTTCCTTCGCCATTTGAAGATACAAAACTCATTTTTGTTGCAAACACATCAAATACATTCTATTGATTTAAGTTATGATTTACATAATTTGTTTGTTGAATTTTTCATCAAACTATAGAAAAACAAATATATGATGTGAGAAGTAAACAAGCAAAAAGCTAGACCTAAACACAAGTATATGATGCAAGAAGTAAATAAACAAAAAGTTTGACCTCTTTGAATCGATCGATCAACCAGCTTGTCAAAAAGATGTTTTATTTATTTAATAAATGCTGGGAGGAATATTATAACAAAATTTCATAAGAAGACATCCCCATAAATCTTTGAAGATAATTTTTTCCAATAGGATTTGGTGTTTTACTACTAATCACAATTAACCTGTATTGTTGACGTTCAATAACTTAAATAATATATGTATATTGTATGAAGACGATTTAAGATATATTTCCTTTTTCAAGGTATATATGACAAAGTTTAAATCAAAACATTTTCAAATAATATATACACCTAAGTTATAATGCTAATCAAACTACCAAAATTATGTAATAAATTGTTTATTTCATTAACTTAACTTCATTATTTGTCATTGTCGATAAATTATTAAATTTAAAACTAGTCGATCTAAAGGTTGTTTAGCAATGAAGTTGAAAAGCTTGTTAATATTTTTTGTTGTTTGTAGCATAGCCATCATGGATCGAGCTCTCAACCTAGCCGGTAGAATCGAACTTCTTCAACCAATTACACTGCCCGCAAATGTTCAAATAAACAAACTATCAGAACCATAGTTTTGTTATTCTTATTTTAACAAATATAAGGACCCATATTTTATGTATCAGAAGGTCGTAAAATATTATTTCTAAATTCATATTGGGTAATATGACACTATAACTTTGAAGAATGCTAAATAGTGACATTATTGAACCTTAGAAATTTTATCGGATGATTTTACCCCTGAAAGTTTATAACGGCTATAACATTTGGTAGGAACCGAATTAGATCCTCAAACCATTTTCAATGAAAAGATACAATGGTTTTTCTTTTTGTAGAATGGTCATATAACTATTTGGACTTATCCTTTGGAAAAGATATGCCTGTTGGTGCTAGATTTTGGAACAGCTTAGGGGGTAATTAGTGAAGATTGGGCTAGGTCCAATGGCCATTTTGGGTTTAGGCATTATAGTGGCTGAGAAAAACATTCCTACTTCATTTTCGTTCATCCCAAAATACATCTAAACCTCCATTAACCACCTCTTAGCCAATTTTTTTTCTTTCTCTTTCAAATCAGGTCTGAATCATAGATCTAGGGTAGACTAGCAAGCGGATTAGTAAGAGAGTTCTAAAATTACATTTTTGAAGAAGAAATTTTGAGGTTTTACCGTCTATTTTCAGATTTATCTTGTTTTATGTGCAAATCGCTACTATTTGGGTGTTTAATTGGTGATTTATCATCTCAAATCATATTATGTATGTATTTATAAGTTCTGACGTATTTCGAACCCATGTTTAAAGTCAAACTTATGTTTTGAAACTATTTTGAAACCCTACTTGAAGTAAAAACAAGATTTAAATGATTTAAGGTATTTTGATCATGTTATTTGGATGTGTAATTTGCTTCCATAGGTGATAAGATATGTTGTAGATACATTATATGATGAATTTTTATGATTTGTTGGATGTTTTGCATGTTTGGATGATGTCTGAATATTGTTGATACATGTATGATTCTTGTTTGTATGTTAAATGGTTGAAAACGGCTCATTGGAGCGAAATAAAGATGGTGGGAGATCCATTTGCATAGAATTAGACCTCGATGGATAGGCTTTAGGATGTTTGGAGTCATATTGACGACGGGAATGGGCGTAAGTTAGAGTATTGTGTGTAGTGATGGAATCGGTGTAAAATTGAAGTTTTTAGCTACTACAACAATTTTTTTCCATTGGCCTTTGTCCGGTGGTATTTGCTTTGGTGTTGGCTTAGGGTATGCTTTGGTTCGACAGTGAGAAGACCCGGATAATAAACGATGTTTGGTGGTGCTATGGAAGACCGGACAACAAATGTTGTACGATAGTGTCGTTGTTCAAAGGATAGACTAAGAATCCGGTCTAGGGGTGCTTTGTGGATGACCTTGAGGGTCTTGCCTTCTGTTTGGTGGTCGACCTAGATAGGGATGCTTTTAGACTGACTTAGGGTTACCTCAAAGGGGACTTTCAGATTTGTTAAGGGATGTCTTCGGGTCTCCCGTAGGGTCACCTCAGGGATTTGAGAAATGGCTTAGAGCGAAGGTGTACGACTCAAGTTGACTTTGGGGATTGTGTAGTGCCTAATGAGTGAGGATGCGACACCTCGATATGATGAATTTGGAAATTTAGTAACATCACTACAAAAATACCTAATTTCAGTAGCACCTATTGCCAACGTTTCATGCAAAAATGCCACCAATAAAAGCTTAAGTCAGTACTAAAATGTTTGTCGCCCAGCCCGCCTATGTTTGGCAAAAGAAATGTGTTACAAAATTCCGTTACCATTTCCCTTCTTTTGCTTTTCGTGCAAGTCTATGGAAAAAAACCTAGGTTTACAAATTTCCTCTCCACCATTCACGAATTCATCGTCTCATCGGTGATCTTACTATGGCGGTGACTACACTCATGACCAACTCACATCAATCCGCTCTCATCCCTTCTTTTGCTGTTAGGCATCTTTCGATTTCAATTTTTTGATTCCTAAAAATTACTTTTACCGTTGCCTCTTTTATCGATGTTAATTTAATTTAATTTTACTAAACAGTATGAGGTCAGTCACAAACATCAAGCTTTTGCTACTTTAATTTATGCTTAATCTTCAGTTATTTTTTCAGTTGTTGATAATAAGACGTTATGATCCGATTCAGTTAGATGTCACTGCCACTTTGGAGCTAATTTACACTTCCACTATGAAAACTGAAACATCAACGTTATACCTCTCCTTGTTGCAATACTTAAATTAAGGCGATATCCAAATTAACTTCTACATATTGCGGCAACTAGGTTCCGTGTCATGTGGAGCAGCAATATTGTGGTTGAGTTTTATTCAGGAGGCCGAATCAAGTGAAGGGTTTAGGACCAATATGGTATATGAAGTCGGACAGCTCTTTGAACGGGGAATTTAGCTCTCTTATGTGCTTGTATTACCATTGTTACTTGGTATATGATTCTTTTTTGTTATTCACCAAGTTCTTTTTCGGCCTGTGCATGACCTTTCTGCTAATGAATTACAGTTATATAACTGTACCATCTACTTTACCACTATATTGTATAATTATTATGCAAGGACACAAAGATATGATAATGATTTGAAACATATGTCTTCCAAGTATAAGCCTAGAGATTTTCATAAATGAAAATTTACGACATCTAAAATTCAAAATTGCATTTGCTTCTCCTGCTAGATTAATGCTTACTTAAGCTATATAACATAAGGTGTAACGAGGCATGTCAACAACAAGAATATAACAATTCATGTAGCAATATCCGATACAAGGCCAATAACTTATCAAGAGTGCATCAAAGGTATAAGTAGTTGTGCCTTGACAGGGTATTTCAATAGAACATGTGAGATGACTTAATTGGCGTATATTAGTACTACAGTCTGTCAACAAGGAATTGGTTAGCTACATAGATGATTCTAAGCCATGGTATATATAAGTTGCCTGTGTCACTTCAATGATAATATTTATTTTCTTTATAATATTGGATATGAAATGTTCTCTTTCGTGTCCCAATAGCTAATACCTATTTACATCCAGTTTCTTGCAATCCTGGCATCATTGGCTATTTTCATGAATAAATCTTGCGGTGTTATACTGTTGCAATGCCGAGAAACCATTGATTATTGTACAATTCTGCAATAATTAGAGAAGTGGTCTAGTTCTAGATATAATGAAACTTGTTACACTCGTATATTAAACTACAAAGGTTAAGATGACTAGTTTGGATTCTATGTCCTTCTAGAAGAAAATGTGCAGGAGACACATATCCAAGCTTATCGCTTTCTTGTCTAAGTTTCGTGTATGAATAAAAATTGACATATTTTTTTATTGAAGAAACGATTGCTTACTAGTGCAATGCTATATTTCTTTAGTATGCATGTATGCTTTTTCATTACAATATTCATTATACAAATTTTATAATTTAGTTGTCCATGCATGATACAGGATTATGGTGAGCTACATAGCCCACATTTACTAAATACTAGAGTTATCAATTAGGTGCTCATTTTTGTTATATTTTAATGTGGCTGTATCAGGAACAAGTTTGTAGTGGCGAGAACATTGTGACAGAGTTATTTGAACTTGGTGCTGTCATGTTACGAAGAAAATTTTACCCTGCGGCTATAAAATACTTAAAACAAGCAATAGAAAAATAGGACAGGGATGATCAAGATTCAGCGTAGGTTAATGCGCTTTTCTTTATGAAATTTCCTTGATTTTCTATCCCATTTTTACCCATTAGAAATTGTATTTGTTGTAGTACCTAATTGGATAACAATATTTCTATTAGCTTAGAACTAACATCTTTATTGAACCGATACTTTTGTACTAATTTTTGGCATTTTTTATTTGCTCTATTCATGAAAGGTTTACTAAACCTATGCTTTTGAGTCCTCGACGTTCCTTAAAAAAAAGCAAAACTGGTATTTAGTATGAATTTAGAGAAAACTATAATTGTACTATTTTAAAAAGTACTCCCAAAATCATTGCACATTATATTTCTAAGTAGGGATCAAAAGGTTTCAAAATAATTTTCTACTAATATTTCAAAACCTAATTTCTCACTAACAACCAAAATCACTGTTCTAAGGAAAAGGCTCGTGGATCTTACTGTAAAATATGAAAATTAGCCCTGAGAATGTTGCTTTCATAATGAAAAAATTGTAGGTATGATTTAACCTTCGCAAATGGACATGAATATTGTGGCAACTTGTTCATCCTAAACCTGCTAATAGCTAAAAGATAAACCAAATTAACATGTGCATCCAGTTACATGATTATCATTGTATGGAAACAGGTTTCTTTATTTGGCATTTCGTGGCATAGTAGTATTGGATTAGGAAATAGGTTGTCACTTTGCGCTTAGTACTTAGTGGTGGATTAATGCTTACCGTGGTGTAGTAGTATTATATTAAGAAATAGGTTGTCACATGTGCATGCAATATTGCTAGAGTAAGATATTTGTATTCGCCTGTAGCATTATTGTGGTTTATAAGATAATGCTTTGCATTTTCTGGCCATTCACCATACATCTTCTTAATTTTCTTTAATTACCATATTCCTTATTCATCATATAGTATGAATGTATTTAACTATATACTTGTATTTAGTTGAAGGCTCCATTTATGTCATGTGATCGATTAAAACATGCAGCAATGCTGCTATCAACATACTTTTCTAGCATAATCATTAGCAAAATTGCTAATGTATAAAAGGTAATAACGTGGTAGCAAGTTACAGGTAAGTATTAATCATTAACAAAATTTTAATGTATTAACCCAAATTTAGTAGGATCGGGGGAACCAAATTTGGGATAGATGCATCCAACTTCTCACATATGGCATTTCAAATAGGACATATTTTATAAATAAGCTTGTGAAAAAAACTTATTGCAACTTTAGGCTAAGGTGAAAACTTATTGTTGAGATACATCTAGTTTTAACAAGGCTACAATTTGTGCTTGTGCTCAATAATTTCTTATTTGTGCTTGCATGCTTTAAAAGTATGCAAATTTTTTTTTAAGCTTGCGCACTTTGAAAGCAAGTGCGCAAATGCAAATTAAACCCGGTGAAAACATACCTAATTCTACAATAAGTTTTTATCCAAGTCTATAGGTGCAATAAGTTGTTTTCATGAACTTAGTAATATTTATAAATTTGTCCTTTAAAATATGTTCGTGTATGTAAAAACAATGACTAGCAAGTTCTCAATACAATCATATGTTTACATGACTATAACTATTTTGTATGCTTAATTCTTACATAATAATTATTTATTTATATTAATAAACAGCCACATTTAGGGATGCAACTGATTGCAAGATGGTATTTTCCACCTGAAGTTAATTAAAGGCTCGCCTTGCTGCCTCCAGATTCAAAAGGCCTCATTGTCTGGATAATTGAAGCCAAGGTAATTCAAGAAACTCCTGCACATAATGAACCGGTATTATGACATGAATTTACTGAATTGATCTTAACATCTCAAAAATTCAGGTATTGTCAAAAGCAGAGCTACATTTTCTTGCATTGCTTCTGACACTTTGCCCTAAGGTGAAGGTCAATGCAGAATGCGGACTGGTATTTATTTCCTGGTCAAACAAATATACTTACTTCTATTTTAGCAAGTTAGGCAATACTTCCATTTTCTTCATGTGAAATGTTGATGATCGGAGTTTCATTTCTTTTTTGGTCATATCCAGTTGGTTGTACAACAATCCTTGCGTAGAATTAAAGTAATTTTTGGTTGAACAGGAGAAAGTTTGTGTGGAAGCCATTTATAGAAATAGCAGGTCTCCCAGCTGTTATTATTGGTTGATTTCACATTCAGCTTTTTTCTCCTTGTAATCTACCAACTTTTACTTATTTTTGCACATATGGATACATACATCTAAATTGAACAACTATTATCTTGCCTTATCTTTATCAACACAAAACATGGATCCATCAACCATGCCTACATTTGTATCTTCATTACTAGTACCCCTATAGTTGTCTATATATTTCTACCTTTGACGCCTTTGGTGGTTATTTCTCTATCTTGAGCTTCTTGAATATACCATGCATATGACCCAATTTTTAACAATAGTAACATGTTAAATCTCCATTTTCACTTATTTTCTTGTTTGATGACTATCTTATTCCTTTAGCATGTTAAGTTGTCATAGTTTCTTCTCTTGAATCTTGGTTTTTCTTGGGCAAAGGAAAGATTTTCTAAATAGTTGTGATTTTCATCTTCATTGTTGAGATTCATCTTTTTTTTATCTCTCATCTTTTTCCTTCAAGATTAAGCCCTTCTAGGTAAATGTGGGTTTACTCTTCACTGTTGAGATTTCATCTCTTCATTGAATATGCTGCTAACCAACTGAATTCATTGAAACAACTCCATCCAAGTTTGAGTTGTTCAATGATACCACGAGCATCTTCCAACATTTTGCCAGTTAACTCATCAGTATGAAGCTCGCCATCCATATTGTACTTGAAAACAAAAAATTAATCCACAATCGCTTGAAATTCGTTTGTGTTCACCACTTGATTTGCTTTCCTTCAGCTTTAATTGTATCAATTCTGACACTCATAATGCCTCGTTGTCGAAATTTTTGCATTGGCTTCATCCAATTTCTTCTATAGTGTGGATGATTCGATCTCTTGATTGCGAAATGATTAGCGAAACCGAGCTATTCAAAATTGTCATCACCACTTTGTCATCCACCATCACTGGCTTCTGATCATCTATCATACTAAGGTTTTTTTCCTTTTTCTTAATTTGCTAATGGATAATAAAGATCCATTAGAACCAAGCATCTTTCATCAGAAACTTTCGAATTTCATTGTTCCTTTTATTTATTTTTCCATGCCTATGGGCACCATACCCACCATTGATTCCATAATATTTTATCCAAAAAGTCTGTATGAGGATCTAATGGAAGATACTAGACCCATATGCTATTATAGTATCATAGGATATATAGATACTGAAGTGATAATAATTCGGTTGACCTGCATCCTAAATTCACAAAATTGACCTAGTCCAGTCCGTGCCTACTGAACACTCACAAATCATAGTATATATGACCAAAATTCCTCGTCATACTTTACATTTTAATGAGTACCTGCATATGATAAATCTGTAAAACATGAATATAAAATATGTTCTCGTGCTTAACATTCAGGTAGGATCAAATACAAAGAAAATGTTCAGCCAGGATCAAATACAAAGAAAATGTTCAACGAAGAGGCAATTCAGATCTTACTGGAAACAGTTGCATCTGAAATGAACCCCAATGCACAATCACTCTCTGCAACCATTCTTTCAAATATAGGTGGAACATATTCTTGGGAAGGTGAATTGAATACTGTTGTTTGGCTAGCCAAAAAGACTGGGTTGACATCCGTGTATCACAAGAATATGTTCAAAAATATTGATTGGTTGGACCTCTGCCTGCAGATAAGATAACAAAAATAAATATCACATAAAGTTCAAATTAAATACATATACAAAATTAAAATTAAATAAAAATGATGCAGGATTCAGGTATTTATGCATTGACTACAAAAGTAGCAAGACGGATAATCAAATTTGGAGTACATGTTTTCAATTCTTTAGGCCAAGAAACTAAAAGCAAGATAAAAAATGTTCGATAGGAATGTCTCATAACCATTGCATGGCAAGGAAGTGAAATGCCGATTATAAATAGAAGCGACCTTAGATTTACTGCTTGTGAAATTTTACTAAATGATTCTACGGCTTTTCTACACCTTGGTTCAGATCTTGAGGAGAGAGTTTTAGCATATATGAGTGTTTGCAATTATACTTTGGGGAAAGGTAAATAATTACATACAGCTCATAAACACCATAAATTCTGTTTATTTTACACTTCAACAAACAATATGAGCATATTAATTCATTACAATACAATAGTTTAATTATTCATCTTCTTATAAATTTCAAGCAAGCAGAAGTTGCTCAACTTTTCTGAAGGTTCACGTGATTCACTTAGGCGACTTTCTGGTGTTACATGGATGGTTGAAGCGTTACTTAAAGTAACAGAGTATTTTCTAACTACACAACAGGTTAGTTCAAGTAAATCACCTAAGCGATGCATTGTATTTAAAAACATGATCAAGGTTGGTGTATAAACTATAAAGTATACATTTTGTTAAATTACAACATAGCTGTTAATGTAACAAGCAGCGCGTGTCATGTGTACATACACAAATTTTAGAAATAGGTCAAATTGGTGATGGGGCATAACTGCCCCCATTTTTTACAAGGGCCGACTTAGTGCTGGATACTCAGATGGTTTGATTAAGGTAATAATATTAGGTCAAATTTGTCATAACAGACACAGTAAAAAGTTTTTATAGAATAAAAGTTCAAATGTATCGTAATAGGTATGGGACATAAAGGGGAAAAGACCAGTTCCCGTACTAGAAGACAAGGAGCACAAGAAGCCAATTACTTGCTTTGCACTTTCTGAGCAAGAAGATAACCTTTTAAGCGGACCTATTGATAAAACTGTCAGGGTCACTAACTACTTCAGTAAATCAACATGGTTCAAATTTTGCAGGGAAAAACATAGTGACTGTTCATTATTAATATTCTTTTTAGATTTGGAAAATGATAAATAAGAAATTAGAACGTGTTGACGTGATACAAATGAAGGAACCATTACAGAAAGTAGACTCATATGTGGACAAAATATCTGTAGCTACACAAAGTAAAGGTCTTAAGGTTTATAATAATAGTAATAATAATAACAATAATAATAATAATAAACAATAGTTTGAAAAAATTAACTAAGTTTATAAAATTAAATACATTTGAAAAAATTAACTAAGTATTGTAAAAATTAACAAGTTTATAACAATAATAAGAATAAAATAAGTCTGTTAAAAAATTAACTAAGTTTATAACAATAGAGAACTGTAGTTTGATAAAAATTAACTAAGTTTATAATAATAAATTAATAAGTCAACTAAGTTTTATAATTAATAATAACAACAATAACTAAATTAAGTTTATAAAAATTAATTAAGTTAACTAAGTTTTATAAAAAAATAAGTAAGTTTATAAAAATTAATTAAGCTTATAACAACCACCACCACAACAACAACAATATATTAACCAAGTTTACACTAATAATAATAAATTAACTAAGTTTATGAAAAATTTACAAGTTTGAGATAATTTATAGAAATTAACCATGTTAATAAAGTTTAAGTTTGGGATAATTTATAAGCTTAAGTTAATTAAATATAAGTCACAACATTTAAGTTTTAGCAATAGAGATAATTTATAAGTTTGAGTTAATATAAATAAAGTTATAAATAAGTAACCGAGCTTTATAAAAATTTAACTAACTTTTATAGAAATTAACCAAAATTTTAAAATTAACTAAGTGTTATATAATGTAACTATGTTTTATAAATAAATTTATACAAATTAACTAAGTTTTATTAGAATTTATCTAAGTTAATAAGTTTTTAAAAATTAAATAAGTTTATTGTAAAAATTAACTAAGTTTTATTAAAATTTAACTAAATTAACTTAGTTTTATAAAAATTATTTAATTTTGATAAAAGTTTAACTAAGGATGTTTGATATACTTTAAATATGCAAAATAGCTTCATAATCATTTGTTGATCGTTAAACTTGTCTAAAGATGATTAACTTTTTAGGAGTAAAGACCAGCTACAGCGAAGAATTGTGGGTAATCAAGTAATGAACATGGCTTTAATCGTTATATATACTATAACATTTTGTTAGTACTTGTGTAAACTAGTATGAATGGTTATGGATTTTAGGCGAATTCGCTCAGTTTTCTGAAAAACCATTATCGAAATGATTTTGGATATTGTATTTGATTATGTGATTAATGTTGTTTTTTTATTTGTTTGAATGTGATGATTATGTGATTGATTGATTACTGATTTGAATACGACGATTATGTGATTGATTACTATTTGCAATAAGACTATTATATGAGCGATGGTGGGAAATGGTACAAGCCATTAACAAGAAATGGTAGCGCGTACAGTGTGACAAAACAGTTAATAACCTTTAGTAGCGTTTTAAAAACGCAACGGAGATAAATGTAAACAGCTACAATATGACTTTTGTAGTGTTGAAAAAACACTGCCAAAATTTTTAGCAGCGTTTCAGTAAACACTACAATAGGACATGCTACTAAAAGTCTGCAACCTTTTGTAGGGTTGGTAAAATCCTACAATATGTCAAGTTTTGGTAGCATTTTCTAAAACGCTACAGAAGATTTCAGACTTATAGGTGCACGTCGTATTGTAGTGTTTACGAAAACGCTACTGAAAGTCTTGGCAGTGTTTATTCTACACTACTAAAAACCTATTCTGGTGTAGTGCATGGCTCTACGACTTACGATGGATGTCTAAAGTTATTCCGACGATGACTCAACTATAAGATTTATAATGGTGCAAGTTCAACAATGGGGAATTGTGAGTAAAATTTGCGACCGCATTCTACCATGGAGATAACTGGAACAGAATAATGATTGAGTTTCATTATGGAGACATGTGCAAAGAGATCTTTGATAATTCGACGGTTTCCATTGTGCTTGTATAGAAGGCATATGTGAGGACACTCAACCGAATTTGTGACCGTATCTAGATCTTATAATTGTGGATTACCCTGGACTTTTAGGATTTTGATTCTAGTTCCTAGCCTTATGAAGTGGCACGGATTCAAGGATAAAAAAAGAGATTTGATTTGGTCTTTGGCCTGCTATCATGCTATATGAGTTACCAATTATCTAATGCACATGAGTAATTATAAGGATTGTTTGATGGATGCTATGTCTATCATGGTTTTTATCACTCAAGAGTGTCGCACAACTTAGGTATTTTCAATCATATACTTTAACACCAAATATTGTACTTTGATTGTAGTACACTCGTATGGTGATGATAGTAGATTAGCAAATATCAATTGTTATGTGTTAGATCTTTGGATGCAGGAATAGGTCGCATATGATTCTTTATACCCTCTGTTCTTGTTACTATATACGATTTTTCTATAGTATTTTGAGATGATGTATCACTCACACCAAACTGCTGTCTGACCCAAGATTTTATGCTTTGCTTCTTATTATCTCGAGTACTCTTAAATGAGTAGATTATGGATAACAGGTTTGGATAACGGATGGAGTTATACGAAGTATAAGCAGGAGTATACACTTTCATATACCTATACTTTGGGCCTTTCTATAACTTGCATTCTATTATACAGTACCGTAGAGCATTATCAGTATTTGCATTTTCAAGAGACAATTATAGAGTTATTTTGGAGAAATGAGATGTATAAACTCTATTAATTTAGTTTTGTATAATCTGTGAACATGTTCCAGTCTGGTGTTCTCATTATGATTCATTTGATTATATTATCGTCTCGTCTATTTTGCATCTATTTGATTATTGTATTTTATAAATGCACTTTGAGATGTTCTACACGTACTCTATTAGGATTTTTTTACTTTACACCCTTAACAATCGTCCTGCATCGACCGGATACCTCCACAGCACCCTCTATAGTCATGTTGAGTATGAGTGGTATTGGTGGTTATCTAATTTTGTATTAGATCTTAGCTTAAGAGATTTCAACTTAGGCCAACTCGTTAAATCCTAAATTGATACTTAAGTCCATTAGAGATAAGTTAGGGTTGCTGCCTTAGAATAGATCAAGCTGTATATGAGAGAGCGTGCATGTTATATTTTTGTTGTCAAAACTATATAGTATTATATAAGTCAGATTGTATTCATGAACATCACTTATTCCATCTCAATAGACTGATCATTCTTTTTATAATCTATAAGAATAAGCCGAAAAACGAGGAATGTTGCCAGGACTTCTACTTTTGGCATAGAGCATGGGCGGGAGACCGGGTGGTTTTGAATCTTGATATGCAAGCTATGTTCAACAACATGATGAGGAACATGTTGTAGAATGCCCAAGGAGTTTCTCCTATAGTGGCTATTGGTGGCAGTGCTCCGGTGCAAGCACCGAGGGCCAATTTTGCCATACCGAGGGCTAATTCTGCCAAACGAACAAGGATTATTCTACTTTGGTTGGCAAATCATTTTTTGGAACGGAATTAGAGGTTGAAGTGCGGGATTGGTTGGACACTTGTGAATGCATATTTAAGAATATAAAGTTCGAGGATGCGATGAAGAGGAAGTTGGAACCTAGATAGCTTAAGGAGAAAGTGATGGGATTACGGAGTGCCATCAAGATTTCCACTCTCGAGAATCAGATTAACTGGATGTAGTTTAAGATGAGGTTCATGAAGAAGTATAATACTCAATAGTCAATGCTATTTCGAAAGTTTGCTGATTTCAGATAGAGGGATATGTCTGTGTCGGAGTGCATAGCCATGTATGATTTGTTATCGAAGTATGGACTATCTTTTATCTATACTCTTCTCAAGAGGAATGAAAAGTTTATTATTGGCTTAGACACCTACTTAGGAGAAAAGTTTGTGGGATTGTAATGACCCAGAATTTTTATTAATTAAAATTCGTATATTTAATTAATTTTAAATATTAATAAGTGAAATTTATAAGTCGAATAAATTTTATTTCGAATAATTGGATTTAATTGAATAATTAAATCGATAATTTAATATGTGAAAATACAGAAATAATTGAAAATAGGGTTAAATATGATTGAAAATGATTTGTAAAATTTTATTATATCATATTGAAGTTATAACGATATTTTAGAACTTTTAAAATCGAATTAAGAATTAATCTGTGAAAATTGAATATTTTAATATTTAATTATCGACTGAAAAATAGCCAATTTTCGAACAGTGTCATAATTGGACGAGACCAGTTCCATTGGATCCGTAATAGTATGTTATTATCAGATTTCAATTTTCTTAGCAATCGGAGTTATCGTTTGATCATAGCAGCTCGAAACGCATTGAAATTGTTTTAATATTAATTTGGCGAGTTAAAATAGCCATTTTTCAAAAAGTCTCTGATTTCGATGAAACCAGTTTCATCGGATCCGTAATGTGATATTATTGTATGATTTCAAATTTTTTGTCAATTGGATTTACCGTTTGTCCGGTGCAAGCTAAAACGCCTAGAAAATCGTTTGATCGGTTTAATTTTAAATTGAACGTTTATTGCCATAACTCGCACAGATGACCGAATTAGCTCCCGAAACCTATTCCATTGTGTCCGGAACATGGAGTAAACCCTAGAAACGCCGGTCACCGTGCGAGATTTGGAGTTCGGAAATTTGGTGATGAATAGTAATTCGTCGTTTTTTTCTATAAAAGGAGTTGCTATCCTCACATTTGCCAAAAACTTAAAACCCTAACCCTAAACTGAAGCGCCGCCACCTTCAAAATGGAAGGCTAGAAATCACCAATTTTCTTCCCTCAACCTCTCTTAATCTATCAACAATCCTCGAATACTATCAACTACAAAGTTGAAGATCTAAACAAGAGCTTCAATTCTATACGGCTATGATCGTGTTTGGAGCGTCGGAGGGGAAGTTAGGGGGGCCGATAGCCGCGTGTTGTGCACGCACATCGAGGTGCTACAGGTGGCCGAGCTTCACTATGCTGGGGGTGGTGGTGCTCTTCGAGGCGAGCTTCAAGGTGACGCTATCTGATCGTGTTCAGGATGGTTGTGGGTGGAGTATAATTGAACCCTAGTGAATAGCTAATGGGTTTCTTGCATGCAAAACTACTGGAGAAGGAAACGTGAGTTTGGGGGAGAAGCAAAAGGACGGTCATGATGCAAGGAGATGGGATCTTGCGGCTGTGATTTGGCTTGGGTATTAAAAACAAAATTTAAGTTGTAAATTATTAAGTTAAAAATCGTGTAACTTCTAAAAATCATAACTTTTTCATACGAGGTCGAAAACGCGCGAAACTAGTTATGTTGGAATCGTATGGACGAGCACCACGCTATGGAATTGGATTGGAGTCGTTTGGAGTTAGTGAGAATTTCGGATAAAATTAAACGCACGTTTAGTTTTATTCGAAATAAATCGCTAAAACGAAATTGAAATCAAGGTGAGAACTTCTCACTCAATCGAATCGGTTTCGATTTTAATTTTAAATAGTTATATTTAAAATACTTGAATGCATGTTTGAATGATGATTGTTATCTATTGATTGTTAAAATAGACATTATGCGTCGTTAGTAAGCGGATGTTATTTATTAAAAACATATACCGCGAATATTTCATAAACAGTGAAATTGATATTATTTATGTACTTGGAATTGATTTCCCGCAGTATATAGCGGATGAGACCCTATTGCGCCGTCTATTAAGCGGATAATATTTTAAATCCCATATACCGCGATAATTTCGTACCGGAACGAAATTGGTATTGTGCTAACATCTTTAGATGCAGGAAAACAGGTTGGAGGGATCCAACTGGATTCCTCAACAGTATTTATTTGATTTTGGATATTTTGATATTCGTTGATTATCATATCGATATATGATGTCGTTGTTGTCGTGATCGACTATTTGGTGTGTAGCATCATTGGACCAATTTTTTTAAAAGGATTTTTAAGGTGATTTTTGAAAGTATACGTTTTATAAAATAATTTTGGAATTGATTCGTTTTAAATAAATAAACGTTATAATGTTAATGTTATAGAAATTATAATTTTTGAGAAAAATAGTTAAAAGTTGATTTTTTAAAATAAGAAGTAAATGATTTTATAAAATAGTTTAAATTGGGATTTTTGAATTTATTGTAAAAAGTTTAAACATAGGATTTATGAAATTTGATTATTTTATAAATCAAAAATGGTGAAATTATAAAGGAGATTAAAGATGTTTTAAAAGAATAGTATAAATTGATTTATATAAAAGATTTATAGATGGATATTTATAAATTAAAATATTTGAATTATAAAACGAGTTTTTATAAGTGTTGGAATGAATTGTGAATGAATTTCATAAATGAATGAAATTTATAGGATTTTAAATGGTGAAGTTATAAATGGAATTTTATAAGCAGTAGGTTTATAAAATTTGTAAAGTTATTTGAAGAATAGATATGGGTAAATAAATGAATCTTGTAGTTATAAGATTTATAATTTGGGAAGTTAAAGGAACGATTTTGCAAACAAATAAATTATAAGTGTTTAACTTATAATATGAACTTTTGTTATATATTTGAGTTATAAATTGAAATAGCTTAATAAAGGAGATTTATTAAAAGGAAGTTGTTATAAGATAAATAGAAATGGAATTTATAAACGTTGTTTTATAAATTCGCAAACGACTTATTTTGATAAGTAAATTATTATAACTTATTTATGGAGTTATATTCACATTTTAGATAGTGAATAATCCTTTAAAATGAACGTTTAGAAATGATGAAATTGGTTACCGAAGTATATTCACGTTTTTGAATAGTGAATAATATGTTAAAGAAAATGTTTTGGATATGATGTTTTTAAGTAGAATTAAAACGATCTAACGATGTTTTAAATGGGTTAAGATTCGAAACCATAGATTTCAATATTTATTGTGGAAATAGCCGTTTTCGAGAAATAAAAGGAAATGGTGGACTATAATACTGTTGTTATAGTAAATGATTTCCGAAAGGAAATGTTTTGTATGGTATTGGGATTTATATATCTATTTTAATTTCGAATCCCTATACTAGTGATTTTGGGTTGTCGTAACGATGTTTTACGCAACATTCGTTTTGGCCCAAATAAATATGTTTAAGAGAATGATTTCCTTAAAGAATGAAATATGTACTTAATCTCGATTTAAGTATATTGAATATTTTCCAAGTGTTGAAAATAAATGGATTTGAGAATTACTTAATAAGTAAGTATGGAAATGTTTTTCAATATAAAGTGAATATTTTGAGAATTTATCTTTTTGAAGATAAATTGAAAATGAATAATTGAAATCGTATATTCATAAATATTGTGAAATATAAATTCACTATGGAATTTATAAATGGAAAGGGGAATTTGATTAAAAATAAACGTTGATTTATTTTTGAAGTATGGAAAGATATATCCAGTAAAGATATTTTGGAAAGTAAATAATTTGGGAAATTATTTGGAATCTGGTGATGTTGTGCATATCCATTGATAGTTCAATAACCGACTATCAATATTTACCTTTGAAAGGTATTTGTTGTGATTTATTTGAATTTGAATGCCACATTTATTTTTGAATAAGCGCTCACTATTCGGGTTAGCCGGGAAAGGACCTTGGGGTCGTATAACCCATTTTGAATATGTGATTCGACGTTATGGATAGCATTTGAAGACCGGTGTTGAAGACGGGATATTTGCGAGAGCGATAGGATGACCTGTCGATTGACTCTGCACCGAGTTGCTCCGGTATAGAGTTCTCCATATGTGATGGGGAATCCGATCAGGATTGTGAATATCCGGATTGCAAGGACTTCTTTGTAAGTGCCTTCGAATCTGTTCGAGCTCGGAACAGACTTGTATGGATAGTATGTCTGACATTACAAATTGAGATATAAAGCTGATTTCTTTCAAATATATTTCTGTTGGTGGCGGAGAATTTATTCTCTTAGCTTAACACCCTTCTCTGAGACGTACGAGCTCAGAGGTTATGTAGTTGATGGTTATCAGTGATATATTCCCAATTTGGTAATGTGACATGCTGAGTGTTGCTGTGAAATGATCATTGTTTGATCATTTGTTTGATCATTTATCTTTGTGATCATTTCTATGATCATTTGTTGACCCAAAGCACAGCTTTTGTATAAACCGTGGCTTTGTGGACGAGACTTTGTCGGACCTCACACCCCGAGAATGGTCAAAACAGGAAAGATGCGGCAAGGTTATGAGGGGTAGCTCCCTTTAGTGTATGTCATTCCTTCTGGATAGAGGTGGTATCATGGTATGGAGCCCGAATATTTAACCTATGTTGTTGCTGCATATTTTGTGGTTGTTGGAAATCGAGGATCCTCGGATAGATCGGTTACGATCGGGGGATGACATGTTCGTGTCAGTAGTTACCCAGTTAGGGGTAACCCGGCCTTGTGTTGGCAGAGATCCAGTTTGGTTCTCGGGACGTCATTCCAGAGGCGTTTCCATGTGGCAATGGGAAGTTCCTTGGCCTGACCATTTGTTGGAAATCCAATGAAACAATACGAGACTTGTACGGTTTTAGTTGTAGAACCTGCCATGGAATGTGGCGGTAACCTGCTATTGAACATGGTAGCTATAGTAGGCATACGATAATGGTCGTATGTTAGCTAAGATTTATATCTTTACTTTCGAAATGAATTTTTCCTACACTATGCACTAGTAGTAATATCAAATGTTTCTTTTTAATGCGTATCAAGCATCTTTGACTATCATAAGGAGAAATCTCCTCCGATTCTGCGTTTGCATTGTGTGTGTGCGCGGGAGGCCTTATGGTAGTCTCATTTTTAAAAGCATTGCGAATTGACTTTAAAAATATTCCTCTATTTTGATTTTAAAGATAAATAAACCGTTTTGAGTTCTCACACCAGTCACATGACTGACTCGGAGTTTATTGTTTTCCTTCATAAACTCTGAGTGCCCACCAATTTCCACACGGGCAGTCAAGAGTTAAGGTTTATCAGGATATTCTGGAATTCAGGAGTTGCTGGAGGCAAGATGGATGGCATGGCATATTACTTGTATATAGTATTTTCTTTTTCCGCTGTTTGTTGTTGTTTGTTGTTGTACACTCTGATGTAATGTAATGTAATGTAATGTAATAACTGATATAGTTCTTTGTTTAAAGATTATTCATTTATTTATTATATGTTGTTCCGCTGCGATTGTGAGATTCTGATGTTGCTATGCTGTTTTCTTTCCGTTCTATTTTCTTTTCACTCTATTTTCTATCTTTTTCTCTCTTCTTCTACTTTTTTTCTTTTTCTTAAACAATGAGAATTCGTATTTCTGTTCATCTTGAGTTAATCTATGGAGATTAGTGTATATTCAAGGAGTACAGATTTGCGGGTCTTCACAGGGATATATTGATGAGTCCTTTGAGAAGCTACCGGAGAAGGCTCTTCAGTAGCAAGAGTCTGTATCCAAATTCTACGCCGGTTCTTATTTCCAAGAATGAGTCAAAGTGCAAGCGGGCATGGAAGACAAGAAGTGGAAGAACAATAATAAGGGAAAGCATCTTTAGAATAAGGGTAGCCAAAAGAAGGGGCAAGTGGAATCCTGTTTGTTATAACTGAGGGAGAGGGACCATCTTACCAAATACTGTAAGGTAGAAAGCAAAAATCGCTACAATTGCAACAAGGCCAGGCATATCAAGAAGAATTGTCCAGAACTACCTAAGAGCAAGTAGGTTATGTCTGTTTAGCTTTGAACGTTGTTCTAACTTTGTCCAGTGCTCCATCGGCGAAGGGGAAAAGGAGGAGCATCATTATATATGGTATGCTTTCTATTTCTAATATACCAGTATATATTTTATTCAATACCCGAACTTTATATTCTTTCGTATCTAGTGATTTGGTGGACAGATTGGGATTGAAACCCAAAAAAGTTGACATGCCTTTGATTGTTACAAACTCTGTTTGATGATCGAAAAGCCTTTGCATGGTTTTTTTAGACTAGGTTCATTATTTCATGGATGTTTGTTTGCTTATGGTTGCTTGTATTAGGTTTTGTAGGGTTCAATATTGTTTTGGTGATGAACTAGCTATAGAGATACGGAGTAGTGGTGGATCGAGAGTTTGTTAGTGACCATAGGGATAGACGATGGGCATAAGCTAGAGATAGAATGCCTTCCCGACCACGAGGTGGAAGTTAGCCTTTTGTATTTGGTTGAGATCCCACATAGCGAATCGTCATCTGTGCCTATAGTGAGGGAGTATCCAAGCATACTTGAGGTAGTGACCAGATTATCACCATATAGGAAGTTTGAATTTCGTATAGATTTGGTAAAGGAGGTCAAGCCTATTGTTATTCCATTGCGTTATATGGCATCCAAAGAGCAGAAGGAACCAAAGATGCAAGTGAATGACCTATTATGATGAGGATTCATTTGACGGAGTATATCTTGTGGGAAGCATTTGTAGTATTCACCACAAAGACGGACGACTCTTTGAGATCATGTGTTGATTACCATAAGCTAAGCAAGGTAACCAAAAAGAACAAGTATCCACTTCCACATATTGATCAATTGTTCGATTATCTCTATAGTGGTAGGGTGTTCTCTCAGTTGGACCATATGATGGGGTTTCATTAACTAAAGGTGGTGAAGGAGAGTGTACTAATTACAACATTTTGTATGCCATCGGTATTCTATGAGTGCTTGGTCATGTTGCTTGGACTAACCGATGCATTGACATACTTTGTTAATCTTATGAACAATGTCATTAGAGATCAACTAAATAAATTTATTCTTAATGTTCATAGATGATATCCTTGTTTATTTGAGGATGGAAGAAGAACACAAGGAGCACCTAAGGATTGTGATGGAGGTGTTGAGGAGGCACCAATTAGAGGCAATGTTCTCTAAGTGTCATTTCTAGAGGAAGGAACTGAGATTCTTAGGTCGAGTTATTTTTGAGCATGACATTGTTGTAGATCCTGCGAAGGTGGAAGCCATACAGGAATGCGATTGACCAAAGACCACACTAACATGAGAAGTATCCTTGGATTAGAAGGATACTATAGACATTTTGTCAAAGACTTCCCTAAAGTTGTAGTGCCCATTAACTAATTTAGCATAGAAGAATCAGACTTTCCTTCGGATGCAAGGTGCAAGCACGCATTTGTGAGTCTAAAGGAGGGGTTGTACAGTGCACCGATGTTGGTTATTCTGGCTGAAATGATGAGTTGACAGTATACAAAAACTGTAACAACCCTGTATTTTGTCATTATTTTTAATTGTATATTTTTAGTTATTTTAAATTGAATTTCCTGATTTAAAAACATTATTTTATTTACTAAAATGAATAAATTTTGTTATTTTAAATATAAATTTTGATTTGTATGTGAATTATAATTTCAAACATGAATAAATTGAATATTTCAAGAAAATGTGAATTTTGGTCAATATAGTCAAATTTTGACTTTTAAATTTAAAATTTAAATATTTGAATTTTTTAATTTTACTTTTATTACGAAAATAAATTAAATTTCAAGAATACTGCTTTTCGTTTCGTTGAAATCCGATTTATATTGTGAAAGTTATGCTTTTTACAATATTGTGTGTAAATTGTTTTATTTAATAAAATTGTTTATTTTAATTTTTATAAATAATATTTTTGTTTATCATATCTTGTGTATATATGTGTTAAATGACATGTTATGCATATATTTTATTTTTAAAACATTTTTAAGGTGTCGTTATAATTTTTCAAATGTTTATTGTACATTATTTATATTTCGAATTCTAGTTTCAAATATTAAGCTATTTTCTTATTTATTTTCTATTTTTCCTTAAAATAATTATTTATTTTATTTTCTACTTTATTTTTTTCAGTTTTATTTTTATTTTTACTTACTTTTTATTTATTTATTTTGATTTAAAAGAAAAAGAAAATCCAAGCGTCAAAGTCCTTTCATTTCCTAGTGACTTTTCATTACTTGTCTCTTCATTTGCTTTTGCCCTTTGACTCTTCATTGCATGGCCGTACATGTTTCCTGTAGTCGTGACTTTCTCTTTTCTTTTCACGTGAAATTTTTTTCTTCTCATCACACAACTCACGGCTAAGAGGAGAAAACAAAGAAAAAAATGTTCATGGCTTCTTTTATCTCATTTTCAATTCTTTTTCTACGATTTTTCTTCCTCCTTTGCAAAGCTTTGCTCGACCCCACTCTCCACCATCACCTCCTCCATCTACAGCTGCAACCTCCCCTCCTCCTCTAATCATAATCAGGCGGTGACCATTTGTTGAAGCTAGCGCCACCAATTTTGCACAAAACCCGTCCAGACATGCCTCGAAATCACCATACCCTTCATCAATCACTTTGGCCACCCCCTTAGCCACTACCACCACCAGTTCCACCCCCTCGAGCCACAGCTCCAATCATCATCTGACATGTCCAGACCTGACCTAAGTAGGCCGAGCCCTATGATGAGCAGGCCGAGCCAAAAATGCATCCAAACATCAACTTTTTGCCTTGTCCTTTGCAACTCTTCTATATCTTCATATCCTTGCTATCCATGCATTTGTAATGTCATACCTGAGCTATATCACCATCATAGCCGAGCTTAAGTGTCCCCTAGGCCATCTATTTGAATGGCTGGAGCAAGGTCAAGTTGTCTTGTTCTTATGCTTTTTATTTCCAGTTGCTTCAATATTGATTTTGTGTTGAATATATATATATATATATATATATTGTCTTGTCTTGTTTTGGTTGTTTATAAGACCACTACCTTGGCTCTCTCCCTCTTCTCTTGAATCATAGTCGTGCTGTGTCATGCCGTTTCGTGCTTTTTGGAATTCATTTATGTATGTTTGAATTGCTATCTCCAACTTAAAGGTGAGTCTTTCTCACTCCGACATTTTTACTTATGAAATGGTGAATTGATGACAAGTGTTTAGTAATTAAAAATGTTTATGCAAGTTAATGATGATTATATGATATGTTGTGCCATGTTATTACCATGTTTACTGTGTTAATTATCACCTGACATATGATATATGATAATATATTGTGACATTGACATGTTAATATAATTGTTTATATTGTTTATGCATATATTCACACTTACAAGTTCCCTATTAGAATAGAATTACTATGGGTTGAAATGATACATACCCGAACAGACTTTAAAATAAGGAAAAATCGTTATGTGCTGAAATGATAGCCTGAGCGATTTTATAGTATTTTATTGGACTTGGGATTGCGGGTTTGAAATGATAGAATCCAGGTTTTCTTTTTAAACTGCGGATTGAAATGATATATATCTGTATCACTTGACCGAGGTTAGAAAATTATATACAGACCCGTGGTATATGTTTAAATAATTTTTCTTAAGATATATATTTTAAAGTATGAAATTTTGATTTAAAAATATATATTTTATGGTTTTGAGAAGGCTAAATATTAATTTTTGAATTTGTGAATTTAAGTATGTAAATTTGAAGTAAATGCGATTTTTGACTTTAAATTATATTTTTAAAATGTAAATAAATAATGGAAATCTTATTTAAAGTTTTGAATGATATTTAAAGTAAAATGTTAAGTTTTATTTAATTTATAAGTTAATAAACAGTGAATTTTGACTTAACAAATGAACTGAGTTTTAAATTTTGATATTCCATTGTAAAAATTTATTGTGATAAATCATATGTTAAATTGATTTAAATGTGAAAGAAGCCTAAAAATATTATTTATAATTTTAAATTTTTCTAAAATTGAAGTTTTATTGTTTTTGAAAAGTTAGAATAGAACTTGGAATTTATTTAATAGCATTTCCAAAATGCTATAGTCTTATGACAGCATTTTTAAATGCCGCTATTTTTAAATGTAACTATGTTGAAATAACTAAATATCTGTTACGAAATTTTATAAATGCTGTTTTTTCTATACTAAACTATTTTGGAAACTATAAGCTACAATAGCACTTTATAAATGTTGTCGTTGCTATAATTTGACAATGTTTTGAAATGTTATAGATTTTAACACTGTTTGAGTTATATTTTAAAGTGTTAAACGATTTAAATTTTGGAATTGATTATTTGTGAAATTTAAGGAGTTTTAAATATAATTTAATATTTAAATTTGAAATTTTAAAGGAATTTAAATAAGGTTTACTTGGTTATATGTTAAATGGAATGAAATGTAATGAGATAAATGAATTTTTGAATGAAATTTTGAAATGTGTTTTGTAATGATATTTGAAATAATAAATGAATGGCTTATTTGATTTAAAAATTATATTTAAATTTGAATATCTAAATTTGAATTCAAATAATGATTTGATAACGAGGTTTTGAAAGGACATGATATTTTGATGATTGAAATGGTTTGGAAATGATTTGATCTTTATTTTGATAAAGAATATGAATTTAGAATGTTATTTGATTTTGTTAAATGAATATTTGAAGTTTACATTAGTATGACATGATATTTAGTTTACTTGTAATTTGAGTTCATTTAAATAATATTGGATTTATGGGATGAATATTTCAAAACTAAGACATAATGAAGTTAAATTTGAGATATAAGAAATTAAAAAAATCTAGTTTTGAAATGAGGTATATTAAAGCTTTAAAATATATTGAAAGTTGAATAGTTTATTTTGTGGATCAAATCTATATTTGAAATTGATAAGATTTGAAATGGTTTGTTAGAAACTAAATTAAATTGAAACTGATGGTTTGAATTGAATTTAAATTGGAAATTTAAAATTTGGATTAAAGGAATGTACCATGATTTCAAATGTATGATTTCATGTTATTATTTTTAAAGTGTAATGATTTCAAGTATTTTGGTTTCGAAAGAGTTATAATTTTGGAAGCATTATGATTTTTGAAAGTGACTATATGTTTGAAATGGTTTTGATTTCGAAGTATAAATTAATTTGAAAGTGGTATAGTTTTGAAATGAAATGATTTGATTTTTGAAGTATAAACTATTTTGAAATGACCATGGCGTTATAATAATGTTTGGTTGGTGAAGAGACCGGGATCGGAAGTCGTCGTACTCTCTGTCAACTCCGAAAACCACTTTAACAACCGTGTACGCGGTGGAGATTCCAGAATGAAGTAGGATGGTGGCGACGTCCTTGAGGTATATTACGTGGACCAACTCCCGTGAGTTGGCATAAAGTGGCTAAAACTGGAGCGATCTCGGGCCAAAAGGGTTAGCTCCTCTGGTCGGACGCACTTCTTCAATACTATACTCTTACTTATGGTTGAGTTGATGGCCATCCCCCGATTTTGATATGGGAGTGTGTTCCGAGGTGGGCGTATGTGGCTGCTACGTTACCTCCAGCCCGTTTGCGTAATTGGTATATCTACCTTGGCATTGCCTCGTGTGCTGTATCACCTATCATAGCGAGCCTTACTACGGGTTTCTATTTGTGTCGTACCTATGGGGTATCTTCTCATAGTCTTCCGATCAGGAGATATGCAGGTACTGTATAGACTATTAGCACCATTATGTGTTAAGGGGAATATGGGGTCACTCCTTAACGCTATTTTAAAGTAAGTTTATTTTACTATAGACATTATTATAATAGCGCAATATTACTACATAGTAAATAGTTTAACGAATCCTTAAAGGATGGGCAGTCCCAAGCATCCTTTAAGTTACCGATGCATTTTTGTTACTATTCACTTGAGTTGATTTACAGTTCATAAGTATTTATGTCCTGACTCGAGTGTTTTGTGTTTTGCTTTACGCTCGAGTCAGACTGAGTGATTCAGCATTCAAGACTCACCTTCGGAGTTGGAGCTTTGCTTGATGTATTATACCTGATGTATCTTATTACTCTTCCGTTGTATCTTGTTTAACTCTGATGTATCTTATATATACATAGTAGCTTCATGAACTACTATCACTTTTACTTCCGCTGCATTATTATTTACTCTGTGTCTATGATCAGTGACTATTTATTTACTGTATATTCTGAGATTTTGCTAAATTTTATTTACAACGCAGTATTTTAAGCAAATTCAAGTCCGACATGTACGGAAGCGAATGGTTGAAAATATCGGTTCGTTACATTTGGTAGGCATATGCGGCTGCTACGTTACCACCAGCCTGTGTGCGTAATTGACATATCTACCCTGGCATTGCCTCGTGTGCCGTTTAACCTACCATAGCGAGCCTTACTACGAGTTTCTATTTGTGTCGTACCTATGGACTATCTTCTCATAGTCTTCCGATCAGAAGATATGCAGGTACTCTATAGGCTATTGGCACTATTATGTGTTAAGGGGAATATTGGATCACTCCTTAACGCTATTTTAAAGTAAGTTTATTTTACTGTAGACATTATTATAATAGCGTAATATTACTACATAGTAAATAGTTTAACGGATCCTTAAAGGATGGGCGGTCCCTAGCATCCTTTAAGTTACTGATGCATTTTTGTTACTATTCACTTGAGTTGATTTACAGTTCATAAGTATTTATGTGCTGACTCGAGCGTTTTGTGTTTTGCTTTACGCTCGAGTCAGACTGAGTGATTCAGCATTCAAGACCCACCTTCGGAGTTGGAGCTTTGCTTTCAGTATCCAGTGATTTCAGTGATGTATTATGATTTATACTTGATGTATCTTGTTACTCTTCCATTGTATCTCGTTTAACTCTGATGTATCTTATATATACATAGTAGCTTCATGAACTACTATCTCTTTTACTTCCGCTACATTATTATTTACTTTGTGTCTGTGATCAGTGACTATTTATTTACTGTATATTTTGAAATTTTGCCAAATTTTATTTACAACGCGGTATTTTGAGCAAATTCAAGTCCG
This sequence comes from Allium cepa, assembly GCA_030765085.1. Classification (NCBI taxonomy): domain Eukaryota; kingdom Viridiplantae; phylum Streptophyta; class Magnoliopsida; order Asparagales; family Amaryllidaceae; genus Allium; species Allium cepa. The sequence continues at coordinate 573,197,365 of CM060935.1, forward strand.
ACATCTACGGATGCGAATGGTTGAAAATATCGGGTCGTTACATTTGGTATCAGAGCTTTGGTAGCTTTAGGAAAAACTCAGCATGTATGGTAAATGTATTTATAGAACCACTTTCATTCGAGTTTGAATCTCTTCCTTTTTGACTCGATTCCTTTGAATTTTGGAACATTCCATGCGGTCCCAAAATCCATTCGTGTCCCTCACTATTCGACTTCTTTTGATTCTGGAGTATCCCATAACTCCACTTCGAATGATCTTTTTAATGAGTCGGCGGTCCCGCCAATCTCAAATTGATTTGTAAAGGGGTGAAAATCCTTTACAACAGCATCGATTCACCAAAGATTTTATATCCTCGGTTTAGATGCTAGTATCTCTTATAATTCCAAATTCTATCTCTTGAGATCAAATGTTGATTTACCCCAGAAAATCTACATCGATCTTATTCTATAAATCACGGTTGACCCGGTTAAGGTTGCTCGCGATTTATATAAGCTTATCCATCTTCCTATTCTGTTATTTAATCATCTCATCTTTGTTTTCAACTTATCTTCAAATCATTCTTGAAGTGTATTTGTAAACTAATATTTAAAATGTTTTATATATTGTGTTGTTTGAGTTGTTGATGTTGATTTGGGTTTCTGATCGATTCATCTGATCAACGCTATGATAAGATTTTCAAAACACTTGAACAGAGCAAAATGACACAATATGTTTTTTTTTTCAAATTTAGTAATGAAATAAATTTTGTAACTATACTATAATCTTTTTCTGGATTTTATTGAATTGGTTATTAAGAAATAATAATTGATTTTATAAATCATTATCTCTTGTTTCATATAAATAATTGAACTATAAAACATGGTTATAAATTTGTCTGGAAATTTAAAATGAATTTAAAACAAGAATTTGAGAATTTAATTTCCGATGGATTTCAAACCTTGCATTTAATTTTTTAAAAAATATACTATTTAAAGTATTTTCAAATAGAAATTTGTTTCCAAAGAATTTTAAAGTTTAAAATTAGCGCTCTTCTCTTTGTCGTTGGAAAATAACTTCGGTGATGATTGTAGCTTCATTTTTGAGTTTTGAAGTGAAGAGATCGTTCTGTAGACTTGTTACAGTTTTGTTTTGGGAATTTAATTGACTTGAATTTCTAAAGTAAGACTGGATTTATAACATATGCTGATATATGATTTCAAATTTGAATGAATATATATATATATATATATATATATATATATATATAGTATATGTACATTTATTTATCTCTAAATAGTTTGGAATTTATCGAAAATTTAATTCCTAAATTTTATCTTGAAGGATAATTTCAAGTATAATTTCAAGATTTGGATAAATATTCAAGCTTGAAATGATTAAATTTGAAAGTTTTATTATATAATACACAATTTCATTCTAATATAACTTACCTTACTTTTCTGAAGTTGAATATGTAATTGGATAATATACAATATAAAAAGGATTTTATAAATAAAATTTGAGTGGTTATAATAAATGTTATACACTTAAATTTTTGTTATAAAAATATTAATAGTGGTAAAAAAAGAAAAAAGCTAATGGTATAATTTATAATAAAAAATGATGTTAAAGGAACTTAGAATAAATTGAAGCAGTTATAATAAGTATAAATATATTTAACATAGGTGAGAAAATATATAGAGAGGAATAAATTTAATTTTAATTAGGAATAAATAAGAATTAAATTTATTGAGTGATTTTGTGTTTAATAAATGTTTTTTTTCAAATCCTTGATTTTAGAGATTGTTTATTTAAGATAATTCGATGATAAGATAATGAAATTAGAGATGATTAAGATCTATTTAACTTATGTAAAATTAATTTTCAATTGAAACATTCATGGTTTCGAATTTATTATCTTATTTTATTTTTCAAACTATCTTTTGGTTGTCCTTATTTCCCTTATCTTGCTACAGAATGGGGAGGCTATTGCTTATACTAGTCTGTTTAGAAATCTTTCTATAATCTTTAATAACCCTTGGTACTCATTTTTGAATCTGAGCACTGCATACCATCCATAGACCGTCAGTCAAACGGAAAGAGTGAATCAGATTCTCAAAGATCTTTTTCGTGCTTGTGTTCTTGATTCTGGAGGACCTTGGGAAGATCATCTCCATCCTGTTAAACTTACCTATAACAACAGTTATTAGGTATAATTTCAATCTTCTTGTCATCTTGTCTTAATCCAATTTCATTCTATCTTTTTCTGTGCTTTCCCGCACCTCATTCCTTTTCAGGGACGAAAAGTTTAGAGTGGGGAAGAGTGTAACAAACCTGTATTTTGTGATTATTTTTAATTGTATATTTTAATTATTTTAAATTGAATTTACCGATTTAAAAAATTTATTTTATTTATTAAAATGAATAAATTTTGTTATTTTAAACATAAATTTTGATTCGTATGTGAATTCTAATTTCAAACATGAATAAATTGAATATTTCTAGAAAATGTGAATTTTGGTTAATATAGTCAAACTTTGACATTTAAATTTAAAATTTAAAATTTAAATTTTTTTAATTTTATCTTTTAATATGAAAATAAATTAAATTTCAAGAATACTGCTTTTCGTTTCGTTGAAATTCGATTTATATTGTGAAAGTTATGCTTTTTACAATATTGTGTGTAAATTGTTTTATTTAATAAAACTGTTTATTTTAATTTTTATAAATAATATTTTTTTATCATATCTTGTGTATATATGTGTTATATGACATGTTATGCATATATTTTATTTTTAAAACATTTATAAGTGTTTTTATAATTTTTCAAATGTTTGTTGTACATTGTTTATATTTTAAATTCTAGTTTCAAATATTAGGCTATTTTCTTATTTATTTTCTATTTTTCCTTAAAATAATTATTTATTTTCTTTTCTATTTTATTTTTTTCAGTTTTATTTTTGTTTTTACTTGCTTCTTATTTGTTTATTTTGATTTAAAATAAAAAGAAAGTCCAAGAGTCAAAGTCCTTTCATTTCCTAGTGACTTTTCATTACTTGTCTCTTCATTTGATTTTTCCCTTTGACTCTTCATTGCTTGGCCGTACATTTTTGCTATAGCCGTGACTTTCTCTTTTCTTTTCACGTGAATTTTTTTTCTTCCCATCACAGAACTCACGGCTAAGAGGAGAAACAAAGAAAAAAAAATGTTCATGGCTTCCTTTATCTCATTTTCTATTCTTTTTCTATGATTTTGCTTCCTCCTTTTCAAAACTTTGCTTGGCCCCACTCTCCACCATCACCACCGACCATCACCTCCTCCATCTACAGCTGCAACCTCCCCTCCTCCTCTGATCATAATCAGGCCATGACCATTTGTTGAAGCTAGCACCACCAATTTTGCACAAAACCCTTCCAAATATGCCTAGAAATCACCATACCCTTCATCAATCACTTTGGCCACCCCCTTATCCACCACCACCAGCAGCTCCACCGCCTCTAGCCGCAGCTCCAGTCATCAACTGACATGTCTAGACCTGAATTAAGTATGGTCGAGCCCTATGATGAGCAAGCCGAGCCAAAAATGCATCCAAACATCACCTTTTTGCCTTGTCCTTTGCATACTTCACTTTGCAACACTTCTACATCTTTATCTCCTTGCTAGCCATGCATTTGTGACGTCATATATGAGCTATATCATCATCATAGCCGAGCTTAAGTGTTCCCTAGGCCATGTATTTGAATGGCTGAAGCAAGGTCAAGTTGTCTTGTTCTTATTGCTTTTTATTTCCATTTGCTTTAATATTGATTTTGTGTTGAATATATATATATATATATGTATGTATGTATGTATGTATATATGTATGTATGTATGTATGTATGTATATATATGTATGTATATATACACACACACACATACACAAAGTGTCTTGTCTTGTTTTGGTTGTTTATAAGATCATTATCTTGGCTCCTACTCTCCGCTTGAATCATAGTCATGCTGTTGTCATGCCGTATCATGCTTTTTGGAATTCATTTCTGTATGTTTGAATTGCTATCTCCAGCTTAAAGGTGAGTCTTTCTCACTCCGACTTTTTACTTATGAAATGGTGAATTGATGACAAGTATTTAGTAATTAAAAATGTTTATGCAAGTTAATGATGATTATATGATATGCTATGCCATGTTATTATCGTGTTTACTTTGTTAATTATCACCTGACATCTGATATATGATAATATATTGTGACACTGACATGTTAATATAATTGTTTATATTGTTTACGTATATATTCACACTGCAAGTTTCCTGTTAGACTAGGATCACTATGGGTTGAAATGATACATACCCGAACGGACTTTAGAATAAAGAAAAATCATTATGGGCTGAAATGATAGGCCTGAGCGATTTTTATTGCATATTATTTGACTTGGGATTGCGGGTTTGAAATGATAGAACCCGGGTTTTCTTTTTAAACTGTGGATTGAAATGATATATATCCGTATCACTTGACCAAGGTTAGAAAATTATATACAGACCCCGTGGTATATTTTTAAATAATTTTTCTCAAGATATATATTTTAAAGTATGAAATTTTGATCTAAAAATATATATTTTATGGTTTTGAGAAGGCTAAATATTAATTTTTGAATTTGTGAATTTAAGTATGTAAATTTGAAATAAATGTGATTTTTGACTTTAAATTATATTTTTAAAATGTAAATAAATAATGAAAATTTAATTTAAAGTTTTGAAATGATATTTAAAGTAAAATGTTAAGTTTTATTTAATTTATGAGTTAAAAAACAGTGAATTTTGACTTAACAAATCAATTGAGCTTTAAAATTTGATATTCAATTATAAAATTTTATTGTGATAAATCATATGTTAAATTAATTTAAATGTGAAAGTTTAGAAGCCTAAGAATATGATTTATAAGTTTAGAATGTGCTAAATTTGAAGTTTTATTGTTTTTGAAAAGTTAAAATAAAACCTGGAATTTATTTAATAACATTTCCAAAATGCTATAGTCTTATGGCAGCATTTTTAAATGCTATTGTTTTTGAATGTAACTATGTTGAAATAACTAAATATCTATTACGGCATTTTATAAATGCTGTTGTTTCTAAACTAAACTATTTTGGAAACTATAAGCTACGATAGCACTTTATAAATGCTGTCATTGCTATAATTTGACAATATTTTGAAATGTTATAGATTTTAACACTGTTTGAGTTATATTTTAAAGTGTTAAACGATTGAACTTTTGGAATTGATTATTCGTGAAATTTAAAGAGTTTTAAATATAATTTAATATTTAAATTTGAAATTTTAAAGGAATTTAAATTGAATTTGAATTTAAATAAGGTTTACTTGGTTATATGTTAAATGGAATGAAATGTAATGAGATAAATGAATTTTTGACTGAAATTTTGAAATGTGTTTTGTAGTGATATTTGAAATAATAAATGAATGACTTATTTGATTTAAAAATGATATTTAAATTTGAATATTTGAATTTGAATTCAAATAATGATTTGATAATGAGGTTTTGAAAGGACATGATATTTTGATGATTAAAATGGTTTGGAAATGATTTGATCCTTATTTTGATAAAGAATATGAATTTATAATGATATTTGATTTTGATAAATGAAAATTTGAAGTTTATATTAGTATGAAAGGATATTTGATTTACTTGTAATTTGAGTTTATTTAAATAATATTGGATTTACGAAATAAATATTTCAAAACTAAGTAATAATGAAGTTAAATTTGAGATATATGAAATTAAAAAATTTAGTTTTGAAATGAGGTATATTAAAGCTTTAAAATATATTAAAAATTGAATAGTTTATTTTGTGGATCAAATCTGCATTTGAAATTGATAAGATTCCAAATGATTTGTTGGGAAACTGAATTGAATTGAAACTGATGGTTTGAATTGAATTTAAATTGGAAATTTAAAATTTGGATTAAAGGAATGTACCATGGTTTCAAATGTACGATGTCATGTTACGATTTTCAAAGTGTAATGATTTCAAGTATTTTGGTTTCGAAAGAGTTATAACTTTGGAAGCATTATGATTTTTGAAAGTGAACATATGTTTGAAATGGTTTTGATTTCGAAGTATAATTTAATTTGAAAGGGATATAGTTTTGAAATGAAATGATTTTGATTTTTGAAGTATAAACTGTTTTGAAATGACCACGACGTTATAATAACGTTTGGTTGTTAAAGAGACCGGGATCGGAAGTTGTCATACTCTCTGCCAACTCCAAAAACCACTTTAACAACCATGTACGCGGTGGAGATTCCAGAATGAAGTAGGATGGTGGAGACATCCTTGAGGTATATTACATGGACCCAAATCCCATGAGTTGGCATAAGGTGGCTTAAACAGGAGCGATCTCGGGCCAAAAGTGGTAGCTCCTCTGGTCGCACGCACTTTTTCGATACTATACTCTTACTTGTGGTTGACTTGATGTCCATCCTTCGATTTTGATATGGGAGTGTGTTCTGAGGTAGGTGTATATGGTTGCTATGTTACTACCAGCACGGGTGCATAATTGGTATATCTACCTTGCCATTGCCTCGTGTGCCATGTCACCTACCATATAGAGCCTTACTATGAGTTTCTATTTGTGTCGTACCTATGGAGTATCTTCTCATAGTCTCCCGATCAGGATATATGCAGGTACTGTATAGACTATTGGCACTATTATGTGTTAAGAGAAATATTGGGATACTCCTTAACGCTATGTTAAAGTACGTTTATTTTGCTATAGACGTTATTATAATAGTGCAATATTACTACATAGTAAATAGTTTAACGGATCCTTAAAGATGGGCCGTCCCAAGCATCCTTTAAGTTACTGATGCATTTTTGTTACTATTTACTTGAGTTGATTTACAGTTCATAAGTATTTATGTCCTGACTCGAGATTTTTGTGTTTTGCTTTATGCTCGAGTCAGAATGAGTGATTCAGCATTCAAGACTTACCTTCAGAGTTGGAGCTTTTCTTGAAGATCCAGCCATCTGTTTTGCTTTCAGTATCCAGTGATTTCAGTGATCTATTCTGATTTATACCTGATGTATCTTGTTACTCTTCCGTAGTATCTTGTTTAACTCTGGTGTATCTTATATATACATGTAGCTTCATGAACTACCATCTCTTTTACTTCCGCTGCATTATTATTTAATCTGTGTCCGTGATCAGTGACTATTTATTTACTTTATATTCTGAGATTTTGCCAAATTTTATTTACAACGCGGTATTTTGAGAAAATTCAAGCCCACATGTGCGGATGCGAATGGTTGAAAATATCGGGTCATTGCAAAAATGCATGTGGTACTAAACTAAGTGCGATGTTGATGTAGAGGGGAAAGGTTGTCACATATGCTGCTTGACATCAGAAACCGCATGAGAGGAAGTATCCAACTCACAATTTAGGATTGGCGGCAATAACATTTGCTTTAAAGATATGGAGGAACTATTTACCTATAGAGAGGTTTGAGTTATTCACGAACCTTAAATTGTTGAAGTACCTCTTATCCTAAAAAGACCTTAAACTTTACTAATAGTGATGGTTATAGTTCTTGGCCTCTTACAACTTTGACATTTCCTATACATCTGGTAAAGGAAATATAGCCGATGATGTTTTTAGTAGAAGACATGTCAGCTTGGTAGTGAAGTTCCTAGAGTGGACCAGTTGGAGTAGATTGTTGGTTATGAATTCAGACAGCAACGTGATCTAGAGCCAGATGTGTTGGCTAGTTTGACTATCAGACCAACTTTTAATTAAGTGAATCAGCACTAGTCAGACACTAGAGTAGTAGAGGTCATGGTTAAGATAGAAAAGGGAGTAGAGTCTAGGAGATGAAGCGCTATGAGCTCGACCGCGATGATTGGCTATGTAAGGATGTGAGATTTTTTATATCTGATATCAATAGGTTGAGGGATGAGGTACTATGAAAGTGCTATAATTTGAGATTGACTATACATTCTAGAGGCAATATAATGTGTAGAGATATGAAGAAGATATTTTATTGGGAAGGGATGCAGAAGAATGTCGGGGCATTTATCTCGAAGTGTATGAATTGTTGGTTATTAAAGCTAACCAAAAAAAGCCAAGTGGTCTGCTGCAACCACTTGAAATTTCTAAGTGGAAGTGGGAACAGATATCGATGGATTATCGAGAACTAGAGGAGGGTGCGATAACATTTGGGCCATAATCGATAGATTGACGAAGAGTGCTAGATTTATGCCCATAAAGCCTAGTAGAATAACATCCAAATTGGCTGAGTTGTATGATTCTACAGTGTGCAAAAGAGCATTGTGAGTGATCGAGAACCATTTTTTACTAGTTCATTTTGGAATAGCTTGAAAAAGGAATTGGGGATGGAATTGCATCTTGGTACAGCTTATAACCCGTAAACTGATGGGCAGAACAACAGGATGAATCACATCTTGGAGGATCTCTTGCGAGCTTGCATTCCTGACTTTAGAGGCAAGTGGGATGATCATTAGCACTCAGTAGAGTTTGCATACAGTAATAATTATCAGTTACCATCGGTATGGCACCATTTGAGGTGTTGTATGGCTGACCGTGCAACGCTCCATTATATTAGTGGGAAATATGTGAAAAACTGATGCTTGGACCAGGTATGGATAAAGTGACTTCGAAGAAGATCAAGATCATTCGACAGTGAACAAAAGTTGCATAAGATAGACAAAATAACTATGCTGATAGGGGAAGATGAGATAGCAAATTCTCTATCGACGATATAGTGTTGTCGAGATTTCTTTACTAAAGAATGTTGTTCGATTTGATACCAAAGGGAAGTTGGTGCCAAGATTCGTCGATCCTTTTTTAATACTTGAAAGGACTAGGAACCTAGGTTATAATGCACTTTGCAAAAGTTTGTGCATGGCTTATGCGTGATAGTAGAACCAAATCAACTTGATGATATGAAGATCGAACTAGAAGCTTTGAGAGCTCGTAGACCTATTTGAATCATAAGGAGAGATATGAAGCAACATAGGAGGAAGACGGTGGAGTTGGTGAAGGTCCAGTGGAGCGAGAACAAAGACTATTGCACTTAGAAGACCGAGGAGAGCATAAGGTCCGCTTATTCGAAGCTCTTTACTTGGCGAAAATTCTTAGTTTTTGCATTTAATTTTACTTTTGATATCATATAGAGTAGTTTAGCATCTCACATGCTAGGATGAGGGTAGATCACATTTCTTGCTCATGTGTTCATGTTTGATGTTTAATATGATTGCTCATGGTTGTTACGCATGTAGGATAACTATGTTTGACATTGCCTTGTTGTTGTTAGGAATTTTGAGGGAGAAATTTTTAAATGGAAGAGTATAATAACTCGTATTTTTTTCGTATCAAAGGGTCGTAAAATATTATTTTTGACTTCGTATTGGGTTGTAAGATACTATAACTTCGGGGAATGATGAATAACAATAATTTTGACATCAAGAAATTTTATCGGAGGATTTTTATCCTTGCAAACTTGTAAGAACTATAACTTTTGGTAGATTTCGAATTAGATCCTCAAAGTACTCCCTTTGGAAAGATATGATAGTTTCTCTTTCCGTAGCGATTTGGAATTATTCTTTGGGAGATGTGGTTCTTTGAAGTTAGATAAATTTTAGGACAGACCACTTAATGAGTAATCAGTGAAATTTGGAGTAGGCCTAGTAGCCCATTTTCGATTTAGGGGTTCTGGTGGCAAAAATAAACATTCCCTCTTCTGTTTCCTTTATCCCAAAATCTATCTAAACCTCCATTAACCTCCTCTTAGCCACAAGTTCTTCTCTTTCTTCCAAATCAAATCTAAATCATAAATCTAGGGTATATTAGCAAGGAGATTAGTAAGAGACTTCCAAATATACATTTTTGATGAAGAAATTTTGGGTTTTGCCGTCTATTTTTGTATTTGCCTCATTTTGCATGCAAATCACTATTTTCGGGTGTTTGGCGAGTGATTTATCATCTCACATCATGTTATATATATGCACTGATAATTTTTGAATTATTTTAAACCCATTTTTAAAGTTAAATTATGGTTTGAAACTGTTTTTAAACATGAACTGCAGTAAAAAATAAATTTAAATGATTTAAAGCATTTTAATCATGTTATCTGGATGTGTAATTGCCTATATATGATTGGCTATGTTGTAGTTGTAGACACATTAGATGATGAGTTACTATGATTTTTCATATGTTTGCATGTTTGGGTGATGTTTAAATATGATTGATGCATGTATGGTGTTTGTTTGTATGCTTAAATGGTTAAAAATGCTCATCGGAGTGAAATAAAGATGATGCGAGACTCATAAGCATAGAATCAGAATTTGAAAGATAGGTTTGATGTTTTGAGTCATATCAGTGCATAATAAATTCATGTGGGTCGGAGTATGCGACGTAGTGATGGAATCCACATGAATTTGGAGTTTGGAGCAACTAAAGAATTTCTGTTTGGTGGTCTTAGTCCAAGGGTATTTTCTTTGGGTTTGACTTTGGGTAAGATGGAGGTTGACTTAGTGCACTCTTCGGTTTGACAATGAGAATGCTTGGACAACAAACGCTATCTAGTGGTGCTGTGGAAGATTGAACAACAAACGTTGTTTGATGGTGTTGTTGTTCGAGGGTCACAAAAAATATTTGGGTCCGAAGGTGCTTCATGACTGGCTTTGGCGTTTGGAGATCTCAACTCAATCTGGTTGCATGGTTAACCTAGCTAGGAAATGAGCAGTAGTGTTTTTGAAGTGATTTCTAGTTTTCTTAAGAGAGACTTTGGGTTTGTTGATAGGTAGCTTTGGGTCCCTCCTAAACTCACTTTAGGGATTTGAGAAATGGCTTGGTGCGAGGGTGAACGACTCCAGAATAACTCAAGGTGACTTTATGGATTATGTAGTGACGAATGAAGTAATGGAACGACGCTTCAACACCATAATTTTAGAACCTTAGTGCAATGGCTCTACTACTTATAATTACCATTTGTAAGTGTTTTGATGACAACAACTCAACTATGGGAGTTGTGATGGTGATCCATAAGGACAAGTTTAATGATGGGGACTTATGAGTAGAAATTGCAACTGCATTCTACTATGAAGATAAGCTAATCAGAATAACGGTTGAGTTCCATTATGGAGATGTGTGCAAAGGTGTAATTGATTACTTGAAGGTTTCTAGTATGCTCGTAAAGAAGTGGTATGTGGGGACACCCACTGGATTAGCTATCGTATCCAAATCTTACAATTATGGATTACCCTGAACTTTCATCATTATGATTCTAGTTCCTAGCCTTATGAAGTGGCATCGATTCAAGCATTGAGAAACTGAGATTTAATTGGATCTCTAGCCTGTGACGTGCTATATAAGTTATCAATTATATAACACACATGAGTGGTGGTGAGAGTTGTTTGATGAATGCTACGTTTTCCATGGTTGTTTATCGCTCTAATTTGTCGCACGACGTAGGTATATTCGATCGTATACCTAGACATCAGATATTGAACTTTGATTGTAGTGCACTCATATGATGATGATAGTGATTAGCATGTATTGATTGTTATGTGCTAAGTCTTTGGATGTTGTAATAGGTCAGATGTGATTCTATAGACCTTATGTCCTTATTAGTATACATGGTTTTTAGAATATTTTGAGATGATGTATCGCTCACAACAGACTGTTGTCTGATCCGAGTTTTATGCTCTACTTTTTATTGTTTGGGTACTCTTAAATGAGTAGATTAAGGATAAAATGTTTGGATAGCTCATACGGATTACGTGTAGGAAACCATGCTTTTGTATACCCATGCTTGGAGGCTTACCATCGCTTATATTATACTGTCTAGTGGGAGGTTTATTAGAAAAATAAAATTGCAACATTTAACCTATGTATAAATATCTGTTATATAAAGTTAAATAAATCTACATCAATAAATTTGATAAAATATTTATTAATTAAGATATACAATTCAACTAAATTAATGATTGACAAAGAAATATAAATTTTAATTATCTTTAAATTTGATGGCATATTGTCGCTTCAACACCCACGCAAGTGCCAATTCATACAACCACTAAAATATTCTTACCTTTGTCGCTTAGTTTTTTGTGTGTAAAATTATGTATTATCTTCTACGAGTGTCAAACTCTAATTGAAATACAAGAATATGGATATTTGATCCATATTTACTCACATATAAATGTTATATGATGAAAAATTATGGTTCATAATGTATGAAACTTCAATAAAATTAGTTCGTTGGAAATAAGAAAATAAACTATAATGCAAAATTATGTATTCGATAAGATTGGTTAGAATAAGAATCTCTCTTGAATGGTTCGATCATTAGGTAATTTAGAAACTCTATTCCGGCCATTGAGTCTTGCTCTTTGCTAATTTGGATGGTTCAGCTCGGTTCATCATTTCTAAGACGATTATTTTAAGTTTTGTGGTCGGACTGCCATCAAGATTTGTTTCCTTCTTGCGGCGATCTGAGATGTCATCATTGCCACTTCTCATGTTGAGATCTAATTTGCAGTCATTTATGGCATTGACTATATGTTCTATGAAATCCTCGGTTAGGGCAGGCGCCTTTGGACGAGTGTGGGGGTTCTGATCGACCTTAATCCTTATAGGCAAGTCCTATAGAGTTGAATGAGAAAGTGTTGTATTACTTATTCTTTCCAACCAACGAGGTGAGATTTTTCATTTTACGTGATGATGAGCTATTAAGTTCTGGCTTGACTAGCTAGGAAGACTTGATCTCCAGTGCCATCTGCTCCACATGAATAGGAGCACCGAGCGAATCATACATTATCTCATCAGTGGATTTATTACGATTGGTGATATACTTAGTTCAGTTTGGTTTAGGGTTCTAACATGGATGGGAGCTTTGGCCAGCTATCACACCCTCTTATACTTCTTCTTTGATTGGGTTTGGCATGAGTGGGAACTTCAAGTGGTTTGCACACTCTCTTGGATGTTTAGATTTGATTGAAGCTTCCTACGAGAATGGGAGCATGGGTCAGCTCTCGTATCCCCTTGGAACTATTGATATGCTAGGATTCGGCATGAGGTGTACATGGTTCCCTCACTCTTTAGATTGCTTCATTTTAGCTAACATCCTCGAAAACGAGAGGGAGATTATAGGAGTTCTCATCTCTTGAGTGGAGTTGATGTACTAAGATTGTCTCGTAGCCTCTCAAGTTAGCCGTAAAGGAACTATTTCGGTCTACAGTAGGTCAAATAGTTGGATTTCAAAAAATAATTCCCTATTTGGATCTTAATGGCCTATAACGTCTAATGATTTACACTAGATCTAATCTAATAATCAATAAATTCATATTTCATTTAAATTTTATTCAGCTTATCTACTAATCATGTTAATTATGTCAATTAAATGTTTATTTGGATATCATACATGCATTCAATGATACAACAGCGTAGCATAATGAAATACAAACACTTGTATAACTATATACACACACGTATAAATATTAGGATTTACATCTATAATATATGCATATAAATTATACGTATGCATACAAAAATTTCATATGAATATCAAGAATATAAATGCCTAAGTGTGTATATAGATGATTGAACATACTACAATATACATATATTGTTTGTATACAAATATTTATAATACCATATATGTAGTTTAGACATGTATATACATATATGTGATATTTATGTTGCCATTTATGTTATATATATACATAATAGAATTAGATATTTTCATAATAGGAGAATTCCATTCGAAAAAGTAAAGTTGGAAACAAAATTTCTCATAGATCTAATTCTAATCAAATTAGGACTAAAAAGGAAACTGAATTGATGGATTTAGATTTTCTCTTTTACAAACATCAATCAATAATAGGTACAATATCTATATAGAAAGAATTGTATGCTTAATCACATCAAAGTATCTTGGCTTTTAAAAATTGTAGATCTAAAAACATAAATCCAACATGAAAACAAGATTATGATAACGTGATTAACTTTTAATAAATATTAGATACATATATATCACATACATACACATACACATGTGAAAATTGTAATTTATGATTTAAATTTCAAATACGTACAATTGACTAAATAATAAAACATTGAATATTTTAATTGGAAAAACAAAATTATCTTAACTAAAAGATTCAGCTTTAGATCGATTTAAAATTTCGGCCATGAAAGATAAAGCATACGGATATATTCACATATAATTTAATTTAATTAAACATTAAATCAACAATTGTAAGTAAATTGAATTGCGAAAAAATGTAAATTTTATAGCATAAAAAATCTACATTAAGCAATAATTTTAGACCAAACAACCAATATTAATACACAAAATAAATGAAACATAAAATTTATTTTATGATTGAATGACAATACACATGAGACTTCATATTTGATTTAATAAGTGACAATCTATCACAAGTATATGAAACTTTAGTCAAGGTTTAGTATTATAAATAAGTAAAATAAAAATTGACCCTGAAAGTCTTGTCCTTGTAACACCTTGATTTAAGATTTCTCCTTGGATCTCTAAATAAATCTTCAACGAACATTGCAAAGAGAAGGATAAACCACTAAGCATTTAATTTTATTTGATGTTTTGATTTGATTTGGAATTGAAAATTTTCAAAAAATGCTCTTGGAATTTTTAGCCGTGTATAATGAGAAAGAGAGAAAAGAAATTAAATGAAGGAAATGGAGTAACCAAAAATGGATCTCATTTTTAATTAGCGAAAGAAATCCTTTGTCATTCCTCTTATTTAAAAAATTTACCCATTAATTACCAATCAATTAGATCTCATTCATATCTCTTTGTTTCTCTTTAGAATGGCCTAACACATCATAACATCACATGGTATATTTATTTTCCAAAAGTCTATTAAGAAATTATCTTTATTTAAAACCTATTTAAATAGATATCAATATTGTATATCGATATGTGCAAATATAACTTTTATATATACAACCAAATAATTACTAACAACATCCAAATCATCAAACAGTTAAATAATTAATATTTATTAATATTAATCAATTTGATTAGTTTATAATATTTTATAAATTTATCAAATAATGTGGTTTTTTTGGAGAATTCACAAATACAGTTGTTGAGCTCAAAGGTGTGAGTTTAGTCAGTGATTAATACTAAACAATTTAAATATTACCATTATAACTTAGCCAATGGTCTCAATTTGGACAAATTCGTTACTTGTGGACCTTTTTGGTAAAAAAAAAATCATATTTTGATTTATTTTAAGCTACACCGATTAGTAATCATAATTTATTCAGATTTGCTTGCCAATACTACATCAGTTTAGGATTTATGGACTTTGGTTTTGGTCAAAATTCGAATATCATTATTCAGCTCGATTAGTCCATAAAGAAAGGCATTGGTTAAATAATAATATTATTATTAATCATACAATTCTAGTCAAATATTTTGACTTTGAGTTGACTACATTTGATCGTGATACCAACCTCATACAACTAAGAAGATGAATTCGCTATTGAATAATGTTGTGATTTAACTTTAATCAAAGAGGAGTATTCACACTGAAGTTCCATAAGTATTCTCATGGAATTGTGTAATGTTGTCCTCCTAAGATTTCATGCTTGATCTAGTTGGTTTAACCAATAGAAAGCTCTCAGATGAGTCATTCCATGGTTATCCAATAACTGCGAGTACATAATTCCTTTAGTACCCTCAACAGCCATATGTAATACACTACGTAACATTCATAAAGCATTATCCACTCTGGCCTCAATAGATGTATATACATCCTTTCTAAAAACATCTTGACTAATATTTAAAATAGTATGGTATTCTATGTTGTGATAATTTTGTCATAATTACAACAATAACGATTTGTAACTAATACCACTTAACTTATTACTTGAGGTTTTCTATTTATATACTTCAAATTAGAGTAATTACAAACAAGATTAGTTATTGAGTTAGATATATGTAACAATTTACATAATTACCCCTAAGGCACACCTCTAATTTCTCTCAAGTCGTTGAGTTTTTCGCTTTTTATTGGAGCATGAGCATTGCTTTTTGGCTAGTCACAAAAGGTGCTATAGCAATCCCTAGTGACTTTTTGAGTAGTGCAAATGCAGCTAACTTATCCTTTGATGAGGAAATTCATTGTGAGTAGGTGGTATGCAACGACTGCATCTAGATTGGCTAAGGCTAGCCTATCTATAAGAATGTTGAAGCGAACAAGCAGTCTACAAAAAGTTTATCGGAATCTTAGCAGATCGAGCTTCCTCACCAAAGGTGCCCATATGCGAAAAAAACCTAAAGAATCAATCATGACATCAACATTGGTTCGGTTGGATGAAGCTATTTTTGAACATGATGTTCAAAGTGCCATCCCCTATTGATAAAGATCCGATCTACATTGGTGTTGGTGATGTTCATAGACATGACCATGGGGTTATTGTAGAGGTAGTCAATGCCTCTTTTGTCTTCGACTGTGAAGGTGATGTCAGCTTCATCATCCTTAACTCCTAATGCTTTCGTGGCTTTAAACTCCATCGGGTGAACTTTTTAGGTGGGGCGAGCTCCCTCCTATGTTGGGATTTGGCCCCTGCTGCATTCGACCACATGTGAATAGCTGCATTTTGATGGGATTTATGTGTTGATGATAACAATGTGGTTTCCATCTGCCCAATAAAGTTAGGTAGGAAGATTTTTCCACTTGGCTCTTTGGTCCACCCATTGCCTGACATATTGCACAAGTATACCATCATATTGCTCTATCTCGCCTTTTAGGCGACGACACTCATTGTGGCATGACCATTATTTTGGTGTAATTCATAACAATTTCCATTATTGCAGAGTTCCTCCTATTCTCCTAAAATAGGAAAAGGAGGACTGTGTTATTGGATGCAATCCTTGATGGCGAGATAAATGGTTTCTATATTGCAATTTAATGAGGCAAAACTTGAATACCTAGGTTCAGATTGAGCCCCTAGAGCATTTTGTTTATCTCATGATGAACATTTCTCTTATGATTGCCCTCGATGCATAAGCCATATTTGTCTCCTTGGCTTTCCTACTTACTGTTGGACAAGTTTACCTCTTCCACCCATGTAATATCAATGATCCTTCGAAAGAAGTTTGATAGAGATGAGGCATGGTTTTTCAACAACTCCTTCCATAATTTGGAATGGTGCCCCCACCTATAGGAAATAGAGAATACTAGACTGTTCTTGTCCACCCCTAGCTTGAGTTGACTCCTTAATAAAGTAATTGGCATAGTAGTGGAGCGACTCGGTTTTTTACGAAGAAGCTTCCGTGCTAGTTTCTCTTCCTGTAATAACCCGTAATTTTACCATTTTGAAATGGAATATTTAATTTATTTTAGATATTCAAATGTAGAATTTTCGAACTTAAACAATCAAGTTTTATATGATAAATAAGAATGATAAACTTATTTTTGATATTGAATAAAGATTTTGGGTTTCATTATAAAATTGACAAAAGTCGGATTCCGATAAAATAGGATAAATATTCATGAAATTTGTTTAAAGGATTAATAATTCCTTTTAAACATATATATATATATATATTATCGATAACAAAATTATTTGATAATAATAGTAATTTAATTTATAATGGTTCGATAAATATATAAAACTTGTTTTATAAAGTTGACAAATTTCGTCGCATATTAATAAATCGATGTCGTATTTATATAAATAAATTTGGATATTATTTTATATTATTTTATAAACCAAATATACTTGTTTTAAATATTTGAAGATAATAAGAAATTTATTTTGAAGTTTGGTTTACATGAATAAATAGTTTACCAAATATGTCAAAATATGACCGTAAAATATTTTGTCGTAAATCAACGTTTTGTTCAAAATAAGTTACTGCAACGTTATCGCACCTTTGTTAACATGTTTTAACATATAATATATATTTCAATAACTAAATATGTTTTCTTTTAACAAACAGGATTAGAAAAATTTTAGAAGTCATTAGTAAAAGTAAGTAAGAATTAACAAAAGTAAGGAAAAATAAACCACATCAAATCAAAGCCAACATAATTATGATATTTTTTTACTTAATCTTTAAGTGACTAAGACATAAAGTAAGCATGTAAAAGATGATGTTAAATATTGAAAAAGTGGAGTTTGATTTAGGTTGAAGTAAGGTTAGTATGGTGTTTTGGTGAGAGGTTAACTTTGTAAAATTCCATTTCTTTCTTTTTCTTTAAATACCCACCTCCTTCTTCACTTTCATTCACATTTCTTCTTCTTCTTCTTTTATCAAGCTTCTTCATCTTCTTCCTCTTGTCTTTAATGGCTTCTAAGCCATAGAAAAAAATTAGAAAGAGATAATGTCAAAATATTTATAAAATATTTAAAAGAAATCAATGTTCATCCTCTTCAAATCAAACTCCTCTTTTCTCCATATTTTACCTCTTTTTCTCTCGGTCGTAACTTCTTCAAAATCGAATCAAAATACAATTTTTTTAAATCTTGTATTTTTCCAGTGGCTACAACTTTTACGTTGACCACTTTCTCTCATTCTGAAACAAACCAAGTCAAAAATTCACTTCTTTCTGGTGCATTCTCTAGCCCATTATTTAAGCCAGAGAATAGACCATTTTGTTTTGATTGCTGCTTGATCATAACAGATCCATATTAAGAAATTGTTTTTTTAAACCACATAAATTTCTGTGGATACAGCTTTTATGCCAACTACTTTTTTCAATTTTGAGGTTTGCTATACCTGAAACTCAATTCTTTGAAGTGATTTTTCAGGCTTTATTTTTGTCAATCCGACAATACCTCTTCTTCATTCTATCAAATTTTCCTCAAAACTTATCAAAATCAAGTGATTCATTTTTTTGAAATTCAATAGAAAAGAATTTTAAACAACTTTTCAATTAACAAGTTTAAAAAACTTTGAGAGTAAGAGAGTCAAAAACAAGAGAGAAGATGACCTATTTTTCAGGTCTAATTTTGAGAATTCAAGGTCAAAGCTTACCACTTCTTCTCTATACTTTCGACCAACCTCCATCTCAAGCCTCGACCGAGCTATTGGAAGGGAGAGGGTGTTGCTTTATAGTGTTTAAGTGGAATAGGAAGTGGTTAGTGAAGCGTGGATTAGTTTGAATGTTGGTAGGAAGTTAATCGCTTTGTTTATGATGAGAAACTCTATTTAGCATCTTTATTTACAAATATACATGTTTGATGTTGTGTTATGACTGCTATGGATACTTATATATGCTTCGATCATCAAGTATTGATCGTTTGATATGATTGTTAATTTTTTTTACCAATTCACATTAATACATATCGATAAGCACAAAGGAAATCACTTTCCTTTTGAAAATGAAATGTTGTATAAGGAATGCTTAAATCATTTGGAAATTGTTTTAAAATGAGATAGAAATATTTTATAAAGATTTAATCTGTTTAAAGGAATAAAGAAAGAAAATCGAGATTTCATCTTGGATGTTTTAATATATGTCCAAATCAATTTTCTAGAAAAAAATCGCGCTTTTTGTAGTAAATTGATAAAAGTTTAAAATTATTTTAATGTTTTAAAAATTGAAATAAATTCTAAAAATCTTTTAAAATATTTTAAAAGTAATTTAAGTTAAAGATACAGATATCTAAATGATATGAAGAATATAGCTTTTAAAACAATATTTGCAATACTTTTCGCAACGCTTTTCGTGGTAGTTTTTAATAACTTTTGAAATGTAGTTTTAAACTTAACAATTCTTTCCTATATACCTTGTGAATAATTTTAAGAGAATAATTAAGTTATTTAAAGATGATTTGGAAGTTTTAATGGGAGTTGGAATATATGGGTAGGAGGAATTGTTTATACCACTCACACAAAAAGTGAAAAATATTGAATGTAATAATAAGCTGAGTATACAGAAACAAATAGTACATTTGTCCCACTTGTGAGATCTGGGAAGATAAAATAAGGTGTTTAACTAAGGTTAGGGATGGAGAAACCAGTGCCCTGAACTTACCTGACCCATGTTTTCTTTTCTTAGTTGAGGGGTGGAACATATCGAAAGGAAAGCCCAGATGCTCTAAAATAAAAAGATTGTGTTAAGTTTCCGAAATAAAAGAAGATCGGTATTATCCAAAAATTTAAGCAATCTCCAAAATGAATAAATTACGACTTGGATGTAGGGATAATCTTCTTATACTTGGTATTAAAATCCGAAGAGGGAACTCGTTCTATTCGTGAAATTTAAAAGGCGATTACACTATTATTCTGCCCATAACACTTGTTGACTACAAAAATTGATGTTAAGTAAAATTAAAATGATTTCTATGTTCCTATTACTCAAAAATGTTTTGCTAAAATTGATTAAGGGTATATTGTAAACGATGTCTTAAATAACATTGTTTTTAACCCACCTAAAAGTTAAGGAATTTGGATCGAGAGTGAAGTGATGGAAATTGAAATATTATCCAAAGAAAAAAGAACGAATTGCTTAGAATTACTCTAAGACAAAATAAAGAGATTGTGAAATCATCTAAAAACCCTTTCAAACTAATTTTCAAAATAAAACATGTTGAAGAAAAAGATCATCGAAGGCAAAGATCATCATGATGAAGGATTACTTATCATTAGTCCTTGGAGGTGAAATTTATCATATTTTAAGTGGCAGTAGTACTCTATTATGAAAATCTTCGATTTGCAAGAATATGATTGAAGTTAAGAAGGAAATCTTTGATTAAGATTTAATAAATGACTTGGGAAGATTTTCCCTAATTTAAAAGTTATAACTTGAATATAAGAAATCTTTGGTTAAGATTTAATGACTGATTTAGAAAAGTTATCCTAAGTAAAAGAGAAAATGATTTGGAATTATTACGGGATTTAAGAAAGGCTTAAATAAATTAAACGGTTTGATAAATGAGGCTTAATGATTCCGTATACTCTTGAAAAGAATATGGAATAAATGAAAGAATATATCTAAGAAAGATATTTCATAAAAGATTTATTTTTGATTGATGAATGATATCCACATATGAGCTTAACATCTTTTAAATTGATAATTGGATTTCGAAGAAACCAAGGTCGGATTTGGGTGATTCCTATCCAAAAACCACTTCGAATCAATGTATACGTTCGAATGTGAAGACATGTTGAAGATGATGATTATTGAAGACCGTGGATCTTCATAGCGTGAGGACTGCTTTTTGACATGCTCTGGGTAGCTTCCATTATAGAGTTATTTATAGCAGTGGTCTCCTCATTTTGGATATTTTTCAAATTGCAAGGATTACTCGCTACTAGTGGTCGTAGGAGAGTGCCTTCGGTTTGTCCTGTTCTTTGACAACTTGTACGGATGTTTGTCTAACATTGCATTTTTGAATATTATATACATTGGTTTTTACATACATTAATGGTGGTGGAGAAGTCAACTTCTCTTAGCTTAACACTCTCCTTGAAAGTACGAGCTTAAGGGTTGTACTGTTGTGGATGGCAATTTGTAGTCAAACGGAAATGGCCGTGTGATATTCAAAGTGATGTGATACGTGATATGTGAAAAGATAATCGTTGCCTCAAGCCTCACCAACCAAAAATGACCGAAATAGGGTTAGATGCGGCAAGGCTAATTGGGTCATTCCCAATTAAGGTTTGATCATCCCCTTCTAGATATATTTCTTCCCACTATGACGTTCGGATGTAAATTAAATGTGGTTTGTATGCTCAGGCGCCCCGTTTAAAGGTGGGTAACGACCGGGGGATGACATTTCAGTACTATCTAGTTATATAGGTAGGCTGGTCTTGTGTTGGTAGATGACAGATGTTCTGTGTCTTAGGACATCCATCTTGAGGTGTACCCATCATAAGGTAGTCCCTTCACCTGGTCATTTGTATGAAAATCCATTCTCCAATAAGAACCTTTGGTTTTTTTGTATTGGTGTAATGAATAGCCTCGAAATGCTATATGGGTAACCATTTCGGATAAGATTAATAAGTTTATTTGCAATTGTTTTCAGAGAGATGTCACTAAAAATAATACCAAATGTCTTGATATATAAAAGTGTTTTAGTTATCATAAGGTAAAAACCCGCCCGTGTCTATATGTGGGCGTGGTCTTATGAGATACTCTTTCTTTTCAAAGAATTTTATTTAAAGGCTGATATATGACATAGTCATTTATTAGTGAGTTTTTCTCGTGCTGATTTATCCGGTTATTTTCAATACTCGGGTCAGATCCGGGTAGTTTCACATTTAGTTGAAGACGGTAGGAGTTTCCAAAGGAGAGCTGGAGATATTCATCTATGTATGGACATATTCTATTATCCGCTGTGCTTTGGTACTTTCAATTTGATATCTTTAGCAATTGTAAGGATGGATGTTTATAACTGTCCAAGCTGAATTTAGGTTAGACTCCAATATATGTATTTTAAAAGTTTTCCGCTATAAAGATATTTGTTCAATATTATATGTTATTCCGTTCGTATGAGATTTTGTTCTGTCTATTTTCCTATTTTTCACCCTTGATCATCCATACTTCTGTGCAATTTGGATCGGACATGAGTGGTTTATTTTCGGCTCAAAGAGTACAGAATTGTGGATTGTCACATTTGGTATCAAAGCTGATGGTTAAGCGAGAACCTTGGCTTTGTTATGGTAAAGTCTCATCAGAGATAATATTAGTAATATCCTAGGATGAGTAACTCATTATAGATAGGGTTAATAACACCCTAGAATGAGTTGAGAGTATTATCTATATTGAGCGCGTATTTGTTAATGTTATATATAATGGTTTTGTTTTGAAAAATTGGTAAATTAAATAATTTTAGCGAGGACTATATTTGATTGCAAAGTACATATTTTTAAAAGCTATATAGTTAGAAATCAAGATTAGTGAAATTTAAATATAAACATCTTGTGATTAGAATTTCACAATTTGACTAAAAGATGTTTCATAAAGATAATCGATAAGTAAGAAATCTGATAAGGTAATTAAAATCTTTAATACTTATTCCAAAATAATAAATTAATAAATGATAATGTTAAATTACGATCATAAATTGATCAATTGTTTAATTTAAAAGTTAAAGTACAAATATCTTATGAATTAAATTTCACAGTTTGACTATAAAGTGTTTGATAATAAGATTGGTTTAAGGAATGGATATATAAGATAAAAATATAATATACAATGATTATGTAAAAGGAAAATATAAAAGGAATAAAGGTTTAAAATTCAAGTAATTTAAAAGAATTGTGTTATTTAAATGAAGTTAGTTAATATAAGGTAAAAAGAATTTATAAAATAAGTTTTATAAAAAAGTAATCTCTAAAGGATTTTGAAAAGGGTGCTATTTCAAATAAAAAGAGATATTTTATGATAATTAATTCGAATGGATCAAAAATAAACTAAAAATGGGCAGGAAATGTGTTCGGCTGGTGAACACTTCTTTTAAGTATTACTCTTCTTGTTAAGAGGATATATAATATTATTGGTAGTACCTAGTTCCTTGGTATTATTTAGGAGTTACTCGATCTATATAATTTTCTTAAGTTAAAGTGATAATGTGAATCATTAATTGATAAATTGATTATTAATATTCATAAAAGCGTTAAGGCTTTAAAACATTTGTAAGTCTCAGGTTCTAAAGTTTTTTTTTCACCAATGACTTCCGGATCTAGATCTGGAGATTAGGGTTTCTCCCTTTTCTCCTAATTCTTTCTTTTGAATTTTTCCAAGTTTTCTTGTGTTTAAATCTATTTTCTGTCTTCAAGTCTTTCTCCTCACACCTGGAACGTCATATAATCATGGGATCTTTGCGGGATGAAGAAGGCTGGGAGGAGGTGAGAAAGAAAAGGGGTAAGGCTCCAATTTTGGGACCTGAACCTAGGCTCCACCTGGGAGGGAACAGATCGAGCAGAACTGAGGCTATTCCAGATCGGATCATGGGGAGAAGGGTGTAGGAGACTATTGTTGGGAGGACATCGACAAAATCTTTGAAAATGCCAAAGCAGAACGCCTTTCAACCAGGAAAAAACCCAAAAATCAAATTCATTGTCTCAGAAAATGCTAAAAAAATTTCATACGGTGGGACAGTTAAAATAGGAGCAGTTGGAGATTTAGGAAACCTAGATCTTGAATTTATTGAGCCTAAAATAGCTGATGGTAAAAGGATCGGTAACCTATCGTCTGAAGCTATCAAAGAAGCAGAGGGAGGCTGGGATTTATGTATATTACTGTATGTGGTTGGTTATAAACCATGGTTTAAAACTTTTGAAGGATATGCCAACAGGGTATGGTCTGCGCAGAAGCCGTTTTCAGTTCACTCAAGGAATAATGGATTTTTTGTGGTAAGATTTGGTTCTGAGGAGGATTGCAATAAGATTTTGAAATCAGGTCCTTGGTTCATGGACCGGAACCTGATCATTATGAAGCGCCTGTCCCCAGACATGAGAGCAGATAGAGATTTACTCACATCTTTGCCTATGTGGTTCAAACTTCCTGGTTTAAGTTTTAAGTTGTGGGGAAATAAGGCAATTATTGCTTTAACAAGTACCATAGGAGTTCCCATAAAGATGGACAAGACCACGAAAAAAAAATCTAGATTGGCCTACGCCAGAATTTTGATTGAGTTTAACGCTACCCATGTTATGCCTAACACTATCGAAGGTATGGACGACAAAGGGAGGAGTTTCATACAGGAAGTGGAATATGAGAGCCCTCCTCCCATATGTGGAAAGTGTGTGTGTTTTGGTCACGTAACAGACGAATGCCCACTGTCTAAGGCTTGGGTTCCTAAATTGACTCAAGTTGTTGAATCTGATAAGGAAAGCCCTACGGATCCAAGCCTTGTTGGTTGTTCGGAAATAGTAAGGGAAGAAGGTGGAAAAGACAATATAATGATCTGGAAAAACAGTTGAATGATGGCTATTCCATTGACTCCCCTAATACTGAAGTAACGCATGATGATCCTTTATCTAAAGAAGAAATCAGGAATTATGAGGCGGAGGTTTCATGTGGTGATGGTATGACAGAAATTACACAATCACAAGCGCATCAAGATAATAAAAACATAAATGTTAACTGTCCTCCTATGGATGGGTCTCAGGATAGAAATCTGGTAGCTTCTAACACGCTAGAGACAGAAGTCAGACGAAATTTCATGACAGAACAAAATCTTTTGGCCAGGTCGGATATCCCTCCTGATCTAGGAATCAGTGTGCCGCTCACCTCTATGCCTATAACGACTCCGGTAGCTAGAGATCTGAGTTCATTACCTCCGAAGTCACCTACGACCAACATTACTATTCTCAAACGTCCTTCGTCAACACCGGATACTCTTTCATTTCCAAAAAATTTACTTTCTAATGATATCTGTATTGATGTTTGTATAATTAATAATGTTAATTTTAGCAGAGGAACTGAACATTGTTATGATATACAGGTACAAGAAAATCTGGGTCAGGATTCAGGAATGACAGAAGTTATAGAGGAACAGATCACATATGATAATGCAGCTGCAGCTCAGGAGGAACAACTTCTTCCTAAGCCTCAAGATATAGAATTTGAGAACATTCAGAAGGAAAAGCTTGTTCATAAGAATCCCAAGTGGGTTCACAAGCTAGGTATTCCTGCGGAAGGCAAAGCGGAGTCCTGTAGGTTGTTGAGGACTCGTAATAATAAGGTTATTTAATGTCGTTTTCATGTTGGAATGTTAGAGGGTTCCATAACCCCAACAGAATGGGAGAAGTGAGAAAACTTATTGACAAGTATAAAATAAGTTGTTTTGGTGTTTTGGAAAATAAGCTGTTGTTTTCGGATATTCTGAAGCTGGAAAGGGCGCTGGATGACAGATGGAAAATAATAAGCAATGTTTCTTGTTATTTTAAATGCAGAATTCTTGTCCTTATTGACCGAAATTCTTGGGATTTTAACTATATTAACATGAGCGATCAACATATTACCATTGAACTGATCAATACCTTGAAATTCAAATGTAATTTAACCTTTATCTATGCTTAGAACTATGCTACACTCAGGAAAAGATTATGGAAGAATTTACAGGAGGACGCTATCAATATTTACAGACCATGGATGGTTCTTGGGTACTTCAATTGCATTAGTAGTCCCTCAGAAAAAAAGGGAGGCAACCCAGTGTCATTTGGAAATTTGTTTGAATTAGATGATATGTCTAACTACACAGGTCTTAATGAGATAATTATTAAAGGTTATGAATATTCTTGGTGGTCTGGCCCAAGTTGCAACATATTTTCTAAGATTGACAGGGTCTTCACAAACCTGGATTGGATCAACTTATTTACAGATTTATCGGCCGAATACCTGCCACCTTCCATGAGTGATCATAATGCAGTCCTTGTCTCGCTTTTCTCTAAGCCTAGGGACAAGAATAGACCTTTCAGATATATGAACCATTGGCCTTTAAATGATCAATACTTTCCTCTGATCGAAAACCCCTGGATTTCTAATCAAGCAGATCGACCTCTATATCAAATCATTTATATTCTCAAGAATATCAAGAGAGAGCTTAAGATTTGGAGTGCTAAATTACGCAATACCAAACTAGAGGTTAATGTTCAGAGAGAGAATTGCTCTAGACTTCAGAAACTTCTGTAAAAATCAAATGATCACAATTTAGCAATGGAATTTCAAAATGCCAAAATTAATCTGGAAATGGCACTTAAAAAAGAATTTCTAGATACCAAACAAAAGGCTAAATGTGATTGGTTTATGATGGGTGACGAAGCTACCTCTTTTTTCTATGCTAAAATGTCTAGTAGAAGAAGTAAAAAGCGTTTGACTAGCATTGTAGTTGATGGAAAGGTGGTTTTGGAAGATATGTTTGTTGAATCGGCTATTGATTTCTACACACGTGTCTTTAACCTTCCCTTGTGTGACCACTTCCCAGAAGTTATATGTAAATCGATCATCACTGAGTATGGTGCTAATTTTTTGAACGATGGTATATCTCTGGAAGAAATTAAATTTGCACTATGGGATATTAAAGACACTTCTTCTCCCGGCCCTGACGGTTTTAATTCGAAGTTTTTCAAAACTCATTGGAATCTTTCAAAAGACTTAATTTTCAAAGCTTTGAATGATATTTTTCAAAAGGGTTTTATAATCAAAGAGTGGAATCACAACGTTCTTGCACTTGATACCTAAAAAAGATCATTCTACTTGTATTCAGGATTTTAGACCTATTGCCTGTTGTAATACTTTATATAAGGTTTTCACCAAAATACTTTGTAATAGACTGGTTCCTTTTTTGGATAAGTTGGTGTGCCCGAATCAGACGACATTTATCAAAGGCAGATCAATAGGGGATGGAATTTTGTTTGCTCATGAAATTATCAGGGGTCTCGGAAGAAAGGATAATAAATATATGTGTATCAAAGTTGACTTAAAGAAAGCATTTGATTCGACTAATAGGTCTTTTGTTACGCATATGTTAATAAGCTTGGGATTCCCAGACAAATGGGTGAGAATTATTGAAAACATTATAACGACCCCAATTTTTTCTATCATTGCTAACGGGGAATCGCATGGTTATTTCAAGAGTTCAAATGGACTTAGACAAGGCGATCCACTTTCCCCTATTCTTTTCACCTTGGTCATGGAATATTTTACGTTATTAATGGATAAAAGTCAGGGCTGGGCTAATTTCTCCAATTACGGACTTTGATAATAAGTTGACTCACCTTATTTACGCCGACGACATTAATGTTTTCTCTAAAGCCAATGCCCAAACTGCAACTGCTATTAGCGATGTCTTTAAGACCATGAAGAAAGTTACTGGCTTGGAATTAAGTTGCGAGAAATCTAACGTTTTCTTTGGAAAAGGGGTGGATTGTTGCACTGATATTAGTACAATCCTTAATATTCAGCAAGTTGATCTCCCAATAAGCCATTTGGGTATTCCCTTGTCTAGTGCTAATTTGAGGGATAAGGATTGTTCTCTTTTGATAGAGAAGATCAAGTTAAGAATTGGTGGATGGGAAACAAGAATGCTTAGTCTAGCTGGGAGATTAGAACTCATCAAATCTACCATTTACCCCATAATACAATTCTGGATGCAATGCTTTTGTCTCCTAGCCTCTACTGTTCAAACAATTAAACATTTGATCCTTAACTTTCTTTGGAAAAGCCATAGTAGTAAGATTCCATGGGAGATTTTGTGCAGGCAAAAAGAAGAAGATGGTATGGGATTGAGAAATCTAGAAGAGATGAACCGAGCGTTATCTATCAAATTAATATGGAAGGTAATTAATTCAGAAGGAATTTGGGCGGACCTCATGCATTGTAAATATATTGGTCATAAAAGTTTTTGGGAAATTAATCAGCGATCGGACGACTCGGGAGTGTGGAAATTCATTTTGAAGAATAGACATGAAGCTTTGAAATGCCTTTCTCTTAACATTGCTGATGGCAAAACTACTTCTCTATGGTATGACCCTTGGTTGAATGGAAGTACTATTATGGAACGTATTGTCAGAGACACAGCTTTTGGAACTGGTACGGAAAATTTATCTCTTACCAAAATTTTAAAGAAAGGTGAGTGGAAATGGGACTCGTACAGTTTTTTATTTCAAATACATGCAGAAATCGAAGTAGTCAAGATACATTAGGGAGAGGGATTACTGGTCTTGGAAGTGCTCAAAGGATGGTTTATATCAGTTCAAAAAAGTTTGGAACACAATTAGATCTAGCTTTAAAATTAAGTTTTGGACGTCTTTGGTCTGGAATAAAATACATGTTCCAAAAATGGCGGTATGCCTTTTTAAAGCCATTAACGACTATCTATTGACAAAAGAAAAATTACTTCAGAAGCAGATAGTTGTGCCCCATAACTGTGTTTTTTGTAACAATCACATTGAAACTACAGACCACCTATTCTTTCAATGTAATTTTACAGGAAACGTATGGCTTTGGAACTGTAATTTTTTTTTAATTCGCCAAAAAGTTTACTATCCTTTTCTCTGAAAAACGATTTACAGAAAATTGTTTCTATCACAAGCTCAAAAAGTCTCAACTCAGATCTGTTTCAATTCTCACTCTCTGTTTGTGTTTGGCATATTTGGAGAGAAAGGAAAGAAAGGATTTTTCAAAATCGTTTTACTGAAAGGTCGCAGATTTGTACAAACATTTTCCAGACAATGAATAATAGAATGGCAAAATCAAAACATTTTAAAAAGATTACTGGCATGAATGAAGTTATAGCACTGAAATGGGGATATACCTCCCAAAGCTGAATTAGGGCATCATCTGCTTTATCATATGTTTCTGTTCTTCTGATATCTTCTAACTTCTCTGTTTCTTGGCTTTTGTTTCTCCTGTTCCTGTATTAGTAACATTGTCCTCACCTTCTCTCCTTTAATTTACATTATTATTTACAATCACAATAATTAATGATTCAATTTGAAAGATTGCAGTTTGCAGCTCCATTCTTTGTGGCAGTCTCGAACTACCTAGGTTTTTCCTGAGGAGGAGCTGGTTGCTGGACTTGCTTTCTCTGGTTGACAGTAGTTTCGATCTGGTAGTAGTAGAAGATGCATAGAATTACAGCCGAGCTAGTAGCGAATCAAGAAATAATTTTGTTTCGGCCTCTCTTGCTGCCATTATTGTTTCTTGTTTTAGTTTTTTTTAGATGAGTTAATGACGTAATTCGGAAGTGCTGTATTTCCTTAATTGCTTTGAGATCATTCTCGAAGCTTCTGATAATTGGGCTCATTTTAGTATTGTTTGGTAGGCTTTGAGAATTATTATTTGTAGTTGGCTTAGCTTAGAACTGAAATTGCCTTTAGGCAATTGTAAATCTTTTTGCTTATAATTTTTAATAGAAAAATTTGAACCCGCATTCAAAAAAAATATATATTCATAAAAGTGTTGATATCAAAGATAAATTTGGAATCACTAATTGATCGGATAAAGCGGGATTCTCGACGATTTTGGACAGTCGAAAATTTCTGAATCAGACCAAATTCAAAGCTAAGGAATTTATTGAATATTTTGGTAAAAGATAAACACCTCCTCATGTTCAAATACGGGACTGGAAAGGGACCTGAGGAAGGACCATAGGTGCACGAAGACCTCTCTGGTTGATCTCAAGATTAAATAAATGAAATTGGATAAGTATAATTTATAAATGTGATTATAAATAAAAAGGATTCAAAAGTGGAGAAATATATAATGGAATTAAATCAAAGATAAATTTTGTAATTAAGAATTCGAAATGATAGCAACCTAGCACAAGCTGTAATTCATCTAGATATAAAACCGATCGGGAGTTTGGGATGTGTACATATATATTGTTAGGATGTAAATAAGGTATTATACAAAACTAGATTTAAGTCATGAACTTTTTTTACAATTAAGTAAAATCACGACTCCTTAAAATGTACTTGTAACCTGGAAAAAGTTTTATTAATGAATTCTACCATTAATTACGGATTTGGACTTAAGTTTTTAAAAGTGATGGATTTACATAGTTGTGTTCATAAGATATAATAGACTTAAGTAATAGTTTTATGAAACGATTCATAAACAATATTAGTATTAAAGGAAATATACTAAAAAATGATTGAAAAATAAAGGATGTGAAGAAAGAGAATTTGGTATAACTGAGAAAAACCAGTAGGGATAAATACGTAATTTATACGTAAATCATTTCGTCACACAAATTTTGATCTAATTTCCAAGTACGAAACACTAAGGTGTTTATATTGATTCGGAAAAGAATTTATCACTCGATTTCTTAACGGTAAGCATTGATGATGTTTTATGGTTAGTTACTCAAGTTTTCTCTCATAGTTGGGAGCTGTACAAGGAAAGCAAGTGTATCTGATCTAGAAGCTTGATCAGAGACCGCATTAGAGGATCGGGAGATTAATGCTAGTTCAGAAATAAAGTTGCGGATTCGAATAGAAGATCGGATATTATACACGGACGATTTGGGTACGTCTTATGGGTTTAAGTTTGTGAAATAATGATTTAGGTAAAAAAATTGAGGTTTTAGATTCAGAGTAATTTCAGGGACGAAATTATTTTAAGTAGGGAAGAATGTAACGACACGTAATATTACCACTTTGAAATGGAATATTTAGTTTATTTTAGATATCCAAATGTAGAATTTTCAAACTTAAACAATCAAGTTTTATATGATAAATAAGAATGGTAAACTTATTTTTGATATTGAATAAAGATTTTGGATTTCCATTGTAAAATTGACAAAAGTCGGATTCCGATAAAGTATGATAAATATTCATGAAATTTGTTTAAAGGATAAATATTTCCTTTTATATATATATATAATCGATATCAAACTCATTTGATAATAGCAGTAATTTAGTTTATAATGGTTCGATAAATATATAAAACTTGTTTTATAAAGTTGACAAATTTCGTCGCATATCGATAAATCAATGTCGTAATTTCATAAATAGATTTGGATATTAATTTATATTATTTTATAAGCCAAATATACTTGTTCTAAAGATAATAAGAAATTTATTTTTAAGGTTGGTTTACATGAGTAAATAGTTTAACAAAAATGTCAAACTATGACCAAAAACATTTTGTTGAAAATCAACGTTTTGTTCAAAATAAGTCGCCGCAATGTTATTGCGCCTTTGTTAACATGTTTTATCGTATATATTATACATTTCAATAACTAAATATGTTTAGTTTTACTAAATCGGATATAAAACTTCTAGAAATCATTAGTAAAAGTAAGTAAGAATTAACAAAAGTAAGAAAATGTAAACATCAAATCACATCAAATCAAAGCCAACATAATTATGATATTCTTTACTTAATCTTTAAGTGACCAAGAAAAAAAGTAATTATGTGAAAGATGATGTTAAATGTTGAAAAAGTGGAGATTGTTTTATTTTGAAGTATTGTTAGTTTGGTAATTCAATAAGAGGTTAAATTTGTGAAATTCCATTTCTTTCTTTTTTTATAAATACACACCTCCTTCTTCACTTTCATTAATATTTCTTCTTCTTATCTTCTCAAGCTTCTTCATCTTCTTCCTCTTCTCATTAATGGCTTCCAAGATATAGAAAAAAATTAGAAAGAGATAATGTCAAAAAATTTATAAAATATTTAAAAGAAATCAATGTTTATCCTCTTCAAATCAAACTCCTCTTTTCTCCATATTATACCTCTTCTTCTCTCGACCATAAATTTTTCAAAACAAATCTAAATCTAATTTTTTTTCTTTCAAATCACGTATTTTTCTAGTGGCTACAACTTTCATGTTGACCACTTTGTCTCATTCTAAAATTAACCATGTCAAAAATCCACTTCTTTCCGGTGCATTCTTTAATCCAGATGTTAAGCCAGAGAATATGCCATTTTGTTTTGATCATAACAGATCCAAATTAAGAAATTCTTTTTTTCAAACCATATAAAATTCCTGTAGCTCTAACTTTTATGTTGATCACGTTTTCAGTTTTGAGGTGTGCTATATTTGAAACTCAATTCTTTGAAGTGCATTTTCGGGCTTCGGTTTTGTCAATCCGACAATACCTCTTCCTCATTCTATCATATTTTCTACAAAACTAATCAAAATCAAGTGATTACTTTTTTTAAATTCAAGGGAAAAGATTTTTCAACAACTTTTCAGTTAACAAAATTTTTAAATTTTAAGAGTAAGAGAGTTAAAAACAAGAGAGAAGATGACCTATTTTTCGGGTCTAATTTTGAGAATTCAATATCAAAGATCTACCACTTCTTCTCTATACTTTCAGCCAACCACTATCTTAAGCCTCGGCCAAGCTATTGGAGTGGAATAGGGAGTGGTTAGTGAACTGTGGATTAGTTTGAATGTTGGTAGGAAGTCAATCGCTTTGATTTATAGTGAGAAATTCTATTTAACATCTCTATTTACACACATACATGTTTTATGTTATGTTATGATTGTTATAGATGCCTATATATGCTTTGATCATCGAGTATTTATTGTTTGATATGACCGTTAAATTGTTTTAACAAGTCACGTTAATACAAGTCGATAAGTACAAAGGAAATCACTTTTCTTTTGAAAACGAAATGGTGTATGTGGATTTCTTAAAACTTTTGAAAATAGTTTTAAAATGTGCTATAAATGTTTTATAAACATTTAATATGTTTAAATAAATAAAGGAAAAAAATCAAGGTTTCATCTTGTATATTTTAAAATATGTCCAAATCAATTTTCTAGCAAAAATCGCGCTTTTTGTAGTGAAGTAACAAAAGTTTAAATTGATATTTGATGTTTTAAAAATATGAAATAAATTCTAAAAATCTTTAAAAATGTTTTACAAGTAATTCAAGTTGAAAATATGGATACCTAAATGATACAAAAGTCGTTTTGAAGAATATAGCTTTTAAAACATTATTTGCTACACTTTTCGCAACGCTTTACGCAGCAGTTTTTAATAACCTTTGAAACGTAGTTTTAAACTTAACAATTCTTTCCGATATATTTTGTGAATGATTTTAAAAGAATAATTAAGTCATTTAAAGATTATTTGGAAGTTTTAATGAGAGTTTATTTTGAATAAATAGGTAAGAGGAATTATTTATATGACTCAAACAAAAAGTGAAGAATACTGAATGTAATAACAAGCTGAGTATGCGGAAACGACTAGTACATTTGTCCCACTTGTGAGATCTAGTAGGATAAAACAAGGTGTTTAACTAAGGTTAGGGATGGTGCAATTAGTGCCCTGAACTTACTTGGCCTATGTTTTCTTTTCTTAGGCGAGGGGTGAAACAGATCGAAAGGAAAGCACGGATGCTCTAAAAATAAAAAGATTGTAATAAGTTTCTGTAACAAAAGAAGATCGGTAATATCCAAAAATTTACGCAATCTCCAAAATGAATAAATTATTATTTGTATTGCATAGAGATAATCTTCTTATACTTGATATTCAAATTCGAAGAGGTAACTTGTCCTATTCGTGGAATTTAAAAGAAGATTTCATCGTTATTCCACCCATAACACTTGTTGAATACGAAAATTGGTCTTAAGTAAAATTAGAATGATTTCTATGATCCTATTTACTCAAAAATATTTTGTTAAAGTAGATTTATGGTTTATCATAAACGATGTCTTAAATAACATTGTTTTTAACCCGTATAAAAGTTACGGAATTTGGATCGAGAGTGAAGTGAGGGAAATTGAAATATTATCCAAAGAAAAAAGAATGAATTTCTTAGAATTACTATAAGACAAAATAAAGATATTTTGAAATCATCTGAAAACCCCTTCAAACTAATTTTCGAAATAAAACATATTGAAGGCAAAGATCTTCATGATGAAGGATTACTTGTCATTAGTCCCGGAGGTGAAATTTATCATATTTTAAGTGGCAGCAGTACTCTGTTATGAAAATCTTCGATTTGCCAAAAAATGATTTGAAGTTAAGAAGGAAATCTTTGATTAAGATTTAATAAATGATTTGGGAATATTTTCCTAAATTAAAAGTTATAACTTAAATATAAGATATCTTTGATTAAGGTTTAATGAATGATTTGGAAAAGTTTTCCTAAGTAAAAGAGAAAATGATTTGGAATTATTATAGGATTTAAGAAAGGTTTAAATAAACCAAATGATTTGATAAATGAGGCTTAATGATTTCATATACTCTTGAAAAAAAAATGGAACAAATGAAAGAATATGTCTAAGAAAGATATTTTATAAAAGATGAAGTAACCGATTGATGATTGATATCCACATATGAACCTAACATCTATTAAATCGATAATTGGATTTCGAAGGAACCGGGGTCGAATTTAGGTGATTCCTACCTGAAAACCACTTCGAACCAATGTATACGTTCGAATGCGAAGACATGTTGAAGATGATGATTATTAAAGACCATGGATCTTCATAGCATGAGTACTACTTGTTGACATGCTCTGGGTAGCTCACATTATAGAGTTATTTATAGTAGTGGTCTCCTCATTGTGGAGATTTTTCGAATTGCAAGGACTACTCACTACAAGTGGTAGTAGGAGAGTGCCTTCGGGTTTTCTTATTCCTGGACAACTTGTATGGATGTTTGTCTCACATTGCATTTCTAAAGATTACGTACATTAGTTTTTACGAACGTACATCAGTAGTGACGAAGAAGGCAGCTTCTCTTAGCTTAACTCCCTCCTTGAGATGTATGAGCTTAAGGGTTGTATTTTTGTGGAAGGCAATTAGTAGTCAAAGAAAATGGCCATGTGGCATTAAAATTGATGTGATATGTGAAAAGGTATCATTGCCTAAAGCCTCATCAACCAGAAATGACCGAAATAGGATTACATGCAGCAAGGCTAAGTGGGTCATTCCCAATTAGGGTATGATCATCCCCTTATAGATATATTTCTTCCCGCTATGACATTCGGGATGTAAATTAATGTGGTTTGTATGCACGGGCTCCCGGTTTAAAGGTCAGTAACGACCGGGCGATGACATATTCGGTACTATCTAGTTATAGAGGTAGGTCGGTCTTGTGTTGGTAGAGGCCAGATGTTCTATGCCTCGGGACATCCATCTAGATTTGTACTCATCGAAAGGTAGTCCTTCCACCCGGGCATTTTATGGAAATCCATTCTCCAATAGGAACCTGCGGTTTTGTTTGAATTGGCGTAATGAGTAGCCTCGAAATGCTATGTGGGTAACCATTTTGGATAAGATCAATAAGTTTATTTGCAAATGTTTTCAAAGAGATGTCATTAAAAATAATATCAAATGTCTTTATATATAAAAATGTTTTAGTTATCATAATTTGAAAGCCCTTCCGTGTTTATGTATGAGCGTGGTCTTATGCGATACTCTTTCTTTTCAAAGGATTTTATTTAAAGGTTGATATATGATACTGTCATTTATTATTGAGTTTTTCTCACGTTGGTTTATCAAGCCTGATCTGGGTATTTTCAATACTCGGGTCAGATACGTTTAGTTTCAGGTTTAATTGAAGATGATTTGAGTTTCCAAAGGAGAGCTAGAGATATTCATCCACGTATTGACATATTCTATTATCCACTGTGCTTTGTTAGTTTTAGTTTGATATTTGTCAGCAATTGTAAGGATAGATGTTTATAACCATCCAAGATAATTTTATGTTAGACTCTGATATATGTATTTTAAAAGTTTTCCACTGTAAATATATGTGTTCATTATTATGTATTATTCCATTCGTGTGAAATTCTGTTATGTCTATTTTCCTTTTTTTTCAACCTTGATCGTCCATACTTCCATGTAATTTGGGTCGGACATGAGTGGTTTATTGTCGGCTTAAAGAGTACGGAATTGTGAATCGTCATGCTTCCTCTAAATCAACTTCACCGAGGGTACTCTTTTTCATTTCAACAATGTATTCCCAAGCCTTAACGATCGTTTCAAGATAACCCTCACCAAGAAAGATCAGATTGCGATGGATAAGGACTTTAGCATTGTATTCAATGATTAGTGGAACGATCATGTCCTTAATTTCATTTCAACAGGCTTCTTTGGCATCCTCTACCCGGGCCTTTGTTTTCTCAATCTATTACATCCTACTTCTCTCACCTCTTCTTTGAGGACTTTAATTTGAGCAAGTTGCCCATCAAGCTTAATCTTCAACTTCGAGGCTTCAATGACATCTTTGTACTATCTTTGTGATTCCTCTTAAGCTTCAATTTTCTCTTCCCTCTCCTTCTTAAGAAGTTCTTCAAGTTACTCAATGCGGCAGGCCAAAATATTTTTCTCCTTTTGCAATGTATCTTTTTCCGAGGCAAGCACACTGCTGCGGTTGAAGGCAACATCAAGTTCAATTTTGTGGGCATCTTTTAGATGACTCAAAAGCTCAGATGTTTCCTGAGCACTTTTTTCTATCTCGATAAGCTTCACCATCAAGTCCGAGATCTTAGTGTCTTGATGTTTAACTATATCTTTATCATGGATCACCTCAAGCTTGAGATAATCGATTTCATGTCATCTCTCGATAGACACATCAGAGATCTTCTCCGCTAAGTGCTGGAATGATTCCTATTGCACGAAAACATCATTGACGTATGCGAGAGAACTTGCTTTAGCATTCCCTAGGATTGTATGAATGGAAGGGAGGAACTTAAGCCCGTAGAAACAAATCTTCGGAAAATTTACCTTATGTTTAGCCAATTTTTCTATTGTGGAAGTTTCAGAAACCATAGTCGGTAAAGATGGATTGAAACTGACAATTGGGCATTTGGTTGACCTATGATCACAGGATTGTTTGGATCAAGATGAACCAGAATACTATTTAGTAGGTACAGCAACTTGAGGACTATTGAAAGAGGTTTAACCACCATTGTGCACTAGAAGATTAGGTTGAACTTCCTGATGGGACGACCAAGACCGGGTCTTCGATTTGGAAGATGAAGATTACTTTGAAATACGACTTCTTTCTCAGCCGTTATCCCTCTCTCTACGCCTACCCAATTCTAAATCACGATTGGAAATGTATTGTGTTGAGGAGCCCCTAAAGCGATCAAAAGCTCAGGATTGAGACATCGCACCTGCAAAAACCAAACAAAAGCATTGAAGTAACCACTGTACAAAAGATATATGGAG
This sequence comes from Allium cepa, assembly GCA_030765085.1. Taxonomy (NCBI): domain Eukaryota; kingdom Viridiplantae; phylum Streptophyta; class Magnoliopsida; order Asparagales; family Amaryllidaceae; genus Allium; species Allium cepa. The sequence goes on from CM060935.1 coordinate 573,234,967, forward strand.
ATTGTGTGGTGAAGTGCATGTGATTATGAGTGTCCTACTGTCCCCCGAACGGACCAGTTGATGCCGCTTTGCTCATAGGATTTTTCTCTCCTTTGCGAGTGGGAAGGATACCGCCACCACTACTTAGTAAGAGAATTGAGCCCCTCGATACTAATGTTGGGGAAGTCATAAGTCATGATGTCATCAGGGATTTGGAGATTACAAAACCCTTTTATCGAGATTTTTAAACATTGGAAGGATGACTCTTCATCGATGGAAGTGATAATAAACTAGGCCCCTTAGCAATTTTTCTCCTACAGAGCTATATGCAAGCTTCTTTCTTCTCCTTTTTGGCATGTGAGGTTGTGCACCTTGTGATGGTTCAACCACTGGTGCATTTCCCTGATCTACATCGGCATCGCAGGCTCATTGGTCTTGGCACCCCTAATTTCGCCCTCTTCGGCAATATCCTAAGTCCCCTCGATTGAGGGCACGTTAGGGTTATTGATATCACCTTCTTATTCTGCAGCATAACCTGGTAGTGCATCGATTCCTGGAAGCCAATGATCCGATCTTCCTCCAACAACCCAAATGGAGATAACCATTCGTCAGTTATAAGAGTTGTCTTCCACCGTGGTGGTATGAGTTGTAGAGATTTCCCTTGCAAAACTATCACCCTCTACACGTGGATGACACCTATAGATTTTTAAAATGCTAGTTGATTCAGGATATGAATTGGGTTAAAGAATTGAGAATAGAGTGAAGATGATACTTTCGTCCTTCCAATCATCGCCTTACTAAGCCAGGCAGACATCAGACATAGAACTATTAATGTTTGAAGAGGTTAAGCTTATTCCAAGAACCAGTTAAGACTTGACAGTTGGGAGAAGGCTCAAGAAAAATGTAGGAAAAGCTCCATGTCGATCGTTTAAAGTTGTAAATAAACCAGATGTCTTCAGGATTTGGCGGGAGAAACGGGTAATTCATAAATAGTAAGAAAGTGCCATGGAAAAGGCGTTACTATTCAAGTGTAGTTGAGTAAGAGCTATTACAAGATATTTTAGCATCTCTCGGATAAAAGAATTGAAGGGTGGCATGCATCCGGCCCAGCATACGAACTTAATGCATGCTTAATACTCTTAGAGGCATATAGCCCTATCGTTCATCGAAGAAACTAGAACGTCTTCGAAGGGAATCCAATGTCTAGACTATAATCTGCGAAGAGCGGCCTCACAAAATGTGGATGCCTGAGAATCTGTTGGGTTATTAAAAATATAGCTCCTTCTATAGCATTTGGGGTGGGACTTTTATCTTCTATCAAAAGGACGGGAACATTATAGAAAGTGTCAAATGATGGGTTGAAAACTTCCGCTTGTTCAGTTTGATGACTAGGGGATAGCCTGCCGGATATATTTGCAGAACTTGACTCTGCTTTGGATTATTATGTAGTGAAGTTAGTCCGAAAGACATTGCTACTAGATTCTATGAACAATAGAAGTCCATGTCAACTATACTCAGTAGATAACCGAGATTAGAAAATTTTACTTGTCCTCCAATGCTATGTGTAAGCTAGTATGGTAGAGTGTCATGTAGTGCAAAGATAAGCAGCTTAAAATAAAAAAAGCAAAGTTAAATGATGAGATTTTGGATTATAACTACAGTGACCATCATCGCTGACCATCTCAAATAACAAATATTTTGATTAGTTGTGTAAGCTTTAGGATCGATCATCAGCATATCGAAGTGTGGAATTCGTTATTAAAGTCCATATGTTAAGATTTTGTTCATGTTCTAAGTCCTAAGGATTAGTTCGTTCAATTTCGAGTTCAATAGCGGATATGCAAGTCCTGTTGTTCATCATCATATGTTCAAGTTCCTTTGGTTGGGATGGTTCTAATTTCTCAGACAATGGATTATGGATTGGTTTTCAAGTTCACTTCAAACTAGAGTTAGCCATGTATAAATAGTCGATCCTTATATAGTCGATCCTTATATATGCTGAACCCTATCTCAAAGCAAGACAATCGATCCCTCTCTCAGAATGATCCATGCCGATCCCCTTTCCTTCACTAAGACTACCGCTCCCTCCATGCTATCAAAAATGACTGATCCTTATCACAAAGCACAATTACCATTCCCTCCATCCATCACTACCGACCCCTCTACTCAGCCGCCTTTATAACTTTCCAACATTCTAGTCAATCCCTCCTTTATTCAAGGAAACACCGATCCCTCCATGCGAATCAAAGATGGTCGATCCCTCTCCTTTCACGATCTCCTACTATCCTTCAAACTTTTTGACTGAACCATATGTCCTATGCTCCTTTCTTACTCTTTCTTTCTTATATTGCTAAACCCTACCACATCCCACATCTCATCTCCTCCAAGTAGCTTCAGCCATCAACTCTCCATCACTTCGAACTCAAAACCATTGCCGGTGGAATATAATCCATTGTCTTGTTTTAAAATAAAAAAATAATGGCAAGTAACCTACCTAAATATAACAAAGATGAGCGATTTCAGGAGCAAGATTGGGTTATGATTCAAATGGAAGGCGAAATAATAGTCTAAAGCCAAATAGGAAGGTTGATTTATAAACAAAGGTGATGTTTTAGTGGGAAGGAATGGATCATGGTTTTTAAAGGCAAGGAAGGGATCCGTCATAGGAAAGTAAATGGGAAGAGCATGGATATATAAAGGTTGGAAGGGAGGAGTGTTAGTTTACATTTGGGGATAAGGGTTTAGCCCATGGTTTCAATTCAAAGCAAAGGAGGGAGGGATCGGCTAAAACGATGCCGATCCCTATAAGTTTGTATATACAAAAAAGAGGGAGGGCTCGACTAAAAATATGTTGGTCCCTATAGACATTTAAAAAAAAGAAAGAAGATGAAGAAAAGAGAAGGGGTCGGCTATGAGCATGTGTGCAAACAAACATGGACATGAAGACTATGTAAAGTACATACACCCCAAATGCCACGAAATCATATCTAACTCAATGAAAATTAGTGACGACCCGTGAGTGTACGAACAGTCCGGGAACCAACAACAAGAATGTGTATATGAACGTGCATGTGTATGGTCTAAAAGTTCAATTTTTGAAGTCGACGGAATTTGAAATCGATAGAAATTGAAGTCAAACCTGAAGCTTTCAACCTCGACGCTTGACCAGATAACCAAGCTTATTAGTATCGTGGAACCAGATTTAGATAATAGTTGACAACATATAACCCTGGATTTATTCTATAGAAAACCAAGCATCATGATGATCACAGAGAGATACAACACTCTGGAAAAATAATTCGACAGAGGGACAACGACTATTCAGAGAATTGGTTGGATTTCTTTCTGACGACTCTAACTTGTTTCGATTCAAAGCACGTCGTGTTCAGCACAAGACATACTTTGGGGGGTAAGTGTTATCTGGCATTTTGACCTGGCTATATTGAATTGATTAGATAGTTAGATTTGACTACTATCAAGGCTGATGAATCCACAACAATGATTGTAGGGTCCATAAGTCAAGTATAAATGGTAATATGAAGTCGAGATTAAATGGAATCGATAGATTTATGCAAGGCAAAATTTCAAAGTATGGAATATGGTTCATCACGTTGGAGGGATCGACAAAAATAAACTTCCATCATAGGGATTGGTATGTTTCAGGGAGCAAGTGCATTTCAATAGAGAATAATTAATATCACAATATCCACAAGTCCAACGCATATGAAATTTTGAGAGCAAGATATGGGGACCCTAGGGAGCTTACGCTAGGAATAAAATCTCAAGAAGATGAAGTCAGAGGGATCGGCGCTCTTTCCTTGGTAGGGGTCGGTAGGAATTAGCAAGCAACCTATGTTGAAGCAAAGATCAAGTAAGAACTCAAGTTCTACTTATCCAATTAACATGAAATTTGGAGGCTAAGCATATTTTAGCATGAGGAAACTACCATTGGGATCGAACCCCAAAATTCCACCAAATTAGAGATTGGTGCCGATCCTTTTTCTACGGGAATTGGGTCATGCGATCCTTTTTGTGGGTCCATATGGTTCTGGAGGTCCATCTACCGAATATTTAGGAAGATATTTGTAACAACCCAACTTCCAAATACCAGGAAGTCGCATCTTTAAGAAGAAAGAAAGGGATAGAAAAGAGAAAAGAAAGAAAAGAAAGAAACAGACAACATCAGAATCTCACAGCGGAACGAATAAATTATATTATATCACATAAAACTTTACATAGTATCGTATACATCAGAGTTTTACAGCCAACACAACACAAACTAGACAGTTATAAACATCTGTCTAGCGATTACAATTCAAGTATATCAGGGAAAAATAGATACAACTCAAACACAGCGGAACCACTATATATGTATAAACGCTGAAGCCTCCTGCTCCATTATCTCCTCCATAACTCGTCAAACCAATCCTGAATCACTTGACTACTCATACGTAATATGACTACCCAAGAGTTTAATAAAACATAAAATAAACACTCGGGTCAGACAGGGGTCTGGTGTGAGTAAACGGGTTTAAAAGTTGCTTAACTTTTAGAAAATCCTTTGAAAACAAAAGGTATCACGTAAGACTTTCCACACATAAACATGGAAAAGTTTTTACCTTACGCTAACCAAAACATTTGAGAGGAAATCGAGTGATATTATAATAGTGTCTAGGGTTTTCAAAATAAAATACAAAAATAGCTGGAATGCTTACATCTCACGTTCCAACATAGTTGGGCACAATCAAAACCGTACAGGCACTTATTGGATTTTGGATTCCATCAATGGAAGGGCTACTGGGGTACCACCCGTCACAGTACGTGGCCTAGATCACCGTACCGAGGAGTACTCCCACTCCCCTGCAACACAAGGCCGGACCCATTCCTTACCGAATAGTTCTGAACAAGACCACCCCGACAGTTGGAGCTCACAACCGTCCACACAGCCGAAATAAAATGGACCTCTAGACAGGGGTAAATCTCACTCTCAAGTGGGGGCTACCCACGAAGCCTTGCTGCCCCTCCCCTGTTTTAGCCATTCCCAGTTGATGAGGCTTGAGGCTGAGATTACCTTTAAAGAACACATCTATCTTAGAATGCTCATCGTCCACCTGACGATGTTCTGAAAGCATTCAATCCATACAAGTTCGTTCCGGGTTCGAACGAAACCGAAGGCATTATCTCGTTACACTCGTATTGGAATCACCCTCAGAGTTAACGACGATAACCCTTGCACTCTAAATCACCATCTGGAATCTATAAGTACTGTTCCGTCAAACTCATTAGGGAATCACCCACAGAGTTATACTAACGTATAACCCTTACACCTCGAGTCTTCAATTGCTCCGCTTGGATTAACGACCTAACGTTTAATTGGAATCGATGTGGTTTTCAGATATCCAAATATGGATATCCGATCCCGATCTCACCGAAACCAAACGCCATCTTAATGTCCAAGTTGTACTTAAGGGTTTTAACCAATTAACTCATTTCATTAGCATCTATTTCACACAGATAGATAAACTACATATTCTCATCATAACAGATAACCCATAACATTATCACAACAGATAATCATAAAAAAAAAGTCAATCATCACAACCGAAATAATCCATCATACTATAACTAAGCATCCATATCCTATAGATACTACTCATCTCATTTCTGATATCACAACCATCCAAAGGTATATCAATATCATCCATAAGCAATGATTTATTAACCATCAATTATAATTAATTTAAAATGAATTAAATTAATTACTTCTATCCTTAATTAATTTAAAATAAATCAAATTAATTACTCACCTATAAATTCTGCTTATAAATCTATTGATTAATCACCTAGTTAATTAATCATTCATTAAGTATTTGACTTGATTAAATATCTATGATTAATCATTCACTAATTACAATAAGTAATTAGTCTTAAATTAATTTTATAAAATTAATTAATCTTAATCATAAGTAATTAACATTTAATTACTTCATTTTTAATTAACTATAATTAATTACATTTATCCTTAATTAGTTACAATTAATTAATTACTTAATTAATTAATTAAACAATTCTTAATTACGTCATTAATTATAATAATTAATGATCTCAAATTAATATTTAAATTACTTTATTTAATATTAATTACATTTAGTAATTGATCTAAAATTAAAATACAATTATTAATCACCTTGATTAATATTTAAATCCAATAATTAACTACCCTTAATTGATAAATTAATTATCCAATAATTAATTATCTTTATTAATTAATCCTCGATTAATTACAATAGTAATTATCCAAATTACTTTATTAAAATAAATCACCTTTCCTTAATTACATTCCAGTAATTATCAATTAAAACTTCTCTAAGAAATCCTGCTCCATAAATTACATTAAGTAATTATTATCATTAAATTATTAAATTATTTCTTAAATTAATTAACCTAAATTAATTAATTTAACAAAACACGTTATCAGAATTAATTACAATAAGTAATTAATCCCTTAATTACTTTTATAAAGTAATTATACTTAACCAGTTTCAAATGATAATCTTCAATTAATTAATCTAATTAATTCATCTATTATTAATTACCCTTAGATAATTAACAACATTTTCATTAATTCCTTACTTAAGTGAATTATCTTAGATTAATTATTCATTAATCATTTCTAATTATAAATTAATTCAAGCTATTATTTAAAATCAAATAAATAAATAAATTCTTAATTATTTCCAAAATAATTCATTTACTTATTAATGACTTATTTAATATCCAAAAAGTATTTAAATAATACTTTTCTAAAATCTAATTAAACTTTTATTTAAAAAAATTAAGATTCCAAATGTTTAACTATTTAAACAATATTCAAATTTTAAATAAATCTATATACCTAAAGATAAAGAACCATTATTATTATATAAGAAAAGTTTAAAATCTAAATTACTTAATTTTTCTAGAGAAATCAAGCTTTTTGGAAATAGATAGATTATTTTAACTTTTCAATTTAAAGTTAAAAATTTCATAATTTTATTTAAATACTTAAAGGAAAGAATTCTTTTAAATTTAAACCTTATTTGAAATCATATTCATATATAAATTCTACTTAAAAACATTTCCTGTCCAATATTTAAAAATTTCAAAACTGCTTTGAATTCAAACTGGTTTCAAGGTAAAACTGAAATCATACTTAATTTGATTTCAAAACTAAATTTAAATCTTGCTTAAAATTTAAATGTTTCATTTTCAAACTTTGAATTCAAAAGTACTCTTGAATCTAATTCAAACTTACACCTAAATTTGAATCTTGTTTTAAAAATTGAATCCCTTTTTTTTAAAAAAAAAATTAAAAAAAACAAAACTGTTTAAAAAAAAAAAAATTGGATTCAAAAACCTGAAACTATATTTACACTGTTTCCAGATTTAAATTTAAATCTTACTTAAATTTAAATTCATCATTTTAAACTTTTGAATTCATAAGCTTACTTGAATTTAATTCAAACCTACACTTTAATTTAAAACATAGCTTTTAAAAAAAAAATTGAGTTTCCCAGATTTAAAAAAAAAACACAACACTCAGACTTAACTCCTGCACTCAACAAACCCGAGTCTACCATCTAAATACTTCGGGTCAAAACCCTTCCATCTTCGAGTCACAACACATAATACACGAGGGTGACTTCGAGTCACCAAAACCTGCACACCCAGAGTTCACCAGAGACAACCAAGCACCGTGTAAATGCGACCACTGCTCCGATGACTTCCAGCTACCTTCACCAACCTCTCCAAGAAGCCATCCATCCTTCATCTTGATAACAACCACTAACAAGATCCTCTGCAGCTTGAAATCAGATTCAAGAAAAAAAATCAACCTGAAGAGCTTCACCACAACATACCAAACCTGCCAACCCTCTTGACACTCCACTCCGACCATCTTATGACCTCCAACTCCGGCCATTGCTCCACCTATATCCCCTCTTCCAAACCCCAAACCCTCAGGCCACTCGAATCACCACAGCGTTCAGGCAGTTACAAGACCTCTGCTACTATAAAACTAGGAATTCAAAACTGAAAAACCTCTCTACCATCATAACAACCCACTCTGGTCAACTATTAGGAATTTTCCCCCACTTCCCAGTTAATCTTACACCTCCAGAAGGAATTCCAGATTCTAAAATTTATTTTATGATTTGATACCCCAAAATCCCAAATTACTGCACAGACCTTAATTACTAACTTCTCAGAAGATTTTAAAATTGTGATGCTTGTTTTAATAATCATGTTTTTAAACATGCATTAAATTTTTTAAACTTGTTTTGAATAATTTTTAAGATGTTGACAATCTTACTTTTTTTGAAACTATTGTCTGTTGTTATTTATTTCCAGAAGTAACAGATTTTACTCTTCTAAAATAAAAATTTTACAATCCTAAATCTATGCTACACAAACTCAAGTTTGTTTACATAATTATTCCTAACTAGGATTCAGATATAAATAAGTGGATTTGTATTTAAAGTCCTAATAAGAGCAGAGGCATGACTGTAAAAACAAATTGCACCACACTTTTCTGCATATTCAAGAAAAACACAGAACATCCATCTACAACAATCAAAACATACTCAATTCTATCAGTACTTATGCATAGATAAATTGACACAACCTATAAATAGTGATGTTGCTTACTAAAAGAAAGAACAGAGCAGTTATTTTTTTTATTTACTAATCACTGTTTTGATTTTCTTATTTGAACAACAATTTAAATTAAACTTTAATTTCTGCAAATTTTGATAGCTTGGTTTTTTTAAAAAGTAGAAACTGTTTTTAAACATAGATTTACTCACCTATGAAATAAACAACAGAAAGCATTCAAGATGCAAGTCATCCCTGCAGCCTGAATTCCAATGCATTGATTGAATCTGCTTGCTCCTCATGAAATTCTCTGATAATGATAAATCTGAGCTTGCATGCTAGTTGAAGTTGGTTATAACCTGATGCTTGCAGGCCTTGAAATTGCATGCAGACCCATTTCATCTTTGCTGAGTTGATTTTACATATTGCAGATTTGATTTGGTTTGCAGATTCAAACAGAATTTGCAAATGTAATTTCTTTTGCAGGTTAAAAGAATTTGCAATTTGGGTTTTCAGATTTTAAAACTTTTGTTTGCAGATCTTAATTGAATTTGGGTTGTGGAATTTTAGAGTAAAATTGGATTTCAGTTTCTCTTAAGTCTGATCTTAGATTCATTATAGGGGATAAAGGGTTTGAAACAAATAGATTTGTTTAAGTTTTATCTAAAATAATAAATTCAAATATTGATTTAGTATTTCCACTTGTTATTTAGATATGAAGATTAATTACAAGTGTCCAATTAAAAACATGAAGTTTAACACATGTATGATTCTAATATAAAGATAAATTTCTTTGTTTACAAATGTTTTAATTTAAGATAAAACCAGTCTAATTTTAACTTAAGATGTTTTATATGTTTATTTACATTTAGTCTTTAAATGATTACAAATGAATTACCTTTACATATTTTAATGTTTGCTTGAATATTTTTAAAAATTATTTAAAACTAATTTTCAAAAGAGAAATTTTTTAAAAATAAAAGAATAATGTTGAATTCATTTTATTCAAAAATTTCAAATCAACATATTATACTTTAATATAAATAAACTAAATTTATTTCAAAACAATTTTAAGATAAAACAAAATAAACTTTATTATAGAATACAATTTTTAACCATATATATATTTATAACAAAATATTTACTATAATTTCTTTTGAAAATATAAGATAGATTTATAAATTGACTTATTAAAAGTTTCAATACTAATTTCAATTTAATTTAATTAATTCATAAATTATACACCTATATATATTATAAGTTTGAAAATATTCTTTATTAAATTTAAAGTTAAAATTAAAATCAAAACTCCTATTTACAATGTATACACATATATATACATTATAAATAAAATATTTTCAAATCAGCTTAGAAAGAAAATTTTATCATTTAAACATTTTTAACATTTTAAAACAATAAGATTTTCAAATTCAATTATTATTATTATAAATTTTGAAAAGAATATCATTTATCCAAACTAAATAATTATAAATTTTCAAAAGAAAATTATGTTTGAATTGGATTATTAAATCAATATTTCACATTTTTAAAATAATTATAAATGAAATTATTAAATAAATATTGCCCAAATTTTCGGGACACACATTCCTCCCCCTTAAAAGAATTTCGTCCCCGAAATTTAAAAGCAAAGGTAATTTAATAATCTCATTAAAGATTTTATTTAAAACACAAGCATATATCAAACATATGCTAACACTCAAAACAACCAATTCAACCAATCAAACAAATCTAATTATCCAGACAAATTCTGGATAAAATTTTATCGAGTTTCCCCAAGTATATATATACCGGGATACTCACTCTAGAGAATCCAAACAATCAATACTAAGAAGCTCTAAAACTCCTATACAACTATATCTACAACACTAGACTAGATACCAGATTGCAGAAGAGTCTGACTCAATAACCAAAACTCCAGAACTACCGGTTCCACAACCAGGGATAGATCATACACGTATTTCCTCAGAGATACGTGAACTACATCGAATCCCAGTTATCCAAACTGGCAATCCAATCCTGTAGATCAACTACTTAACCCTTGAGAGAAAACAAAAAGATCCAATCTCTTATCCACAAATCTTTCCTATCGATCCTGGGCTGCCTTGAACCTTCTAGATCAATCCAATCCACCACACAAACTCTACTACAGATATCAGAAGACTTCAGACAAACTACACTTATTCGGAAAACAGAACAGATGCACAAGACATCCAAGTCTCCAGATTAAAGTGAATTTCCTGTAGAAATCCTCTGATCCAAGACAAAACACAAATCCCTAATGAATCGGGTGTTGCTTTTATTCTGAATAGCTGCCACCATGCTTCCACTGCACAACTCTGATTTGAGAATGATGTTGATGAACACAGGTACAAACTTGATCATCTTATCCTGAAAACATTGCTCATCAAATTCTATAAAATCTCCAAAAACCAAGTCGAAACAAAACTCAATCTCCTGATGCGGATGCAAAACTTAACTCCTTCGAAGACATCCAGAAAATATCAAACCATTTCGATAACTCAAACATCTTCTAGAGATGCTTCAATCCAAACAAAGGTTACTCAGAAAACTTCCGAATCATCGCAAATCACTTTTGCGATTCTACTCAGTTCGGATTCCAAGAAATCGTTCTCTCTTCAATAATCAGAACAGCCAAAGCCTTCAAATCAAAAAGGGGAACTAGTGGTCCACCTTCAACCACAAACATCACACCCAGCTGAGCTTCCAGAAGAAATTGACAAGCTTCACCATATGCCCGGCCTACTGACAAAAGAAACACAGGGACTTCAGAACCATCGAAGAAACAGGCCACTTACTGCTACTACTGCTGCCAAAAACTTTCTTACCCAAAAGCTCATCGAACCTCAAAGCTACACCAGCCACTTCCACAATAGAGCCTTCAGAAGACAGATATCCCTCAGGAAACTCGATCTCAAACCAAGCACAAAAAACTCTGCCAAACTGAGTCTCAAACTCAAATACAGATAGAACTCCTATCTAAGATTGCTAAAATACCTTTGCTGGCTTCAGTACTCCAAACTGATCCAGACTCAAGAAAATCCACTCACACGAGTGAAATCAAGCTTAAAATCCAAAGATACACTCCGAATCTTGAAAAGATTTTCCTTTAGAGATCAGTGAAATCCTTCACACCAAACTGGCAAACTACTCAAGATGCCCAATACTGCCCTAGCAGATCACTTCCAAGCTCAAACACTCGGACTCCCACCATTGGTAGTTGTGTTACACACACCACTACCCTATCTACCTTTATTACTTATATTGGAAAACCTGAACAAGTAATCCAACAGATAGGTAGAATTAAATATATTTATATTTAAAATTACAAGTACGCTCTCTCAAGAAAGACACAACTACAGAGCCTAGGTATTCACTCAACCTAATGCTTTGATACCACAATGTAACGACCCAACTTTCAAATACCAGGAAGTCGCATCGTTAAGAAGAAAGAAAGGGATAGAAAAGAGAAAAGAAAGAAACAGACAACATCAGAATCTCACAGCGGAACGAATAAATTATATTATATCACATAAAACTTTACATAGTATCGTATACATCAGAGTTTTACAGCCAACACAACACAAACTAGACAGTTATAAACATCTGTCTAGCGATTACAATTCAAGTATATCAGGGAAAAATAGATACAACTCAAACACAGCGGAACCACTATATATGTATAAACGCTGAAGCCTCCTGCTCCATTATCTCCTCCATAACTCGTCAAACCAATCCTGAATCACTTGACTACTCATACGTAATATGACTACCCAAGAGTTTAATAAAACATAAAATAAACACTCGGGTCAGACAGGGATCTGGTGTGAGTAAACGGGTTTAAAAGTTGCTTAACTTTTAGAAAATCCTTTGAAAACAAAAGGTATCACGTAAGACTTTCCACACATAAACATGGAAAAGTTTTTACCTTACGCTAACCAAAACATTTGATAGGAAATCGAGTGATATTATAATAGTGTCTAGGGTTTTCAAAATAAAATACAAAAATAGCTGGAATGCTTACATCTCACGTTCCAACATAGTTGGGCACAATCAAAACCGTACAGGCACTTATTGGATTTTGGATTCCATCAATGGAAGGGCTACTGGGGTACCACCCGTCACAGTACGTGGCCTAGATCACCGTACCGAGGAGTACTCCCACTCCCCTGCAACACAAGGCCGGACCCATTCCTTACTGAATAGTTCTGAACAAGACCACCCCGACAGTTGGAGCTCACAACCGTCCACACAGCCGAAATAAAATGGACCTCTAGACAGGGGTAAATCTCACTCTCAAGTGGGGGCTACCCACGAAGCCTTGCTGCCCCTCCCCTGTTTTAGCCATTCCCAGTTGATGAGGCTTGAGGCTGAGATTACCTTTAAAGAACACATCTATCTTAGAATGCTCATCGTCCACCTGACGATGTTCTGAAAGCATTCAATCCATACAAGTTCGTTCCGGGTTCGAACGAAACCGAAGGCATTATCTCGTTACACTCGTATTGGAATCACCCTCAGAGTTAACGACGATAACCCTTGCACTCTAAATCACCATCTGGAATCTATAAGTACTGTTCCGTCAAACTCATTAGGGAATCACCCACAGAGTTATGCTGACGTATAACCCTTACACCTCGAGTCTTCAATTGCTCCGCTTGGATTAACGACCTAACGTTTAATTGGAATCGATGTGGTTTTCAGATATCCAAATATGGATATCCGATCCCGATCTCACCGAAACCAAACGCCATCTTAATGTCCAAGTTGTACTTAAGGGTTTTAACCAATTAACTCATTTCATTAGCATCTATTTCACACAGATAGATAAACTACATATTCTCATCATAACAGATAACCCATAACATTATCACAACAGATAATCATCAAAAAAAAGTCAATCATCACAACCGAAATAATCCATCATACTATAACTAAGCATCCATATCCTATAGATACTACTCATCTCATTTCTGATATCACAACCATCCAAAGGTATATCAATATCATCCATAAGCAATGATTTATTAACCATCAATTATAATTAATTTAAAATGAATTAAATTAATTACTTCTATCCTTAATTAATTTAAAATAAATCAAATTAATTACTCACCTATAAATTCTGCTTATAAATCTATTGATTAATCACCTAGTTAATTAATCATTCATTAAGTATTTGACTTGATTAAATATCTATGATTAATCATTCACTAATTACAATAAGTAATTAGTCTTAAATTAATTTTATAAAATTAATTAATCTTAATCATAAGTAATTAACATTTAATTACTTCATTTTTAATTAACTATAATTAATTACATTTATCCTTAATTAGTTACAATTAATTAATTACTTAATTAATTAATTAAACAATTCTTAATTACGTCATTAATTATAATAATTAATGATCTCAAATTAATATTTAAATTACTTTATTTAATATTAATTACATTTAGTAATTGATCTAAAATTAAAATACAATTATTAATCACCTTGATTAATATTTAAATCCAATAATTAACTACCCTTAATTGATAAATCAATTATCGAATAATTAATTATCTTTATTGATTAATCCTTGATTAATTACAAAAGTAATTATCCAAATTACTTTATTAAAATAAATCACCTTTCCTTAATTACATTCCAGTAATTATCAATTAAAACTTCTCTAAGAAATCCTGCTCCATAAATTACATTAAGTAATTATTATCGTTAAATTATTTCTTAAATTAATTAAAATAAATAAATTAATTTAACAAAACACGTTATCAGAATTAATTACAATAAGTAATTAATTCCTTAATTACTTTTATAAAGTAATTATACTTAACCAGCTTCAAATGATAATCTTCAATTAATTAATCTAATTAATTCATCAATTATTAATTACCCTTAGATAATTAACAACATTTTCATTAATTCCTTACTTAAGTGAATTATCTTAGATTAATTATTCATTAATCATTTCTAATTATAAATTAATTCAAGTTATTATTTAAAATCAAATAAATAAATAAATTCTTAATTATTTCCAAAATAATTCATTTACTTATTAATGACTTATTTAATATCCAAAAAGTATTTAAATAATACTTTTCTAAAATCTAATTCAACTTTTATTTAAAAAAATTAAGATTCCAAATGTTTAACTATTTAAACACTATTCAAATTTTAAATAAATCTATAAACCTAAAGATAAAGAACCATTATTATTATATAAGAAAAGTTTAAAAATCTAAATTACTTAATTTTTCTAGAGAAATCAAGCTTTTTGGAAATAGATAGATTATTTTAACTTTTCAATTTAAAGTTAAAAATTTCATAATTTTATTTAAATACTTAAAGGAAAGAATTCTTTTAAATTTAAACCTTATTTGAAATCATATTCATATATAAATTCTACTTAAAAACATTTCCTGTCCAATATTTAAAAATTTCAAAACTGCTTTGAATTCAAACTGGTTTCAAGGTAAAACTGAAATCATACTTAATTTGATTTCAAAACTAAATTTAAATCTTGCTTAAAATTTAAATGTTTCATTTTCAAACTTTGAATTCAAAAGTACTCTTGAATCTAATTCAAACTTACACCTAAATTTGAATCTTGTTTTAAAAATTGAATCCTTTTTTTTTTAAAAAAAATTAAAAAAAACAAAACTGTTTAAAAAAAAAAAAATTGGATTCAAAAACCTGAAACTATATTTACACTGTTTCTAGATTTAAATTTAAATCTTACTTAAATTTAAATTCATCATTTTAAACTTTTGAATTCATAAGCTTACTTGAATTTAATTCAAACCTACACTTTAATTTAAAACATAGCTTTTAAAAAAAAAATTGAGTTTCCCAGATTTAAAAAAAAAAACACAACACTCAGACTTAACTTCTGCACTCAACAAACCCGAGTCTACCATCTAAATACTTCGGGTCAAAACCCTTCCATCTTCATGTCACAACACATAATACCCGAGGGTGACTTCGAGTCGCCAAAACCTGCACACCCAGAGTTCACCAGAGACAACCAAACACTGTCTAAATGCGACCACTGCTCCGGCGACTTCCAGCTACCTTCACCAACCTCTCCAAGAAGCCATCCATCCTTCATCTTGATAACAACCACCAACAAGATCCTCTGCAGCTTGAAATCAGATTCAAGCAAAAAAAAAAACATCAACCTGAAGAGCTTCACCACAACATACCAAACCTGTCAACCCTCTTGACACTCCACTCCGACCATCTTATGACCTCCAACTCCGGCCATTGCTCCACCTATACCCCCTCTTCCAAACCCCAAACCCTTAGGCCACTCGAATCACCACAGTGTTTAGGCAGTTACAAGACCTCTGCTACTATAAAACTAGGAATTCAATACTGAAAAACCTCTCTACCATCATAACATCCCACTCTGGTCAACTATTAGGAATTTTCCCCCACTTCCCAGTTAATCTTACACCTCCAGAAGGAATTCCAGATTCTAAAATTTATTTTATGATTTGATACCCCCAAATCCCAAATTACTGCACAGACCTTAATTACTAACTTCTCAGAAGATTTTAAAATTGTGATGCTTGTTTTAATATTCATGTTTTTAAACATGCATTAAAGTTTTTAAACTTGTTTTGAATAATTTTTAAGATGTTGACAATCTTACTTTTTTGAAACTATTGTCTGTTGTTATTTATTTCCAGAAGTAACAGATTTTACTCTTCTAAAATAAAAAATTTACAATCCTAAATCTATGCTACACAAACTCAAATTTGTTTACATAATAATTCCTAACTAAGATTCAGACATAAATAAGTGGATTTGTATTTAAAATCCTAATAAGAGCAGAGGCATGACTGTTAAAACAAATTGCACCACACTTTTCTGCATATTCAAGAAAAACACAGAACATCCATCTACAACAGTCAAAACATACTCAATTCTATCAGTACTTATGCATGAATAAATTTGATACAACCTATAAATAACGACGTTGCTTACTAAAAGAAAGAACAGAGCAGCTTTTTTTTATTTACTACTCACTGTTTTGATTTTCTTATTTGAACAAAAATTTAAATTAAACTTTAATTTCTGCAAATTTTGATAGCTTGGTTTTTTTTTAAAAGTAGAAACTATTTTTAAACATAGATTTACTCACCTATAAAATGAACAACATAAAGCATTCCAGATGCAAGTCATCCCTGCAGCCTGAATTCCAATGCATTGATTGAATCTGCTTGCTCCTCATGAAATTCTATGATAATGATAAATATGAGCTTGCATGCTAGTTGAATTTGGTTATAACCTGATGCTTGCAGGCCTTGAAATTGCATGCAGACCCATTTCATCTTTGTTGAGTTGATTTTACAGATTGCAGATTTGATTTGGTTTGCAGATTCAAACAGAATTTGCAAATGTAATTTCTTTTGCAGGTTAAAAGAATTTGCAATTTGGGTTTTCAGATTTTAAAACTTTTGTTTGCAGATCTTAATTGAATTTGGGTTGTGGAATTTTAGAGTAAAATTGGATTTCAGTTTCTCTTAAATCTGATCTTAGATTCATTATAGGAGATAAATGGTTTGAAATAAAAAGATTTGTTTAAGTTTTATCTAAAATAATAAATTCAAATATTGATTTAGTATTGCCACTTGTTATTTAGATATGAAGATTAATTACAAGTGTCCAATTAAAAACATGAAGCTTAACACATGTATGATTCTAATATAAAGATAAATTTCTTTGTTTACAAATGTTTTAATTTAAGATAAAACCAGTCTAATTTTAACTTAAGATGTTTTATATGTTTATTTACATTTAGTCTTTAGATGATTATAAATGAATTACCTTTACATATTTTAATGTTTGCTTGAATATTTTTAAAAATTATTTAAAACTAATTTTCAAAAGAGAAATTTTTTAAAAATAAAAGAATAAAGTTGAATTCATTTTATTCAAAAATTTCAAATCAACATATTATACTTTAATATAAATAAACTAAATTTATTTCTTTTTTTTGGCAAGGCTAAACTAAATTTATTTCAAAACAATTTTAAGATAAAACAAAATAAACTTTATTATAGAATACAATTTTTAACCATATATATATTTATAACAAAATATTTACTATAATTTCTTTTGAAAATATAAGATAGATTTATAAATTGACTTATGAAAAGTTTCAATACTAATTTCAATTTAATTTAATTAATTTATAAATTATACACCTATATATATTATAGTTTGAAAATATTCTTTATTAAATTTAAAGTTAAAATCAAAACTCTTATTTACAATGTATACATATATATACATTATAAATAAAATATTTTTAAATCAGCTTAGAAAGAAAATTTTATCATTTAAACATTTTTAACATTTTAAAACAATAAGATTTTCAAATTCAATTATTATTATTATTATAAATTTTGAAAAGAATATCATTTATCCAAACTAAATAATTATAAATTTTCAAAAGAAAATTATGTTTGAATTGGATTATTAAATCAATATTTCACTTTTTTAAAATAATTATAAATGAAATTATTAAATAAATATTGCCCAAATTTCCGGGACATCACAATATTTTGGCCATCTTCATCTATGAATACAAGCTTGGTTGTTCATTTTGGGGACCTTTAGTCGCTAGTTGCTTTATACTCTATTTTAACGAAGGATTCTCATCCGATCCTTATTGTACTCTGTTTATAAAGTGATTAATAAAGCAATATGTTCAAAGTGGACGTAGGTAAACAACACCGAACCACTACAAATCGTTGTGTGTGTTATTATTTCAATTTACTCCTATTTCTTTGTTATTATCCTCTATTTTCATTTTATATTCCTTATTTATTTCTCTTTAAAACTTCTATTGCCTATTTCTGCTAATTTTTGGTGGAAATAGTGTTATCCATCACATATAGGCGTATGATTTATTGATCTTCCTCAAGGTCAAAATCCGAAGCATGCAATCCAAACTCTCACTAGAGACGTTGAAAGACTTCTATATTTCTCTTTAAGTTTTGAGAAATGTAAAAATACAATGGGAGCCTATTAGTAAAATGAATTAAATGTATTAAACCTTACTAGCAATATAAGATTATTTTTTATGTATAAATGTCATAATCTACTTTAATTAAATTTGTAGAAAATGTTCACACTAAAGTTATTTTCGAAAAATGACAAACTTTTTGGGCCTAGTTACATTGACTGGCTATAAGCGATAATAATAGCACTAACTTATGAATGCGTATGGTCATCCAAACAAAAACCTCTAAAAGAAATACTAGTTGAAGATGCCCAGAATAAGTATTTACTTATAATAAATAGGTAGCATATCTTTAAATTGGCCAAGTTTATATGATGCCTCCTTTAGACAAACCATTGCAAAGATAGCATGAAAGCATGACTGTCCTTCAAATTTTCAATGGCCTCAAAGGCTTGTTTAGGGAGTAATCGCATTCTATAAATTATGATATTACTAAGTAATTGTTCAATCGAAGATGACGAAGGGAACTCTATAGAGGAATACATCTTACCGATGAAAGATTATATTGATAGACATTTACTAGTATACGTTACTACAAGTAATGGACTGCAAGTGGACTTAATCTTGTGGTTTCTTACTTAATAACTTGAGCCACTAATGTTAAACTACAATATTAACCAGATAAATGTGAGCCTCGTGGAGCCATCCAATATGTTAATCTCAGTCGAGTCCTTATCCAAAGATCAAGGCATGTTGCTCGCTGCAGAGGAAAATGCATCATCTTCAAATGATACAAAGAAGAGAAAGCAAGTTAACAAGAAGAGTAAGAAGAATGCTCCTAAAGACAAGTGTAAATGTCAGCTTGGAATGAAATCATCTAGGCTACTTGAAAGTTGTCAAATAAAAGTAAGAGAATGGTTTTACCACTCCTACTAGTATGTTTATAATTCAAAATTGTTTTGCAATCGATAAACTATCTTGAATTTTAGATATTGGATTTGGAATTATTATTTTTATTTTGTTATAGGTACGAAGGAATAGAAAACATGTAAGAAAAGATAATATGAGGTTCAAAGTGGCTAATGGATCTATTATAAATGCAACTACAGTTGGAGATTACCATTTACTTTTGTCTAATAGTTTTGATTTAGCTTTGAATAATTGTTATTATGTAAGAAACTTTATTTGTAGTATTATATCTATTTTGGGAGTGGTTGAAACTTGTTTTGTTCTCATTGCAATTACAATATTATGAATACCGTATTTTATGGAAATAATATATTTGATGGTGTTTTGGATAATGGAATTTATAATCTTAACCTTAATCTAATCTGTGCTATTAGTAATTCGTTTATTGTTGACATTAATAATATTTACATATGGCATTGTAGACTATGCTATATTCGTATAAATGACTGCACAAATCGAAAATCGATGATCTTCTACCATCATTTGTTTCTAAATCATTTGATACTAGTGAATCATGTTTAGAAGAAAAAATGACCGAGCATCCCTTAATGGGTGCAACGAGAGAGTTGATGAATCGTGGGTTGTGTACATACTGATGTATGCAGCCCAATGCCTCTAATTACCAAAGATAATTCTTCTTATGTTGAAAATTTTACTAATGATTTCTCGAGAGTAGGATATGTACATCTTATAAGAATAAATCTGACATATGAGATAAATTTAAAAGGCGTAAGAATAAGGTTGAAAATCAAACGAACCATAAGATTAAAATACTTCGATCTTATCGAGGAGGTGAGTATGTTGGAGTTTCTGAAAGAAGGAATTGAACCATATTAGATATGGTTCTTTCCATAATGAGCAAGGTGATTTACTTCTTTCCTATTGGGATATGCATTGGAAATCACATCGCATATGTTGAATTTAATACCCACTAAATCTGTTCATAAGACACCATATAGGATGTAGCATGGAAAGGAACCCATACTCAATTATTTGAAGGTATAGGGTTGTCTAGCTTATGTTAAGAATGCTGGCTCCAAAAAACTTGAGGTAAGATCAATTCTATGTAAATTTATATCCAAAGAATTCTTGGGGATATGTTTTCTATAACACTAAGGAACAAAAAGTTATTATTTCTCAACATGCTATTTTTTAAATGGAATTTCTATCAAAATAAATTACTGATGAATTTGTAGACTTTGATGAGATCTGAGAAAAATAACATGCAGGCTAAACCAATGGGAGAATTAAATTCACCGTTATATGAAAACACAACCTATTAGAAGGTCTAATAGGGAATATTGCTTACCAGAGATATTCTACAAATTTCTTATGGATGGAAAAAAAGAGGATTGCATCTTATAAGACAATAATCCTCTCATTCCAACCAGCACTACGAATTAAGGACTCTACACTTTGGCTTAAAGCTATAAAATCCAAAATGGATTCCATGTATGGCAACAAAGTTTGGACATTGGCTGACATGCTCGAAGGAATAAAACCATTAGCTGTAAATGGATTTTTAAGAAAAATCCAAATGCAAAAGGATAGGTAGGGACCTATAAAGCAAGACTAGTTTTTAAATGGCATCAAATTCAATATGTTGATTATGACAAAATATTTTCGCTCGTAGCTATTCATAAGTTCATTCGGATAATGCTTTCTATCGACGCATTCCATGACTATGAAATATAGAAAATGAAAGTGAAAGCGGCATCTATAAATGTTAATTTAGAAGAAACCATTTACATGTTGCGGTCCGAATGTTTCGAGATTACTCGGAGCGAGGACAGGGCTTGCAAATTGCAAAGATCAATTTATGTTCTTAAACAAACTTCAAGAAGTTGGATTTTGATAAATTGATCAAATAGTTTTGTTTTTATATTATTCAAAGGAAATGTACGTATATTAGAAACAACACGGAAGTGCTATAGTGTTCGTATTCTTATACATCGATGACCCACTCCTGATTGGCAATGACATCCCATTGTTGCAATAAGTGAAAGCATGGTTATCCAAGAACTTTTCAATGAAGGATTTAGGATAAATAGCCTACATAATGGGTATTAGGATCAATAAAGATAGATCCAAGAGGATTTTAGGATTTTCTTAATCCCTGTCATACATAATGTGCTGAAATGTTTCGGTATAGAGAATTCCAAGTGTAGTCCAACTCAATCTGGAATCGTCCATTCTAAGAAGGATACTTCTTATATTGATGAGAAGAAGGAGCATATGAACAGGATAATATATGCAGCTACAATCGGTTCCATAATGTATATTATGCTATGTACTAGACCAGATGTGGTATATGCATTAGGATGCGTAAGCTGATACCAACCTAATCCTGGTGGGAAGCAATGGATAGTTGTAAAATATATCCTTAAGTATTTTTCAAACACTAAGGACTTGTTCCTCATATACATGAATAAAGACCTCCTTATGAAGGGGTATACAGATCCCATCTTTTGGAGTGATACCGATGACATCCATTCTATATTTCGTTTGGTTTTTACATTGAACAGTGTGACAATTAGTTAGAAGAGTTTCGAACAAGAAACATTAGCTCATTCAGTGATGGAGGCAAAATACAACACCACAATAATGCAACTAAAGAAGCAGTATGGATATATGGACGAGCAGGAGTAATTACACATTGAGAATCCAATGACGTTATTTAGTGGCAATAATGTTGGGTTGTTGATCGCATAGAAACCAAGGGCACACAAAAAGTTAAGGAACATACTTCGTAAGTTCCAACTTATTAGAGTGTTTTTCGCTAATAAAGAAGTTGCAACTTACAGAATAGATACCAAGGGCCAAACAGCATATCCATTCACAAACGGAAAATCTCTATCAGATCTCAATAAACGTATGAAAAGAATGAGATTAAAATTCTATAATTGTCCCTAGGTGCAGGTGGAAGATTGATATAGTTAGAGGTATGCCCTAGGGAATTATAAATTGTTAACTCTATAATAAAATCTCCTTCGGAAGAAAATGTATTTTTCTTTCTGCCATATATATATATTTGTCATGCTGTACAGGTTATTAATTAGTTAACTTAAATATATTAAATAGAAAATCTTTAAATAATATGTTATATATTATAATCCGGAGAAATTTAACATGATAAAAATAACATATTTGTTATCCTGCCTTTTAGTAAGGTCGTGACACTAGAAGATTAAATGGAAATCAAAGACAGATCGCCCTCGAAGATCAGCTGCATGTAGATCTACAATGGATGCAAGTAAATTTTTCCCAAGTTCGGATCGAGCTACAATTGATACAACACGACAAAACGAAGCTACTGGTTCCAACATTCCAAATTTCAAGTCAATCGGAGTTTGTATGCTTAAGATATCAATCGATCGGGATTGAGTCGCACCAGGTTGCTTAGAGTTTGCTTCGAGACACATTCATGATTGCCTCGAGTTTTCAGAAGGGCTGCTTCAGGTCAAGAAGGCAGTCGCTTCGGGTCAGAGCAATCGATCAGTCGATCCTGATAACTCGTATCTATTCGTATCCATCAAACCCCACTTACTACTTCTTATCCATCAATCATATTTGTATCCATCCATCATCACCCTTCTATTCGTATCCATCAAGTAATGGCGGCATTCTTCATATCGATCACTACTGATCGATATGAAGAAGGGATTTCATCGTCGATGTGAAGAGGAGAGCAGGGGATGGATGCGAAGGAACACAACTAACATTCAGCGATCGATACGAAGAATGGAGTCAGGATCGATGCAAAGTGCAGGATATAAGATCGATATGAAGAAAAACATGGTCAACCAGAGGAAAAAGTCTACTCACCATAAAGAATAGATCTCCCCTGAATTCACAAGCCAAGTCATCGATGCGCATGGCATGGACACGAAGAATGATGGATGTAGAACTCTTAATCGATACGAATATAGCCTACCTATAATATCAACCTTGCATCGACCATATCTCACAATCTATAAGACCAAATGCTACCAAATTTTCACAGGAGCTTGCGTACAGCCTCAGGAATTTTCATGATCGATCTCAGCTCGATTGGGCAAGAGTTGGATCGATACAAATCTCATTCGTATCGATCATGGATCAAGTCGAAACGACCAACGATCGATCACGTGGCCCACCCGCATGAGAGAAGGAGTCTTCCGAGATCAATCATATTTTTTCATCCTATACCTATAAATAGCAGCCCAAGGTCTTCAGAAAAGGGATCTTTTGGGTTCTTCTACGCCGTCATTCTACAGAACTCCATTGTAACTCGATTCTTGCCATCTATGCTCTTGTAACCAGCGAGTGATAAACAATAAAATAGCAACTCTTTAAAGTGGATGTAGGCTACAATGCCGAACCTTTATAAATCATATGTCTCTAATGTTTTTTTAATAAATTTTGAGTGTTCTTCACATTTTTGTTATCTACATTCTTGCTATCTGTGATCTGTGATTGTAAATAGGTGCTTTCATCGACAATTACGTGTTTGTGACCAATTTTGGCGCAAACATTTTAGTGCGTTCACTGAGAGGGACTAGCGTTTAGAGATTCTCCAACCTAGACTTTGGATCAGAAAGCTTGAAGATTTGGATCTGGAAAGCGTTGATGAAGCAATCAACAAGGAGACAAAGAGCGGAGAGAAATCAGCATGAAGGAAGTCAGGAAGGTTCCTTAGGAGCGAATCAGGCTTTAGTCTTCATCACCCGAGATGAGATGGAGATGATAATGGAAGCTGTGTAGGAGGGAATGCTGAAAGGCAAGAAGAGATGATGCAGAGCCTACTCCAGCAAATTGGACAAGCAAGAGTGCAGAGTCAAGAGAACGCCAGTACGCCATGGCAAGGGGTGCTGGAGATAGGGATCGGGAGAATGGAACAACCAGGATTCAGAATAGAGTAGGACCATCAGGAGCAGCCTCGGGTCTAGGGGCACCCCACCGGAGCATGTTGACCCAATCCCAGGCAGGATACTAGGCAGAACTGTTCAACTTGGCATTGATTAGGGAATGGATGCGTGTATAGGAGAGTGGATTCTAGGATTCCCTCATGAACTCGGGGAGTAGATCAGAGGCAACAGACAAGGACTACAGCTTGACGACAGTGATAGATTGGCGGAGATGGTCAGACGAGCCATGAGTGGCAGATTAGGGAATAGAGATCTGGAGGATGTGAACAGGAGCCCCTTTGCTGCTGTAATTAGGCAGCCTAGGAATCCACCAGAATTCAAGCTACAAACACTAGAGACGTATGATGGAAGGACCGATCCTGATGTTCATCTGACGAGGTACATGAGGCACATGGAGGTACCAGGGGCATCGAAGGAGGTCATGGCCCGGTGTTTCCTATTGTATTTGATGGACATAGCAGCACTATTGTTCAGGCAGTTGGAGAGCTGCTCCATTAAAACATGGACTGAGTTGACTGAAAAGTTCATGAGGTAGTTCTGAGTTCTCATTTCGAGACCCAAGAATGTGATGACTTTGATAACACTGAAGTAAAGAACCGAGGTATCTTTAAGGAGTTTTCTAACATGATTCAATGAAGTGGCAGCATCGGTTGATCGAACCGATCCATCCATGGTTTTGATGGAAGTTATATCTAGCATAGCTGATGGCACAGAATTCGAGAACTCATTGACGAGGGATCCATCCATGGATCTAGGAGAGTTTTACCATGAGGCAGAAAGGTTTTGCGGCAAGAGGATGCAAGTGCTGAGAGAGAGGAAGGAGAGGGAGTTGATGTTTATGCAGTCAAAAGCGGAGACCCGCTTGGAAAGGATTTTGACAAAGATAATGGGAAACGAAAGTTAGATAATAGAGGAGATAAACCAAAGCAGCCACGAAGGGAACCGAGATTCATCTCATATATGGAATTGAACGAGACTTTGAAACGAATTTACCAAGACACTAGGGGGTAGGTTCCCTACCGAAAGCCAATGAGGAGGGTTCCGACCAATAATGAGAGGAATTCAGACAAGTACTCCTTATTCCATGAACTAAGCGGCCATAATACAAATGATTGCAGGTACTTGAGGATGAGGTAGAAGGGCATATCCAGAATGGAATGCTATTACAATACGTAAGGAGGGAGCAACAACGGTGGAGCAAGAACAACCACCATCTACGTCAACTGGGAAAGGCTTAAGATCAAGGCATCGGCTTGTCATCAACTGATTTAAATAATGATGAATAAGTCACAAACTCCACATTAGTGTGGTAAAGTCGCTTACTCATGTACATGATCACGAACGGTCCTTAGGCGTGCTATGAGGTGACTATCAACTGCATTAGTGTAGGTTTCTACACTTTGACGTCTCTGCTTTTCTTTTGTTTTCTATTCTTTGCATCTGGACTTGATTTGGCTGAACATTTTGGTTGTAATACTCATTTTGAATGTAAATCTGGTATTTGTAATTCCAGAATGGCCAAGTCACTTACACATGTACGAAATCGCAAACGGTCCTCAGGCATGCTCTGAGATGGCAATAAAATGCCGAAAAAGACAATTTGAAAACTCATTCAAATGTGAAATCTGACATTAATGATACTAAGTCCCCCTCAAGCACACACAATTCATCTCAAATGTCACCTGACCCCGAACGGTCACAGTTCGCCGTGGACGACACCCAACAAGGAATAGTCATACTTCGCCTCGAATGGTCACATACCACTCTGAAACGACATACGATCTAAAATGATCGCCATTCACGGTCAGGTAAGACTATCAACCTCTTTACAGGTCATTAACAGGATAGGAACATCTAGTTTGTAGCACTATAAAACACACCTTCCTATAGCAAGGCATATTTTAGGGGGCAAGTGTTGTCTCATCTTTTGGCAAGGCCATGACACCAAAAGATTAACCGAAAACCAAAGACAGATAGCCCCCGAAGATCGGTTGCATGCAGATCTGCTATAGATGCCAGTAAATTTTGGCGGAATCCGGATTGAGCTACAATTGATACAATACGATGAGTGAAGCTACGGATGCCAACATCCTAAATTTCAAGTCAATCAAAGTTTGTATGCTCAAGATATTGATTGATCGAAATTGAGTCGCGCCAGGTTGCTCAGAGTCTGCTTCGAGTCACATTCATTATTGCTTTGAGTTTTTAGAATGACCCTGTAGGTCCAGAAGGCAATCGCTTTGGGTTAAAGCAATGGATCAATTGATCCTGATTTAGCTTGCATCGGTCCGTATCCATCAAACCCCGCCTACTACTTCGTATCCATCGATCATATTCGTATCCATCCATCATCACCCTTCTATTCGTATCCATCAAGTGATGGCGGCATTCTTCATATCGATCACTCGCTGATCGATACGAAGAAGGGATTTTAGCATCGATACGAAGAGGAGAGTAGGGGATGGATACGAAGGAACACAACTGGCATTCAGCGATCGACACGAAGAATGGAGTCAGGATCAATGCGAAGGGCAAGATATAAGATCTATGAAGAAAAACATAGTCAACCAGAGGAAAAAGTCAACTTAGCATATAAAATGGATTTCCCCTTAATTCACAAGCCACGTCATCGATGCGCATGGCATGGACTCAAAGAATGATGGATGTAGAACTCTTGATCGATACGAACGTGATAGCCTACCTACAATATCAACCTTACATAGATCATATCTCACAATCTACAAATCCAAATGCTACCAAATTTTCACGGGAGCTTGCTTACAACCTCAGGAATGTTCATGTTCAATCTCGGCTCGATTGGGCCAGATTTGGATAGATACGAATCTCATTCGCATCGATCATGGATCAAGTCAAAACGACCAGGGATCGATCCCACAAGCATGAGAGAAGGAGTCTTCCGAGATCTCAGTTAGATTTTTCCATCCTACACCTATAAATAGCAGCCTAGGGTCTTCAGAAAAGGGATATTTTGGGTTCTTCTATGCCGTTATTCTACAGAACTCCATTGTAACTCGATTATTGTCATCTATACTCTTGTAACCAGCGAGTGATAAGCAATAAAATAGCATATTTTCAAAGTGGATGTAGGCTACAATGTTGAACCACTATATATCGTGTGTCTCTACTTTTTTCCTTTTAAATTTTGGGTGTTCTTCACATTTATGCTCTCTACATACTTATTATCTATGATCTATGATTGTAAACGGGTGCTTTCATCGACATTGGGTGTTTATGATCAATTTTGGTGCAAATAATATTATTTTAAATATTCCATGTCAGGATGTTTCGAGATAGAATATCAATACATCCATCGAGACTAGAGAACATAATACTCTCTAAATTTTAGGCAGTGAATTACCTATGGCTATTTAGGGGCACCAAGAGGTTATGTACTAATAGTTATTGGATTACTATGGAATGACTTACTTGAAAGTTTTCTTTTGGTTAATATAACTAAGGTCAAACATAGAATCTCAAAGTGATGATATTACATGAATATCTCGACATGAGAATACTATTGGACTTCAACATGGATAATCCAATTTGACTGTAGTTAAATCTTGGTATGGTAACCAACGAGTGACCATAGTCGAGTCTAATTTAAAGCACAGGAAGTGAAAGACTATTCAATAGAGAATTCATCTCCTCAGTTATATGACGTTAATATCACGGTCAATTGTAGTCAACTCAAAGTCAAAGTCTCTTGCTAGAGCAGTATGGTTAATAATAACTTTTATTATTAAACCAATAGATTGTTGTTTGGACTGATCAAGTTGAATATGGACGATATTGGAATTTTAACTAAATATAAATTCCATAAGTCCCAAACTGATATAATATTAATAAAGAGAATTTGTGTAAATAATCTTTACTACTGGATATCTTCTTAAAATGATAGAATTGGATTTTACTGAAAAGAAGTAAGTGATAAATTAGGGATAACTGTCACTCCACTGATTAAGGTGATGCATGAACATTAATGTTTGAGTTGTTCAATATTAATCGTTGATTGAGTTTACATATACGAGTCACAAAGCCGCAATGATGAATATTCAAAAGGACCATAATATTTAATTAATATAAAATTATTGTAAATCAACTAAATTAATTTATACTTATGAAATATTAATTATTAAAATTTTCTACTTTTTGAAAGCTGTATTGTCATTTGATTAGGTACATATGTAGAGATAATATAGTACATATCGATATAGGATATTAATGAGAATTTATTTTGATTTGAAACAATTATTCATTGGATGGGATTGGGAATTTTTGAAGGCCCATCTAGCCCAAAACCATGGCCAGCCACAGCTGGAAGAGACTGAGGTTTAGAGTTTAAAATATGTTTTGAAATGGTAGAAAGGAATGAGTAAAAGAAGGAGATCTATGCTCCACTTTTACCTCTTCTTTTACGCTACTCAAACCACCCATCCAGTTATTTTTGCTCATTCATCTTTGGTTATGATTTTCAAGTTCCATAACTAAAATTTTGAGAGCAAAACATAAAATCAAAAATCAAACAAAATAAACACAAAGGCAGCGATTCAGATCTTGCAATTTCAAGAGGTGTTCAACTAAATCTTGAAGTCTTTCAACCATTCAAGGTGAAAATCATTGGTGACTTCTTTTGGAAATATTTCAATCTTAGTTTTCATTTATATACATCATTATGTTTATGTAGATTAGATCTCATATGCTTTATAATGAATTTATACGTGTCTATTTCCTTTATGTAGTGCATATACATACATATATATAGATACGCACAAACACACACACATAAATAGATATACAGGTTGATTTAGAAAAAACATTATTATAATAGATGCATATATTTTGGCTATAATTTTTTTCTGGCAAAGCCAGCGAGGTTAACTGGACCCCTACCACTTTTATTGCAGTGAAGGAAAGAAATAAACAAACAAGACTTACAGGGATCAACAAGACACAAAGGAAAAAAAGAAAATGCCCAAGCAAAAGAGACAAATGCAAAAGAAAAGGAAAGAAAGTAATCATGCACTGCAAAAAAAACAAAAAGCCATAATATTTTATTCAAGAAAAAACTAATTTTCAATTATTAAACTAATTTTATTATCAAAATAATTTTATAACATTTAAAAATATAAATGTAAATATAAATAAATAAATGAATATAATATAGGTTAAACAGTTCACCATTATTTTAAAATATATATATATATATATATATATATATATATATGATTTCAACTATATATAAAAATTATATTTGTTTTGTAATTTATTCTTGTAAATAATAAATTAAATAATTGTTTCAAAATATTTTAATATATGAGCGGAGATAATATATTTAAGTAAAAAACTTCGTATATACAAATCTATACGGATTTGATAAAAATATACATATTTTATTTTTTGCAGAATATACATGTACAATATATATTTAATATGCGTTTTTTATTTTTATCTAAAATAACATATAAATTTCATTTCGCAAAACATATACATCGCGAATAAAATTATATATGTGTGTGTGTGTGTGTGTGTGTGTGTGTGTACGTGTTATTTATATTTAATTCAAATTTAAAAATAGACATTTTTATTAAAATTGTAGATCTGATTTGAATTATTCTAGGTCAAAACTTAATTTTTTATAGGTATTATTTTCATTCCTAATATATGTATATGTGTGTGTATGTAGATTGAATTAGTCAAAATTAATTTTAATTAATAATACACATATTCATTATTATTTCAAAATCCCAAATTAATTTATAATTTCACTTATATATACGGTAAATAATAAGTATAAACAAAAAATGACATACATAAAAGAAGAACCTGTCTGTTGTAGTATAAATCTCAACACCTATAAATGTATAAATTAACCATATACACTATTTATATGTTGCACATGCATTATACACATATGAGTGTATTTGATATACTCATATTAATATACTCAACTTAAATTAAATCAAATTCCTTTTCAAATAAATAAAATAACATAGGATTTTATTTAAAGTAATTTTAGAGTGGATCTAGAATCATTAGACTTCATAGGCCTAACAGAGATCCAAAATGGAATTTTTTTTTGAAATTCATCAATTTAGCCCTTTGCCACCCCACCCAGATTCTTTAATTATTATCTAAAGCTTTTCCCCAACCTCAGTCCTCCACCACGAACATTGCAAAACTCTTCATGTGCCTTATTCAAGAAAATATTGACCTTATTCTTTTTTCATTAAGAGTTTAATATTATATGGCCTCTTCTATAACAGGTTCCAGCTATTATGTTAATAAACGGAGCACTATATCTAATATAGTGAGTCTCACTAAGGTCATATGATTATAACCTTTAATTAAATATTGAAAGTATGGAATTATCCTGTCACGACCCAAAGTCCAACGATTGAAAATCGACATCAAATACCTCACTTGTATTCGACCGTTGGAGATTCAAACGTTGAACTCTAGTTCGGATGGAGCTTATAACAACAATAGATGAATATAGACAGCAGAAACAAAAGATGATATCATTAATCACAACACAGATATAACATTGGGTACAACATCATCACAATATTTGATTACAACAAATCGCCACCATCATCAGTGCTACACATGATACAACATCAGAATGATAACAACACCACAACGGAACAACAACAGAGTTTTCAAAAAGGTTTCCAATACACTTCAACTTCGATAAGGTCTTCAAAAATTATAAACACTTCAAAAGATTTCCAAACCCAAAGCTTTCCAAAATCTGATAGCTTCCCAAAGACTTCTAAATCCAAGCTAGCTCCAAAAACACGGATAACCTGCTTCTAGGCTGCCCGTGTGGAAATTATGGGCATCCAGAGTTTAGGAAGGGAACAATAAACTCTGGGTCAGTTATGGGACTAGTATGAGTAAACAAAAACAGTTGTTTGCACAAAACTAATTTATAAAAGAAAACCATTCATGCTTTTGGAAAATGAAACTACCATAAGGCCTCCCCGCACGCGCACAATGCAATCGCACAATTGGAGGAGATTTCTCCTTATGATAGTCAAATATGCTTGATACCAGAAAATAATTACTTTCTTAATATTATTACTAGTGCATAGTGTGAAAACATTTCGAAAGTATAATATAAATCTTAACCAGCATAGGTACCATTATGTTATGCCTGCTATATCTACCACCTGAGGTGGCAGGTTATACAATTGCAATCGTAAAGGCTCGTATTGCTTCTTTGGATTTCCAACAAATGGTCAGGCTAAGAAACTTCCTGCACCACATGGGTACTCCTCTGGAGGGACGCCTCGAGAACCTAACCAGATCACTTTTAACACAAGGCCGGGTTACCTCTGTAACTAGGTAACTACTACACGAGTATGCCATCCTCCGGTCGTAACCAACCTTTATCCGAGGCCCCGACAACAACAACCACAATGCAACATAATTGCAATATCCACATAAGTTAAGTATCCGGGTCCCATACCATGATACAACTTTTTATCCAGAAGAAAATGCACATACCTTAAGGGGCGCTACCCCCAATAACCATGCGGCATCCTTCCTGTTTCGACCATTATCGGGTTGTGAGGTTCGACGAAGTCTCGTCCACAAAGCTACGCTTTACACAAAAGCCATGCTTCGATCAACAAATGATCAGCAGCACTCGGCATTCCACACTACCAAATTGGGAGTATATCACTAATAATCATCAACTACATAACCTCTGAGCTCGTATGCCTCAGAGAAGGGTGTTAAGCTAAGAGAATAAATTCTCCGCCACCAAACAGAAATGTATTTGATAGAAATCATCTTTATATCTCAAAGTGTAATGTCAGACGTACAACCATACAAGTCTGTTCCGGGTTCGAACGGAACCAAAGGTACTTCCAAAGAAGCCCTTGCAATTCGGGAATCCACTATCCCGATCGGATTCCCCGTTACATATGGAGATCTCTATACCGGAGCAACTCAGTCAGAGTCATTCGACAGGTTATCGTATCGTTCTCGAAGACACCCGGTCTTCACCACCGTCTTCAAATGCTATCTATTTTGTCGAATCACTATTCGAAATGGGTTATATGACACTAAGTCATCTCCCGGCTAAACCGAATAGTGAGCGCTCAATATATAAACACATGGATATATCAATCACAAAGATTCACTATTAAGATTCGATGTGGATTTCGGATAACCAATGGGAATCCGACTCCCTGTCGCATCGAAATTCAAATGCCGTTTTACGGGCCAAGGGGTTTTCATATTCACACAGTAATTATTCACAGATGTCATAGCTCAACACAAAGTAATTCATATAACATAGTATCACAATCACATATCAAAGATATCAATTAATACAAAGCATTCAATAATAATCAATCATCTACAATTAAGATGAATTAATCGTGTGATTACAATTTATTAATCACATAATTATTTTCACTAATAACCTTAATTAATGACTAATTATTCCTAATTTTAAATTAATTAGTCCTTTATTTTTAATTAATTAATCCTTAATTGTTAATTAGTTAAATCTTAATTACTTTCATTAATTAATTATTCCTTAATTAATTAATTCTTAATTACAAACTAATTAACCATAATTAAAAATTTAATTACCCTTTAGTATTAAGTAATTAATTAAGTAATTATTATATTAAAAAATCATTAATTACTTAATTAATTAAAAGATAAACCATTTTATCTTTTATTATTCACTTTATTTACCATTTAAAATCTTTATTAATAATCTTTGAAAATAGATTATTATTACCACATTAATTAACTTATAGATCTTAAAGTGGGATTAAAGTTTAGAATATACTAGATTTTACTTAATTTCGATAATTATGTTTATTTAAAATAAAATCTAAAATGAAGTTATATATGTATTAAACACTTAAGCTTGCTTAAATTAAAATAATTTTATTTTAAGACCCTTAATTTATCTCAACTTAAACAAACCTTTAATTATAAAGAAGTGATTAATGAACTAATTAAAAGTTGAATAAATTTTAATTTGTAGAATTTTTTATATATTTTTTCTTTCAAAAAAATGATATCATATAAAACCCGAGCCATGTTTTGATTCTCCCGAGCATGTCCCTGAGAACTTGTTTTTCATATTTTACTTTGAGACAAACCCTTCTCTACCTCGAGTTTGACTTCAAGGAAACCCCGTCTCCTCAAAATATCATAATTTCCACCAGATACATATGATACTTGTGCACATGCAT
This sequence comes from Allium cepa, assembly GCA_030765085.1. Lineage (NCBI taxonomy): Eukaryota > Viridiplantae > Streptophyta > Magnoliopsida > Asparagales > Amaryllidaceae > Allium > Allium cepa. Next base: position 573,268,714 of record CM060935.1, read on the forward strand.
AGATGTTCCGACGAACTTCAATTGATGCTGCTACCTTCGACGAGTCGGCGACAACCACCATCAACCACCAGAGCACCCACCACGTCAACGAACATGAGATTTTACTGTTCATCACAAAATGGAATGAACTTCAATCCACCAAATTTTATTTGCTCCGCTGCTACAGGCCATCAGAGGCCACAAAATTTTTGTCATACCATCGCCAAACTCCAACGCATCGATCTCTCATAACCCGACATGGTCCGATTCGACTTAGATGACACCATCACCTCAAGAATACGATCAACAGAATACTGGGCTAAAACCCTAAAATATTGCCTCGCCGTCGCCACCATAGTTATAAATTCATCGGATATTTTTCTGATGATTCCCAACCTTCAAGCTAGCTACGACCTCGACCTCGAGATCTATAAACCGACCTATCACCAGAATTTCATCAAAACCCATTTTACGTTCATCTTACAAATTCTCAGTGGATACTTTATTAAAAAATATGATTTTGCTTTAAAAATCATAAATTTCAAAAATGTTTCGATTCATATACTTAAAATTAGAAATCAAGATAATTAAATTTTCAGCATACTTTAAGTTTGCCTGTAATTTCAAATTTCAAGAAGAAGCTTTAATTTATTTTGCTTAAATTTATTTTTAAAACTTAAAACACGTTTAAACAAACTAGTCTTGTTTAATCCTAAGGCTTAACAATGATCAGGGAAGAAGCAATTGAATTTTGAACAGGTTTTTAGAAAACTAGGAACAAATAGAGGCATCTCTGCCTGTATATTAGACATGCGCACTCATCACACATATATATACATATATTTACTTGCATATATATACTTTACAATTTAATTTCAAGCATGTGTCACATAACAAGAAGAATCCAGATATGTTTTAAAAGTTTACTCACCTTGATCAAGAAGAAACAGTGAGCTTTAAAGAAAATCCTGGAAGTTGATTTAAAGTTGAAATCTGGGCTTGATCTTGAAGTCCATGTTTTTCTGAGTTCAATTTTTGTTTTACAGTGCGTGAGCTTTGAATTTTCTTAATCACTTGATGTCTTTGCTATTTAAAAAGATTTCCAGGCTTCAGATTTTGAATTTGTAGAAGATGTTTGAATTCCTTTGTTTTTTTATTTGTTTTTTGGTTTTACAGGCTTTTGATGTTTTTTCTCAGATTTTTTTAAGGCTTTGAAAATGATAAAGAAATGAGAAGAAGAAGTTGAAATGTTTATATAATCTAATTTCCTATTTTTATCAATTTTCTCAAAAACAAAAACAAAATGATAGTTGTTCATTTTATTTATAAGATTATTACACTTGTTAAGACACTTGTCTCATGAATTACACTTCTTAATCTATGCACTTAAAATTTAACACCTGTTAACTTATATTTTTTATAATTTTTTTATTATATTTCCTATTTTATAAATACATTTTTCCTATTTATTATTATATACAATTTTAAAGAAAATGTTTTAAGAAAATTATACATTAAATAAATTACCTATATATATTATTTTAAAATCCAAATTATTTTACTAAGCATTTATTTAAATTTTAAATTCAAGTTCAAATTCAAACTCAAACTCAAATTCAAATCTACCCATGTATACACACACATATATTTTAAATTCAAATAATTTTGAAATATTCATTAGTTCGAATTTTTAAACTCTAATGCAAATACAATCTTATATATATATATATATATATATATATATATATATATATATATACACACACAAATTAACACTTAATATAATTGTTTTGAAAATTTTAAATTAATTTCAATTTAATTCCAAAATTTATATTAATTACTAATTTTAAATCTGATAAAAATTAAGATGTTACAGATTTTCCCTCTTAAGAAAATTTCGTCCTCGAAATTTGAAAGGGAGAGACAAACAAAGAATATATGAATACATACAAAAAAAATAGAGAAATGGCTTACCAGATTAAGCCAAAATTTCCACTCTAAAATTGGGATACGACTTTTGCATGCTATCCTTCGTTTCTCAATTTATAGTCATTTGGATCACCACTCCATTGCACTTTAACCAGTTTTATAATTTTATTCCTCGGCTGCTTTTCATCACGATCAATGATCTTTAACGGTTCTCTTTTAACTGCCAGATTTGGTGTGATCTCCAAGTCCTGCGGAGTGGCTTCCTCAATAATACATTCTGGATCGTGCATATATTTTCGAAGATGTGAAACGTGGAATACATTGTGTACGCCAGATAACCAGCTAGGTAGCTGCACTCGATATGCCAAATGACCATTCCTTTCCAGCATTGGAAAAGGACCAATGTATCATGGTGCCAGCTTATAGTCTTTCCAAACCTCAACACTCCACGCATAGGAAAAACTTTTAGGAAGATAGTTTCCAACTTGAAACTCTACATCTCTTCTCCGATGGTCAGCATAACTTTACTGACGACTTTGCGCCATTTTCAGTTTCTTTCGAATAAAATCAACTTTTTCGGTAGCTTTCTTTATCATATCTGATCCAAGAACGAGTCTATCACCTGACTCAATCCAACATACAGGTGATCGACACGGATGTCCATACAAAGCTTTGAAAGGAGCCATTTTGATACTGGCCTGATAGCTGTTATTATATGAAAATTCAACCAAATGTGAATGGTCCTCCAATTAACCACCAAAATCGAGAATATAAGCGCGCAAAAGGTCTTCTAAGATTCGATTTATTCTTTCAGTCAGCCCATCAGACTGCGGATGGTATGCAGTACTGAAGTTCAGTTTAGTTCCCAATGCGGCTTGAAATGCCTTCCAAAATCTACTAGTGAAGATCTGGTCACGATCACTCACTATACTACTGGGTATACCGTAGAGACGAACAATCTCTTTTATATATAACTTTGCCAAACTTAGTGCTGTTCGGGTAGGTTTTACTGGGATAAAGTGGACAGTGTTGGTTAGAAGATCCATGATAACCCAAATTGCTTCTTTACCTTTCTGAGTACGTGGCAGCCGTCAATGAAATCCATAGACACATGATCCCATTTCCATTTTGGTACGTCTAACGGCTGAAGTAAACCTGCCATCTTCTTTCGATCACTTTTGATTTGCTGACAGGTTGCACAACGATTGACATAGATAGATATGTCCCTCTTCATTGTTTTCCACCAAAAAGTTCTTTTGATATCTCTATACATCTTATTAACTCCTGGATGGATACTAAGTTTGGACTTGTGACACTTGTCCAAAATTTCACGTTTTAGATCTGGAACGTCCGAGACACACAACCTGCCTTTCAATCTTAAACTTTACTACCATCAACTTCAAAACTGGTACTTTCACCAAGATGTATTTTCTCATAAATTTGATGAAGAAACTCATCTTCTTTCTACTCACTAGCGATCTTTTCAACAAGAGTAGGAGTGACAACAAGATATGCGAGAACAGCATGTCTTCTATTCAAAGCATCGGCAACTACATTGGCTTTTCCAAGCGTATACAGAATATCTAGGTCATAAGATGCTAGGAAATCCAACCAACATTATTGCCTCAGATTTAAATCTTTCTGGTAAAGAGATACTTCAGAGATTTGTGGTCAGTGAATAATTCAAAATTTTCACCTAGAAGGTAATGTCGCTGGATTTTTAAAGCAAAAATAACTGCTAGATGTTCGAGATCATGGGTTGGGTGATTTTTCTCATGTGGACGTAATAGTCTACTCACGTAGGAAATTACTCTACCATTTTGCATTAGCACTGCACCCACATCATCACCACAAGCGTCGGTATAAATGGATAAGCCTTGATTTCTGTTAATAATAGCGAGAACAGGAGCAGTAGACAATCTCCTCTTTAACTCCTGGAACGCTTCTTCGCAATTTGAAGTCCAATCGAATTTAGCATTCTTCATTGTCAGCTTAGTCGATAGACTGGCTGACTTGGAGAAATGTTGGACAAACTTCCAGTAATATCCCGTTAAATCCAGAAAACTTCTAACTTATTTCGGCATTGTGGGTTGCTTCGAGTCTAGGATAGCGAAAACCTTGCCCGGATCTATAGAAATTCCTTCTTCATTTATAGTGTGCCCAAGAAATTTGATTTCCTTGACGCAAAAATGACACTTGGAGAATTTGGCGAACAGAGTTTCTTCTTTAATATTTCCAAAACACTCCTTAGATGCTCAGCATGCTCATCTTCAGCTTTGGAGTAGATCAAAATATCATCAATAAAAAAAGTACAAATTTATTCAATACTTCTCAGAATACACGAGTCATTAAGTCTACGAAGTATGCGGGAGCATTGGTTAGCGCGAAAAACATGACTAACCATTCGTAGAATGTGTTTGGACCGCTGAAAGCAGTAAACGAATACAGTCTTCAGGAATTCATAGCTGATGGAATCCTTGAGCTAGATCCATCTTCGAAAAGAATCGAGCGCCGTGTAGTTGATCAAACAGATCGCCGATTCTAGATGAAGGGAATTTGTTTTTGAGAGTTAATTTATTGAGATCGCGGTAGTCTACACACAATCTCAAAGATCCCACAGATTTTTCTACGAATACAACAGCTGAACCCCAATCGGAAACCCTGGGGTGTATTAATCCTTTCTCTAGCTAATCTCGAGTTTGATTGACTAGTTCTATCCTTTTCCTAGGTGCCATCCTATGACTTGCATGAATGACAGGATGAGCATTGGGCACTAAGTCAGTTCTGAATTCAATTTCTCTGTGCGGGGGCAAAGATTTGACCTCTTCAAATACATCGAGAAGTTCCTGGACAATAGGTATAGATTCCAAACTAGGTTCAGGATACCCTAAAGTATACATCAGTTTACCTCTCTTAGGAATCAGATCCCCACAAGAGATTTCAATAAAATTCCCAAGTTTCATTTTGATCGAAATCTTTCGATTGTTACAATCTAATTTGTCGTCGTATTTCGTTAGCCAGTCTATTCCAAGTAAGATTTCAAATTCATTAAAGTCAAGAATGAAAAGGCTGATAGGAAATCAATGACAAGTATACAAGATAGGAACGTCTATATATCGTAGACAAAGGTTCGTAGGGCCACCAACTAGATTCTTCATGCAAATTGGCTCATCGACAAATTTAGGATTAAGTTTTAATTCATTTATGGTTTGTTGAGAGATAACGCTATGTGTGGCTCCCGTGTCAAACAAAACTCTAACAACTCTATCATAAATGAGAAGGCTACCTTCTAGGAGTCCTTTTCCTTTATCCGCCCTTGAAGTCGAGGGGTCATCTTTGATCGTGTACACCTTCGCCACTCGAGCTTGCTTCATTACTGGGCAATCTTTAACTACATGACCTGGATTGTGACAGTAAAAGCATTCTCTGGTTCCTTGACTTGTCTTCGTGAGCTAATCTTTCTTTCCTTGTTTTTTCGGCTTCTTACAACTGTTTGAATAATGGCTCTTCTCCAAACAATTAAAACAAGTAAAGCCCTAGGCCTGGTTCTCCTGATTATTCTTCTTCTCTTTGCCTTGATATGGTTTCTTCCCTCCGAATTTCCTTTTCTTCCAATTCGGATTGCTCGCATTTCCGTTCTCCTTTGGAACTTCCTGCTTATCTAGGGTAGCATATTTATAACCCATATCGATCAATTCAGAGAAAGATTCTTTTACGTGGCTGTCATCCTCTCGTGATACTTCTTTTTCATTCCTTGAATAAATCTTTCATTTTTCTTCAAGGGGTGTTTACCAGCTCCAGACCGAATCGAGATAATTTGTTGAATTTGTTCAAGTATTCTTCAAATGATAAACTTACTTGCTTTAAATCCATGAACTCCTGGTACATTCTGGAGATACCAGTAGACGACATATATCGTTTCTCAAACACCTCCTTAAATCATTCTCAAGTGAACTCATCTTCCGGCTCATCCACCGTAACAGTCTCCCACTAGGCTAGAGCTTCCTCTTGGAGTTGCCAAGAAGCTATCAATCACATTTGATCATCTACCAATTTTAGCCCTATAAAAATTCTTTCACTTGATTGAATCCAGGCTTAGGCTTCGATAATAGATTCCTTGCTAATGAACGGCTTGCCACCAAGTCTAGAAAAACTTCCATATAGATCAGCTAGATTCGACTGAGGTTGAGTGGGAACTGTTGCTTCCACTATTGCAGGGACTTGACCAGTTGTGGAGGTATTTCCTCGGCCCCTACCTCGTCCTCTTCGCCCACTCATTCTCACTACCTGTAAATAGTAAGAAAACTTGATTTAGGTATACGGACGAGATATCTTAGGGAATATCAGTAGTTTAAAGAAATAGACCAAGCAATTTTAGGGTTTCGGTTTCTCGGTTTATACTCATTCTAGGGTATTCTTCACCCTATCACTAATGAGCCACCTAATGTATTATACTCCGTAGCTAAAGTTATTACTCAACCTTTAGCTCTGATACCACTTGTCACGACCTGAAGTTCAATGTTTGAATCTCCGGAATTTGAATACAAGTGAGGTATTTGATGTCAAAATTCAATCGTTGGATTTCGGGTCGTGACCTATCTTTTTACCGGCCTCGTTAATTCTTAGAAGAAGTGATCAGTTTTTTGTAGTGCTCTCTTTATGCAAGTGAGATGTTTATGGATCATTACTCATTATTCCTTGAGTAGCCTATGATCTATTAATTGCATAAATATTATCTGGTATATATATACTTGTTTTTCAAGATACTCAACCATGATATATTTAAATTCTTAACGATCCTTAGTACTTGCAAACTTGCCAAGGGAATTTTCTTGTGTAATATTTTTCCAAGGAAAATTGTTGAAATTCTTAGATATTGTAACGGCCCACAAATTTGATGTACTAATTATCAAAAGTCATTTAAATTTATATTGATGGTAAAAGATAATGTTGATTAGGAATTTGTTTATGGGTCTTTGGACCAAACCATCATGTTCAAAAATATCAAAATCCTATATTTCTATATATAACATGATATGCTTCCCTTGTTATTTCAGAAAAGGATATTTTAGGTCTTCGGGATTGCTCCTTTTTTCTATAAATACATTCTGCAGCACAAGTTCTATTGCGGCCTCCACTCTATCATTCTTAATTTTTCTGATCTTCTCTTCTAATCTACATATACCTAGAGTAATGAAGATTATCGCTGCTAGTTACAAAATATGGTGATATATAAGCCCAAAACTAGGCCTTGCGATATGTCACTCCATGTAGTGCGACGACATGAACACAGTGGTGGTGGTCATTTATTGTAATTGTTGTCGTCAAAAATGGGCATCAACACCCAATAGAATTTAGTAGAGATTAAATGAAGAATGAATGAAATTAAAACAGAGCAAATATCATAAATGAACACACAGATTTTTATAGTGGTTCAGCAATCTTGGTCTACATCCACTTCATATTTTTATTGATCTTGCACTAGATTATTATCACAAGAATGTTAAGATCAGATAGGATCCATTAGTACAAGAATGAAGAATAAAAATGGAAGAGCCATTTTCGTAGAAAGAAAAATCCCTTTTCTAATGCCATGCCTGCTGTATTTATAGGGTAAGACGTGCATGGAGAATTTCGGCAGAAGGTTCGACTGACCTAGACGAGGCCACCCAAAAATTTCCAGGCCCATGGGGGCCTACAATAGGGATCAGTACTGGCCCTATTAGTGTGTCCAAATGGGCTGTGATCCCGATGAGGGGTGTCCCATAATATTAGCTACTTGCTTCCCAAATTTCATGAAAGTTTGATGTACGGTTTGTGAGATGTTGTATTTTTCATGATGTAGTGTTGCTTGAATTCTGATTGCTATTGATTCCTCCAAAGGGAGTTATGATGATCCCTCCAACTTCCTCTAATTGGAATGAGATCCCTAGGGAGTGTTCCGCTTGTTGTAATAATCTTGTACTCTAATTTCTTGCTAATATCACGTGTATATTTTAAGTTATTGTATGATCATTGCTGCAAAATTGAGTTGTCGAATTGATGCAATACGATCCATAGTGTTCAATATGGATCGTAACTGATCCATCTATGTGGAGTAGTGAGCTTTCATGCTTCTGCTTTATATTATCATCTATCCTTAATTTTCGGACCCTGCAATTATTACTTTGGGATACTAGATTGATAACAATTGTGTCCAACTTGTCCAGACAGTTCGGATATGGTCGGGTCAAAATGTCGGATAACATTTGCGCTCTAAAGTACGTCTTGTTGCGTACATGACGTGCTTTGAATTAAAATAAGTAAGAGTCACTGAAAAGTAATCTATCCAGTTTCCTAAATAGTTGCTGTCCTTTCGTAGAATTATCTTCCCAATGTGTTATATCCCCCTTTGATCGTCATGACGCTTGGTCGATTTCCAATAGCATAAATTCAGAATTGTATTCCAGTAGTTGCTATCTATGTCTAATTCTACAGGGCTAGTGAGCTTTGGCTATCTAATCCATTCTTTTCTTTAATAACTCTAGGTGAGAATTCAATTTCTTTCAATTTCAAGAAATTGATTTTTTTTGAATATAAACGTACACGTTTAGGTACACCTTCTTGTCATTGGTTCCTAGATGCGTTTGTACGCTCATGACCCATCACCAATTCCTTCTAGTTTAATTGCAATTGGATTGCAATTCCTTGTTTATATATTACTTTTTTACAAAATAAGGGCTATAATAAGTCATTTGATGAGAGGGGACTTCATGTTCTATAGGGATGATGACCTCAGAGCCATAAGAAAAGGCTAATGGAGTACGACCAGTCGCGCGGTTGTGGGTGGTTCTGTAAGCTTATAATGATGTTGGGAGTTCATCCACCCACTTGCATTTAGCCTTTCCTAAACATTTCTTTAGAATGAACTTTATGATTTTGTTCATAGCTTCAACCTGTCCATTTTCTTAAGGGATAGCAACCGTCACAAATCTCTTTTCACTATGTTGCCAATGGTAGAAGTTTTTAATTTAGCGTAGTCAAATTTGGTTCCATTATCATTTATAATGGTTCATAGAAGGCCAAAATGATAGATGATGTTCTAGACAATGAAATTGGTTATTTCTTTTTCGTAATCATGGTTAAAATTTCTGCTTCAGCCCATTTAGTGAAGTAATCAATTGCTACTATGGCATACTTCGCACCACCTTTAGAATCGACAAGAAGCCGATGATATCAATACCCTAAGTGGAAAATGGCTATGGGCTTGCCATTCGAGTAATTTTCGTTGGTAGGGATCTCGGAATTTTTTAAACATCTAGCATTCATCGCATTGTCTAGCGTGATTGGTTGCATCTCAATTGACACTTGGCTAGTAATACACATAGCGGAGTATTTTCTTTGACACGGTTTGCCCCCTGGTGTGATCGCCACATTCTTCTTCATGGACTTCTTTTAAGACTCGTTTGATTTCATCATGGCCAATACACCGAAGCAGGGGAATGAAGATACCCTTTTTGTATATGACTCCTTTTTGGATGGTGCGGCATGAAGCATTGCGATGGATATATCTTTTTTCACTCCTCCATCTAGGATCCCCCATTGTAGATAGTCTTTGATAAGAGTCATCCATGATTCCTTTTCCGGCTCCGTCTCCATGGTATAGTTGATCTCCAACTATCAATCCTTAAAAGCTGAATAGATAAAAGATAGATCTTCAAGCAAAGCTCCAAGCTCAAAAGGTGAGTCTCAAATGCTTTGACACTCAGCTTGACCCGAGCATAAAGAAAAATACAAAACACTCGAGTTAGAATTAACATTCTTATGCCAGTAAAACAAATCAAGTGAAATGTCCAAGTGAAATGCAAATAACTTAAAGGATGTTGGGATTCCATCCTTTAAGGATTCGTAGAACTATCTACATACATAGTACAATGCGCTACATATATAATGTCTATAGTAAAGTAAACTATCAAAATAGCATTAAGGCGTTACCTATATCCCCTTAAACATTTTTACATATATTCCTGTAGTCTATACAGCACCATAATTACTCGGTAAACTGGAGGGTTAACAGAGGGCACTCTATAGGTATGATACAAAACAAATTCACAGAGGTCGCGATAAGCCATGTGACAAGGAATGCGAGGCAATGCCCAGGGTTGGATAATACCGTTTTGCTGATCCAACTAGTGGTAACGCATAGCAGATACTATTGCACACCTCGAGACACACTCCCAAAATCAGAGGTGCACCCAATTAAATCACAAAGTAATAAAATGGTATCAAAGAAGCATGCTTGATCGAAGGTGCGACCTCATTTGGCCCGGCGTGGCACCTGTTTTAGTCACATTAAGCTGACTCGCGGGAGTCAGGGCTACCTTCATACCTCATATAGATGTCGCCAAACCATCCTACTTCATTTTGGACTCTCCATCATATACACATTTGTTAAAGTAGTTTTCGGTATTGGCAGAGAGTATGACAATATCCGATCCCGGTCTCTTTAACAGCCAAATGCTTATTTCTGTCGTGGTCATTTTTCATTTCAAATAGTTCGTACTTCACATCAAAATATCATATTCATTTCAAAATCATGTCACTTTCAAAATCATATTCACTTTCGAAATCATTTCACTTTCAAATCATATTCACTTCCAAAATCATAACCACAAAATAGGTTAAACCATCATATCAAAATATTCGCATTTAAATCCGTTAAATCTAAATCATAACAGTTCCAACTTAAACAGTTTAAATGTTGAAAATAGTTTATATATATTGAAATAGTTATAAATGAAAAATAGTTTGTACTTTAAAATGGCTGTATATTAATATATGTGTATATATACATTGAAATATAGTTTCAAGTTAGAATTGTTTCATCCAATTTCACAAATCAATTTAAATCAACTATAAATTCAAATTCCGTTTAAATCAATAAAAGTTCACCAATTTCAATTAAAAAGGTTAAAGATTCAATTCGAATTCTCATTGAAATCATTTTAATCAAACGATTTCAAATCCAGGTTTGAACTACAAATTTGAACCATTTCCAATTTAATAGGTTTACAAGTATAAATATTCAAACAATTTCACAATAACTCAATTTGATAAATTTCATTTATATCTCAAAATTCATCTTTAATTGCATTTGAATTCCAAAATATTCACATAATCATTTTTAATAACATTTAAATAAAATCTCAAATTAAAATTTTAAATCAAATCAGTAATCAAATATCTAACTCCAATTATGTTTAATTATAAAATATTCACCTAATCACTTTTTATAAGCATTTAAATAAAATCTCAAATTATAAATTCAAATCCAAATTAAATATTTAATTTTATTTAAATTCAAAAATATTCATTTAATCACCTTTGATTAAATTAAGTTATAAAAGCATATCTTTAAAATCTCAAAATTTATAAGTTCAAATCAATTCCTATTTAAGTATAATTATTAAACAAATTAAATTACAAATCAATTATAGTTTACTTTTCCAACTTTAATTTATTAATGTTATTAAAAAATATATTTTCAAAATATTAATATAAATATTAAATAAATATTTAAACGTACCATATATATATCAGTTAAATTAAATCTTATTATTGAATTAAATCTATTTTAAATCCTATTATATATATTTTAAAAATAATAAAGTTATAAGTAAAATTTTATAATTTACATTTCAAAACTTAATTTATAATTTTAAACTTCCAAATATATAATTTTAAAAATCTAAATTTTAAACATATATTAAAATAAATTCTTTACATTATAATTTAAAATCAATATTTATTAAAACCCATCTATTTCTTTTCAAAACTTTGGAAATCATCTTTTAAAATAGACCCACGGTGTCTGTATATAATTTTCTATCCTATGGTCAAGTGATACAGATATTTATCATTTCAATTCGTAGTAATTTAATATTTACGGGTAAATATTATTTCAACCCGCAATCCCAAAATTTCAAAATCAATAAATCGCTTGGGTTTATCATTTTAACCCAAAACGATTTTTTCTAATATATAATATCGTTCGGGTATATACTGTTTCAACCCATAGGGATTTCTTAAACTATCAAGGAACTTGCAGAGTTAGAAGAATAGAATAATAATATAAAACAGCATAACATATCAATTACATCATGGCTCATAATTAAGAATTTATATAATATATACATATACAAATGGTTATGGTGTCATATGTCAATTACAAAGTTGAACTACTTTAATTATTAACATATCATATTTAACGATTAAATTATTAACATATTCAAATTTAACAACACATTTCAATCGTCATTTCATGTGAAATAAATTTACTAAACATAAGAATGCTAATCGTGAGTGATCGCTCACCTTTCGAGGCTAGAGAAATTAGACAACACAACAAGCTATGAATTGAATCACGAACTCAACAATCAACTAGTCCAAATAAAAAATCCCAAAGTAAAGCAAGGTAGACTCGAGATCGATGAAAAATAAAATTTAATAATCAAAATTTTATTCACATATTTAAAATAAAATTATTATATTATATTTTAAAATCAATATTTGATTTAAAATACATATTTAAAATAAAAATCTTCATATTACAGATTTAAAAATCAATATTGATTAAAACACATATGTTAAAATCAAAATATCTATATATCATTTTTTTTATCAATACTAAAAGTCAATATGTAAATAAGCTAATGTATAAGCTATATATATATATATAATTTTATGTAAATAAAGAGGAAGAGAACTAGATGGGATATGTTCAGCGAGGAAAGGCTTGCTTTGATTGATAGGTGGTTTTGGATGGCTACAGTGACTTGTCGGTGACGCTACTATGTGGTGTTGGCTAATGGTTCGTGTAGGAGGCCATGGCAGTGGTTGAGTGGCTTCAATGGAGGAGTCTCGGCTGCATGGCATGTCGAGTGGTTATTGGGTTGAAGGTGTTCGTGAGGCGGCGAGTTGATGGAGATGGCATGTAGAGTGTTAGATGTAATGCGTTAGCTGTGGACAATGGTTGGAGTTCGGAAAAGGAAAAGGTGATGTCACAAGAGGCAGGTCAAGAGCTGCTTGGTGGAAAACAGTTAGGTTATAGTGGCGAAGTTGAGGAGGTTCAAGGGGCTAGAGATTCATGAAATGATCGACCGCTCGCTATGTGGTGGAGAGAGGAGGTTCAAGGAGAGGCTCGGTGGTGAGAAAAATGAATGTCGTGAGGAGGGTGATGCGGGTTTGGGATGAAGTGGCTTTGCTGCAGGAAGCAAGGCCGAAGAAAATGAAATGGGTTTTCAAGGCACGATAGTGGGATGGTCTGCATCAAAAGGAAGAGGTGGGGTCATGGGTTGCAAATGTCGAGGTTGGAGCAGGTTGGAGGCTCGACAAAGATGAAGAATGGGGTTTGCAATTGGAACAGAGGAGGAGAGCAGAGGCCAAACATATACATGAAACTAGGTTTCTGGAAACTTTGATTTAATTTTTTTAATTTTTATTTTACGAAGCAAGAAGAGAATGAATAGGGAAAGGAGAAAGAGGACGCAAGTTTGTTCCAGAAACCAAATGTAATAATGCTTTGCATAATTTTTTTATTATATAAAATTAAAGCTCAAAACGAAAGGAGGAGGAGAAGAACACCAATGGAGAACAAACCAGGTATAATAAATTGCAATGAGTATAGTAATATTCAAGGAAAAAAAGGTCAAAACGTGAATTTCTAGGAATAATTAATAGTGGACATTTATTTTCAGCCGATCGACAAACGAAAGGACATAAGGAAGCCCAAAAGGCTCAAAAAGGTACTAATATGGTTAACCGTTTTATTGATTTCGCCGTGTACCGGACACCGAAATGCAAAATTGAATATACAACAGAGATCAGCACAACGAGACCAATAAAATGGTACATAGATATGAGAAATATAGCCATCCTATCAAAACTCTATATTCACTGCCAAAATGCTGCTAAAACGCTGAAAATAAGATAAACAGAGCTTGAGCAGTTCAAATTTAGTGAAATGAATGATGACGTCTTACTCAGAAAAAGATAAACAATTTTATCATGTAAAAATATTCAAATTTCAAAAATATTTCATTTCCATCTAATTTAACTGATTTTAAATTTTAAATTGAAATTTCACAGCCAAATAAGCTTTCATATTTTCTAATGAAAATCTGACACTTGCTACGTTTAAATAGACGTATTTCAAATATCAAATTTTCATTACAAAAATTTTATTATATATTTTCATGAAAGTTTAATTTATTACGTTATTTAAAATCGTTAAAATTTCCAGGCCGTTACAGTTAAGTACTTCAATTGGGACAAAGTCTATTTGTTGCGCATCCCCAGAATTGGCCAGTGTGGCCAGTGACTGCTTTTTCATTTTATTCTTTGAGGTTGTCCGTAATGGTGTAATACTCAAAGACGGCTAGTAGCTCTTAGTCCTAACCGAGATGAGGAGCAAGATGCTATCCCCTAGCAAGATAATCTTCCCTAACTTAGCATACTACTAACTAGGAATCACAAAAGATATGTAAAGTTTCCACTCCCAGTTCTCTAGCAAGTTTGAGGCTGGCGATCAAGGCTTCATACTTAGCTTCATTATTTGTTGCAAGGAAGTTGAGTTTCAAGGCGTAGCAGATCGATCGTCCCTCAGGAGTCTTTAACATAACTCTAATGCCATAACACCGATCACTGGAATCTCCATCCATGTATATTTTCCATCGGTTGGTCGGTACTCCACTGCTCTTCAGATCATCTGATGCAATGACTTCAGATATGAAGTCTGATAATGTTAGTCCCTGGATAGGTCTCAGAGGTTGATAAGTGATATCGAATTGGCTTAGCTTGATGTTCTATTTATGCAAATGTTGAGTAGGGTTCAGCTTCATGTTGCACGCAACTGCATAGCTTGCTCTTCCTTTGAGTTTGAATTTGCTTGTATATTCGAGTAACATGCTTTCCATTCAACGTACTCACAATTCGTTATTCATCGTTCGGGTTGGAGTGATGATCATTTGCCCATGAACTTGGGCATTGATTCGATTATTCTATTTCTAGGCATCCTTTTGGTCATAGCCTCGAATCGTTGCAAACACTAGGTATGAATTATTGTATTGAGCTACGTAGTTAGTCTTTGGATGGTCACATTTCCACCCCCAGTCTCAGGTTGATAAATGTACAGCATGGACGGTCAAGTCTCCTCCTAGTCATGTTTATACTCGTACCTAAGCTTCAAATACCTAGAGTTGATTAATGATGGTCAGTTCATATTCATCTTGTTTCTTGCTCGTACCTCTAAGTCTGGGGCATACGTTGATAAGTATGAAGGCAAGTCATGTCCAAACATTGATTGATGCTTTCCTTGCCGGACAAAGGGAAAGGATCGGTATGCGGATATTCGAGCCATGTCTTTTTCGTATTGCACTTCTAATCGGATCATGGTAAGAGTCAATGAATGAACAGTCGCATCGCATTCATTTGGAGCAAGATGGTCAATCGTGTTCATTTCGATTCATATTCTCTCACCAGATCTAGGGATAGAGTCAGCTCAAGTGTAGTTGGGTCATGCTCATCCGGTTTCAAACTCCTCCCAATGGATCGAAGGAGGGTACTGGAGAATTAATGATCAAGTTGCACTCATTTGTGGTTTATTCTCCTATTCATGCTCTTGTAATCAGAGTTACTCGATGGACGTTTAGGTCACACAAATTTGTGGTTGGTGCAGATCAATATTGACCCTCGATCTGATGGTATGACATAGTCGGTCTCCCATAACTTTGGATGTCAATCTGATTGGTTTTGTATTGAGGCCTCCTTATAGTCGTTGCCTTAAGTTGTAAAGATCGCCAAACTAGAGCTATAGTAAAGTGTCATACTTAGCTTGTAGTAGTTTGTATCCTCATTTCCATTTTTGGGTTAGCAGAATTAGTCCGTGGACAGTCGAATTCCATCCGTAGTGAGTTTATACTCCTCCTATCGAGTCCAGTTTGGATTTTATGGAATATTGAGTTATTGAACCACACTCATCTCTCTGTTTATACTCATATTTGTACTCTAGGGATAGGAGTTTGTTGGCGAGTGGTCAAACCACACCTAATTTGTGTTTATACTCCAAACCGCACAGGTGGACCAGAGTCATTTGTTGGACGGTTGAACCGCGTCCATATCTTGGTTTTCATTTTGAGCTTGTCGTTGTCTAAGCAAGGCTTGGATAGTTCGCCGTCCCTCAGGCACAAACAAGGTTGTGGATGGACGCATCCTAATCCTCTTTGGATTGGATGGTCGAACCACGTCTAATTTAGGTTTGGGCTCTCAAACTGCACCCAATATCAAGGGCAGGAGTCGATGCATGAATAGTCGTACCACTTCCACTTCAATTTGGATCCTGTTTTTGCCGAACCTTGGGAGTAAGACGAGTGCTCTGAAGACTTCAAGCTCAAGTAGGGGATAAGATAGTCAGATCACATCCACTTTAAGTCGTTTGTTTGCCACCAAATCAAGAGAAAGAGTTAAGGAGTGGACGTTTGAATCACATCCAATTTTATGGTATTTATACTCTAGACTACACTAAGGGACCGGAGTTGGTTAATATACGGTCGAACCGTGTCCACCATTTTGTGTTTATACTTTGGCCATGCTCTGGGGACCAGAGTTTTATAATGGATGGTCAGTTACACCCATTTGATGTCTATACTCCAGTTCGCGCTCTAGGAACCAGAGTTTGTAGATGGGTGTTAGTCACACCCATCTGGTGTACATACTCTAGTCCGTGCTTTAAGGGCCAAAGTTGGTCGATGGACTGTCATACCGCATCCAATTTTTAAGTTTTTATACTCCAGTCTACACTCTAGGGACCAGAGTTAGTCAATGGTTGGTCAGGCACATCCATTTTTGATTTATACTCCAGTTTTCAAGTCGAGGTAAGAGTTGTCAAATGAATAGACGAACCACGTTCATCTATGGAATGGAATTCTACAGCCCGACATCAAGGGGAAAACTTGAAAAATGGACGATTGATTCACGTCCACTTGGTGATTGTAGCTCCTCCAATCAAGTTGAGGAGGGAGTAAGCGACGAATGGCTAGATCACATCTATGCCTATGTTGGACGGTTAGGCTCATCCAATTTTCATTGTACTCCTCCTAGCAAATCGAGGTAGAGAGCTTTCAGGTGGACGATCCACCACAAGTAGAAGTTCTGACCATGTGTCGAGTGCGGTGGTTGTTGAGCAAGCAGTCAGTCATGCCTACTTTAAGTCGAGCTTTCAGACTGTTTCATGTTTCTAGGGTAGGAGTTAATTGTGGACGATCAAATCGCGTCCACTTTAGTTGGACCTTGGTCGTGCTGAGCTTCGGGAGAGGCATAAGTATTTTGGTGAACTTCAAGTATGAGTTGGGAGGGGATGGTCGAGTTGCATCCACTCCAAGTGTTTCTCTAGTCCTCATGTTAAGCATAGAGGTTGATGAGTGGGTGGTTAATCATGTCCACTTTGTATTAGATTCCAAACTTGTTTGGCTCTAAGTAAGGCATAGATGTTCTGTCAAAATTGAAGCACAGAATAGGAATTTGATGGTTGAGTCACACCCACTTTCCATTTTAAGTCCTTTCCCCCAAGTTAAGGGCATATGGTAGCTGATGAGTGGTTGAATCATGCTCATCTTGATGATCCTAAAAGGTCCGATCATGGTCCGTGGAGGTTAATTGGCACCCAAATCTAAGTACTTGGCCACCTACATAGTTGGGAAGTAGTTTAGTTCAAGTTGATCATAGTTTGTAACATAACTAAAAATGAAATAAATTTTACTGATAAGTGAAGTAGAGTTGAATACTCGCTATTCCACTTTGCCCCAGCCCATCTCAACTGGAAGTCGACCGTAGGTGGTCCAATTGACAACCAAAGGTCATTATTGGTAAGGGTTGCATGTTCCCTGCCCGTGGGTCTTGCATATATTGTTGAGGCTTTCCTTTCCAAATCTTCTTTTCGATCACATCTCAGAAGTGTCTGTAATCGCTAGTGTTATGACCGTATGTATCTTGATTTGTTCCGGTTTCGGTGGACTCTCTTAAGGCTAGTTTCCAATACTTCTTTAATTCATGAGTCTCCAAGTAGATGTTTTTGATTGAATCGTTCAAAGGAGTATATGAGTCGGATTTTGGGATTCTGGGTCGTCTCCTAGAATCTAAGTCCTCATCTAAGGCCTCGATGCTGCCCTTGCTTTGACATCCTTTAGCCAACGACCCTGCATCGTTCTTTGTCCTAGTCTACTCTACCTCCTTCTTACTTAGGCTCTGGTTCACTTTGTAACAAATGATTCAAGGTCATATGAGGCTCTCCAGGTAACCAATCGCCAAAGTGTGTGTCGAGGTCGATTCCCCTTATCAACGCCATCAATATGATATTCTCGCTGGGATTTCTCACTTTAGTGACGTCGATGTTAAATCTCTTCTAAAAGTCTTTGAGCGGCTCGCTTAGTTCTTAGGATAAGTTGGGGATAACAACGTCGCATTTTTGAGGTGAGTCACATGTATTCTGAATTGCTCGATGAACTCCTTAGCCAGCTGATTAAACAAGAAGATGAACCTGGATAGTGATCACATAAATCACATGATCGATCGCTACTCGGCCGAGGGATATGGGAAAGAATCAGCGTTTAGTTGCATTCGTCACTCCGGGGAAAATCATATGCCCTTCATATTTCATGAGATGCTCTTGGGGATCCATGTTTCCAAAATACACCGGCATAGTTAGCATAATGAATCTCTTGGGTTATTCTGCATATTAAATGGCTTTAATAAATGGGCTTCGATTGGGGGAAATGCTCCAGTCATCGTTAATCCAGTCCGTTTTCAAGTTACGGCTGTTTAAATGCTTATGAATGTTGTATGCATGATTGTCCAACATGTGATGGATTGGTGGTAATTTATACGGACTCCAACCCAAGAAAATTTGCTATGAGCTTGGAGTCAGCCCCAGGTTTGAATTTGAAGTGTTGGGTTGGTGAAGAATGGTGCTTGGAGTCATACTGGTGTTTTCTCAAAGAAAATCTTAGTTTTACCCGAGTTTGACCTTAGGCCAGAAATTCCTGGGTTTGCTTCGAGTTGAATGGGTGAATACTTTAGGTTCGACTTCGATAATGGATAGCCATACTTTGAGACGACATAATAAGCAGCATAAGGTGGTCGTCACATAAGCCATCGTATCATAGCTAGCAAGTCAGGTGGTTAGAAGCTGGTCAGTTGAGAGTAGTCACAATCTATCTTAGAAACCCGATCCAGCAACCAATTCCATTTCGTGTCATGTCAACTTGGTTCTCCAGCCTTTGGGCGTACCATTTGAGTAGCAGTTCCTTATCCATTCCTTGGCTACAATTCAACAGCTGCCGCTTGGCCCCGGTCAGTCATAGGATGTAAGGGAAGCAGATAGAACGCATTGTCTTTAAGTTGAGTTTCAAATCCATAATGCAGGGCCATGTGTCCATGTGCATGGCACCAGGAAAAAAATCTTTTTAGAGCTATTTTAAAAAAATGGATCATGCACGATCAATTTTTTTTATGTGCGGTAAGAAGGAGGGGTCAGTTCCGAACGCTTTTTGCCTCGAGGAAGGAGGGTTCGGTTACGTCCCCTTTTTGTACGCGAAAAAGATCGGTTGTTGTGGAGTGTGGTGCACGGATCGGTTGAACAAGCGTTTGGTTCTGGACGAATGCGACATCGGGATTGGTATTGAATGTTTTATGAGAAAGTTGATCATGGAGCGAACAGTAATGAATGTAGCGATCGGCTATAAGTAATCGGTGAAAGGGGTTGGTCATGAAGATGGTTGTTGGCATACGATCGATTGTAGTGCTAAAGAGGGATCAGTGGTATACGGATCAGTATATAGACCTTACAGAGGGATCGGTATGTATATCTTGTAAAGGGATTGGTATATACACCTTGTAAAGGGATCAATATATACACCTTGCAAAGGGACCGATATATATACTTTGTAGACGGATCAGTATATACATCTTGTGGAGGGATAGGTATACACACCTTATAGAGAGATCAGTATATACACCTTGCAGAGGGATCAATATATACTTTCGGGAGTGATCTATATATATGATGGAGGTATCGATATAATATATGTTAGAGGGATCAGTATAGCTATTTTGAAGGGATCGATATTGATGTCTTTGGAGGGGTCCTTATCGAGAATGTATATGTATTTAGGGGTCGGTCATGATGGGACTGATGTTAGACCCCAAGAAGGAGGGATCAGTCATGATGACCCTAATAGAGGGATTGGCCATCTGGCTTTGGAAGAAGGATCGACCATTTTGGCCTTGAGAGAGGGATCGGCTATAATTTGTCTTTGATAGAGGGATCGGCCTTTAGATAACTTGAGTGCAAACTTCAGCATCTGATCATAAGAACATACATACATGAGTGAATCTGATCCCTTCCAAATCGACATGAACACATGAACAACTCCAAACAAGAACAGTAGCATCATCATTTCTTTTAGCTCCATGGAAAGTTGATTTAATTCTTCAAACCATGGCTATCAGCTTCCTTTAGATTTCCTTCAAATTAAAGTAGAATAGGAAGTTTACTAGTAGAAAACTGGATCTATAACAACCCGAAATTTAAGCTATAATAATTATTTAATGAATTAATTAAATAATAAAATAACTTTATGAAATTATCAGAATCGAGGCATGGGAGTTGCACCATTATGTATATGGTAATTTTCAGGTCAATTTCTTGGTCAATTTCCATACTAGAATGAAGAAGATATGAATTAAACAAGAAAACGAAGAAAAAGAAAAAAATTAAGAGGACAGATCGACCCTCCCCTTAGCTAGGTCAACCTAACACATATAAGGGTTGATCTGGGTGTCGTCCCACCTTAGTAGATGGTCGAATTTTGGTCTAGATTAAACTATGACGTGCTTTTCGATTTTTATTCCATCTCGTGCATCCGTGCTTCCATCCGACGGTTTCCATCGGACCTATGACCTGGTTGCACCAGATTTGATCCTCAAATCCAATGGTCTGGGATCTACAAGTGACACTATAAATAAGACCCTATGCCTAGCTATTTTTCTCATTCATATTTTCTTCATCTGGGTTCATTGCCTGAGGCTGGACCCTAAAAGGAATATTTTCCAAGGAAAAGGTCTTTTAAATTAAAATATTTTATACCTTAGAAGTGGATCCAAGAAGTCCAAGGAAAAGAGCTAAGGATCACATGTGAGTGTTTAAATAATTATTTTAGATTTTTAAGTAATTCAAAATAATAGGGTTCTCAATAGTTGTAGTTTTACTGCAATTTTGAGACCATTTTTATATAAGTTGTTTATACTTAATTTTTAAAGTTCTTTTTAGTCTATTTTATCCAGCTATTTTTATTTAGCTATTTTATTCATTTATTTAGCAGTTATTTACAGTTATTTGTATTTTATTTACATCTGTTTTGAGTTAGAGTTTAGTCTGTAAAGGTTAGTTTCTTTCTGTTCCTTTTTACAGGAATAAAATAATAAAAAAGGATAGCTCGCTAATATGGACTAAAATATAAGAACACTAAATTTATAGAAAATTTGATGTAAATAAGAGGAATTGTAATAAAAAGAGCATAGACTGTAATAGGCAAATTTGACATTTGCAAGCAAGTTTATAACTTGTAGTTATAACTAAAAAGACAAGATAAAAGAGAAATTATAACGTAGATTATAATAGAAAGAATAGTAAAGGCTTATTTTAAAACTTATAATTAAGTTAATAAGAAAATATAGCAAAGATAACAAAAGAGGCTTATTTTAAGACTTAGATTAAGTTAATAAGAAAATAGAGTAGAAATAACAGAAGAGACTTATTTTGAAACTTACACTAAGTTAATAAGCAAACACAAAAAGGCACACACCAATAGCATTCCCTTTCAGACTAGGACGGATGGTCTCACAACAGATTAGGTGAGGCAGAGCAGGACCCTTTCAGACTAGGAATGATGGTCTCATAATAATTAGGTGAGACTGGTACGCATGGTAAATAAGTGGCCAATAGATAGAAGCTCAAATCAGGGGATTTGGGTGAGGGGCGCAACTAGGTTTTGTTGGATAGGACCCATAACAATAGCATCCCCTTTTTAGACTAGTACTGATGGTCTCACAACACACTTAGTTGAGGCTGGGCAGGACTGGTTCAGGCTAGGACTGATGGTCTTATGACAGATTAGGTGAGGCTAGGCATGCTTATGCTGACTACGGATTGTAAGAGGTCAAAAGAGGGGGCGGCAATGAGTGTGTACCACGATTTCCGTGCGTGCGACATTGAGCAGGGTAAATAATTCGCTACTGCGTTCCATAATGCTAAACATGTGTCTTTTTGCCATGGAACCCACATAATAAGACTATCTCACAGTGGCACAATAGAGATAGAAGGCCGATCAATGGGTAGAATTAGGATTTAGTCTAATTAAAATAGAATTAGGATTTCAGCCCATTCAAAGTAGTAATCTGTGACAAGTGCAAACAATCCAATTGACACTATCTAAGCAAAACAAATAGTTAAACAGTATTTTATTCTAGCTTTATCTTTTCCTTTGTTTCATTTTATACTAAAACTGTTACTAAGTCCATTATATTTACCTTGCTTAGAAATACAAGTGTTTACTTTCACTCACCAGACTTTTAGTCTGAGCCACTCATCTATTTTCCCCTTTTTCCTCTATAGGCCAGTAGAGGCAGGTAGATTTCAGCTTTGTTGGAAAGACATTCTTAGAGATTCTACATGTATTCTTTTTTTCAGCTTTCTTTTCATTTGACTTTTGGGATGTAGTAATACTTGATGAGAGGGATGGTTTTATGATTTTATTTATGTACTCTGATATTATGACTCAGATGGTATTTTTCATATGACATATGTATTTGGTATTTTGAGACATATTTTGATTATGACTTATTTATGAAGTTTTTAAATTTTAATGAGTTATTGTTTCTCCTATTTTATTTATTTGTCTTGTGAATCTTATCTCTGTAAAATTTTTAGCTATACCTACAATACACCATATCCTTTAGTGTGTGAATTATGGGTATACTATGAGGCGTGGGGTGTTTCAGGTTCTACCTTGCAAATATGGGATTCCAGAAGTAGATGATGATATCCAATCAAGCTGAAAATTTGACTCTCACTGAAAACACCAAATTGTTGACACCAAAAATGGGCATCAACACCCAATAGAATCTAATAAAGACTAAATGAAGAATGAAATTAAAACAGAGAAGATATCATAAATGAACATATAGATTTTTATAGTGGTTCGACAATCTTGGCCTACATCCACATCATATTTTTATTGATCTTGCACTTGATTATGATTAAAAAAATGTTTGGACCAGCTAGGACCCATTAGTACAAGAATGAAGATTAAAAACTGGAAGAGCCTTTTCCATAGAAAGAAGGATCCCTTTTTGACGCCATTCCTACTGTGTTTATAAGGGAAGACGTGCATGGATTGGATTGAAATTTTAGCAGAAGGTTCGACAGACCAAGATGAGGCTACCAAAAAATTTATAACCTTATCGGGGCCCGTATTAGATCGATGCCGATCCCTATTATTATGTCTCAATGGGCTGTGATCCCTTTGAAATGTATTCCATGATGTCTGCTACTTGTTACCCAAATTTTGTGCAATTCCGACGTACGGTTTGTGAGATATCGCATTTTTTGTGAAGTAATATTGCTTGGATTCTGATTTCTATCAACCCCTCCAAAGGGAGTTATGCCGATCCCTCCAACTTTCTCCAATTGAAATGAGATCCCTAGGTGGTGTTCCACATGTTGTATTAAGCTTGTACTATAAGTTTCATGTTGATGGCATGTGCAGATTTTGAGTTATTGACTGATCATCGCTACAAAATTGATTGTGGAATCGATACGACACGATGCATAGTGTTGAATATGGATTGTATCTGAACCATCTTTGGGGAGTAGTGAGCATTTGTGCTTCTGCTTAAAATTATCATCTATGCTTGTTTTTTGGGCATCACAATCATCGCTCTATGCTACTGGCCTTGATAACAATCGAGTCCAACTTGTCTAATCAGTTCGGATATATTCGGGACAAAATGCCGGATAACAGTAATTCACTCGCGTTTGATTTGAATATTCTTCAAAAGTTATGGAATCAATGAAGAAATCACAACCATTAGCCTTAAGGTTTTACAATCAACGGCCAAATGGTTATGATGGGATGATTGAAAGCAACCAGGTTATAGAGGAAGTCTAATAGTGATATAATAATGATTAAATATAAGAGAATTTGGGGGGAAAATTTGTGTTGTGTTAGTTAAATTATAGTAATTTTCTTTTCAAAAATTTAATGAATATTATCACTATTTTAGACAAATAAAAAAGTGTGATGTTATATATTTCTAAAATAGCAAATTGAATTGTAATAATTATTCTGAGTTTGAAGGAATAAAATGAATTACAAAGGAGTTTTTATGAAAAAGTCACTATTTTGTCGGAATAATAATAATATATTTTCGAAGAGGGGATTTTGTAATAATTTCTATTATTTTGAAAATAGTAATGTAACAGATTATGGTATTTAAATTTGTTGGTATCTAGTATTTTTGGAAATTCGTTTCTCGAGATTTCGTCAAGTAACGACCAAGAAATCGTAAAGTAACAGTCAGAAGGAAAAGTTGTTCACAAATTTCAAAAATCGAATTCTCTTGATCTAGGTCGAACTATTCGATGTCGCTTATGTTGTTGGATTCGTATGGAGTCAAGTACTTTTGGTGTAAATTCTGCAGCATTCCGTGATAACGATCGACATTGGGCAAAGACTAGGGTAATTTTAATATGAGATTTGGTCGTCGCTTTGTGAATTAGAGCTTGGCATGGTGTTCGAGGAGGTGAGGGATCGAGTGGTTAATTTTTGTTGGATTTTAGAGATTAAAATTATCGCACTTGATACGGGGTCACACGCTTAGGTTGGGTTCGAATTCACCCAGCAACAACGGGGTGATGATGGCGGGGTCCATCACGATGATCGAATGGAGGGGAGTTGGATGCTGGACTCGGCGAGTCTAATGGATGCGTGGTTTGGAGGAGCATGTGCACGCGTGCACAGTGGAAGTAGGAGTGAAGTGGGGAAATGAAGATTTAGGGAAGAAGGGTACTATAGCTTATGGATTTAGGTGTGGAGCTAGTAGGCTCGGCCTATTTGGAATTGGAGGTCAAAATATTTTATTTAAATTGTTTAGTTTTATAAATAAAGCCATTAACTTTGAAATGGAATATCTCAACCATTTCAAACCCAATTGACCTGATTTTTTTGCATTGGGATCATATCGATGAAATAAAATACTTATTTTATTAGATCCATTGTTTATACCTTAATCACTAAGGTTTATTTGGACAAATAAAATATTATTGAGTTAAGACATTTGTTTAGTGGGATATATATCACCGTTCCGCTAATTAAATTAGTTGGATCTCTGTTTAGCAGAATAAATCACCATTCTGCTATTGTTAATTGAATAGTTTAAATTTGGGCATTTATTTAGCATAAATAAACTCCGTTATGCTATTACATTAGTGTAGATATCTTTGTACCTTCCAGTTGATTAATATTGGGTAAGTGCTATAACAATTGCTAGTAATTATGGGTTTAATTTACATATCTGATGTTATGTAAATGCTGGATTATATAACTTAAATAGTCTAATGGAATTAATGGTGACTTGATTAAGTACTATTGGAGTTGCTATACCTGTTTTTAAATTGAAAAGTTAATTTATTAATAAAGTTATTTTAAAAGTATAATTATTAATCATTAATAAGCCTTTAAAGATAATTATTATTCATTAATAATGTTTTAAAAGATAATTGATTTTGTTTTAATGAACTAAAGGTTAATTATTTTATGATTCTTTAAAAGAATTTCATAAACTTATTTAAGAATACTTTTCCAAGTTATTTAAATATTGTTTGAAATGTTGATTGTAATTATTTGTTTAAAAGTAAATTAATTATTTAATTAAATTTATTTTAATTTGATTTTTAATTAATTATTATTATTTAAAGTTAAATATAATATTATTTCAAAGCAATTTATTAATATACTAATAAATTTTTAAAAGTTAATTTATTTATATATATATATATATTAATATTCATTTAAGGATAATTTAGTATTATTATATTAATATTGTTCGAAGTTAATTAATTATTATATGATTAAAAAGGTTGAAGTTTATTTTTAAATAAAAGGTTTAAAAATGGTTTCATCCAAGAGCAGGGATTTATCAAAGGGTTTATAAATTAGGAAGAGATTTTGGAATTAGAAAAGAAGTTTGTTTTTTTAAATGATGTTAGAATTGATATTTATAAATGGTTTAGAAATCTAAATAGGGAAAATCTTATAAATTGGATGTTAAGATTTATACAAGGTTATTTCATAAATGAATAAGAGACTTATAAAATATTTTATAAATTGATTTGGAAAGTTATAAAGGAGTTATTTATTTATAAATTAAAATAGATTTATGAAAGGAACTAGTTTGTGGATTATCAATATCTTCATTTTTATGATATATGGAGTTTTGGTCATTCTAATATAATTTGGAATGGAAAATCTTCCCGAATGTTTCATGAATATACTTATAGTATTACAAGCTATAATAAATAAATTTCTTGTGATTTGAGTTTCTCATTCAGGTTTTACCAGACCGACCCACGCATTGTTTCCTATAATGCTTGGGTCAAATCAAGCATATTATAGATTAGTTTTAATGCCTTGGAGCTTCAAGAGATGAGCTGGAGTCCCAGAGATGTATTCACGATGTGATTATTTTCCACTATATTCATTGTTGTATTTATCAACAATTATAAAGATAGGTTGTTATAACTGTCCAGGCTGAAATAGGTTAGTCTACTTTGATTGATGTCCTAATATATATACGTTACATTTTGTTTATGTGTGTAGATTTGTTATATATTATAGATCAATGATTCCACTGTGAGATTGTGTGTTGTTATTTTTCTTCTTGTCTTCTTCCTTCTTTGTTTTCCCCTAACTACCCGCCTTTCCATTCAATTTAAGCGAGTCATGTGTGATTTATTGGCAGCATAAACTGTACAAAATAGTGGGCCATGGCAATATGTTTGTGTAATGACCCGGAATTTTTGACCCCGGAAATTCGACACAAATGCGTTCACTATAGAAGTGCCGAGAAATTGAATGCCGGAAATTCCAGATTGTTAGGGTAAAGAAGAAAAGGAGGTAGAAGAAGAAAAACAGAAAACAACAGCACTGAATCTCACAATTGCATCGGATCAAAATATGATATCAAATAACATCATTTATACAAAGAAAAGTTGTAATTGTTTATATACAATATATCAGAGTACAATAATTCACAAATAAATTAGACAGTTGTAATAACTTGTCCCTGACTACAATCTCAAATACAAAGCGGAATATACTCCATACGTTCCTGCCATCCAGCTCGCCTCCTGAGCTCCAGAACGTCCAAACCTAAAAATCTGTAATACTCGGTATGACCCGAGCATCACATTAAAGTAACACCCGAGTCAGGCTAGAAACCAGCGTGAGTAAACACATATAACTTGAAACACTAAGTTATAAAACTTCTTTGAAAACCAGGGTAACTCGTACCTCAACACGAGCTCTTATCTTGTTATAGGCAAACAATTATTTCTCAAAATAATATCTAAGTACCGTTACTTAATTTCAATTGTCCAGTTTACTTAATTTATTCCATTCCAGCCTATTTGATTTTATAATCAAATCTATAAAGAATTATAGATTACTAATCGAAGTGGTTCCAAATATCGCTGATATCCGACCTCGACCTCTTAGAATCCAAATTCAACTTTTAAGCCAAAACAATCCAAATTCAAAATGTCAACATTCACATAAAATTCCATCACAATATCTGTTCAATATAGCGTCTCACATTTATGCTTAACTGATCACATCATGTTATTTCGTATCACAGAACATCACAATTTAGCGTGCTAGAGATATTAAGCAATCCAAAGCATTAAACTAATTTATTTTATTTTATTTAACCATTTGGCATTATTATTTACTTATAAAATCACTTGAGACCTTGGCTAACTTAAAAGTTTAAAACATTTGATTTTCCTTAGCCATCCACTTAATTACATTATTTAAACTTTTATTAAATAAACTCAAGAATAAAATAGTCTCTAAACTTAATTAATTTAAGTTAAAATACTTTATTTACATGACCCTTACTAAATAATATTTAAGTAAAATTAAGGTTTTTAACTTTTTATCCATATCAGGAAACTTGAGTAAAACATTTAACCTTTACAAAGATTTGCATAGAAAAATTTTCTTTGGAAAAACATGTTTATTTTATTACTACATTTTTTCCTTTCATTTATATAAAATATATTTTCTTTATTCTATTCCTTACCTTAATTTCCTTTCCTCCTATATCTTTCCTCATCTTTTCTTCTCAGACCCAAAACCTTTAGCCCATTTTCCTTGCTTCTCTCCTTACTCTTTCCTACTGTATACTATACAGCAATAACTTGAGTCCATTTCGGTCAAATCTCGAGCCAAACTCCAACTTTCCTGTGCTCTCCTTCAAAAACCCGATCCTATCTCAGCTACGAAATCACAACCCAGATGTACGTACACGCATGCACATGCACGAACGAGCAAAGTCGCTCCGACCAACATCACCATCGCCAGCAACTCGCCGATGACATGCACGAATGGCATCGCTACCCAGAACCACAAACGAGAAAGCAAATCGAGATCGAGCAAGATGAGCACCTATAGGAACAAAAGCCGAAAATCCACCTCGCACCACCATCCCAGACCACCAGAGAACTCGCCGTCACGTCCAACCCTTCTCCACCCAACCACTCTTCTTTTCCCCTACTCTGGCCTCTTCCGATGCGACTACGACGTCGCATTCACCTTGACATTAACATCGACTCGATCAAGGACTTAAACCCTATTTCGCCGTTGCCAAGCCATCCTGATGAACTAAAAGTCTTTCGACTATTTTTCCCCTTGATCCCTGACCTTCACATTACCTCTAACATCAACCCGTGGCTCCACTCATCTCCGATCGACGAGAATTCGACGAAAGTCCAATTTCTGTTCAAATCGCAGATTTTCCATAATTACTAGCTTAAAAATCTTGAAACTATTATTAACAATCATGTTTTCTAAGAATGAATCCAAAAATATAATCAAAACTTGGAATTTAAAGAATCAAAATTTTGACTTGAATTGATTTTTACTGCAAATTCAATCTCATCTGATAATACTTAATAATTTTTCTTGAAATTATTTTAAAAAATAATATTTCACCCATACAAACAACTCTTCTTTAATGATCATAGTCTAAAACTATTTAGGTGGTGAGATATGAATTTATTTGGATTGATTTTGAGCCTGTTACACAAAACAGAGGCATGTTCACCTAAACACAAACATGCGCAGATATATACACATAGTAATTAACTATATTCCAGGTAAAATATATTTCTACAACATTACTTCAATTTCTTATCACATGCGTCAGATAATTTAGCTTATAAGATTCAAGTTTACTCACATTTGATTGAACAGAGGATGATTTGAAAATCTAGAAACTGCTAGCTTGAATTGATCTTATCTTGATCTTACTTGATTAAAGCTTTAATTTGATTCTTATTTTCATTTTAGTTGAGAGATGATGAAGTTGATTGCTTTCTCTTTTGGTTTATTTTTTTTCTGGTTTTGGTTTGTAAGGATGAAGGAAAGAAAGGAGTTAAGAAATGAATATGTAGAAAATTATGAACTGTATATAGCCTTCTTTAAATCATTCTATTATTTATTTTTTTCTCAATTTAAAAGAAAACGATTGCCACTTGTACACATAGTTATTCCTTAGCTTACAAATGTCCTAATCAATATTTTATATTTTCTTTATGTTTTATATTTATTTATGTTTTATATTTTTATATTTACTTTTTATTTACTATGGTTATTTAATATGATAAAAACACTTTTATGTTTTATATTTACTAACTATATTTATCTCTTGTATGATTCAAAAGAAATATATTAACATTTTTTATCTGTTCTTATTTAAATTTCAAACTTAAGTTATTTATACTTTAATTAATAACTATATATAAATACTATTGTTAAAAAGTAGAATTTAACTTTAAATAACTTTTGAGAATTTATATTAGAAGACTATTAAATAAATATTTATATCCAGATATATTATTTTAGAATTTATTTTTTCAACTTACAAATCAGTATTTTGGTAAATCTAATCCTATTAATTACCAATTAACAGATGTCCAAAAATTTGGGTTATCACATTTCTCCCCCCTTTAGAACTTTTCATCCCCAAAAAGGAACGAAGCAAGAATTTTAATTATAATGCTTATTATTAGTTAAATTATCCTTTAAACATTCTTAACTCTTAACTTTTTTATTTAAATTTTTAAACCACTTTAAAAATCTACATAATACTATCAAAATAGTTTTATAAAAATAATTTTATAAACTTGATTTTCAACAAGTCCATCCTTGTTCTCACTGAAATTCGGTCATATGTTGATCAGGCGTAGAATTGAAAATCTATAAGTACTTAGTATACCCGTTTCAACACCCAGTGAGAATACTTAGAAAACTTTTGCGACAATATAGGAAATATTTTTGTGAGAATACTCTAGAAATCATCATCGCCTCCATGGTCGTAGCTAACCCGATGATTACGTCGCCATCCCGGCAAAACCATAGAAAACTGTAGGCCACCCCAGCCTCAATTACACCATGGAACCGCCATACATCGCAGCTACACCCAAGGCTATGTTGCCATTATGGCAAAAACAATGTAATTATAGGCATTAGCGCCCTCGAATTTTGCTGCCAAATGAAATTCCTCCACACAGACCACATAGATCGTAGGCTACATCAGTCGAGTCCCAATGTAGCCTGTAAGCACTCACTATAACACGACTTTCGCTATATCTTCATAGATCGCAGTCTACCAATGTTACGTCGCTCTCACAACGAAATCAAACGTAGACTTGCAATAACTGCCTCTCGATTTTCGCTATGATGCGTAGTAGATCGCAGTTACATCGAGTTACACTACCATCACAACATAACCCCAATGTCACTGTAGGCATAAGCGCCCTCAACTTTTGCTACCCCAACCACAATCCTCAGGAACTTCAGTTAGTCCGGACATCCTCTTAGGATCAAATTTAGAACCCTCCTTAGGGATCAAGGCCCTATGGATCTCCTACTTGAAGTTTCACCCTAAATGGGAGCGCCTTTTTCCCCACAGCATTTTCAAAACATTTTATAATATAAACATGTAGTATCTTTCAAATCATGCTCTTATATTTATCACATATAAATCTTCTTTGCACAAAATTGATATCTCAAAATTGATAGTTCCCAAACTTGGCTTTCCAAATTTCCAAAATTGATTTTCCCAAAAATCAAAACCTTTTAAAATCAGTAGGTTCCAAAACCCTTTTTCCCAATTTCATAAAATGATTTATATATAGATATATATAAGTTTATTCCTTTAACCAGAATAAAAATATTTTTGGATCACTTCATACTTATATAAATTACCTTTTATATTTCAAATATTTTTCAAAGATCTTTTCTTTTTCTTATAGATTCAACAAGGTAGTTTATCATACAAATATATATAACTTTATTTATGCCAAATCAACATTCAAATTCGATTTCCTTTATAAAGTTATTTACCATGTTACTTACTTTTTATAAAATAAGTTTTAGTTATAGTGATATCAAACTTCCACTTTTATTCATCATATATTTCTCAAAGTATACTTCTCCTTTTCAAAAATCATTTTTACATTTCTTTCCAAATTTCCAATATCTATTTCATTCAAGCATGTACGATGTACATATATCATCCGTACGTAATATCAAATCCGATCGCTCACTCGATCACACAATTTCACTTCTGAACTAGTATCGTCCACCCGACTTCCTAGTACGAACTCAGATCTGGTTTATTGATCAAAAATCCATATCCAGGGTTCGCCGTCGAAAATCGAGTGAAAAATCCCAACTCGGATCGATATACTATCTCGAAATTCTATGCTCGAATCTGTATCAAATTGTTATGTGAATAGAATAATGTAGGCACATCCTACGTATTTACCTTTATGGATTATCAGCTAAATCAATTTTCTTTCACTTCACATTCATTTTGATTTCTATCCATTTATTCACAATTGCTTCAATTTTCATTTGGTTTATGGCTTCAATTCTTTTCTCAATTGGTATTTAAACATAAACAGTTTCTACTCTGACCAGTTTGAATTAAGAAACTAGCTTGAATAGTTTTTAAAATAGATAGATAGTTGTAAAATATGTATAAGTTGTAAAATAGCTGTAAAATGGTTAAGTAGTTGCAACATAGTTGTAAAATAGTAATTAGTTTATAAAACAGTTGTAAAATTGTTGTAAAATAGTTAAATAGCTCCAAAAGATGTAAAATAAGTATAAAATAGTTTGGATTTTAAAAACAAAAGTTGTATAGTAAATAGCTTGGAAAAAAAATAGATTCTAGAAAGTTTATGTTAAAACAATTTATTGAAAAAAGTTCAAAGCCAAACTGTTCAATTTCCCAATCTCCCAATCCAATCAACTTTTAATCTCCACTTCCATTAAATTGATTCAATTTCAGTTCAATTTGAATTAACTTCAATTCCTTTTCCAAATTGAAATCAATTTCCATTTGAATTTAAACTTATTCAACATCAATCTCACTTCCAATTAATTCAATTCAATTTTCCATTTGAATTAATTTCAATTGCAATCTCAACTTTAAACCATCTCGAATTATATAAATTCGAGTTAAATTCCAAATGTTGATTTAATCCCTTAAATCAAATTAACCTTTACTTTTAAATTAACATCTTAAATCTTTAAACAATTAAATTCTGAGTACAAATTTCAAATATTCATTTTAAATTACTTTACTTATACATAAACTTATTTCAAGGTTCAAGTAAGAGTTCAAAACTTTTTAAACATTTGAATCTTCAGAATCCAATTTATTACCCAATTTTAATTTCAAACTTTGAAACCAATTCTAAACAATTTCAGTTTGCAAGTTCATTTTTAACATTTAAAACTTAAGTTCAAAGTGATTCCATTTCCATAATTTTAATTTTATTTCTAAAAATTAGAATCATTTAAATAATTTCAAATTGAAGTTTTATTTCCATTTTGTTTCAGTAATGGATATATATTATCTCAATTTACTTCTTAATTTATTTAAATAATCCAACTTACAGTTCCATGATTATTAATATCAACAGGATGATAGCAGGATATATCAAAGTAAATAAACATCCAAATTATCTAAAACATCCATCAATAGCATCCATTACTCATTTCCAGAACTCAAACTCATATTTAGATCACACATAACTCCCTTTCAATTCAACCCATTTAACTTCCCTAAGTTAAATCTCGATTATTTAATCAAGTCAACCTTACTTAATTTGAATTTTCCATTTCAAATTTTAAACTTCTTATCAATATCCTTCCCACTTATAAGTTCAAAAACTTATTTCACTTTAGGTTTTTACATTACATTTCAGGGGAAAAATTCAAAACTCAAAACTCAAAACATAGAGTTCATTTCAAATCATCTTTGATATTATGTATATCCCACATATATACTTATACATATTTATTTATTACAACAAGTCATACTTTCAAATTTAAACCATTATTGGTTTTTAATTTAAAACAAATTCCTTTAAAAATTTAAACAACTCTTATTTTAAGATAAGATTCCTATATTTAAAAATATTATTTATTATATTTTTTTAACACTTTGAAATAATTTAAATTTTTTTGGAACTAGATTTTAAAACTTCACAATTTAAATCTTTTTCAATTTATAAGCTATACTTTTCTAAGTTGTTACTTCCTTAAAACATTTCATTCTGCTTTATCATTATTTATTTTTAGAAAATAAACATCCCATTATTATACACAACAGCCATTTTATGATAGCAACCAAGACTATCATATCCGAAAACCAATTCACTATATATTATCTCATAATTTGTTGAAAATAAAATCAGGGTAACTTAAATCAGCATTCTGAAAACACTTCCACAAATTTCAGGATTTTATTTTCTGTTTCGAATCCATTTCTAGCTTATCTTATTTGTATAGGTCATATTATCAAATTCCTATTTGGATATATATATATATATATTATATATATATTACCACTTAAATTCTTATGATTTTATTCTTTTTCAATAATCAACAACCAACTACCCTAATATATAGTAATTAGAAAAATTATTGCTTTATATATCAAAATATAAACTTATATATATATATATATATATATATATAAATGAAAACCATTTTTAAAATCATTATATAAGAAAATAATAGTATGCCCTCATATAATACAATCAACTCATTCAAGGGTACTACTTGTTAGTCCCTGAGAAGATAAGTTTGATGACAACAACCTTAGAATAAGATTATAAAATATAAATACTAACATTATAGTTTAGATATATATGTATATGCAGGATTTAACCATGCAGGTACTAAGAATGAAGACTATATAGTATAGAGATTCAAGATATCAAGATTGAAGACTCATGAGTATAAAGATTATCAAGAGTTTAAGATTTCAATAATAAGTAATTTAATTAGGAATATTCTTAAAACTCCAAGAAAAGCACTGGCATCTTAAAATCCAATTTATTTGTGGAACGGAATCCACTTCAAGCCTGTTAAAGGGATGGAACCCTAAGTAGGATGAACCTACCAAAAGTCTAGTGGAACATTGTTTTGTATTCACTAACTTTTATTCAAATGTTTTTACAAAAGTATATCTTGTTTTCAAAATGGTTTCAAAACCTTCCTTTTAAAAGAATCAAAAACATCTTTCATGGTTTAATAGTACTTTTAGCCTCAAAATAATCTTTATCTTCAAATTCAAATTATCCTTGGTTTTAAAATATCTTTTAATAATATATTTAACTTTTAATATTTACACTTAGATTTAAATATAAAATTATTGTAAAATTTATATATATCAAAATATAATTCTCTATACTTATTTATGTATTTTAACTATAGTTAAGTATATGTATAAAGTTTAAAAATTATTTTAATACAAGATAGAACTTATTTTCAAAGAAAAACAAATCACCAAAAAAACCATAGGCTTGTCGACAACCCCTAGGACCCCTTGTCGACAAGGTGGCAGTTGTTTCAAAAATTTGAATTTCAGAAGAAGTATCTATTCATCATATCCTTTCACGAGTGGACATGGCTGTTGTTCTACTATAAATAGTGGTAGTTTTGAATGAATTTATATTTATTTTTTCTCTGATTTTACTCCTCTTCTTCTTCTTCCACATTTCTTTATATTTATTTTTACTATTACTCTGCCCAAATCACCATTGAATCTAACTAGATCATCTCTGCTTTGATTCTCTATCACTATCTCAACAAGATCTCAGTGATATTCCGAGTTATAGGCTTCTTTGTAATAAATTAAGTGAGAAAAGCTATGACTGTAGCCTGTGAAATCAATCATGTGAGAAAAGGAGTGATTGTAGCCTATGAAATCAATTGGGTGAACTTGTTGCCCGTAAAATCAAGTGTCTCTATCCAAAGGTTTGTGAATCTGGAATGGTGTACCTCGTGGCCTTGAAATCGAGGGTGTAATTGTAACAATTGCTTTTGAAAGGAAATATGTACTTGTGTGCGGGACTGGATGTAGGGTAACTCCAAACCAGTATAAAATCCTGTGTGTTCTTTCATTTATTGCTTTACTTTATTTCTACATCTGTGTTTGATTCTGTGATCATATCTGCGTATGAATATTGCATACGTTTGTGTTCAAATTAATATAAACTCAAAATGATTTAGTAATTACTTAAAATACTATTCCCCCCCTCTAGTGTTAATTCTAGCCTTAAGATCCGTAATCCGCATTTCTCACACTACTGACCCTATCTCTAGTGAGTAACCCCACCAGAGCCAAGGTTCTCGCTTAACCTTTAGCTCTGATACCAAATGTAATAACCCAGAATTTTTGACCTCGAAAATTCGACACTAATACATTCACTGTAGAAGTGCCGAGAAATCAAATGCCGAAAATTCCAGATTGTTAGGGTAAAGAAGAAAAAGTGATAGAAGAAGAACTGAAAACAGCAGCACTGAATCTCACAATCATAGTTGATCAAAATATAATATCAAATAATAGCATTTATACACAGAAAAGCTATAATTGTTAATTTACATACAATATATCAGAGCAAAATCATTCACAAACAAATTGGACAATTGTAACAACTTGTCCCTGACTACAATCTCAAACACACAGCGGAATATACTCCGCATGTTTCTGCCATCCGGCTCGGATCCTGAGCTCCAAAACGTGCTAACCTAAAAAATCTGTAATACTCAGTCTGACCCGAGCATTACATTAAAGTAACCCCCGAGTTAGGCTGGAAACCAGCGTGAGTAAACCTATATAACTTAAAATACTAAGTTATAAAACTTCTTTGAAAACCAGGGTAACTCGTGCTTCAATACAAGTTCTTATCTTATTATAGAGAAACACTTATTTCTCAAAAATATCTAAGTACCGTTACCTAGTTTCATTGGTCTAGTTTACTTAATTTATTCCATTCCAGCCTATTTGATTCTATAATCAAATCTATAAAGAATTATAGATTACTAATCGAAGTGGTTCCAGATATCGCTGATATCTGACCTCGACCACTTCGAATCTAAATTCATTTTTAATCCAAAACTATTCAAATTCAAAATGTCAACATTCACATAAAAATTCCATCACAATATCTGTTCAACAAGCGTCTCATATTTATACTCAACTGATCACTTCAGGTTATTTCATGTCACAAAATATCATAATTTAATGTGCCAGATATATTAAACAACCCAAAGCATTCAACTAATTTATTTTATTTTATTTAACCATTTGACATTAATTATTTACTTATAAAATCACTTGAGACCTTGACTAATTTAAAAGTTTAAAACATTTTATTTTCCTTAACCATCCACTTAATTACATTATTTAAACTTTTATTAAATAAACTCTAGAATGAAATAATCTCTAAAATTAATTAATTTAAGTTAAATTACTTTTTTTATAGGACCCTTAACTAAATAAGATTTAAGTAAATTAAGGTTTTTAACTTTTTATCCATATTAGGAAACTTGAGTAAAACATCTAACTTTTACAAAGATTTGGATAGAAAAATTTGCTTTCGAAAAACTTGTTTATTTTATTACTATGTTTTTTTTCCTTTCTTTTATGTAAAATATATTTTATTTATTCTATTCCTTACCATAATTTCCTTTCTTCTTATTTCTTTCCTCATCTTTTCTTCTCAGGCCCAAAACCTTCGACCCATTTTCCTTGCTTCTGTCTTTACTCTTTCCTACTCTATACTCTACAACAATAAATCGAGTCCATCTCGATCAACATCTCGAGCCAAACTCCAAGCCAACTTGACGAACTAAAAATCTTCCGACTATTTTTCCCCTTGATCCTCACACTACAACCAACATCAACTCGCGGCTCCACCCATTTTCGATCATCGAGAAATCGATAAAAGTCCAATTTCCATTCAACTCGTAAATTCTCCACAATTACTATCTTAAAAATCTTGAAATTATTATTAAAAATCATGGTTTCTAAGCACGAATCCAAAAATTAATCAAAATTTGGAATTTAAATAATCAAAATTTTGACTTGAATTGATTTTTACTGCAAATTCAATCTCATGTGATAATTACTTAACAATTTTTCTTGAAATTATTTTTAAAAATAGCATTTCACCCATTGAAACATATCTTCTTTAATGATCATAGCCTAAAATTGTTTAGGTGGGGAGATATGAATTTATTTGGATTGATTTTGAGCCTGTTACACAAAACAGAGGCATGTTCACCTAAACACAAACATGCACAGATATACACACACGGTAATTTACTATATTCCAGGTAAAAATATATTCAACAACATTACTTCAATTTCTTATCACATGCATCAGATAATTTATCTTATAGGATTCAAGTTTACTCACATTTGATTGAACAGAGGATGATTTGAAAATCTGGAAACTGCAAGCTTGAATTGATCTGTTCTTGGTCTTATTTGATTAAAGCTTGAATTTGATTCTTATTTTTGCTTCAGTTGAGAGATGATAAAGTTGATTGTTTTCTCTTTTTTTTGGTTTTGGTTTGTAAAGACGAAGGAAAGAAAGGAGTTGAGAAATGAATATGTAGAAAATTATGAACTGTATACGG
This sequence comes from Allium cepa, assembly GCA_030765085.1. Classification (NCBI taxonomy): domain Eukaryota; kingdom Viridiplantae; phylum Streptophyta; class Magnoliopsida; order Asparagales; family Amaryllidaceae; genus Allium; species Allium cepa. The sequence continues at coordinate 573,307,002 of CM060935.1, forward strand.
CCTTAATTAGATCACTCTTATTTTTTTCTCAATTTAAAAGAAAACGATTGCCACTCGTACACATTTATTCCTTATCTTCCAAATGTCCTAATCAATGTCTTATATTTTCTTTATGTTTTATATTTGTTTATGTTTTATGTTTTATATTTTTATATTTACTTTTTATTTACTATGGTTATTTAATATGATAAAAACCCTTTTATGTTTTATACTTATGCTTTTATATTTACTTACTATATTTATCTCTTGTATGGTTTGGAAGAAATATATTAAAACTGTTTATTTATTCTTATTTAAATTTCAAACTTAAGTTATTTATACTTTAGTTAATAACTATATATAAATACTAGTGTTAAAAAGTAGAATTTAACTTTAAATAACTTTTGAGAATTTATATTAGAAGACTGTCAAATAAATACTTATATTTGGATATACATTTTTCAGAATTTATTTGTTCAACTTACAAATCAGTATTTTTAATAAATTTAATCCTATTAATTACCAATTAAAGGTTGTCCAAAAATCTAGGTTATCACAGTATGTATGCATATAATAATTAGTAATTACCATTTTGTTAGCTTGTGTGATGGTTAGCTTTCGCCCAAAGTTGTTGTTGTTTGATGTATGACTAGTGCTATTGTTTTTGAATTGGTGTATTCACTTTCTGCAAATTTAACACCATCAATATTAAATTAAATTAAATGGAATTTTAAGAAAAGAGTGATCTGAGTGTTATGTTATTACTGTTATATAGGTCGTTCTGAACCGATCAGTTTAGAAAAAATATTTAGAGCTATGATTTGGTAGATATTGGTGTTACGATGTTAAAGTATGGCATGTAACGACTTTGGGGCTAAACAGTTGTGAATAACCAAACCACATGGCGGTCTATATAAATGAAGTTACAAAACCCTAGGAGGAATTCGTCATATCATATTTTCTTCCCTATTCCCGAATGTTTTCTTAGTCATCTCTTAAAGGTTTGTAACTTTCTCTAGTAAATAATTGTTCCAAAATTCACAATATCCAAATACTATCAAGAAATATATAAAATTGTTTGTATTAACGAGACAACAAGTATTCATTTTTGGAGATAATGCGTTAACGATTGGAATTCTTGGCCAAAATTGGAGATTGGTGAAACCTAATTGAAATTAGGGGATTTTTGAACGACTGTGAAATAAGCGCCAAGATCAGTGGCAATCGAAAGCTCTCTCAAATGGATTTCAACGGTGGTGCTACTTTGAGGAATTGATATTAGATACGCCATCGAAATTCGCATCTATATATCATAGCTAGTGTTTCACCATGATTGATTATTGGAAGCACCAGAGTTGATGAGGCCAGCATGGCCAGGCAAGGATCAAGGAGTGGATCTCGGCGGCATTGGTCGGGGGTGCAATGAAGGTGCGGTAGAAAGGCTATGGGTAGTCAAAGGCAGCAATTGGGTGGGCTTACAACCTAATTAAGATGAGGAAGAGTAAGGTTCTTTAAGTTAGCCCATAATAATTTCATATTTATCAATTATACCTTAGACCTTCTAGTCGCCTTTACTTTTGCATATGCTTTCTATTTCTCAAGCGTTCTATCCGGTTAGATTCATGATGAACTCTGAATAATTTGGCACATGAATTGTTGACTTTTGGAGTTGTTTGGAAAAGCGCATTAATGAGATTCAATGATTGCAAGTTACTTATATTTTAAAAATATTAAATAAGTATCCATGATAAGAATATACATCCGTTCATATAACCTCTATGCTTTTGATGATTGTTTGGTTGTTGCAATGTTTTGAGATGATATGTGTTCCAATTTCGTTATTTTGTCCTTTTAATGATGTATTGTTGGATGTTGACATTTTACAATAATTAATTGTATGTTTGGGAATAATTAATTGAAAATAAGTAAAATTATGTTATATGGGATAAATAATATTGTTACAAATTTTGTGTGATATTTGCAAAGAGTCGTGATTTAACAAATTATACTAAAATCGATACAAAATTTTTAATAAAGTTATTATTTATGAATTTGTAGGTAAATCATAAATAATAATGAGAAATTGATTTTATGGTGAATTTGGATAATTTATCATGATTTATAAAGTAAAGTGTAATTTAATGAATAATAATGCGATTCTTCGGGAAGATTGCACTATTTTTTAGTAGAATACTATTACAAATGTTTTTATGGAATTTTATGGAAAAATATTATTATTATTATTAATATTATCTATGCAATAAAATAATAAATATTTTGAGAATAATATTAACAATAAAGAGGTATTTTAGAAGTATTTTAGGTTTATTTATTACTATTTTTGAGGTAAATAACAATAAAATTGAATTTTGAGATTTAATGTAGAGTATTTTTTTTTTAGTTAGTAGTAATAAAGTGGTTATGAAATATAATGAAATGTTTTAAATAAATATTATAATTTTAAGGTAAATTTTAATGTTACCGTTTTGAAGGTAATTTGATGTAAATTACTATTTTCAATTGAATAATGATATTTTGAGTAATTTAAAGTGATATATTTAAAACTAAGAACTTTTTAGGTGTATTATATTTTAAGGAAATATTAATACTTTTGGAGATAATAAAGGTAAATGTATTTTTATGACAAAAATAATAAGTCGATTTTAGATGTATATGAGATAGATAGGTGCATATATATTATTTTGGATTGTTGTGACATATATGACTAATTGTGGTTTGAAATTATCATATATGTTTGTTGTTTTAAGATGGAATCTATTAGGATGAGTTATGCGATATTATACCTTTATTACTATGCGGATGTTACGTAGATAATTATTGTTTTGTTATGTTGATGAGTTTGATGTTATGTTAATAATATAGAGTCATTAGTACATATTTGATGGATTTGATGTTTTATTACTAATATGGAGCAGTAAGATATTGTGCTACTAATGTGGAGTGGTCAGCGTGGATTTATAATTGCATTTATGTTATTTATATTGTGTTACTAATAATGTATGATTAGTACACATTGGACGGTATATGTTGTTGTTGATTTATTCACTAGTTGGGGTTGATATTGAGTACTACTGAATTTGTGTGATGTTTAATGGTGTGTGTTCCTATTATTTGTGTTACCCTAATTTATAATGATTGGTTGTGGGAACATAGTATAGTATGATGTTTTCTACCTATACTAGTTGCTTGGATACTATTATTGTGCAATGTTTTATGCTAACAAGAATTTGATGCAGTAGAAAAGTAGGAAACGTGTCACGTGGGCAAGATCCCAAAAGGGTATTTAGGCAGTCTTTCCACATGCAGTAGCCCATGGGCCTTTGAGGCCAGGGTGTAACAACCCGCATTTTAATGACTCGATATGTAAATGATTAATTCAAGTATTAAGTCGTTAATTAACGGAACGCCCACTGTGCTCGTCTTTTAAAGACGAGTGAATTAGGACTCGCGACACCTTCCGTTAAGATCGAAATTCCATTACGAGAAGAATGAGTACAAATTTGGCTAGATTTGGAATCAATAATCTTTGGAATCAAAAAGCTTTGGAGTGTATAATGATTACGTGCATGGATGAAATGAGTTTGGGGTTAAGGCCCATTAGTTATCCTATAATGACTAACCCTCTTTATTGTTCCCATTACTTTTAATTCAATGTTTCTTTTCTTCTTTCTCTTCTAATCTTTTCCCGATTACTCCTTAATCCTCTCTTAAATCCACTTAGATTAATTCTTAATTCATGAAAAAAATCATCATCATTCCTCTTATTCAAAATTCCTTACAAAACCCCAAAAAAATCATTATATCATGATAATTTGAATTATAGATAGATGTTCAACATGGACTCGGGTTTCAAGTAAATAATGTAGGTCACGAATCACCAAAGCTTGATATAAAGGGTACGATGAGACCTATATAAGACCGGTCATTGAGTATTTGACTCAAGTTCTAGGGTACATTTAGGTACTGAATTAATTTGTCTTGGGCACGAGTCAACCACGGGGGCCACTCATCAGCAATTATGAGCATCAATTTGTATTCTCTGGTTGTCTTTTTTTGTTTTGTTGTGCATGTTATTAGTTGTCTTATATTATTATTATGTACTTGATGATAAACTTGTATCATGATTACCCTACCTTCATATGTTGGGTTAGTTATATCATGGTATATTGTTACATGGCAGTCATATTATATTAGTTGTGCTGACTTGTTAATCACAGTAGAAGAGTAGATTATGTTTAGATTTCCTATTATAGGATATGTTCACCCTGCTTTTTTATAGATAATTCGGATTACCCCTGAGCCATGTTTATTGAGAGGATTGGCTGCGCCTTAATAGTGGTTATTTATTTGTATATAGATTTAGTATAAAATATTTTGGGATTGCGCCCCCACACCAAGCTTTATGTCTGACCCGAATTTTATCTATTCTGTTTATGTTTTGGCAATTCATAGGTACTCAATTGAGTAGCTTAGGAGTCGGATGACTTTGGGGATGCACATTTAGGACAGTGGGAGCATTCTGTAGAGGTGATGTACTTCATACATATACTTGATAATGTAGTAGTATATGATAGATATGTATTTAGACATGATGTATCAAATATTATATTCAAAATCCTATACTATGGGGTGTTTCATGTATTTTGACTATCTACGTTGATATTTATTATCGATTATTTCCATTAAAGTAGTCTCTTACATATATATATATGTATGTATGTATTTATGTATGTATAAGTATATCTCTCTATGTGTGTTGTTATCCTATTCTATTCATGTATATTCAGTATATTATATGTTATTAATCCGTTATGAAATTCTATCGATATCCCTTGATATAGTGTTTGATTAAAACTTTCTTTCATTGAAAGTTTGTCTTTTGTGGTATTCAGGAGTCAAAAGTTTTTATTCAGTGCTGATTTCAATGTATTACGAAGGAAGGGTTGTTACATAGGGTGAATATGATAATGCACAATCCAAACATAGTTGATCACATTTTCTTTACTATTATGTATTTATATTTCCATGTATTTGTAATATTTGCAAGTTAAAGCAAAGAAGGGAAAAGAGGTTTGGTTGCAAGCTACATCAGAAGGTTGTTTATTTCTCCTTCATTATAACTGTATGGTTTGTGAATAAAAAAATGATTGACGTATGGATAGATGTAGATTTTTATTCTTTTTATATTAATTGTAATGATATTCATTTGTTAAAAATAGTACATATTCGTATAAATTTTGCTACGAGGTGTTTTCCATTTTGTCCATATAGTTTTTAGATTTTGGATTAATAACCAACGACCCACTGTATGTAATATCTGAGTTTAGTGTGCAAGCATACTTTGATGGTATTTACCACTAATTTTGGATTTTAAGAATAATGGGACATCACATTTGTATTAGAGCATAGGTTTAGTGAGGATAGGTTTAAAATATTTTGCTTTGACTAGTTTACACCATAGGTTAGGGTGAAAGAGCGTAACTGTTGATTTTTGTTTGTTTTATGTATATATGTATACATATATGGGATGGATGTATAACCTTTATTGCCTCATTCTAAGATGATGTTTATTTAGATGACCTTTATGTAAGAAATAAGTGCAATAAGAGTCAAGTAGGTGAACTTGTATAGGAGGATTAAGTGATGGTTATAACCCGAGTGACATACACATGATGTTCAATTGTGTAATTAAAATCTAACCCTGATAAAGGGGTTTATTATTTAAATTTGTAGAGCTTTAACTAAAAAGTATTTTGCCCAAGAGCTGCAGAAATAATTATTAACATACATTTTTTGGCATTTTATTGAAAAGGAAGTTTATATTTTTAAATTTGAAGTGATTTGTCGAAAATTTTACAGCGGTAAAATAGAGTGTTTAATTTGAATAATAATATATTTTAAGTTGAAGATATTTTCATAAGAAGAATGAGTAGTGTAAAATATTTTATTAAAACGCATCTTGTGAAAGGATATTAAGTTTGAAATATTTGAGAAAATATTTTAGCTAAATTGTTTTAATTTGAAATATTCTTTGAAAAAGTATGTATTATGGATGGTATTTGTATAGTAAGTATTCTGATTTGAATTATTTTTCTTAGATGTACTTTGAGAAGGGATATTTTAGCACTAATTCTTACATGAAAAAAAGAGAAATGCTTTTTGCATATAATGTTAGATATAATATATAATTCGAAGGGCATTTATTTCAAAGATGTTTCATGGAAAAACCATTTTGTTAGGAAATTATTTAGTTTTATTCAAAAGAATATTTTAAGTAAATATTTTATTGAAGAAAATATTTGTTTGAAAAAAATGTTTTGTGTGAAAAAGTCCTTCTTTTCGGTAGCATTTATTAAAGAAAATAATTTGGAAATATTTTTATATGAAAAATTTCTTATTAAGTAAAATATGCGAGGAGCATTTAATTAGAGAAAAATATTGTATTTAAGGAATATATTTGTGTTTGAAAAAAATGATCTATTTGAAGTTAACATTGATTATGATTACTTTTGCATGATTTTTTTTTGTCAGAATATGCTTTTGAAGGAAATCATTTTTAGGTTCAATACATTGGTTGAAAAATAAAAATTTGGAGAGATGTCAAAATTTTTGGAAAATATATTATTGGGGAGAAATGATTTTACAAAATATATAGTCTAAAATACTTCGTCAGGAAATGTTTTTCTAAAACTCGGGTAATTTGGTTCAAAATTATATAGCTTGAAAAGCGAAATATTTGATTTGAGAAACAAAACTTTCACAAAGAAAATATTTTTTGTATTAAATATTTCGTTAAATGTATTTTATTGAAAAGACATTTTGTTTTGAGGAAATTTGATCAAATTTTGTTTTCAGGTAAAATATATATATATTGTTGAAAGGCAATTTTACCCTTTATGGGATAGAAATTATATATGTTATATTAAAGAACTATATGACTAAATTGGGAGACATAGGGCATGAAACGAGTCGATGGTACGAGTTTTGTGCTCACCCAATATCCATTATGATGAGGTAGCACTTATGCTTATCATATGCGAGCTTCCCTAATGAGTTGTAGCGATGTCTTATTTTGATCACTATTTAACGTTAGGCCATGACTTTCTGACTATCCACTTGAGTGAGTTAGTAGAAATAGTTAGTTTTAATCAGTAATTTGGTTGTTTGATTTGATTGCCTTTTTTAATATCTATTGACTAATTAATTATGCTAGATAAAACATTTTAATTTACTATATCGGTAGCTTTGATTGTGTGGTTCCATTTAATTGTTTGGCTATCCATGTACTTATTTATTTGCTGACTTGGTTATACCAAGTCTTTTTGTACATTCAATTTGCTTTGCATGTTTATTTGTCATATAAATTTTGTATGTAACATTGGTGTTTGTTGAATGTTACGACATGTTTGATATGATTTTGTCATGTTTGAATGTATGCTTGATGTTTAGCAAATCTTTAGAAAGAGAGGTTGGGTGATGGTCCTAGGGAGGTTGGACTTCGATAAGTGGGCAAGGCGATGGATTTATAAGGTGTCTAAATAATGCAACATGCAGAAGGGTGGACTCTTGGTCATATTACGAGTCTTTATTAGGAAGGCTCACATACTGAGACCCGAGGGTTGTTTTGGCAAGAAATTTCTAGTTGGGATGAGTCATAGAGGGAATAACATGAGTATGATGCTATTGTTATCCATGCAAGGAGAGGGATCAATGTGCAGGCCTAACTGTAGGTACCTTGGTAAGACCTTATATCAGGCAAGGACGATTACCAAAGAGCGGTTGCTAGTGAAATGTCTAAGTGTGTAATTAATAGGGTTGACCTAACCTTTACCACGTAGAAATGTCCACCAAGAGAGGCTGCTAGCGACACATCTAAGTGTACCACCAGTAGAGTCGTTTGTGTGTGGTATATAGAATAGATTAGGAGAGCCATCATATAACTAAATCTCAATGGAAAGATAGAAGCTTGAGTAACGGATTTACAGTCGTCTTCGTTGAGGTTAGGTGTTATTCAATTTGATACCTAATATATATACTGAAATACTATAGTATACCCTTATTTGTGATGAGAGTTAAGCATATATTGCATACCTTATTTGTGATGAGAGTTACGCATATGGAATTAGTGTGCTGGCATTAGTAGACCCTGTTGTCTACAAGTTGGTTATTGGATCGGTTGATTACGTTTATTTGCCTTATCATCAATGTGTGCTTGGCTGGAGGGTATCACTTATTGTTAACAAGGGAGTGTGAGACTATATCCATGAGTTGTACCTATTATTTACTGGTGTGTAGATAGCATTGGAGTAAGTACACATGTGTTATTTGTTGGTATGTTGATGTTTAGAATTAGTATATTCACTTTTGTATTGAGCATTGGTTTTTGTTTTATACTTTTGATTGGCATTGTTGGAAATAAGGATTAGTTGACTTTTGATTGTGTTTGTGTCTTCAAGTATTGTTCCCTAGTTTATGTTATCATATTGTGGTTGATATAATAGAAATGCCTGTACTATTGTATAGACATGCTAACATAATGTTATTCTGTACTAACTTTTATGACCGCATGAGAAGAGTAGGTCTAAGTCTGAATATAGAACTATGCATGTATGATTCTAAACGTTGCGTAGACAGTCTTTTCTTTTTGTGCAATAGTCACCGAATCCTTTGAGTTGGGTTCTGGTGCATAAAGTTGGGCACAATCCAAAACTATTTGAAGCATTTTCTTTTCTCTTTTCCATTTGTATTGTTACACATACCTATGTTGTATATGTCTACATACAAATTACAGGTTTATAGGTGAAGACAAAGGGAATAGAATTGAGGGATTTCTTGGCTCATGCTTTCATATTGTACATTTCCATACATTTCATTAAGTGTTTGTTATTCAATTTCTTATGATAAAGAAACCATGGTTTTATTATTGGTGTAGACAAATAGTAGATGTTTTATCTATAATCTTGGCCCTTATATGATAAATGTATTTGTTGACGTGACATGTTATTGTTTAATTTTGTTATAAGATATATTTAAATGTAATTGCATAAAAAAAGTTCTAAATTATTCACCAAATGACATTCTAAATTATTCATCCAAACGACCTATTATTTTTAATATCTTAGATTATTGCACAAGCATGGACAAGTTTCATACTAAATTTAGACTTTAAGAGTAGTGAGGTGTTTTAAATATATTTTGACATGTAATAACAGTTTTGAAATATTTTATTTTGGTACTAATAGAGAATTTGGTTTTAATATTAAATAGTGAATCATTACATGACTGAATTTATTAGATTCCTAAGCTGGTGGATGTATTCAAACCATAGTTTTGAAGACCCAACAGTCGATCAAACCGTGATGCTTCAAAGTTGGATGCTTAAGCAGCTGAACCGATCAGACACCAATTCTTTACAGAGATAATTCATGGATGCATATGCAATTATATATAAAAGGGGCGCAGATGGTGAAAAATATCATAGCAGAATAGTAGAAATCAATGGACTTTAATGCAAATATTCAAGCCTCATGCTGCTATCACCTTCTTCTTCAAGGTTCTAAAGTACCCAAAAGTACCATACTTTTAAGAGCGAAACCCAAAATCAATTTAAAATTACAACTTTTACTCGTTGTACTAAGGTTTTTGACCAGTTTATTCGCGGCTTGATGTAGGTTGGGACTCAACTCTGTTCCCACTTTTCGCTGTCATCGGCACATAGTTAGCCACGGTTTAACTTATGGTAGAGTCCGATCTTCAAAACACCGATTCAAACGTACAAAAAGACTCTATTTCGGCAATTTTGTTCCTCACCATAATACCTAGTTTAAATGTGCAAACTATACAGTGGTTATTCTGATGAATAATAAATTTTTGTGCTATCTGCTCTTTAGGTGTCGTTCGAAACAATTTTAGCCATGTTCCCTTTTTGATGTGTCCGACGCATCGAATGCCGCAATGGTCCAAATCGAAATTTTAGACCGCTTAGATGGTCAAAGGAATTTAGTTCATTGGCATCTGATGCGTCGGACATGTCGTACAATTTTTCTCCAATGGTTGCCTCTTTAACTCCCCTTACACCCCTATGCAAACAGCCGCCCCCTCCTCCTTCTTCTCACAACAGTTCAAACAGCCTATTTCCTCCCTTTCCAATTTTTTCCGCTCCAATCGAGCGTATTTTAAGGTAATTTCCTCCACTCTTCTATTTATTTTTACCATATTTACAACATATACTTTCTTAGATTTTATTTTTACGTTTTGAAAATTTCATTTTTCAGTACTACGGTATATTTTTCATGTTCTGCTACTGCTTCTGCTTCCTTCCAGCCTATAGCTTTATGGACTCCAAAAGGGAGGAGCTTTACATAGATATATGAATTGATTATCTATCGTATCAGTTGAATCTGTTCCATAATCGTCGTTAGTATGTTTGATTAAATAACCTAGTTTGTTTGGTTAAATTTTCTGGTTTGCTTTATTTGCTTGTATTTGAAGTTAAATTATATTAGTTTGGTTTATTGCAATATTACTCAACAAAATAAATATTAACTATTAATGAATTATATTAGAATCATAAATTAAATGTCCTTCTCAAATATCACGATCAAATACTCCTTCCTAGCCGCAAACGCATTCATCATTCACTAATCTTCTCCTTCAAATACCATGTTTCCATTCTTAGCAAACATACCCTTAGTCATTTGATGCACCATCTATATTACAAAATTGGTTGGGGTTAACAGAATAGACGAAGATGGTACAAAGAGTGGACAACATTTAATACTAGAAATGACATCAAAGTGGATATCCATCAACCACGTAAGACTAAATTCAACTCCGTTCCCTTTATGTTAACATCGTTAAATTTTTACGCATTACTAACCTAAAATTCTTCTCCATGATCTACCTGCTCCATCGCCAGCAGTTGCTCTGATTTATCCATCGTCAATAAACAAGTTAATCATATACATAGATTCACTTTGCTTCAACTGAAGGTATTTTTCTCCTCCGCTATGCTCATTTTTCTCTACATCTACAAATATCCATGTTCAAAAGTTCTTATTACTGTCATTCAGATGTTCGATTTCATCTTTACCTCTGCCTTTCTTTTATTTTTTATGTTTAAATTGAAGCAGTGCAAGTAGATGTAAATGTTTCTATTTTATTTTACTTTTCTCTTTGCTACATTTTTATGCATATGAAGCGTATGAGTAAAGGTATTACAAGCAGTAGTCCGTTTTAATGTTTAGTTTTTTATAGTAAACTAAGGTATCATTTGTTTGTAGTGTTAACACTGAATGTTGAACACTGAACACTGAATGTTACACGCCGATTGCTGAATACTGATGGCTGAATACATAAATTATTGTTTGTTTGCTACCTAATTAAAATTTTGTTTTAAGAACATAAATTACTATTTTCACAGTATTATCCCTCAATTTTACAATTAATTATCCTTTGGCAGAGTGCCACTGAGGATGCACTCTTAATTACCTAATCTTATGTCTTATATTTTGTATACAAAAAAAAAAAAAACGAATGCTCGATGAAATTATTTATTTATATTTTTTCACATCCGCACTATAAATTTCTTTCTATATATATTTGACTGAAAAATATATCGTAAAAAATCATCTATATTTCCTTTCATTTTTTTAATCAATTGATAAATTACTATATTTTAATTTTAAATTATACTGAAACGTTAGGTAGGCTACCAATAATTTTTTCGGTCAATAGTTTTTAGTATATTTGTTTCCATTTACTGGAAACTACTGAATAAAATTATAATCAAAACAAAACAAAAAAAATTAATTCAAAAGATAAAGAGATAACTAAAAACGATATTGATATTATGAATAAACTTGTCCAATTGTTAATAATACTATATAAGACAACTAAATGTTGTGATGCATAAGGGTATAATTGAAAATTCAATGCAACAAGTGATCAGTTCATCCAATAAGCACTGAAATTTTGCCTATTCATTTCACTTAATAAAAGAGCTTAATGAGGTCACTTGTCTGAAAACGAACAAGTTAGTAAGCTCTTATCACTTGTTCAAATAAGCATTCAGCCTTTTCTATCTTGGAACAAACGGAGCCTAATACTGTTGCATCATCTCATTTTTCCAAAGAAGAGTAAACTTATAAAAAGGAAACACTGTAAAAATGTGAAACATGTTTTTTATATAGTTCAAACTCTTTCTCACCTCATTACTTCCATGGTACAATTCATCTGAACTTCTATTTTTCCTTTAATTGTTAGGAAGATGACCAAAAATGTTCGACTTTACTAAAGTTGGACATGGTAAAGAAGTTGAAATATCTTCGCATCCATCGTCTTCCTTATAATTATTCAAAAAAATTGACAAGTTGAGAAAAAAATGAATAATGGGAAAGTGATGATGCAATGACCAAGGTTGACACTAAATTCAAGTTCAGTGCCGTTGGATAAAATTATCAAATTCTAACTTACATGGCTTTACATTTGAGATTACAATTTAAGTTGAGATTATAGGGTATCAATGGAAGATTTTATCTTTTGGTAATGTTTAATAATGTGTAGATCATATTTTTCCTACTGTTTGCATCTCAAATTTGCTATATTTATCAAATTTAGATATCTAATATTTTATATAAGATTGCAACTTTTTGGGTTTAAAGTTCAATGCTAATCTTATGTGTTTAACCAAACATATTCAATAATGTTTAAAATGTACATGGGTTCCAAATTTACATCCCAAATATTGCCAACACTTTTTGGACGATCTTATAATTTCCAATTCAAAAAATATGACGAGATGTGTTTCCCTTAAGGCTTGGAGCGATTATCCTCAACAAACCAAAAAACAGACAGTAGAGGATTAAAGCTATGGGTTGGGCTAGCATTAAAAGGGGGATCAGTGTGGGGATAGCAGGATTCCCTGGCTCTACTCTTCGGTGTAGCTATATATTCATAATTAATTTATCTTTCCTAAAAAACCAATACTATGTACCTTTTCTATTATCCACGTTACCTAACTTACGCACCTAAAAGTCTTTAGGATCGTGAAAGGAAAACATAAAGATGGGTGTAGAATTAAAATTGCAATACATGTCAAATGATCTACAGAACATCATTCTATTTAAATATCATATTTTTGGAAAATATATGCTACATTCTTTTTATTCAAATCAAATGATGCATCCATGCAAAAGATTTAACGACTAGGTGATGAAAAGGTAAAAAAGAGTGAAGATTCGGTTATGGAATAGTTATCAAACGGCTATAAATGCATTGCATGTTAATCAGTAACGTTACAAAGGTGTTACGAAACTGTTACGATTATTTGGCAAAGATATTTAACAGTAACGTTACAAAGGCGTAACGAATCTGTTACGATTATGTCACAAAATTGCAAAAACAACGTCACAACTATGTCACAAAAACTGTTACGAATAGAACTATGTAGTAAACAGATTATGCAATATATATAATACCGATTAGATTGTCGTGTTCCAGTGAAAAACTATTTTCTTGAAACAGTATTGCTTCCTCTACGGCGCTTAAGGATTTCGAACAATTGTTTCCTAAGATGAAATGGACTTGTCTCTACGATGCTACGCAACAATCATAGAGCAACTACGAACTCAAAAGAATGTAATTTAAGAATAGAGTTTTGTGGAAGAGAATAAAGTGTAGAAAAAGATCGGTATATTTTCCATTTTCTTTCTGCATATATATAGGTGTGAGGAGGTGCACCTATTCGATAATAGGAGCTTGTTCGAGTGGTTGAGGCTGTTGGAAAGGTTGCAACCTTTGACCAAGCAGTGCAACCATTTGAGTGGGAATGGACAAAAAAAATTATTCGGTCTGAACAGCCAAGCCAATTGCAAAGTGCTAAGTGCCTCTAATACGCCTCGACTGCCCATTCGTCCACGCCATGGGTTCGGGTGCGGATGAGCGGGGGCGTGCATGGTGGTGCGCTGCACCACCCATTATGGCCATGTCTCTCTTTATCTCATAGAAATTATAATAGTGTCCACATCTTAGTATATACACACAAATTTTTTATTTTATTCTAAGAGATGGGACTATTCATTTCACAAGGCATTAATGCCTTCACATTTCCCAATGCTCATTCATTTCTAACAATCCCCCACATGAATGAGTAATTGCTCAGTTTGTTTTTAAATTTTGAGAAACATTTATCGTATCGGTTAAAGTTGCACGTTGATCTTGAACTTTCTTAGTGTTTATCCTTTTGACTTACTGACAAATCAGTGGACTAACATTGTCTTTGAACTATAGGTATTTTATGTAAATATAAAATAGACAACATGTCATAAGTGTTTCTAATCTTCCTTGGTTCTTAGTTTGTGTTCGTTTTTGCCATGAACACCAACTTGGTCTCATGAGTGCTTTTGAGGAATTTGGCCTTATAATTCTTCTTGAAGTTGCGCCTTCGCACTCACGTTAGTGATTCTATAATGGGTATTTTCATAATACTCTACTTAGTTCTTACTATTACCAAGTATAGACATTATTAAAAGTATCAAAACTTATCCTATTCTCTGGCGGGTAGTGCATAGACTTATCTTCAGAATGGTTTGAATATTTATAGTGCTATCAAGTTTATCTAAACTTAGTCATCCCTTTGAACCTAGATCTTAGGATCTCCAATCAACTAGGTGGGGTTTTCATTTAAGGAAACTTTTTATTTTATGGGTCTTAATCCCATTCCCATCGATATGGTATTAACCTTCTCTCCCGGTAAACTTTTTGTTAGTGGATCCGCAATTTTATCTTTTGATCTTACATAGCCAATTGTGATAACACCATTAAAGAGAAATTTTCTAACAGTTTTATGTCTACGATGAATGTGTCCAGACTTGTCATTGTAAACTTACTATTGGCCCTTCCAATAGCTGATTGGCTATCGCAATATATGCTTATTGAAGTTTCAAGTTTTCCTAATTCGAAATACCTTCTAAGAAACCTCGAAGCCAGTCCGCTACTTCTGCAGTTTTGTTTATGGCAATAAATTTTCATTCCATGTTTGATCTTGCTATACAAGTTTGTTTAGTGGATCTCCAAGATATTTCCCCACTAGCTAAGGGTAAACACATTTCCACTAATGGATATTGCATCTGATGAACCAGTTATCTAGTTTACATCACAATACCATTCTATTACAGATGGATATCCTTCGTAATGTAGTCCATGACTTTGTATATACCTTAGGTATCCTAGTACTTGAATTATAGCTTTCTAGTGATCCTTTCCCGAGTTGCTAGTATATCGCTTAGTTTACTTACAACATATGCTATATCAGGCCTAGTGCAGTTCATTACGTACATAATGCTACCTAGTATACGAGAGTACTCAAGTTGGTAAATACTATCACCGTTATTTTTAACCCAATTTTGGTTCAAATCTACTTGTGATTTTGCTGATATTATATTGTTTTTCTTACATTTTTCAAATATTTTTTCATTGTAGTGTGATTTGGACAACACATATCCTTGGTTGGTTTTATGTATCTTTACACTAAGTATCACATCAGTAATTCTCAGATCTTTCAAGTTAAATCTGGTGGAAGACATATCTTTTGTAGATTTTATTATCTCCTTGTTGCTTCCAAATATTACTAAATCATCTACATATGGACATACAACAACATATCCTATATTTGTATATTTAGAATATACACATTTGTCACATTAATTTATATGAAATCCATTTAGTATCATATTTTCATCAAATTTTTCATGCCGTTGTTTTGGACCTTATTTAAGCCCATATAGTGATTTTCTAAATCTACAAACCTTACTTTCGTTTTTAGTTTTTAGAAAACTTTCATGTTGTTTCATGTATATTTCTTCTTCCAGTTCACCATTTAAAAATGTCATCTTTACATCCATTTGGTGTATTTTTAAATCAAGTGTAAATATGATTGCTATCAGCATTCTTATTGATGTTACTCTAGCTGCTAGAGAGTATGTATCGTAATAATCTAGGACTTCTTTTTGTCTGAACCTTTGAACCACAAGTCGAGCTTTATACTTGTCTATTGCACCACTAAATTTCAATTACTTTTTAAATATCCATTTATTACCCAAGGTCTTGCATCATTGAGGTAAATAACCTAACTCCCATGTATGGTTTCCCATAATGGATTTGATTTCGTTGTTAATGGTCTCCTTCCAATAAGGGGCATCGGTGGGGGACATAGCTTGTTTGTACGTTAATCGATCGTCATTTAACATAAATGTGTGGAAGTCTTGTCCAGATGTTCTTGATGTCCTTGATCTTTGCTTCTCCTTTGTTCCTCCACATGTTGATCAGCAATGTTTTTGTGATCATTATCAATATTTTGTTCAGTATCCTCAAGAGAGTTTCAATTTCCTTTGGTCTCTTTTGACTACAATTTTCACCACCCTCTTTTAAAGGGTATACATGTTCGAAAAATCTAGCATTTCTCGAATCAATGATGGTTCTTATGTGGATATCATTGATTTTTGATTTGTGTATCCAAAACCGATAAGCGACACTATTTTGTGCATATCCAATGAATGCACAATCAATTGTTTTTGGTCCAATTTTGACTTTCTTTAGTTTATATACCTCCACTTTCACAAGACGCCCCCACATTTCTATGTATTTGTAGAATGGTGGTCTATTTTTTAATGTTCATGGGAAGATTTAGATGTTTTCTTTTGTGGTATCTTATTCAAAATATGATTTTCAAAAAGAATAGCTTCTCTATAGAAGTTATCTGGCAAGCCATAACTAATTGGTAAAGCATTCATCATTTCTTTAAGAATTCTATTTTTCCATTTGGCTATACCGTTAGATTGAGGTGAACACGGGGCTGTAGTTTGGTGTATAATGCCATGCTAGCGTAGAATTCCTCAAAAGGAAATTCACATTCTCCTCCCCTGTCATTTCTTAAAGCTTTTATTTTCTTTTGAGTTGATTTTCAACTTCTGCTTTTTACTGTTTAAATATGTCAACTGCCTCGTCCTTGGTTCTAAGGATATACACATAACAATACCTTTTACAATCATCGGTTAAGGTAATGAAATACTTTTTTCCACCTGTAGTTTGACACATTTTTATGTCACATACATCTGTGTGTATTAAGTCTAGAGGTTCAGTTTCACATCCAACAAGGTGAAACGAGGTTCTTTTCAATTTTGGTTCTGCACAAACTTGACATTTATAGTTGGAGTCTGTTTTGCATTTTGGTATAAAATCTGGATTAATCAATTTTTGCAAGGTATTAAAATTTACATGGCCTAATGTAGAATGCCATATGTTAGAAGAGTCAACAACACAAGATTCAATTTTATTCAAATCATTATTTGATACAATAGTGGTTACATTTGCTTTAAATAAACCATCACATACGTATCCTCTTCCTACATACATTTCATTCTTTGACAACAAAAAATTATCATATACAAAGGTGAGTTTGAAGCCATGCTTGTTAAGCAGTGACCTGGAAATTAGGTTCTTGCAGATCTCTGAAACATGAAGAACATCTGCCAAAGTCGTTTCTTTTCCAGAAGTCATTTTCACTACAATGTTTCCCTTACCTTTGACTATTGATGCAGATAAATTACCCATAAAAAGTTGTTCGTCCTCTGTAGTAGTTTTGTAGGTTGTAAACATCCACTTATTTGCATATATGTGTCATGTGGCTCATGTGTCTACAAACCATTCCTTTGAGTTACCAACAAGGTTGCATTCGGACACGATGGCACATCGGTCCATATCAGACACACATTCTAAGATGTCAGCCATGTTTGCTTCTGATCCTTTTTCTTGGGTGCACGACATTAGATGACTTTGTGTCCTTTCTTTCTACTATTATGGCATGAAGCTTGAAATTTCTTTGATTTCTTAGGAGCATGTTCGCATTTCCTTTTATTGAGTTTTTTTGACTCGACTACATTTACATCGGTAATCATGGTATGCAAAGTCTTCTTCTCAGATTTCCTGTTATCTTCCTCAATCCTCAGTCGGACTACAAGTTCCTCCGTTGTCATCTCCTTGCGCTTGTGCTTAAGGTAGTTTTTTGAAATCTTTCTGTGATGGAGGAAGCTTTTCAATTGCAGCGGTAATCTGAAAGGATTCTCTTAGAGTCATTCCTTCGTCGTGTAGTTGGTGAATGATGACTTGTACTATTGAATCTAATTGATAACGGTCTTCGCATAATCTTTTTGAAGTCAAGGAATTTTCCTGCTATGAATTTCTTCATGCCCGCATCTTTCATTTTGTACGTTTTCTCTTATGTTGTCTAGAGTTCTTTGGAAGTTCGAGCAATATAGTATACATTGCTTAGGCTGTTGTTGAGTCCATTAATATATAGTTCTTACGTATGAAATCAGAATTCTTCTAGGCATTCAAGGCTTCAACTTTTGTTACATCGGGTTCTAATTCTTCGACCACTGGAGCTTCTTCTGTGAGAAACTTTGCAAGACCCAAAGTCGTCAAATAGAACAATATCTTTTGCTGCCAGCATTTGAAGTAAATCCTTATGAACTTTTCTAGCCATTCTCCATGAAACAGCACCATCGGTTGAACCATAGTTGCAAACTGAGTAGTAATCACACTCTGTGTTGGCGTATAAGTGTTGCTTTCATAAGACATGATCAACTACACGAATAGGCAACGATAAATCAATGTTGTTTCAAGATTATGAATCAATAACGTTATGGAAGTATTACGATTATGTTGCATAGATTGATAAAAGTAATGTTACAATATGTTACAAAATTATTACGATTATGTCGCAAATTTGCAACAACAACAAAAAAACTGTCATGGCTATATCACAAAAAATGTTACGGGTTGAATTGTGCCTGTAAATATTATGCAGTAGATATAATACCGATTAGATTGTCCGAGTCTAGTGAAGAATTGTTTCCTTGAAATAATATTGCTCCCTCTACGGCGTCTAAGTATATCGAGCAATTGTTTCTCAACATGAAACAGACCTGTCTTTGAGATGCCGCACAACAATCATAGAGCAACGATGAACATAAGAGAATATAATTTAAGAATAGAGTTTTGTAGAAGAGGAAGAAGTGCCAAAAAAAGTAAGTATATTTTATATTTTCCTTCTGCCTACATATAGTTGTGGGGAGGTGCACCTATTCAGTAATTGGTGCATGTCGAACGATTGCGACTGTTGGAAAGATTGCGACCCTTTACCAAGCGGTGCGACCGTTTGAGTGCGAATGGACAAATACGAAAACTGTTTGGTTTGAATAGCTAAGCCAAGTCAACTACCAACTGCAAAGTGCTCAGTGCCTCTAATATGCCTCAAATGCCCATTCACCCATGTCGCGGCTTCGGGTGCAGGCGCGCGCATGCAGAGCGATGCTTTGCACCACCCGTCATGGCTATGTCTCTCTTTGTCTCATAGGAATTGTAATATTTTCATATCTTAGTACATAAACACAAATTGTTTATTTTTTTCAAATTGTGGAACTGTTCACTTCTCGAGGCATTAATGCCTTCACATTTTCCGATGCTCATTCATTTCTAACAAGAAAAACCAATTGTTAATAAGGCAAGATAATAGTGTTGAGTTAATCCACATGATACTCAATGATACTTCACAAGTGTGCCAATGCAAGTCAGCCAGCATGAAAGTCTATCACAGCAAGTCAAATGTGGCAGTAGCAAATCAGAAGTGGCAGTGCTTCGATGGAGGTTTCTAATGGTTATTCTTTAATATGCTTTATTTTAGGTTAATCTTGATGAAGAGGTTAAATTATTTAAAATTGGTAAATTTTTTAGGTTATATAATTTTGGTTTTCAATTAAAGGATTTTTGGTTCAGTTCTAGCATAAGAAATTTATTCTTATCTACATGTTGTTAAACAAAAGAAATAAGCTAAATGCTTACGCTAGGCATAAGGAATTAGAAATCGATTAAACAACCATGAATTTTCACTTAAAGCTATCTCTATTATAGCTATCACTCCTTTTAGATCTTATTTGTGAGTGTAATTGTTTCAATTGTGGCTAATCATGAACAATACATAAAATAATTATCTTTTTAAGTCAGAAAATTAAAACAGACAAATTTCAAGCCATAAAGAGAATTTTCAAAAACTATCATAAGATATCATTTGGAATTCTTAATATATTTAATATAACATCCAAGATAATATACAGACAGGACTTGAAAAAAATTCATATTTGAAGAAAATGTGTTATGGTTGAGCCATGTAACTCTTGATAACATATTGTGATTTTGGGTTGCTAGCTCCTCTAGGTTTTTCTAATACTATGAGTTTAAGAATACCATAATACTTAAAATGGATAGTATATTCCTTTTGGGTTAACAGGATGGTAAAAGATTAAAAACAATATTGTATCTTCATAAGTTGATACCACCTTTTAGTTTAAGTGTTCATCTCCTTTTGGATTGAGAACATGTAACGACCCATATTTTAACCTATTAATTTACTAAATTAAACAAAATTTCTAAATAAAGATGAGTAGAAATAAATTTAATGATCTATTAATGTAAAGTCATTGGATATGAAGTTCAAATGAATTCTTAAATGACAAATTGTGATATGAGAAGTGAGTAACAATTATTGGAATGCGAATCAATGATATTAATCTATAGGTAATAATTAATGGCAACTGAATAATAAAGGTCAATGTGAGTAAATAATAAAATGAATACTATTTGATAAAAGAAACCTAAATTTATTTATTAAACTGTGTATGATAGCTTGAACTCTAATAAGAAAACATTTAATAAGAGAAGTTGATAAGAAACATTTATTTGATAATTAATGAGTGTATTTGTTGTATGAAATAAACTAATAAATGTTAGAATACATCAAATGTAAAGGAAATTTAATATTGAACTTAGCACAACTGAAATTATTGGAAACCTTTGAATTAAAATAAAGAGAAACTAGTGGTAAATTTGTACAATATGAGTATCATCCATATGTGCTAAGTTAGATTTGAACATCGTAACAGAAACAAAATAAAGTTATGATAAGAAAAATGAATTTTTTAGTGTAATATTATAAGAATAGGAGACTTGAATTCATATAAAAGTTGCATATGCTAAATAGCAGAAATAGTCAGTACAAAGTGATTGTAAACGTTGAATACCATTAAAATGAAGTTGAATGATTTAACAGTTTTTATGAATGATGCAAACTAAATTTGTTGTGGTGGAATTTGAAATTTATTTCAGTTTCATATTTAATTTAAAATTATTTATATTCAAAAGAAATTTGTTAGTTTTGAAATGTAATTATTCAAATTTGATTCAAGTGTACGACTAACATTCAAATAGATTTTTTTTTGAAAATTCAAATTTTGTCAACGTTCGACTTTTGATTAAATATTTTAAAATATAAAATTTAATTTTTACTTGTTTTATATGACACTAAACTGAATTCTAATCTCCACTCAGTTTTTGGTTTCGTCAAAAGCGAATTCTTACTGCTTTAAATTTTCAATTTGATGTAAAAAACTCGCATAAATTATATGTATATTTTCATATGTATTTTCTATAATATTTACATAATATATATTATGTATTTGGATCGTATATGGTCTTTTGCGTTCCTTTTGACTTTTGGGCTTCAAATGACTCCTCAATACCCCAACAGAGTTCCTATTCACCGAACAGTCACAACTCAGAAAGAAAAGTACATACAGAAACTTTTTTCTCATTCTTCTTTCTAAAAACTACTACATCTCCTTCTTCCTCCTCTCCTCTTTCTAATTCCCTAAAATAAAATAAATCAAAAAACTCCAATCTTTAATCCATTTTACCTCTTCCTTATTCCTCCTTTCCACCTCCCTCTCCTCCCTTTCCTTTGCTCCTTCTCTCCTTGCGCCTTGCCCTACCTTCCACCGCCGACCATCACCTCCACCCACGGCCAAAGCCAAGGCCGAACCACCCCTAGCTCGGCCCCACCTTTCCTCTTCTCCCCTTCCTTTTTCCCTACCTCTTCCTCCTTTCTCTTCTCTTTTCCCTTCCTTTCCTTCCACTTTGCCTTGACCTCTCCCCTCCTCTAACCTTGCCGCAACCTAGAAACACCGTAGCACCAAAACTGACCACCCTAACCCCTTGGTTAAACCCTAATCCGAGCCCAAAGACCAAAGGACGAACCCCATTTTCATAGAAAAAAGAGAAAAGAAAAGGAAAAGAAAAGAAAGAAAATATTTTGGTGATGGTTGTATTCGAAGTTTGGATAGCTTTGGATTGAGCTTGTTTTCTTTAGTCTACATCTCCGTCGTGTTGTGTTTGTCACCTTCATTTTTCCACGAAAGGTGAGCACGTCAATCATGATTGATATTCTTATGTATTATAAATGGAATCATACGAAATGACATGTAAGTTGTTGTTTTAGTTAGGAATATGTTACATTAATTTATTTTCACACACGTTATGTTAATTTATTGTCACGTATGTTATGTTAATATATTTCACATATGTCATGTTAATTTATTGTCACATGTATTATGTTAATTTATATATCACGTATGTTATGTTAATTTGTATGTCATATATGTTATGTTAATTCACATATAAATATATGTTATGTTAAATTATATGTTGCATATGTCACTTGGTATGTGTTATATAATAGGATATGTCACCTTTATATGTATGTTATGTTAAATTTTAGGTTATATATGTGTTATGCTATGATATATTTTATGATATGTATGATATGTTATGCAAGTGAAATGTGGTGTTATTTATTTATGCAAATTACACTGCAAATTCCCTTTTTTAGTTAGGAAATCTCTATGGGTTGAAATGATATATACCCGAATGATCTTATAGATTAGGAAAAATCGTTATAGGTTGAAATGATAGACCCAAGCGATTTTATTGATTTGAAACTATAATTTGAGATACAGGTTGAAATGATATACACCCGGAATTTTATAGTTTTGGGTTGAAATGATATATACCCTAATCACTTGACCATATGGTAGAAAACTATATACGGACACCGTTGGTTTTTTAAATTTTTTTACAAATTTTAGAATATGTTTTGATTTAATAAATTGATTTTTTTTAAATTAATCAAAAATATTTATTTTAAATATTATATTTTTAAAATAAAATAAAAAATTTAAATTATATTTTTTTAATAATCTATAAGTCAGGGTTTTTAAGGTTAAATTTCAAATTTTTACTTATAATTTAATTTAATTTTAAAATAAATAATTTAATATTTAATTTGTAAAATATATACTAAAATATTTTAAAATATAATTTAATAATATAACTAATATAGTTTTAAAGGATTTATTTAAAATTTAATATAATTAATTTAATTGGTTTTATTACAACATTAATAAATAAAAATAAGGAAAGAGAAATTGAGGTTAAATTGTAAATTTGATCTAATTAAATGTATTAAAATCAAAAGGGGTTATTTAATCTCTTTGGTTATGGATTTTCCAAAGATAATGATTTTGAAATGTAGATAATTTAAAGTGGTAGAAATTGTAAGTTAAATGTTTCAAAGCTAAAATATAATTGAAGTTAGATATTTTAGTAATTGATTTTAATTGTAACTAAGGATTTTTGATTATTTAAAATGTTTTATAAAGATGACCATGGTGTGAAATAAGCGATTGGTTGTTAAAGATACCAGGATCGAATATTGCCATCCTCTCCGCTAATAACGAAAACTACTGTAACAAATGTGCACGTGGCGGAGAATCCAGAATGAAGTAGGATGTGTTGGCGAACGCTACTGGAATGAAGTAAGAGAATGATGATGGATAGCCTTAACTTTCAGGTCATAATTAAAATGACTAAAACATGAGCTATACCAGGTCGATAGGGGGTTGCTTCCCCTATCGAGCATGTTCCTTCGAAATCATATCTATTACTTTGTGATTTGATAGGGTGCACATTTAATTATGGGAGTGTGTCTCGAGTTCGACGGTAGTAGCTGCTATGCATTACCACCAGCCCAGGAGTGCAAAACGGTAGTATCCTACCTGTGCATTGCCTCGTGTGCCTTGTTATATTTATCCTGATCGAGCCCACTACGACTTTGGTTTGTATCATACTTATGGAGTGCTCACTGAGTAAACCACCGGTTTGGTGGAGCTTACAGTATCCATATAGACTACGATATTTATACAAAAATATGTTAAGGGGGATATGGGTAACGCCTTAACGTTACTTTAATATTTTACTTTCCTGTAGACCTTATATATGTAGCATATTGTATTATGTATGTAGATAGTTTAGAGGAACCTTAAAGGATGTAAATTCCAAGCATCCTTTGAGTTATTGATGCATTTCACTTGTAAATTTCACTTGTCCATTTCAATTGAGTTGATTTACTTATGTAAGAATGTTAATCCCGACCCGAGTGTTTTGTTTTGCTTTATGCTCAGGTCAGCCTGAATGTAACAACATTTGTTCTTTTGGAGCTGGAGACTAGTTGGGGATCTTTCTATCTATCTGCTTAGCTATTTCAGTCATCTTTGCTATTTCAGCTATTTCGGTTATTTCTATTACAGACTTTGTCATTTGCTTATGTATTAATGAATTTCTATGTATTTGGGGATTTCTATTGTATTCGCTTTAGATTATGATGTTGTATTAGCTTCATGAATTACCATGTCTACTTATTCCGCTGCTTATTGTTGTAATATTCTATGTTTGTGATTCTATGATAATTTCTTATTTACCCCAAATTTATATAACAATCTATTGTTTTGAGAAATTCAACTCTAACATGTGTGGATTATTGTCGATTTGAATGGTTTGAAATAGTGGCTCATTAGAGATAGGGTAGTAATGCACTAGGATAAGTAGAAACAATTACAGAATCATACTTTCTTTCGAGCCTATCTTCTTAGTTAGAACTCTCTTTGATTAGGATTCCTTTAAAATTTGAATCTCTATTTTTGTTCTAAAATTCATTCTTAAATCATCCTAAGAGAAAGCATATTTGTTAGTGTTATAAAAATTGTTTTATATTGTGTTGTTTGTTTTGTTAATTAGGATTATATTATATATATATATAAGTATTATTTTTGAAAATTTATATCGTTAATTTTGATGTGTAGTTTGTCTGAGGTGATAATGTTCGAGTATTATCATTATTGTCATTGAGGAAATGTTTATAAATATAGAATTAAGTTTATAACACATTGATATGTATGAATTGATTTATAAATAAACTGAGTAATAAAAATAATAATATTATTTAAGCAAATGACAAATGACCATAGGTGACAAAGTTAAATCAAATAATTCCAATTGAAATTGAAAGTAAATATTAATGAAATGTTTAATGGATAATTTTAATAGTAAAGAGGCACAATTTGAGTGAATGAATAAAGAACTTGAGTTATAAAAGTGAAATTCCATTTTAATTGAAATGGAATTAATGATTGAACAATGAGATAGATTATAACTTAAGGAGAGTTAAATGAATTGAATTAATGAAATAAGTTAATAAAATGAATTAGTTGAATAAACTAATAAAGAAAATTATAATCGGATATAATTGGAATGTTGTTTAGTAGCGTAAAGAATTAAAAATCGAACTTAAGAAGTGTTAATAAAATAATTAACAAATTGGGTTAAATGAAATAAGTTTGATTTCAAACGAAATGAACCTAAATATAAAAGTGAAGTGAATGTTGACCAGTTGAATGAATAATGAATCGTATGAAAGGAAAAGTTAAATATAATCAATTTGAATAATTGAATGAAAGTCAATTGGATTTATGAGAAAGCAAAATTATAAAGAATATCATTAAATAAAAATTTGTAACTTTTGAAATAATTAAACTTGAATAAAGTCGTGTGAATATTATAATCTAAGTGTAAAATAAGCGTTATAATAAAAGGATATACACTTCATTAATGATTAAAAGAGGAAATCTTTTAAGTGGCTAAATGTGAACTAAAGAAGTAAACTAAATTATAAACCATATTTTGTAAACTGTTGTAAATTAAATAGGAAAAAAATGATTAGAACTGTATGGAATGTTTATAAATTAAGCATAGCTTTGTAAACTTGTATAAAGCTATATAAAAGAACAAGAGTTTTAAATAAAATATGAAAATGAAATTTTAAATTAAGTTGTAAAGAAACTTAAGTAAAGACGTAAGAGTTGTATAACTTGAAATTTAAGAGAAATAGAACTTAAAACCAAATCTAAAATGGTTAAATGTTTTTACTACGCTAAACGAAACCAGAATTTGTGATGCTAAATGAAATCTATCTTAACAAACGTAAGAATGAAAGTGAGTATGATTTAAAATTTATAATGTCAATACAAAATGTCAATACAAAAATGGAATATTAATATTATGATTTAAATGTTTGAAAACATAGAAGTTAAAGTTTTAGAACTTATAGATCTGAAAAATATAAGTAATTTTTTTTAATTGGTTGAATATGAATGTTAAGAATAGAAAGTTTGAAGTCAAATTATGAAACAAAAATATAACTTAAGTACAGTTATTAGAAACGAATAAATGAAATGAGCTAATGAAGTGAATTTATGAAATGAGTTAAATGGGATTTTGATTTAAGAGAAAAACAGGGAATTTAGGTCGTAAATTTAAATTGAATATATCTAGTGTAAACGAAATGAATTTAAAGCAATTGAAACAATTGAATAAAATATAAACTAGATTGAAAGGGAGTTAATTAGAATAATAATGCTAAATGATGATGTTAGTAAGTAATGAAAATGTATAATGTTAACATTCAAAAATGAAATTTATATGGTTTTGAATTAATTGTTTGTATCTGGTACTATGTATTTTGAATCCATCTTATCTTTTTGTTTGCTTTTATTCTACTATCTCATTCCTTTTCGAGGACGAAAAGTTTTGAGTGGTGAAGATTGTAACGACCCATATTTTAACCTGTTAGAACTTATAAAATTAATTTAAATTTCTGAATAAAGATGGATAGAAATAAATTTAATGATCTATTAATGTAAACTCATTGGATATGAAATTAAAATGAATTATTAAAAGACAAATTGTGATATGAGGAGTGGGTAATAATTATTGGAATGTGATTCAATGGTATTAATCAATAAGTAATAATTAACAACAAATGAATTACAAAGGTCAATGTGAATAAATAATAAAATAAATGCTATTTAACTGGAGAAACCTAAATTTTTTTGTTAAACTTTATATGATAAGTTGACTTCTAATAAGAAAATATTTAATGAGAGAAGTTGATAAGAAGCATTTATTTGATAGTTAATGTGTGTATTTGTTATATAAAATAAACTAATATATGTTGGAATATACCAAACGTAAAGAAAATAGTGGTTGTATTATCTGTGTTCATTTTGAAATTTAATATTAAACTTATTAAAATTGAAATTATTGGAAACCTTTTAATTAAAATAGAGATAATTTAATGGTAAATTTATGCAATATGAGCATTATCCATTTGTCTTAAATTAGATTCAAACATCGTAACAGAAACAAAACAAAGTTATGATAAAAAATGAAAGTTTTCATAGTGTAATTTTATAAGAATAGCGACTTGAATTCAAACAAAAGTAACACATGTTAAATAGAGGAAATAGTCAGTACAAAGTGATTGTAACAGTAAACGTTGAATACCATTAAACTGAAGTTGAATGATTTAACATTTTTATTATGCAAACTAAATTTGTTGTTATGGAATTTGAAATTTATTTCAGTTTTATATTTAATTTACAATCATTTATATTCAAACGAAAATTGTTGGTTTTGAAAATATAATTATTCAAATCCAATTCAAGTGTGTAACCAACACTCAAATAGAAAATTTTCTGAAAATTAAAATTTTAGTCAAATTTCGTCAAAATTTGACTTCTAGTTGAAAATTTTAAATTTAATTTTAAATTATATTCTTTTTATATGATTCTAGACTGAATTCTAATTTCCACTCTGTTTTTTGTTTCGTCAAAATCGGATTTCGACTGCTTTAAATTTTCAATTTACTGTCAAAAAATCGCATAAATTATCTGTATATTTTCATGTGTATTTGCTACAACATTTACATAGTATACATTATTTATTTGGATGGAGTATTATTTTGGGTTCCTTTTGACTTTTGGGCTTTAAATGACTTCTCAATGTCGCAAGAGACTTCCAATTCACCGAACAGTCACTACTTGAAAAGAAAAGTATGTATTGAAACTTTTCTTTCTCATTCCTCTTTCTAAAAACTTCTGTATCCCCTTCTTCCTCCTCTTTTTTCCTAAATCATAAAACAAAATCAATAAAATAAACTCCAATCTCTAATCCATTTTCCCTCTTCCTTATTCCTCCTTTCCTTCTCCCTCTCTTCCCTTTCCTTTCCTCCTCATCTCCATGCGCCTTGCCCTACCTTCCACTGCCGACCATCACCTCCACCATGGCCAAAGCCAAGGCTGAACCACCCCTAGCTCTATTCCACCTTTCCTCCTCTCCCCTTCCATTTTCTCTTCCTCATCCTCCTTTCTCTTCTCTTTTCCTTTCCTTCCCCTTGCCATTGCCTCTCCCCGACCCTAACCTTGCCACACCATTGCACCCAACCCCAACCACCCTAACCCCTTGGTTAATCCCTTGGCCAAGCCCAAAGACCATTGGCCGAACCCCATTTTCATATAAAAAACGGAGAAAAGGAAAAAAAGAGAAAGAAAGAAAAGATATTATTTCGATGATTGTTATATTCAAAGTTTGGATAGCTTTGGATTGATCTTGTTTGCTTTAGTCTCCATCTCCATCATGCATCTTCATTTTTCCATGAAAGGTGAGCATGTCACTCACAATTAAAATTCTTATGTATAAGTAAATGGAATCATATGAAATGACATGTGCACTGTTGTTTTGGTTACGAAAATGTTATGTTAATTTATTGTCACATATGTTATGTTAATTTATTTTCACCTATGTTATGTTAATTCGTTATCACATATGTTAATTTATAGATCACATATGTTATATTAATTTTTATGTTAGATATGTTATGTTAATTCACATGTCATAATATGTTATGTTAAATTATATATTGTAGATGTCACTTGATATGTGTTATATAATATGATATGTCACCTTCGTATATATGTTATGTTAGATTTAGGTAGCATATGTGTTATGCTATGATATATGTTATGATATGTTTTGCAAGAGAAATGTTGTGTTATTTATTTATTTTATGCAAATCACGCTGCAAGTTCCCCTTGCATGTTAGTTAGAAAATCCCTATGGGTTGAATTGATATATACCCGAATGACTTTATAGATTAGGAAAAATCGTTATGGATCGAAATGATAGACACAAGCGATTTTATTGATTTGAAACTATAATTTAGGATACGGGTTGAAATGTTATATACCCGGAATTTTATAATTTTAGGTTGAAATGATATGTACCCTAATCACTTGACCATAGGGTAGAAGCTATATACTGACATCGCTAGCCTATTTTAAAGTGTTTTACAAATTTTAGAATATGTTTTGATTAATAAATTGATTTTTTTAAATTAATCAAAAAGATTTATTTTTAAATTTATATTTTTGAAATAAAATAAAATTTAAATTTAAATTATATGTTTTAAAGATAATTTATAAATTAGGGTTTGTAAAGGTTAAATTTGAAATTTTTTACTTATAATTTATAAAATATGTAATTTAATATTTAATTAGTGAAATATAAATTAAAATATTTTAAAGTATAATTTAATAAAATACTTAATATAGTTTCAAAAGATTTCTTTTAAATTTAATTTAATATAATTAATTTAATTGGTTTTATGACAACTTTAATAAATAAAAATAAGGAAAGAGAAATTAAGGTTATATTGCAAATTTAATCTAGTTAAATGAATTAAAATCAAAAGGGGTTATTTAATCTACTTGTTATGGATTTTCCAAAGATATAATTTTGAAATGTGGATAATTTAAGGTTATAGAGATTGTAAGTTCAATGTTTCAAAGCTAAAATACAATTGAAGTTAGATATTTTAGTAATTGGTTTAAATTGTAACTTAAGATTTTTGATTATTTAAAACGTTGTATAGGTGAATCCAGAATGAAGTAATATGGTTTAGCGAACGATACTAGAATGAAGTAAGAGAATGGTGATGGATAGCCTTGACTTTCGGGTCATAATTAAAATGACTAAAATAGGAGCTATTCGGGCTTAGTGGGGTCGCTCCCCCTATCGAGCATGTTCCTTCGAAACCATATCCATTACTTTATGATTTGATTAGGTGCACCTTTGATTAGGGAGCGTGTCTCGAGGTGGGCGGTAGTAGCTGCTATGCGTTACCACCAGTCCGGGAATGCAAAACAGTAGTATCCTACTACAAGCATTGCCTCGCTTGCCTTGTCATATTTATCCCGATCGAGCCCACTATGACTTTGGTTTGTATTGTACTTATGGAGTGCTTACTGAGTAAACCATTAGTTTGGTAGAGCTTACAGTATCTATATAGACTATGGTATTTATATAAAAATGTGGTAAGGGGAATATGGGTAACTCCTTAACGCTACTTTAATACTTTTCTTTACTGTAAACCTTATCTATATAGCGTATTGTATTATGTATGTAGATAGTTTATAAGATCCTTAAAAGATGTAAATCCCAAGCATCCTTCGAGTTATTGATGAATTTCACATGTACATTTCACTTGAGTTGATTTACTTACATAAGAATGTTAATCCTGACTCGAATGTTTTGTTTTGCTTTATGCTCAGGTCAGGCTGAGTATCACAATATTTGATCTTTTGGAGCTAGAGACTAGTTGGGGATCTTTCTATTTATCTGCTTTGCTATTTCAGTCGTCTTTGCTATTTAAGACTTTGTCATTTGCTTATGTATTAGTGAACTTCTATGTATTTGGGGATTTATGTTGTATTTGCTTAGACTCTGATGTTGTAGTAGCTTCATGAACTACTATGTTTGTCTATTCCACTACTTATCTCTGTAATATTCTGTGTCTGAGATTCTTTGATTATTTCATATTTACCCCAAATTTATATAAAAATCTATTGTTTTGAGCAATTCAAGTTTGACATGTATGGATTATTGCTGATTTGAATGGTTCGAAATAGTGGGTCGTTACAGAACGCACTATTCAACCCATACTTTTCTTCGTTCTATTTATACTTAGTGCGACTTCTTTTTTCAAGCATCAAAAGAAGAAGTGTATAACTACAAGAGTATTGTATTATTCATAGTTCATCAAAGGAAATATTTTTGTAATATAATATTGCCTAAAATTAGTTACTACCGTCATTGAATAACAGTCGATGAAATGACCGCCATACACCACCGATGCTCATATAATTTAATAGTGCGCTATTGGAGCATCCAATCGATGTAGGATGGTTGTTAAGGGAAAGAGATAGAAATAAAGATGAGGAATAGAAAAAGAAGAGAAGAGAATAGAAGAAAGGTGAAGGAAATAAAACATCACACACAATCGCATTACCTATCGTATATTTCGCGGTGCATCAGATATTATATAATAGTCATCACAGATATAAACAGGCAAGATAGTAATAACTATATAAACCACATAATCAGAGTACACAAGCTAATACAGTTATACTAACCTCTAGTAGAGTTTATACAACTGATAAACAGTTTCCAATAAATAGTAAGTCAACGCTATCAAAGCTCCATAGAGTCATACACCGAAATAAACAATAATAACTCAAAATATAAATATGAGAAAGCGTCACCATTTGCTAGTCCATCTGCACTGCTCCAAGTGCTATTAACACCTGCTATTTAGTTTACTAATTTAAGGGAACATGATATAATAAGAAGTAAGGCATAAAACCTCGAGTCAGACAACATTCTGCTATGAGTGATAAATAATCTTAAAACACTATAAAAGTCAGTATAGTATAGGGAAAAGAGGGTATAGTGAATCGTACTTGACATATTTCTACATCCACAGAGTTAATATATAACATTGAATATATGCTACTCTATGATAGTCATCATGGGTGTACTATACATCAAAGTACTAAAGGTGTCATGATATCGGCATCAGCAATATCTATATCGCGTGACATCCTTAAGGTGATAAACTATCAAGTGAGCATAGTAACCATCATCCATCATCACATATATTCAGTGTGTTGGATATATCATACTCATATGACCCCATTAACAGGTCAAGGACTACTCAATATCCTGGTTTCTCAGTTTTCGAATCCATGCCACTCAAAGGGCTAGGATATAGACTTTACATCATAACAATCCAGCATAAATGCACTGAGTCGTCATTTGATCCAGAGCATATCATAACCTAAGCGAGCGTCCTCACATACCCTTTATTTACGAGTACACTTCAGAACCTACTGTAACGACCCGAAATTTTTGACTCCAAAAATTCGATACTAATACGTTCACTGTAAAGTGCGAGCAATAAAATATCAAAAATTCTAGATTGTTAGGGAAAAGAAGAAAAAAAGGTAGAAAAAGAAGCAGAAAACAAAAGCATAGAATCTCACAATCGCAACGGGATAAAATATAATATCAAATAACAGCATTGATACAAAGAAAGCTATAACTGTCAATTTACATACAATATATCATAGTACAATTCATACATAATAATCCGGACATTTATGATAACCTGTCCTAGAATACAATCAATATAAACTCTATTACACAGTGGAATATACTCCATAAGTTCCTACAATTCAGCTCACCTCCTCAGCTCCAGAACGTCCTAACCTGAAAATCTGTAATACTCGGTCTGACCCGAGCATTGCATTAAAGTAACACCTGAGTCAGGCTGGAAACCAGCGTGAGTAAACCCATATTTTATGAAACACTTAAGTTAGAAAGCTTCTTTGAAAACCTATGTGACGACCCGATTTCAACGTTCGAAAATCGGCATCCAATACATCACCCGTATTCAAATGCCAGAGATTCAAAAGTTGGAGTCCGGCTCGCTGGAGTCATAACACATTAGATGATAACAACACAATGGAAACAAAACAATTTTCATTCATACACTTCATGGATTTACAACATTCTTACAACAAGCAACCATCATCATCAGAGTCCTATATATACCACACAATAGCAGAATACAACATAACAACGGAAAAACAACATCAACATGGTCTTCTAAGAGAGTCTAACATGTTGCATCTTCATTTCTAAAGCTCCAAAGTCCAAACCAAAAAGCTCAAAACCAAAATCTTCAAAGACTTTCAAAATCCACATCTACTTCCTGACTTAGCTCCAGAACCTACTGATAACCTGACTCTAGGCTGCCCATGTGGAAAATTAGGGGCACCCAGAGTTTAGCAAAGGGAACAATAAACTCTGAGTCAGTCATGGGACTGGTGTGAGAATTTAAAACATTTATTTGTGAAAAAAGAAATCCGTTCATGCTTTTGGAAAATGAAACTACCATAAGGTCTCCCGGCACACACTTAAATGCAATCGCACGCATGGGGAAGGTTTCTCTTTATAGTAGTCAAACATGCTTGATACACGAAAATCCTTTTGATATTATTCTTAATGCATAGTGTGGAAATATATTTTTGCAAGTATAATATTAATCATAGCCAGCATACGTACCATTATAGTATGCCTACTATACTACCATGTTAAATGGCAGGTCCTACAACTGGAATCATAAAGGGCTCTTGTTGTTTGTTTGGATTTCCAACATATGTCCAAGGCTAAGGAACTTTGTTTATCCGAATGGGTATGCCTCTAGAGGGACTTCCTCCAGAACCTAACTGGATCTTTGCCAACACAAGGCCGGGCTACCTCTATAACTAGGTAACTAACTGTCATGAGTATGCCATCCCCCTGTCATAACCGACCTTCACCTAGGCGCCTCAAATTTCAACAACCACATAAGTAAAATATCTGGGCTCCATACTATAATACCACTTTTATATCCAGAAGGACATGCACATGCCCTTAAGGTCGCGAACCCCATAACCTTGCTGCATACTTCTAGTTTTCGACCATTTCCCGGGGTGTAAGGTTCGATGAAGTCTCGTCCCACAAAGCTATGCTTTACACAAAAGCCATGCATCGATCAACCAATGCTCAATACTTAGAATGCCACATTACCAAATTGGGAATGTATCACTAATAACTAATAGCTATTAACTATATATCCTCTAAACTCGTACGTCTCAAAGAAGGGTGTTAAGTTTAGAGAATAAACTCTTCGCCACCAAACTGAAATGTATTTGATAGAAACCAACTTTATATCTCAAAGTGTAATATCAGACATACATGTCCATCCTGGGTCTGAATGGAACCGGAGGCTCTTTGTTCAATTAACGGAAGAAGTCCTTGCAAATCCGAATATCTCCAATCTCATCGGGACTCCCCATCATATAGGCTAATCTCTATATCAGAGCAATTCGGTGCTGAGACAATCAACAGGCAATCTTTTCGTTTTTCAAAATATCCGATCTTCAACCACCGTCTTCAAATGCAATTCTATTTTGTCATATCATTATTCGGAATGGGTTTTCGACTTAATGCCCTTACCCGGCCTTTCCGAATAATGAACGCTTATTTAAAACATATGGATACATTCGGATCTTAGTTAAGTCATAACTTTTTAGCCTTTATTTCCAAAAACCTTTCTTTTTGAATAGTTTAAACAAATTTCCATTTTTAAGCTTTTAAACAAAAGATCCACCTTTTATAATCCAATGCAGAACATTATATTCACACAGCAATTCATCACAGATAAATAACTTACATTTATCACAGCTCAATCCATAGCAATTCATATCACAAAATACTATAGATTAAAGTACTAGAGATATTAATCAAAACAAAAATTCAAAATAATTAATTATCCATAGCAAGATTAATTAATCACATAATTTATAATTAATTTAATTTAAACCAAATAAATTAATTACTTATGAATTAATTACTTAATCCTGCTTAATTAACATTAATTAATTACAAACCATTTGTTATTAATTTATTTAATTAATTAAATTAATTAATCATCCTTAATTACTTACATTAATTAATTATTGTATAATTACTTGATTAATTACACTTTAATTATTATTCAATTATCCTTTAATTACTTAAGTAATTAACCTTTAATTATTAATTAATTAGCCTATAATTATTAATTAATTAACCTTTAATTAATTATTCTTTAGTGACTTTCATTAATTAATTAATCCTTAATTACTTAAGACCTTAATTAATTTAAAAAATAAACCATTTATCTTAATTAATTACTTAATTATTATTTAAACCTTATTTAATAAACCTTTGAAATATATTTATTATTAACCCATAAATTAACTTAAGACCTTTAAGTTAATTGATGATTAAAACATTTCATCTTCTTAGTTAACTACTTAATTACACTATTTAATTTAATTTTAAATCAACTTAAGGATTAACTTTATTAATTTAAGTTAAAAAATTATATAACTTTTAACAAACCAAATATTTAAATAAACATTTATTATTTAAAAGAAATTGATTTAAGAAAATAGTTTAAAACTTGTTAATATACTTTAAAAAACCCCGAGACTAACCCGAGTTTCCACCCGAGCCAAATGCAAATTTTCCCGAGTCCAACCCAAGCCACTCCTTTTTTTCTTTTTTTTGATTTAAATTTTAAAACCCTATTAAAATCATGTTAACCTACGCGAACACACCTGGAAGCACACTCGAGCCAATAAGCCAATTTCCCAAGTATAAACTCGAGGCCACTACCTTCTTCTCCCTACCCAACTTACTGATACACCCCTGACGCATGTGCAAGTGCATGCCTAACGAAGCAACTTCAACAATCGACGCCACCTCCAGCACGTCGACGAAAACCTCCCCTACGTTTCCAACCACCCAGAACCTAGACGCGAACTCGAAATTGAATTCGAGCACAAAGTCTACCAACTGGAACGAAACAAATCGCCAAGAACCTCTTCGTGACGATGCCTTAGATCACCAGAAAACTCGTCACCTCGACCAAAACCTCGCCGTAGACCTACGCATCTATTCCCCGCATTCCAGTAAAATTCGATGCTTCGACGTTGACGAACAAGCCTCGTAAACCTAATCGACCAAGACAGGTCTTAAAACCCTAGATCGCCAACGTTCAGCCACCACTGTGAATTATAAATTCACCGAGTATTTTTCTCGTGATCACCGACCTCCGAGCATGCTCCAGCTACAATCATGACCTCCCACTCCTCGTCGATCACCATAAATCGAGGAATCACTCGATTCCGTTCAACCCAAGAATTCTTCCTCAAATCTAAACTAAAAATCTTGATTCTATTTTTAAAATTCATGGTTTTCGAAAACAAATCAGATTATATAATTGAAATAATAAATTATTGAAGTCTAAATTTTGATATACTTTGAGTTTTACTATGTATTCTAATTTTTTGGAAAAACTTAAACTAATATTACTTAGAATATTTTTAAAATTAAGATCTTATTAATTTTAACACATATTATTTAAACATCATTTGCTAAAAGAAATTAGAGGAAGAGGAATTGAATTTTTGAACTTAATTTAAATCTGTAAATTTTGAACAGGGGTATATGCCTGTACACAGATATGAACACAGTCATCTATATATATAGGCATGCAGGCAATATTTACATCTACACAAACATTTTTCACAACATACTTCAAGTATCAATCACAAACATCAAGATATATAAAAAGATTCAAGTTTTAATATGTTAGTTTACTCACTGTTTTGATGATAAATAGAGAAGCCTGGAATTTTATAGTTGATCTTGAATTTGAAAACTGGAAATTGTATCTGAACTTGATTTTGATCTACTTGTTTTTTAGTTGAAATTGAATCTACACTTGATCTTTACCTGTATTTAGTTGCGGTGATCTGAAAACTTGATTTGCTTAGCTAGCTTCAATTGAAATTTGCAAGATGTTGATTTAGTTTTATTATTTATCTTCTTTGTTTTGGTTTTAGAAAAATGAAAGATGAAGAAAGAATGAAAGAGCAGAGTGGAGATGTTTATATCAGAATGTTTTATTATTTTTCTAAAAATGAAAAGAAAATAACTAAATTGACACTTGTTATTTGCATGTTACAATTATCTTACACTTGTCTTTTTGCATGCACTTATGTTTTTATAAAGTTTTATATTATATTTCCTATTTAGTTTTATATTTATATATGTTTTATGTTTTTATATTTAAACTTTTCCTTTTATTCATATTTATATAATCTTAAAGAAATTGATTTTAAACTAATTATACATTAATAAATAAACATATATATATATATATTTTAGTTTTTTTAAATATAGAGTTTTTAAATCCAATTATTTTTAAGATATTTATTTTTTGAATTTCAAATTCAAATTCTATTTACAATCTATTTATATATATACATAAACAACAAATTTCTTATTTGTTTTAGGAAAAATTCAAATTAGTTCACAAATTAATTCTAAAAATTACATTAATTACTAAATTAAATTTGGCTTAAAAACGGAATCGTTGCAAATCTCCCCCCTTAAGAAAATTTCGTCCTCGAAATTTGATAGACAGGGAGACAAACAAAGAACATATGAACACGTAAAAAGATAAAGAAATGGCTTACTAGATCAAGCCAAAATATCTATTCAACATTTAGGATAGACTTCTGCATGCTTTCCTCTGTTTTGGAAGTACAATCTTTTGGATCTCCACTCCATTGTACTTTCATCAATTTCACCACTTTATTTCTCAACCGCTTTTCATCTCGACCAATAATCTTCAATGGTTCTCTTTTCACTACCAAGTTAGGCATGATTTTCAAATCCTGTTGAGCGGCCTCCTTAATGATATGATCTGTGTCGTTCACATATTTTCGAAGGTGTGAAACATGGAACACATTATGCACGCCATCTAACCAATTAGGTAATTACACTCGATAAGCCAAAGGACCAATCCTCTGAAGTTTAGGAAACGGTGCCAGCTTACCTGTCTTTCCAAATCTCAAACCTCCACGTATTGGAGAAACCTTTAAGAAAACTGAATCTCCAACTTGGAACTCTAAAGTTCTTCTCGTGTGGTAGGCATAACTTTTCTGTCGACTCTGGGCAGTTTTCAACTTCTTCTGAATGATATCAACCTTCTCAGAAGCTTCCCTTATCATGTTCGAACCAAGAACAAGCCTATCACCTGACTCAATCCAACATGCAGGTGATCTACAAGGATGACCATACAATGCTTCGAAAAGAGCTATTCCATTACTGGCCTGATAACTATTATTATACGAAAACTCAACCAAATGCAAATGGTCCTCCCATGAACCTTTAAAATCAAGAATATAAGC
This sequence comes from Allium cepa, assembly GCA_030765085.1. Lineage (NCBI taxonomy): Eukaryota > Viridiplantae > Streptophyta > Magnoliopsida > Asparagales > Amaryllidaceae > Allium > Allium cepa. The sequence goes on from CM060935.1 coordinate 573,345,311, forward strand.
ACGCAAAAGATCTTCCAAGATTTGATTTATTCTCTCACTTTGCCCATCAGACCGTGGGTGGTAAGCAGTACCGAAGTTCAACTTGGTTCCTAGTGAGGCTTGAAATGCCTCCCAAAATCTGCCAGTGAAGACCAAGTCTCAATCACACACTATATTACTTAGTATTCCATGGAGTCGAACAATCTCCTTCACAAATAGCTCTGCCAAACTCGTTGCCGTTCGAGTGGATTTAAGTGGGATAAAGTGGGTAGTCTTGGTTAGACGATCCACAATAACCCAAATCGTCTCATTACCTTTCGAGTTCGTGGCAACCATCTATGAAATCCATAGACACTTGGTCCCATTTCCATTTGGGCACTTCCAGTGGTTGAAGTAAACCTGCCATCTTCTTTTGATCACTCTTATTGTAGGCAAGTTGCGCAACGACTAACATAAATGGATACATCACTCTTCATCGTTTTCCACCAGAAAGTCCTCTTAATATCTCGATACATTTTGTTAACCCCTGGATGGATACTAAACTTGGATTTGTGACATTCGCCCAATACTTCTCGTTTGAGATCTGGGATGTCTAGGACACAAATCCTCCCTTTCAACCTTATAATTCCACTATTATCGATTTCAAAGCTGGAATCTTCGCCTCGATGTATTCTCCCATAAATTTCTTGAAGAAACTTGTCTTTTTTTTTGCTTACTAGCAATCTTCTTGATAAGAGTGGGGGTGACAACAAGATAAGCAAGAACAGCATGTCTTCTACTCAAAGCATCAGTTACCACGTTGGCTTTACCGGGTGTATACTAAATATCCAGGTCCTATGACGCTAGGAATTCCAACCAACATTGCCGCCTTAGATTCAAATCCTTCTGGGTAAAGAGGTATTTCAAAGATCTATGATCGGTGAACAATTAAAAATTTTCACCCAGAAGATAATGATGCCAGATTTTCAAAGCAAAGGTAGCTGCCAAAAGCGCAAGATTGTGGGTCGGGCAGTTCTTCTCATGTGGTCGCAATTGTCTACTCGCGTAGGCAATCACTATACTCTCTTGCATTAAAACATCACCCACTCCTTCACCACACGCATCTGTGTAAACAGATAGACCTTTATTCCCGTTAATAATAGCAAGAATGGGAGAAGTGGTCAACCTTTTCTTCAATTCCCGAAACGCTTCCTTGCACTTTAGAGTTTAAATAAATTTGGCATTCTTCATAGTCAGCTTAGTTAATGGATTGGCTAACTTAGAGAAATCCTGGAAAAACTTTCGATAGTATCCGGCTAATCCCAGAAAACTTCTGACCTCCTTTGGGGTTGTGGATTGCTTCCAATCTAGGATAGCGGAAACCTTACCAGGGTCTACAGAAATTCCTTCTTCTGTTACAATATGTCCCAAAAATCTAACTTCTTTTACCCAAAAATGACAATTAGAAAACTTGGCAAAAAGAATATTCCTCCTCAATATTTCCAAAAATATTTTTAAGTGTTTGGCATGCTCTTCTTCAGTTTCGGAATAAATCAGAATATCATCAACAAATACAAGAATGAACTTATTCAATACTTCATGAAATACTCCAGTCATCAGGTCTACGAAATATGTAGGGGCATTGGTTAGTCCGAATGGCATAACTAACCATCGTAGAATGTATCAGGACCCCTAAAAGCAGTCAAATGGATACAATCTTCCACAATTCTCAACCGATGGAATCCTTGGGCTAGGTCCATTTTGGAAAAGAATCGAGTGCCATGCAATTGATCGAACAGGTCGATTCGGGGAAAAGGAAATTTATTCTTAAGGGTTAACTTATTAAGATCACGATAATCTACACAAAATCTTAAAGATCCATCAGACTTGGCTACAAATACCACAGCTCCCAACTGGAATGACTAGGTCGTATAAATCCTTTCTCTAGTAAATCTTAGGTTTATTTAACTATCTCTACTCTTTCCCTTGGTGCCATCCTACGACTTGCACGCACAACTAGATGGGCATTGGGAACCAAGTTGATTCTAAATTCGATATCCCTATGCGGAGGTAAAAGACTTAACTTCTTAAAATTTGTCAGGAAATTCTCGAACAATAGGTATGGATTCCAAAATCAGGTCGGGATACCTTAAAGTATACATTAGCTTGTCCCTCCTTGGAATTGGATCCTCATAAGAAATCACAACAAAATTCCCAACTTTGGTTTTGATCGAAATCATTCTATTGGTACAATCTAATTTAGCTTCATATTTTGTTAACCAATTAATTCCAAGTAAAATCTAAAATTCATTAAAGTCAATAATGAAAAGGTTGATAGGAAACTGATGATGAAAATACAAAATACGAACTTTTCTATAACGTAAACAAAGATTCGCAGGGCCTCCTACTGGGTTCTTCACACAAATAGGTTCGTCTACGAATTCGGGTTCAAGATTTAACTCTTCTACGGTTTGCTGGGAAATAAAACTATGCGTGGCTCCAATGTCGAATAGTACTCTAACAATTTTATCATAAATAAGAAGATTACTGTAACGACCCACTATTTTGGACCATTCAAATCGACAATAATCTACACATCTCGGACTTGACTAATTCAAAACAACAGATTGTAATAAAATTTGGAGCAAATAAAATCAATCACAGAATCACAGACACAGAAATATCAGAATAACTCACAGCGGAAATTAAATACCATAGTAGTTCATGAAGTTACTATAACAAAGTCTCAAAACAAATACATAATATCAGTCTAAAAACAAACACAATAGAAATCCCAAATACATAGAAGTCCACTAATACAAAAGCTGAAATAGAACAAATGAAACTGAAATATATAAATAACTAGATAAGCAGAATCTCTAACGATTTCTAGCTCCAGAAAGAGAAATCCAAAGCTATGAATACTCAGGCTGAACCGAGCATAAATAAAACACAAACACTCGAGTTAGGACATACATACTTATACAATGTAAACCAACTCAAGTGAACTGCGATAAATGTAAAAGTAACATATAGAATGCTTGGGACCGCCCATCACCTAAGGATCCGTTAAACTATTTACTATGTAGTAATATTCGCTATTATAATAATGTCTAATAGTAAAATAAACATACTTTAAAATAGCATCGAGGGGTTACCCAATAGCTCTTAACACGTAATAGTGCCCGTAGACTACATAGTACCTGCGTACCTTTTGATCGGGAGGCTACGAGAAGATACTCCATAGGTACGACACAAATCAAACTCGTAGTAAAGCTCGCTATGGTAGGTGACACGGCACACAAGGCAATGACAGGGTAGATATACCAATTACGCATACGGACAGGTGTTAACGTAGCAGCCACTACGCCCACCTCGGAACACACTCCTAAATCAAAGGGTGGTCACCAAAACAATCACAAAGTAATAGAATGGCATCGAAGAAATGTGTCCGACCAGAGGAGCTACACCTTTTGGTCCGAGATCGCTCCTGTTTTAGCCACCTTAAGCCAACTCACGGGATTCGGGTCCACGTTCATACCACAATAGGATCATCGCCACCATCCTACTTCATTCTGGAAACTCCACCGCGTACATAGCTGTTAAAGTGGTTTATGGTATCGGTAGAGAGTATTTCTATATCCGATCCCCATCTCTTTAACAACCAATCGTTATTATAACCCGTGGTTATGCACTTCAAAATGGTATTTTATACTTCAAAATCAAATATCATTTCAAATTCAAATCTTTATCGGAATAAAAATCAAATTACTTCCAATCCATTTCAAAATATCCAAATATCATATCCTTTCAAAACCTCATTCATTTTTTTATTTGTTTTAAATACCATTCCAAATCACATTTCAAAATGGTTTATATTTCAAATCAAAATACTCCATTTAAACTATTTAAAAGTGAAGTCATTATACCTACTAATCAAATATTCAATTCCTAAAATTTTAGCCTTTTCTGAGCTCATTTATTCAGTAAAAAAAACTATAAAACAATGAAATTTCAGCTTTTCACTGCACTTAGAAAATGCTGCGGTAAGTTATATTTGAAAACAATTCATTTCAGCAAAGATAGCCTTTATAACTGCTGTAGTAGTTCAGTTACACTTGAAAAATCTTCATTTTAGCCAACTGTAGCTCTTTTATTAGTTTTATATAGTTTTCTTTCTACAACCACATCACTTACCAAGTGTTGTAGTATCTCTTAGTTAAATTTCAGCCATAGTTTATTTGCATCAACCGCAGCACTTACAAAGTGTTGTAGTATCCTTTACTTCAGATTTTAAGTTAACTTCAGAAATGATAGCATTTCTGAAATGCTGTTAATTCAATTTCCAAATTTTCAATAAAATTTCAGAAACAATTAAACTTTGATTTTAACCCTTTTAACTTATAAAAATCATATTTTTCCACTCAAAAATGTTCATTAAAATACCCTTTAACTTGTAATTTTTATAAAGTAAAATTTGATACATAAAATCAATTTTTTTTCATAATTCACTTATTAAATTCAAGCGTACAATTTTGTATTCTTTGCATTTTAAAAATTAACTCAACACTTAAGTTTTAATTACCATTTCAAAATATAAACTTAATTTCCATTTTATTTACTTAACTTCATTTTTAAAAAAAATCTCAAATTTTTATATTAAGATATATTCAAATTACAATTTTAACATTTATTTATTTCACATTTTAACTTGTAGAAAAAAATCACTAACACTTTATAAAAATCAATTTTAATTCAATTTAAATCAAAATATCATAATATACAATTTTAAAATACTTAAAAGTTTCCAGAAAAATGTATAAAATAACCACGGGTCTGTATAAAATTTTCTAACCTATGTCAAGTGATACAGATAATATATCATTTCAATCCGCAATTTACAAAGAAAAATCCAGGTTCTATCATTTCAAACCCACAATCCCAAGTTAAATAAAATAAATAAAAATCGCTCAGGCCTATCATTTCAGCCCATAATGATTTTTTCTTATTCTAAAGTCCATTCAGGTATGTATCATTTCAACTCATACCGATTCTATTCTACAGGTAACTTGCAGTGTGAGAACAGAATAAAATAATCAATATAGCAACATATAGCGGTATCAGATGATGTGACAGGTTTATAAACAAGGGTTAACATCATATGATTCATATCACAGGAAGGTATAACGTGATATAATATTTCTACACATTCACTTGTTATCACTTCACAGTTCTGTAAGTATGAACGTCAAGCGTGAATCCTCACCTTTTCAATGGAGTTAGCAAATCAAAACACATAGATAAATCCAGAAAGCACGATACAACACGACTTTGATTCAAGTGGGTAGAGAGTCAAGATGTTGACGTTGTAAATAACAAATAAAATAAGACAATATAAACATATATATTCAACACAAAACATCATTGAAACAATTGGAAAAAAGAAGCAACAATCAACAAGATGGCTTGACCATGCTTTAACCACTCAAGTGCTCGACCTAAGGGAATCATATGCTCGGCCATAGTGGTGCTATAAGCTTGGGTATGGGTCAAAACACATGGCTACGCTAGGAATTTGAAGGGTAGGAGTTACAACATGAAGAATACAAAGGGACAAGTGCATATAGGTGGAATATGGTGCATATAGGCTTGGTCTGGTCATCATTTGAGCTCGGCCTTGCATGGTTCAGTTCAGGTCAGGTCAGAGGTCATCCTGGTGGCCAAAGGGTAGGTCATGATAGTGGTGGAGCTAGGGGTGGTGGCCGAGGAAAAATATCGAGGTGGTGGTGGAATATAGGTTGGCTAGGCATTGTTTTATGGAGTTTTAGCAAGGATTTTTGTGGTGTTTGCTCATGTAGAAGTCACAGCTAGATCTGGTCTGAGGAGTGGGTGTTTGGCAGTGGATGATGAGGAGGAGGAGATGGTGGTGGTGGTTGTGGACGAGCAAGAATAGAGGAAGCATGGCAAAAAAAAAAACAATGGAAAAATGAAGAAGAAAAGCATGAGAAGAAGAAGCCATTACTTACAAAATGTTTCTCAAATTAGATAGCCGTGAGAAATAAAAATGAGGAGGAAATTTTTTCGTGAAAAGAAAATGAAAACACACGGCCATAGCATAAGAAATGTACGGCCAAAGCAAAGAAAATGAAAGGCCAAAGGAAATGAAAAGACAAGGCGAATGAAAAGCCACAAGTTGTAAAAGCTTTGTCTCTTCAAATTTCCAATTCTTTTAATTCAAGATAAACAAATAAAAATTAAGTAAATAAAATAGAAAATAAAAATAAAATAAAGTAGAAATGAGAATAAATAAATATTTTTAGGAAAAATAGAAAATAAATAAGAAAATAGTTTATTTAATTGAAACTAGAATTTAAAACTGTAAACAAAATACAATTAACATTGGAAAATTACCACTATACTTTTAAAATGTTTTAAAAATAAAATCTTGAAATAAAATCAATTTTAAAAATATTTTCAAAATGAAATATAATCTAATTTAAAAATATTTTCAAAAATCTTGGGTTGTTACATTCTCCCCCACTCAAATTTTTTCGTCCTCGAAAAGAACGAACAAGGAAAATAAGGAAAGCAAGATAGAAAGACAAATAGTACCTGAAACAAACAATTTCGAATTCTAAGCATGAATGTTTACCTCCGTCTCCTAGGTACAATCTCGATCATCAGTACTCCACTGTATTTTGACCGGACTAATAGATTTCCTTCTTAGCTGCTTTGTACCTCTGTCGACAATACGAAGTGGCTTCCTCTCGAAAGTCAAATTAGGCTCAATATCCAAACTATCAAGAGCAGAAAGGCTGAACAATAAGGGATGGGTCATGAAGATACCGGCGAAGATGTGAGACATGGAATACATCATGCACTCCAGAAAGCTTCTCGGGCAAATCCAGACGATAAGCCAAAGAACCAACTCTTTCCACAATGTGGAAATGACCAATGAACCTAGAAGAAAGCTTCCCTCTATGACCAAAGCGAATGACATTCCTTAAGGGAAAGACCTTAAGGAAAACCTGATCACCAATAGCAAACTCTAAACTCCGCCTACGCCTATCAGCGTACTTCTTTTGCCTATCCCGCACAACCCTCAACTTCCTCTTAATCTTCTCAACACTCTCAGAAGCCTCCAAAACCAAATCAGGACCAAGAACCAAACGATTACCGGATTCAATCCAGTAAGATGGAGATCTACAAGGTCGTCCGTAAAGAGCAGCAAACGGAGGCATTTTAATACTGGCCTGGATTCAAAGATGGAATGAGATAGATAAAGGATTAAGATAAACTTAAACAGAAGATTAGATTATACCTGATGACTATTATTTAAGGTGAATTCGACATGATGGAGATGATCTTCCCAAGATCCTCCATAATCAAGCACACAAGCATGAAGAAGATCTACGAGAATCTGATTCACTCTTTTCGTTCGTCGGTCTGTGGATGGTAAGTAGTGCTCAGATTCAGATGAGTACCCAAAGATTCTTGAAAAGCTTTCCAAAACTGACTGGTAAAGATAGGATCACGATCACAAACAATACTAAGAGGAACATCATGGAGATGAACAATCTCTCTCATGTAGATCTCAGACAAGCTAGAAGCAGAACGTGTAGACTTGACCAGAATGAAATGAGCGGACTTGGTCAGTCTATCCATAATAACCCAAATACTCTCATTACCTCTCGTTGTCCTCGGTAATCGATCAATGAAATCCATGGAAATCTATTCCCACTTCCAATTGGGGATCTCAAGGAGCTGCAACAAACCAGGGGTCTTCTGATGATTGGCCATAACTTGCTGACAAGTTGCACACCTACTAACAAAGATAGAGATATCCCGCTTCATACGCTTCCACCAATAAAGCCTCTTTATATCCCGATACATCTTCGTCACACCAGGATGGATAGAAAATCTGGATCGATGATTTTCCCAAAGTAGCTCTTGCCTCAATCCATCAACATCCGGGACACAAATCCTACCATTAATCCTCAAAATCCCTCTATCATCGGTCTGAGCTCCACTACCATCATGACTACCCCCACCAACTCTGCTACGAACACTCTCCTTCATCAATCTAAGCATCTCATCCTCATCTTACTTAGCCTTGATATGATCCAAAAGAGGAGAAGAAGAAACAACAAGCTGACACAACAAAGCCTTCTTTCGACTCAGAGTATCGGCTACAACATTAGCTTTACTGAGAGTATAGCTAATATCAAGGTCGTAAGAATCCAGAAACTCAAGCCAACAAACTTGCCTCTGATTCAAATCCTTCTGGGTGAAGATATATCTCAAAGACCGATGATCGGTGAAAAGCTCAAACTTCGCTGCCAGAAGATGATGCCTCCAAAGTTTCAAAGCAAAGACAACAGCAAGCAACTCTAAATCATGAGCAGCATAATTAGCCTAATGGATTTTCAATTGACGATTGGCATAGGCAATGACCCTGCCATCTGCATGAGAACAATACCCAATCCTTCACGACTAGCATCAGTGTATACCGTCAATCCCTCACTTCCATTCGAAGCAGTAAGAATTGGTGCGAAAGTAAGCTTGCTCTTTAACTCATCGAATGCAGCTTCACACTTCTTATCCTAGATAAACCTAGCATTCTTACGAGTCAAAGAAGTGAGAGATTCAGCAATCTAAGCAAAATTCTCAATGAATCTCCGGTAATAACCGGCAAGGCCCAGAAAACTACGAATCTCAGAAGGAGTCTTAGGAGTTTCCCAATCCTATAACAGAATAGGAAGAAATAAAAACAACAGAAAAGATAGAATAATTAAATGATGAAGGAAAAAGAGAAAGAAATAAAAACTTACATTGATCGCAACAATCTTGACTGGATCAATAGAAACTCCATTACTAGAAATAATATGTCCAAGGAATCGGACTTCATCCTTCTAGAAATGGCATTTAGAAAATTTAGCCTTCGATTGATGATTTCGAAGAGTTTCTAGAACCGATTTCAAATGCGACTCATGCTCTTTCTTGGACTTAGAAAAGACAAGGATGTCATCCACAAAGACTAGAATAAACTTATTACGCATATCACGAAAAACACGATTCATTGAATCAACAAAGAAAGCAGGAGCATTAATCAAACCAAAAGACATGACTAACCATTCATAAAACCCATTCTCAGTACGGAAAGAAGTCTTGGAAATATGTTCCTCAGCAACTCTGAGCTGGTGGAAACCTATGGCAAGATCAAGCTAAGAGAAAACAGTGGCACCATAAAGTTGATCAAACATATCATCGATACGAGGCATTGGATATCTCTTTTTCATAGTGAGCTTACTCAGCTCCCTATAATCAACACACATCCTCAAGGATCCATCGGACTTAGTGACGAAAACCACCGTTGCTCCCCATTTTGGATGGCTGGGTCTGACTAGACCTTTGGAGAACAAGTCCTCAATTTTCTTTCCCAACTCAACCTTCTCGCGGGGTGCCACTCTTCTAGGAGGAAGAACTACAGGTCGAGCTCCAGGAATAAGATCAATATGGAAATCAATTTTATGCTTAGGAGGTAAAGCGGTGACTTCACCAAATACATCGGGATAGAATCTGACCACACGGATCGAATAAAGATCACCAGGAGAAGAATCCAGAGAATAAATAAAACTTCGAGCAAAATCCTGAGGCATCCGGCACTGAATAATCAAGGGACTTCCTTGATCATCAACAAGATAAACAGACCTGGCTTTACAAAAGATATGGGCATCATGCCTACCTAGCTAATCACTTCCAAGCAATAAATCAAAAGCATCGAAGCCTAGAACATAGAAATCATCACCAAAGCGATGATCAGAATAGAGAAGTTTCACTTGCTTACAAATCCAATTAAGGTTTGCGGGGACACATAAAGGTACAGAAGCATACTCAAGAGAAAGGAGATGCTCGAACTTATCACACAAATCAACAAAAATAAAATTATAGGAAGCTCCAGTATCAAATAAAACATGAACAGAATGCTAAAATAAAGAAAAGGTTCCCTGAAAAGTACCTTGGTCATCACTAGGAGCACGAGCTGGAGAAGATGCAGAGGTGACAACAAATATACCGAAAGGCTTACCCAATTATTTCTGAACCGGCCAGGCTAAAGACAGATATGGCAGAGATCATGCCTCATCAGCTGAGCAGGAGGAGAAACAGTAGCACCAGATAAAGTTGGGAAACTATTGACATAGTGTCCCTTTTGATCACATTTGAAGCAGGTGGTGGTAGAAAGGTCAACAGGCTGCCTCTGAGAAGGAGAAGATGATGAAGATCCCAAACCCGAATTCTTGAGCCAATTCTTCTTCTACTACTGGAAATTAGGCTTTCTCTTCTTAGAGATAGCATAGGACGACTGAGATAAAGGAACACCAACAACAACAGGACCCATAGAAGTAGGGTTCTCATAACGAATAACCATATCCATACGTCCAATAAAAGGGCTGTGAACATGGGCAATAAGACGATCATAGTACTCAGGATGAGCACCAGCAATGAACTTCTCATTCTTCTTGAGAGGAGTGTCTATCAGGCCAGGACCGAACTTAGAAAGTTCGTTGAACTTCCTCTCATACTCATAGAAAAGAAATGTTTCCCTACTTGAGATCCATGAACTCCCTATAAAGCTGGGATTTCCCGGCCTCGGACATCCACTTAGCAACGAAAGCATCCTTGAAAAGATGATAGATAAGCTTAGAAAAGTCACGAAAGAGATAGAAAAACAGAATTCAAAGAAACACAAGAAGATACCTGAACTGCCCCCAAGTAAGATCAGCGTCGACGGTGTTAGCCGTAATAGACTCCCACCAATCTTGGGCAGCCTCCTGCAACTGCTATGCTAATAACTGACGCTTCTGAGCATCAGTAATCTCAAGACCAGTAAATATCCTCTCTAAACTCCATAACCATTGATGGGCTTCAATAATGCTCTCTGAACCAGTAAACTTGGTTCCATCAAGTTGAGAGAATTCCTTACAAAGAACGACAAACCTAACAGGTGCAGCAGGCTGAGGAGTAGGGGCAATACCACGACCCCTACCTCTGGCATTTCCACGATTCATCCTGAAAGGTCAAGAATGAATTTTAGGACAAAGGTAAAGAGAAGACAAAGATAAATTTACCTGGAAAAATATCCTAAAGAAAGAAAATACTAACAAGGTTGATACGAAAGGAAGGAAGTTTGGAAAAAATTTCCTTTAAAACAAGAAAATTTTATATCAAAATAATCTTTGAAAAATCATTTGAAAAATCATTTTAAAAATCAGTTTATACTTTGAAAATACATTCTCTCACAAAGAATGATTCTATGGTTGATTTCACTCATTCTAGGGTATTCCTACCCTATCTCTAATGAGTTTTTGCTCCGCAGGCTAAGGTTTGCATAAAAACCGAAGCTCTAATACCAGCTGTAACGACCCACTATTTTGGACCATTCAAATCTACAATAATCGACACATGTCTGACTTGAATAATTCAAAATAACATATTGTAATAAAATTTGGTGCAAATAAAATCAATCAAAGAATCACAGACACGGAAATATCAGAATAACTCGCAGCGGAAATTAAAATACCATAGTAGTTCATGAAACTACTATAACAAAGTCTCAAAACAAATACATAATATCAGTCTGAAAACAAAAACAATAGAAATCCCAAATACATAGGGTCCACTAATACATGAGCTGAAATAGAACAACTGAAACTGAAATATATAAATAACTAGATATGCAGAGTCTCAAGCGATTCCTATCTCGAAAAAGAGAAATCCAAAGCTGTGAATACTCAGGCTGACCGGGCGTAAATAAAACACAAACACTCGAGTCGGGACATTCATACTTATACCAAGTGAACTGTGATAAATGTACAAGTAGCTTAAAGCATGCTTGGGACCGCCCATCCCCTAAGGATCCGTTAAACTATTTACTATGTAGTAATATTCGCTATTATAATAATGTCTAATAGTAAAATAAACATACTTTAAAATAGCGTCGATGGGTTACCCATATAGCCCTTAACACGTAATAGTGCCAGCAGACTATACAGTACCTGCCTACCTCCAGATCGGGAGGCTACGAGAAGATACTCCATAGGTGCGGCACAAATCAAACTCGTATTAAAGCTCGCTATGGTAGGTGACACGGCACACAAGGCAATGCCAGGGTAGATATACCAATTACGCACACGGGCTGGTGGTAACGTGCACCACTACGCCCACCTCGAAACACACTCCCAAATCAAAGCGTGGCCACCAAAACAATCACAAAGTAATAGAATGGTATCGAAGAAATGTATCCGACCAGATGAGCTACCCCTTTTGACCATAAATCGCTCCTGTTTTAGCTACCTTAAGCCAACTCACGGGAGTTGGGTCCATGTTCATACCATAATAGTTTCGTCGCCACCATCCTACTTCATTCTGGAAATTCCATCGCGTTCACAGTTGTTAAAGTGGTTTTCGGTATCGACAGAGAGTATGTCCATATCCGTTCCCGGTCTCTTTAACAACCAATCGTTATTATAACCCGTGGTTATACATTTCAAAATGGTATTTTATACTTCAAAATAAAATATCATTTCAAATTAAAATCTTTATCGGAATAAAGATCAAATAAATTCCAATCCATTTCAAAATATCTGTTATCCTACCATTTGGTCAAGGCTAGAATATCAACAAATTGGCAAGGAAGAATGGATATTGGGGATGGAGAACGATTGGAAACATGGCTGTAATCGATGTCATCAAAATTTGGCCAAGCCTCAATTAGGACGGAATCAGTTGGAGATGATGATCAGGACTAGAGAGGCTACGTTTTAAATTTTAGGTCAATCGGAGTTCATATGAAAAGATTTGATCGATACAAGTTGAAGAAGATGACTGTTCGTATCCATCAGAGAGCCGCCATCAAGTTCGGATCCATCAAGAGCTATCGACTTCGAATCGATCGTCTTCAAATCATTCAAGTACAAACCGATCTGTGGTCATGCTATTTGTATCCATCGAGTTTGTATCGTCCTAAAGAAATCTTGTTCGCACTCCATATGTTCGAAACCATCTCAACTCATCGGTATTGTTCGCATCCCTCTGAAAACTACACAGTTCGTATCGATCCCCAGGCGAATAACTAGTTCATATCGATCGGTGCCGATAGTCGATTGATCCGAGCAGAACCACAATCAATCAATACGAATGAAACCCTATGGATGAACGATGCGAATACTATCGGTGCGAAGTAGAATAGGAATAAGGCTTCAATCTTGGGAACAGACAAGGTGCAAATGCGACTCGATCAACCCGCCACAAAAATTGGATTGATCAAGGAAACTCGCACCACGTCATACTATGTGCACGTGCTTTTGATTGATGTGAAGGGGATGGATACAAAACCATGGATTCAAATGCGACAGCACTCATGAAAATGCAATCTTGCATCGATCATATCTCACATTCTACAAGTCCAAATGCTACGAAATTTTCATAGGAGCTTACGTACAAGCAAAGAATGTTCCTGCCAAGTTTCGGCTCGATTGGACAATTTCTTGATCGATACGTAATTGATTCGTATCGATCACGCTTCGAGTCGAAACTTGCTGGGATCGATCGCATGGGCCCACTCACGTGCTAGAAGATGTCTCCCGAAGTTTGAGCGCGATATCAGCCTCCTACACATATAAATAGCCCCCTAGAACCTACAGAAAAGGGATCTTTTGGCCATTCAACGCCCGAACTCTGTCGGATTCAAGGTTGCACTTCATCATCGCTGTTACACCTGAATTTCTTCATTGTAATTGCTGTAATCAATTGTAACCAGCAAGGATAATCAATAAACGATAAACCTTTATAGTGGATGTAGGCCGAAGATAGCCGAACCACTATAACTCCTGTGTTCCTGTCTGCTTCTTTCTATTTCAAGTTGATTATTCTTCATTTTTTATCCTTTACATCACTTAGATCAGGGATTTGTGTTTGAATATTGCTGATTTGCATTCATACACTGGTGCTTTTACGACATTTGGGGTTTGTGACCAATTTTGGCGCAAATAATTTGGTGCTTCCACTGAGAAGAACTAGCACCCGCTACACCAAATTCAGAATTCAGATTTGAAAAGCTTGAAGAATTCAGATTTTAAAAACAACGACTCAACAGACAAGTAGAAGACAAAGAGCTGAGAGAAGCCAACAAGGAGGAAGTCAAGAGGCATCCTCCGAAGCCGGAGAAGGACAAGCTTCGATCTACATCACCAGGGATGAGATGGAAGCTATGAAGATTCATTACATGAGAGATTGTTGAAGAGTCAACAGGATATGATGTAGACTTTCTTTAAACAGATGAGATCTGTAGGGACACAAAACCTTGGACCGATTACAGCGGCTGTGAATATGCAATAGGGGGCTAGGGTTGTAGAAACCAATGGAGGAAAAAATTCAGGGCCAGAAGGCAATCAACAAGGGCTTGGGGGCAGGCCCGTAGGACCTGACGCTGGAAGACCTATGGATGGAACTCAACGGGCTAGGGCGAACGCTAACGCTAATGAACCATATGAAGAATATGTACCAGAATTCCCTCGAGGGCATGGGGGCAACCTTTGATGGACAATGCCGGATTACCTGAGATTATTAGGAGGACTATGCATGGAAGTTTGACTGATAGAGATTTTGAAGGAGTGAACAAGAGTCCATTTACTCGGGAAATCAGGATAGGTCGAAATCCACCTGAGTTCAAGTTACCTAACGTGGAAGTATACAATGGCAAGGCTGACCCAACCGATCACTTGATGAGATACACCATACAAATGAAAGTGCTGGGGGAATCAGAGGAAGTAATGGCCCAATGTTTCCCTTTATACCTGACGGATATAGCTGCGATGTGGTTCAGGCAGCTAGAAGAAGGATCTATCAGAATGTGGACGGAGTTGGTGGATAGGTTTTTAGGGCAATTTTGGGTTCATATCAAGAGGCCAAAGAATGTGATGACACTAATGTCAATCAAGAAAAGGACATATGAGTCACTCAGAGCTTTTCTGACTCGGTTTAATGCGATGGTTGCGTCAGTGGATCGGCCGGATCCATCAATGGTTCTAATGGCAGCAGTTTTAAGAGTCAGAGAGGCTTCGTATTTCAAGGTATCTTTAATACGAGACCCGCTACTGGATCTCGGGGAATTCTTTCACGAAGCTGAAAGAATTCATCAACAAGAAGAAGCATGTATAGATTTAAAGTTAAAGGAGGTGAATGCGACTGAAGGTGGAGGACCATCCAACGGAGGCTTGGATAGAGATAAAGGAAAGGGAAAAAGTAAGCATGATGATGATTCGAAAAAGGCCAAGAAATGATAGAGGGAGCCAAAGTTCTCCACCTACACTGGATTGAATGAAACATTGGAGTGAATATACATGGAGACTCGGAATCGCCTTCCCTACCGAACGCCAGCTAGGAGAGAACCCTTTGAAAGTGAAAGGGCATCAGGAAGGCACTGTCTCTTCCATGATCTTGATGGACACGATACCAACAGCTGTAGGCACTTGAAGGATATAATTGAGGAGCATGTAAGGAATGGACAATTGAGACAGTATGTTGGGGCTCAAAATGCAGCGGTGGTGTAGGGGTGACCACCGTCTGCTTCAGACAATGATGATGTGAGGCTCAGGGATGATGGTCGATTGGTTATCAATTGACTGGGATGTTAAGAAATAAGTAGAGAGCCACTAGTAAAGGACAAAGTCATTTACACATGTATGGGGATAGAGATGGCCCTAGGCATGCTCTTGATGATGATAACCCGTAATGCTATGGTTTGTGAAATCTGCGTTTTATCTTTGGATTGGACACTCGTTCCTTTGGTTTTGTTTTGGAGCTTGGTTGGAACTCTTGATTCTGTCTTTTTTCTGGTTTGCACTTCTGTTTGGGTGATTGTACTCGTGTTTGGGTGCTGATTCTGATTTTGGATGTGGATTTTTGATTTTCTGATTTGATTTGGATTTTGGATTGGATTTTGATTGGATTTTTTGTCTGATTTTTAGGTAACGGTCGTCAAGTATGGATTATATCTGGCAAGGGATAAGTTTCTTCATCCGCATGTGGCGAGTTGGCTTATTCAGGTCGTTAGGTATGGAATATACTTGACAAAGGTCCGAAGTGACCAGGATTCGGCTTAGGACTTAAGCCTTGGCATTACTCAACGTCTAGGGATACTGGACCACGGTCGTCAAGTGTGAATTGCACTTGGCAAGAACCCGACAAGGTTACGGATTTGAATATCGACCTGGAGAGGTCCTTGATTCGGTTATTGGTTATTGGATAAGGATGGATTAGAACTCAGTTGTCGAGTTCAGATAAATATGGAATTGACTAAAAGCTTTTGTTACTGGGTTTGGAATTGGGCATCGGCTCATAGCAGTCAAGAACGGTTCATTTGGATGATATTTCTATGGACTTCGGATATCAGATTTGGAACTATTCAAAGCATACCTTCTTACTACAAGGCATGTTTTGGGGGGCAAAAGTTATCCCACCATTTGATCAAGGCTGGAATATCAACAAATTGGCAAGGAAGAATGGATGTCGGGGTCGGAGATTGATTAGAAACAAGGCTGCAATCGATGTCGCCAAAATTTGGCCAAGCTTGGATTAGGACAGAATTGATTGGAGATGATGATCAGGACTAGCAGAGGCTACTTTTCAAATTTCAGGTCAATCAGAGTTCATATGATAAAGATATGATTGATACAAGTTGAAGAAGACAACTGTTCGTATCAATCAGAGAGCCGCCATCAAGTTCGAATCCATCAAGAACTAGCGACTTCGAATCGACCGTATTCAAATCGATCAAGTACAAATCAATCCGTGTTTGTGCTATTCGGTTCCATCGAGTTCATACCGTCCCAGAGAAATCTTGTTCGCACTCCATATGTTCAAATCCATCTCAACGCATCGGTATTGTTCACATCCCTTTGAAAACTACATAGTTCGTATTGATCCCCAGGCGAACAACTAGTTCGTATCGATCGGTGTCGATAGTCGATCGATGTGAAAACCAGAATCGATCATTACGAACGAAACCCTATGGACGAATGATGCAAATACTATCAGTGTGAAGTAGAACAGGAATAAGGCTTCAATCTTGGGGAACGGACAAGGTGCGAATGCGACTCGATCAACTCGCCACAGGAATTGGATCGATCCAGGAAACTCGCGCCACGTCATACTATGCACGCGTGCTTCTGATCGATGCGAAGGGGATGGATACGAAACCATGGATTCGAACACGATAGCACTCACGAAAATGCAATCTTGCATCGATCATATCTCACATTCTACAAGTCCAAATGCTAGAAATTTTCGCAGGAGCTTAGATACAAGCTAAAGAATGTTCCTGCCAAGTTTCGGCTCGATTGGACAGTTTCTTGATCGATACGAAATTGATTCGCATCGATCACCGATCGAGTCGAAACTTGCTGGGATCGATCACATGGGCCCACTCACGTGCTAGAAGAAGTTTCCTGAAGTTTGAGTGCGATATCAGCCTCCTACACCTACAAATTGCCCCTTGGAACTTACAAAAAAGGGATCTTTTGGCCATTCGACGCCCAGGCTCTGCCGGATTCAATGTTGCACTTCATCATCGCTGTTATACCTGAATATCTTCATTGTAGTTGCTGTAATCAATTGTATCCCACAAGGATAATCAATAAAAGATAAACCTTTGAAGTGGATGTAAGCCGGAGATAGCGGAACCACTATAAATCCTGTGTTTCTGTCTGCTTCTTTCTGTTTCAGGTTGATTATTCTTCATTTTTTATCCTCTACATCACTTAGATCTGGGATTTGTATTTGAATATTGTTGATTTGCATTCATACACTGGCGCTTTCACGACATTTGGGGTTTGTGACCAATTTTGGCGCAAACACTTTCAAAACCTCTTTCATTTTTTTTATTTTAAATACCATTCCAAATCACATTTAAAATGGTTTATATTTCAAATCAAAGTACTCTATTTAAACTATTTAAAAGTAAGTCATTATACCTACTAATCAAATATTCAATTCCCAAAAATTTAGCCTTTTTGAGCTCATTTATTTAATAAAAAAACTACAAAACATTGAAATTTCAGCTTTTCACAGCACTTAGAAAATGCTGTGGTTAGTTATATTTGAAAACAATTCATTTCAGCAAAGACAACATTTATAACTTCTATAGTAGTTCAGTTACACTTGAAAAATCTTCATTTCAGCCAACTGCAGCACTTATTAAGTGCTACTGTACCCCTTTTATTAGTTTCGGATTTTTGTTTTCTTTCTGCAACCACAGCACTTACCAAGTGATGTAGGATCTCTTAGTTAATTTTCAGCCATAGTTTATTTGCATCAACCACATCTGTAACGACCCACCTTTTCGCACACTTTAAACCGACACACGTGCCAATTCAAACCATACGGAAGGGCGGATTGTTATGGGGTAAATAAGAAAAACAGAGAAGAAATAAAACAAAATAGAATCTCACAGCGGAAGGATAAAATATAATAATAAATATACAGTTCATAAACGGTTTACAAACACTTGTTGTTCTTTACACAATAAATATCAGAGTTACACATACCAATACAATCAATGCAGCGGAATTAAATGGGTGTGGTGCAATACTATAAATAATAATAATACGGATTCTTCTTCTTCGTCCTCCAAAGCTAAAGTCTTCGATCCTGAAACGCTCGGACTGACCCGAGCGAATTTGAAAAGACAAAAACACCCGAGTCAGAACTAAAAGATCTTATGTAAGTTAAATTAACAGAATTAAATATGAGTACAGTAACTCAAGAGATGTTCGGGATTTACATCTCCTAAGGATCCGTTAAACTATTTACTATGTAGTATATTGCGCTATTATAATAGTGTCTATTTATAAAATAAACTTACTTTTTAATAGCGTTAAGGGGTTACCCATATAGCCCTTAACACAAATAATGCCAATAGTCTATACAGTACCGTAATACCTCCTGATCGGGAAGCTACCAGAGGATACTCCATAGGTACGACACAAATAGAAACTCGTAGTAAAGGCTCGGTATGGTAGGTGACACGGCACAACTAGGCAATGCCAGGGTAGATATACCAATTGCTATCCAGGCTGGTGGAAACGCGTAGCCGCAGTTACCGCCCACCTCGGACTAACTCCCCAAAATCAAAATATAGAAGTGGCCACTGAATCAAATCCAAGTCAAAGTATAATATCGAAGAGGAGCGTCCGATCAGAGGAATGACCTCATTGGCCTGAGAATCGCTCCTGTTTTAGCCACCTTATGCCAAATCACGGGAGTTGGGTCCACGTATTTACCTTACAGGAAACGTCGCCACCACCTACTTCATTCTGGAATCTCCACCGCGTACACGGTTAGACAAAGTGGTTTTCGGTATCGACAGAGAGTATGTCCATATCCGATCCCGGTCTCTTTGCCAACCAATCGTTATTATAACACCGCGGTTATTTAAAAACAGTTTATACTTTAAAACCAGAATATAATCCCTTTCAAAACCATAATATTACGATATCATTTCTTCTTTAAAAACACAAACAATTTATTTTCATATTATTTTATAAAAGCCCAAATCAATGATATCGTTTCCCAAATAAAATTTTCCTTTCCAAAAATTATGTCACTTTTTATTATTTAATATCCCATGTAACCAATATTTTGTTTGTAACTTTCAACATAGTTCTTCGAAAATCCATAGTATTTTAAAACCATTATTTTCAAAACTAAATGGTTTGGATATTCAACGGTATGCGAATTAAAAAGGTTTAACTTTACTGTTGCTTTATAAAGAAATAAATTACATGGCTTTCCAAATATTTCTTCTTTTAAAGTTAATCCAAAATCCAAAATATTACTTCAAGTCCCAAAATCATTTCAATTTTATATATATTTATATCCATTTTTGAGCATTAATATTTCACTAAAGTTGGATTTTTATCCTTTCAAAATCAATATTCTATTAATTAATCTTGACCATTCACATAAAATCCATAATTAATAAGACTTCAATTTCTAGTAATATATATATATATATATATATATATATATATATATATAGAATTTTTCCACTTCAAATTATACTAGAATATCCATTTCTATTTATTTTGGGGAAATCCAATTACAAATATCATATCTTAAAATTTCCAACTTTACATTTAAACATAGGATATAAATTTACCAAACTCCATTTTCTAAATTTCTTCCATTTTCAATAAAGAAATTTATATTCCTTTTAATTTCAAAATTTCAATTTCATAGGTATATAAATATGGAATAAAATATTTATACAATATAAATTTAAGATTTATAAACCGTATTCAATCCAAACCATAGAAATCACATTAAAATAGTTATATATAGACCGCGGTGCCTGTATATAATTTTCTATCCTATGGTCAAGTGATACGGATATTTATCATTTCAATCCGCAATTTAAAAAAAATAAAACTTTGCGGTTTTATCATTTCAAACCACAATCCCGAATGAAATGTAAAATGTATGCTAACTTGCAGTTTAATGATATCAAATAAAACATCCATTCAACAACACATCCATCATCCAGTCACAAACATCAAGCAATATCAACCAATAACAAAATATGTTTGGGAATATACAACAGGTAATAATTGGCAGTTTAATTCAAATTATATTTATCAACTATAAATCTAACAGTTTATTTTCAGTGATAATTGACATAACTGTTAACTAGCAGTTCTTATGCAAACAATAATTTCTAACAGCCAATTAATACGCAATCAATCAATTTAATTAACAGCTAAATTCAAAAAAATGCAATTCAACAGATATGGGTGAAATAACATGCCAAAAGCTCATAAATAAATTTCTATTCATTTCTAAAATTTATTTAACAAACATAAAAGCTTCTAGTAATTGTGAGTGAGTTAAAACACTCACCTTTTGAATTTAAATCGAATTTAAATTCAATTTAAACTCAAAAATTCGCCCGTCTCAGAATTCGTCCAAACCAGCGTCATCGAGTCCGGAATTAAATTACGATCCTAACAAAAGAAATTTCGTGTGAATCCGACTTCGTATGAGAAAGTTATGGCGAAAAATGATGATTGAATTCAAATTGAAAATAAATAGAAAACGACACATATTCACCTTCATAAGCCACGTCACTAGCCCCTTCTTCCCTCTCACATGTTCAATCCGAGCGCACGCTACAGGAAATACCTCACGCACAAAAAAATGCGTTCAACCCATACGCGCCCCCCCTTTGACCGCCGTTCACGCCACCGTAGGGCCTCCCTGCGTCATGCCGCTACCACCATAGGTCTCTCCTTCGCCGGCCGCAACCACCTGCCTAGGTCCGGTCGCCTAAAAGACCTTCGGCTGCCACCTCCTTATAACCCTAAATCGAAATAAACTCCAAATCTAACCGTTGATTCACCTGATAAACTGCATAGATGCAGTCCCCTCGGTCCACTCAACAAAACCCAGAAACAGTTTCTCCATCCGACGAAGTTTTGTGCGACGATGATGAACGGTTTTGGGGCTGTTTGAATTTATTCTGGATGAACGACAGCTCCAATTGAAAAACGAATTGCACCATGAGATTACGCGTATCGAATACTTCAACATATATTTTTTCTGGAATTTTCTGAAATTTTTGAGTTTTGACTTTTGATTTTGAACTGTGGATAGATCTGGAATTGGATCTGAGATGTATACATTTGGGGAAGAGAAAAGAATGAAGAAATGAACGTACAACAAAAGAATAGAGACTAGGGTTTATAGCTGTATATATATAGGTATGCTAGCGATAGGGTAGATAGGCTGTAGAATGAACGTGCGTGACAAACTATGGCCCAAAAAGCCCGCTATGCCTCCGGAGTCGAATTTGTTAAATCTATATATCCAAATAGGTATTTTAAAATATTCTGAACGCGATGGAAAAAGTTTCACGACCAAATTCGATCGTATGAAGAAGTTATGCTGAAAACAAGATTTCCAAATTGATTTCAAATTGATTTTTAATAAAATTGATTTCAAGGCGTTTCGCGTCTGTACGATCAAACGACAAGTCTGATCGATACGAAACTTGAAACCCTATAATAATTCACCGATACGGATCCGATGAAACTGGTTTCGTCGAAATCCGAGTCCGTGACAAAAATGGCTATTTTTAATATTTATTAAATAAATTAAATAAATAAAAAAAATCAATTTTATTTTTCAACTTCCAATATTGGCCAAACTTCATTACTTATATAATCCAATCAATTCCAAATGATTTATCAAGCCTGGATGTGAATTAAAATCTATAAATATATCAATTTGCAGTGTAAATTTCTGCACTTTCTTATTATTTGGAATTATAAATTTTATCCTCAAACCCAATTATTAAATCTTATTTTCTTATACTCTCATTTTAAGTCAAATTAAATAAATGACTTGAACTCCATTTCAACTCATTTGATTGCAATTAACCTTTTTACCATAAATTAAATTCCAAACTATTAATAAACTTTATCTCCATTTATTCGCCTTAATTTATTTAAGGCAATCCTAAATTAATATCTATTGCAATGATTTCAAATATCATTCCCTCATTTTTCTTAACTATTATTAATTCCAATCTTAATGAATTCAATATTATACGTTTGATAAATTTATTAGATTCACTCAATTGTTTACAAATTCCATTTTAAATTCAATAACGTAATATTTTACGTTTAATTCTATTTTATTTGTAGTAAATACCCTTTGTTGGATTTAATATTCAAATTATAAATAAAATCTTGCTTTCTAAAGTTATATCAACAATGGTCCAACTAAATTTGAATTAGCTTCAACTTTATTTTATGGAATTAACTATTGCAATAAATCCAAATTGATAAATAAGGCTTGATTCCTATATTAACTACTTTGGTTCCAATTAACCTTTTATGGTGAATATGAATTCCAAGGTATAATTGAAATCTTATATCCATTTGATTTCACTGTTTCATTTTTATTATTAAATCCGTTATAGCCAAATGCATGAAATTAACATACATAAATATTTTTAATCTCAACTTAAGTTTTACTTAACGTAATAATAAACGTTTAAATTTTCTTAATTGCAATAACTCAATTACCTTCATTCTTTTTATTCACGTAGCTAAATCTTGATTTAAAATCTTTACTATAACTCATAGTCTTATTATAATAGGAATCTATACTACCTGTAACGTAAATTTCAAATCAGCAAAGATCTTACACACATTTTTCCATAGATTTAGATTTCACAAATTTAGCTACTGCATTAATTCTTATTTGTGTAACATTAATGTTCATATACTTTGAATTCATTCCTAATTCACCAAATTCAATTAATTATCCTTTACAAACGTGTTTCCAGTATATAGGTATTTTACACAAATTGTTATCATACCCATAATTACACGCTTATAACTAATTCCCACATTTGCATAAATTTGTTAAGTTAGAAAGTTTATTAAGGTTTATGCATTTCCAACTTGTGCTGATTTTTCACAATTATTATGATTTCTCACAGAACGTTGAATTTATTAAATGACCATTTATTATAATTTAACTCCCTTAATTGAATCAAATGCTTATTATTATATTTTCATTCTTACCATTCCTTCCCATTATAACTCATTTACGTATTTACACATCTCTATCTTTCAAATATTAATAACCAAACTGATTACAAACACTGTTCTTACCAATCTTCATAAATTTGTTCAGATCTATACTCTTTCTCATATAATTAAAGTTTATGTTTCTATTAGATTTTTTTTCTTTCTACAGACATTAAATTTTTCTATCTACACTTATTGCATTTTTGTATAAATGAATACTACCAAAGTTAATATTTATATTAACTTTTACAAATTCAACTTTCATTCGTTTCTTATCACTAACTTTCAACAAAATGTGACCATCTACATTAACCAAATCTATTGTCATAAAGTTTAATTGTTACACTAAGTTACTACTTCTATAACAAATTTCTACATTTATTCTAAAACAAAATTAGAAATTATATTAATTTAATTTATTAAATATTATTAATTTAACGGGTCGTTACAATCTCCCCCACTCAAAACTTTTCGTCCCCGAAAAGGAAAAAGAATGGAGAAGGAAGAATAAACAGTACATCTTATTTCAAATATTAACTTATAAACAATATTTTACTGGATTAATTTCCTTTAATGAAATACACTTGTTTTATAATCATTATGTCTTTTAATACTTGAATTATTAAAGTTGGAAAAATATTTTTAACAAAATTCTAAGTCCAAAATTTACGGAAAATTTTTGGCAGAGTCTCCTTTGTACGGAGGGACTCTGGAGAAAATATAATATCCAAATATACAAATATATTACATATATTATCCAAAATAAAATATCCCAACACGGGAAAATATATAACATAGCGCTTTATACGTAATATGGAAACGTACCTATTTGTCGGACACTATACGTTTTTTTTTTATTTTGGAACCAAAAGCAGTAGCAGTTGCTTCCATCACCTGTATTCACTTATATAGTCTAAAAGTTAAATATTTATATCAAAGTGAAAAGTCTAGGTGGTATACAACCATTAATCAACCAATCAACTGCAACAACCATAGATTTTAACAAGCAGCACACACCACAAACAGACAATCATTCAATCAAACAACCATTAGTTGTTTGGGTTCAAATTCTGAAATTGTACGAAATGAAAAATAATTATCAAGTGCATCCTATACTCAACAGTCTTAGATGGAACAAAGATAGATTATTTCTCCATCCAACAACTTCAAAATTCCTTACCCAACAATCATACATCAACCAAACAATTCAAATCAACACCAAAATAGCTTATTATACATTTATTTCATACTTCAGTGGTTTGATTTTCTTCCCTTCATTTATGAGGGATTTCTTAGTTCTTACAAGTTTTATTTTTCAATTATCACCAAATTTATTATATTTGTATTTCCTTTTTATTACTTAAGTTTATAAAATAATTCTCATTAATAACAACAAATATTTTGAATATCTTCCTTTCCTTACTCTTCACTTGTAAGATTTCCCTTAAATTCTTAATCTGCTAACATTCATTCTTATAAGTGGAAGTTTTTATTTATCCATTAACTATGGATTACGGTCATTTAAATTCTTCCTACTTTCCATTATATTAGAATAAGGGAGATTAAAACATACTTAAGTGAATAATCATATAATAAATTCTTATTTTGAATTTCATTTTATATACTTAGGTTCATATCATCTATTAATAATAAAATTTCAATTATAACCTAAGTTTATACCATTGAATTCTTATTTACAACAGTAATTTATTGAATACTTCATTTTTCCAAAATTCTACTTGTATAATATCCTATTTAAAATTCTTATTTAACATTTCAACCTTTATATTTGGGTAAGTTATTTATGTCAAAGAAAGTGCAATTGAACTTATACAAGTTGAATCTCAATTCTCTAAATTAAATTTGATGTTTATCCATATTTCTCTTTGTCTCATATGTATGCAAATTCCTCTTTATAACTATGCAATTATTCTCTTATTTAAATTAGAGGTTTCAATTCATTTATTACTTAACTTTTATTTCACTACAATTTAACAATTAATTAATTAATTAATGGAGAATTTTAGAATTGGATTCCGGGTCAGATTTCAATTTATTTCAAAATAATAGATAAATAAGTTCTTACAACTCAATATCTCTAATTATAGTTAGAACAATAAAAGAAAAAAAAAATTTAGAAAATTTCAAAATAAATCTGCAGTAGAATTTACTACTGTGGCCTTTTCCCTTCGAAACTCGAAAATGAAAGTCGATGATGCGGCCGCCATCACCGAAATTATTTTCCAGCAACAGAGAGAAAAGTACAAAATTTAAATTTTTCCAAAATCTTCTTTTTAAAACATTTCTTCTGAATTATACTAAATATTTATGCAAGAAAATTTTATAAACCAAAACAATAAATTTCACAAATTCTTTGGAAGCAAATTTTCAAAACCCCGGACTTAAGTTCTAAAATCTCCAAATTTGGTTTATTATAATTTCAACTTAGCTTCAGTTATTATAAATAATTTATTTCCTAACACCCAATCTATAGCAACCAAATATATATATATATATCTTTATAAAAATATTTTTATATATAGAAAATATAATAGGCAAAATTCTTTCATTCACCTATATTAAAACAAATATTATGTCGGTCTGTCCTATTAAGTGTTTAGAGATCCCTATTGATGACATAGCGTCCCATGCATCAACAAGAATTTATAAATACAAAGCGGAACAGATTAACACAATATAAAAATCTTTTTATTAATACTAACAAATACGCTCTCTCATATATATACACTCAGCGACTCCCATAGGATATTTCTACCCTATTAACAAAGAGTCAAACCCCACAAAGCCAAGGTTTATCGCTAAACCAAAGCTCTGATACCAACTGTAACGACCCACCTTTTCGCACACTTTAAACCGACACACGTGCCAATTCAAACCATACGGAAGGGTGGATTGTTATGGGGTAAATAAGAAAAACAGAGAAGAAATAAAACAAAATAGAATCTCACAGCGGAAGGATAAAATATAATAATAAATATACAGTTCATAAACGGTTTACAAACACTTGTTATTCTTTACACAATAAATATCAGAGTTACACATACCAATACAATCAATGCAGCGGAATTAAATGTGTGTGGTGCAATACTATAAATAATAATAATACGGATTCTTCTTCTTCGTCCTCCAAAGCTAAAGTCTTCGATCCTGAAACGCTCGGACTGACCCGAGTGAATTTGAAAAGACAAAAACACCCGAGTCAGAACTAAAAGATCTTATGTAAGTTAAATTAACAGAATTAAATATGAGTACAGTAACTCAAGAGATGTTCGGGATTTACATCTCCTAAGGATCCGTTAAACTATTTACTATGTAGTATATTGCGCTATTATAATAGTGTCTATTTATAAAATAAACTTACTTTTTAATAGCATTAAGGGGTTACCCATATAGCCCTTAACACAAATAATGCCAATAGTCTATACAGTACCGTAATACCTCCTGATCGGGAAGCTACCAGAGGATACTCCATAGGTACGACACAAATAGAAACTCGTAGTAAAGGCTCGGTATGGTAGGTGACACGGCACAACTAGGCAATGCCAGGGTAGATATACCAATTGCTATCCAGGCTGGTGGAAACGCGTAGCCGTAGTTACCACCCACCTCGGACTAACTCCCCAAAATCAAAATATAGAAGTGGCCACTGAATCAAATCCAAGTCAAAGTATAATATCGAAGAGGAGCGTCCGATCAGAGGAATGACCTCATTGGCCTGAGAATCGCTCCTGTTTTAGCCACCTTATGCCAACTCACGGGAGTTGGGTCAACGTATTTACCTTACAGGAAACGTCGCCACCACCTACTTCATTCTGGAATCTCCACCGCGTACACGGTTAGTCAAAGTGGTTTTCGGTATCGACAGAGAGTATGTCCATATCCGATCCTGGTCTCTTTGCCAACCAATCGTTATTATAACACCGCGGTTATTTAAAAACAGTTTATACTTTAAAACCAGAATATAATCCCTTTCAAAACCATAATATTACGATATCATTTCTTCTTTAAAAACACAAACAATTTATTTTCATATTATTTTATAAAAGCCCAAATCAATGATATCGTTTCCCAAATAAAATTTTCCTTTCCAAAAATTATGTCACTTTTTATTATTTAATATCCCATGTAACCAATATTTTGTTTGTAACTTTCAACATAGTTCTTCGAAAATCCATAGTATTTTAAAACCATTATTTTCAAAACTAAATGGTTTGGATATTCAACGGTATGCGAATTAAAAAAGGTTTAACTTTACTGTTGCTTTATAAAGAAATAAATTACATGGCTTTCCAAATATTTCTTCTTTTAAAGTTAATCCAAAATCCAAAATATTACTTCAAGTCCCAAAACCATTTCAATTTTATATATATTTATATCCATTTTTGAGCATTAATATTTCACTAAAGTTGGATTTTTATCCTTTCAAAATCAATATTCTATTAATTAATCTTGACCATTCACATAAAATCCATAATTAATAAGACTTCAATTTCTAGTAATATATATATATATATATATATATAGAATTTTTCCACTTCAAATTATACTAGAATATCCATTTCTATTTATTTTAGGGAAATCCAATTACAAATATCATATCTTAAAATTTCCAACTTTACATTTAAACATAGGATATAAATTTACCAAACTCCATTTTCTAAATTTCTTCCATTTTCAATAAAGAAATTTATATTCCTTTTAATTTCAAAATTTCAACTTCATAGGTATATAAATATGGAATAAAATATTTATACAATATAAATTTAAGATTTATAAACCGTATTCAATCCAAACCATAGAAATCACATTAAAATAGTTATATATAGACCGCGGTGCCTGTATATAATTTTCTATCCTATGGTCAAGTGATACGGATATTTATCATTTCAATCCGCAATTTAAAAAAATAAAACTTTGCGGTTTTATCATTTCAAACCACAATCCCGAATGAAATGTAAAATGTATGCTAACTTGCAGTTTAATGATATCAAATAAAACATCCATTCAACAACACATCCATCATCCAGTCACAAACATCAAGCAATATCAACCAATAACAAAATATGTTTGGGAATATACAACAGGTAATAATTGGCAGTTTAATTCAAATTATATTTATCAACTATAAATCTAACAGTTTATTTTCAGTGATAATTGACATAACTGTTAACTAGCAGTTCTTATGCAAACAATAATTTCTAACAGCCAATTAATACGCAATCAATCAATTTAATTAACAGCTAAATTCAAAAAAAATGCAATTCAACAGATATGGGTGAAATAACATGCCAAAAGCTCATAAATAAATTTCTATTCATTTCTAAAATTTATTTAACAAACATAAAAGCTTCTAGTAATTGTGAGTGAGTTAAAACACTCACCTTTTGAATTTAAATCGAATTTAAATTCTATTTAAACTCAAAAATTCGCCCGTCTCAGAATTCGTCCAAACCAGCGTCATCGAGTCCGGAATTAAATTACGATCCTAACAAAAGAAATTTCGTGTGAATTCGACTTCGTATGAGAAAGTTATGGCGAAAAATGATGATTGAATTCAAATTGAAAATAAATAGAAAACGACACATATTCACCTTCATAAGCCACGTCACTAGCCCCTTCTTCCCTCTCACATGTTCAATTCGAGCGCACGCTACAGGAAATACCTCACGCACAAAAAAATGCGTTCAACCCATACGCGCCCCCCCTTTGACCGCCGTTCACGCCACCGTAGGGCCTCCCTACGTCATGCCGCTACCACCATAGGTCTCCCCTTCGCTGGCCGCAACCACCTGCCTAGGTCCGGTCGCCTAAAAGACCTTCGGCCGCCACCTCCTTATAACCCTAAATCGAAATAAACTCCAAATCTAACCGTTGATTCACCTGATAAACTGCATAGATG
Source organism: Allium cepa (assembly GCA_030765085.1). Taxonomy (NCBI): domain Eukaryota; kingdom Viridiplantae; phylum Streptophyta; class Magnoliopsida; order Asparagales; family Amaryllidaceae; genus Allium; species Allium cepa. The sequence goes on from CM060935.1 coordinate 573,374,843, forward strand.
CAGTCCCCTCAGTCCACTCAACAAAACCCAGAAACAGTTTCTCCATCCGACGAAGTTTTGTGCGACGATGATGAACGGTTTGGGGCTGTTTGAATTTATTCTGGATGAACGATAGCTCCAATTGAAAAACGAATTGCACCATGAGATTACGCGTATCGAATACTTCAACATATATTTTTCTGGAATTTTCTAAAATTTTTGAGTTTTGACTTTTGATTTTGAACTGTGGATAGATCTGGAATTGGATCTGAGGTGTATACATTTGGGGAAGAGAAAAGAATGAAGAAATGAACGTACAGCAAAAGAATAGAGACTAGGGTTTATAGCTGTATATATATAGGTATGCTAGCGATAGGGTAGATAGGCTGTAGAATGAACGTGCGTGACAAACTATGGCCCAAAAAGCCCGCTATGCCTCCGGAGTCGAATTTGTTAAATCTTTATATCCAGATAGGTATTTTAAAATATTCTGAACGTGATGGAAAAAGTTTCACGACCAAATTCGATCGTATGAAGAAGTTATGCTGAAAACAAGATTTCCAAATTGATTTCAAATTGATTTTTAATAAAATTGATTTCAAGGCGTTTCGCGTCCGTACGATCAAACGACAAGTCCGATCGATACGAAACTTGAAACCCTATAATAATTCACCGATACGGATCCGATGAAACTGGTTTCGTCGAAATCCGAGTCCGTGACAAAAATGGCTATTTTTAATATTTATTAAATAAATTAAATAAATAAAAAAAATCAATTTTATTTTTCAACTTCCAATATTGGCCAAACTTCATTACTTATATAATCCAATCAATTCCAAATGATTTATCAAGCCTGGATATGAATTAAAATCTATAAATATATCAATTTGCAGTGTAAATTTCTGCACTTTCTTATTATTTGGAATTATAAATTTTATCCTCAAACCCAATTATTAAATCTTATTTTCTTATACTCTCATTTTAAGTCAAATTAAATAAATGACTTGAACTCCATTTCAACTCATTTGATTGCAATTAACCTTTTTACCATAAATTAAATTCCAAACTATTAATAAACTTTATCTCCATTTATTCGCCTTAATTTATTTAAGGCAATCCTAAATTAATATCTATTGCAATGATTTCAAATATCATTCCCTCATTTTTCTTAACTATTATTAATTCCAATATTAATGAATTCAATATTATACGTTTGATAAATTTATTAGATTCACTCAATTGTTTACAAATTCCATTTTAAATTCGATAACGTAATATTTTACGTTTAATTCTATTTTATTTGTAGTAAATACCCTTTGTTGGATTTAATATTCAAATTATAAATAAAATCTTGCTTTCTAAAGTTATATCAACAATGGTCCAACTAAATTTGAATTAGCTTTAACTTTATTTTATGGAATTAACTATTGCAATAAATCCAAATTGATAAATAAGGCTTGATTCCTATATTAACTACTTTGGTTCCAATTAACCTTTTATGGTGAATATGAATTCCAAGGTATAATTGAAATCTTATATCCATTTGATTTCACTGTTTCATTTTTATTATTAAATCCGTTATAGCCAAATGCATGAAATTAACATACATAAATATTTTTAATCTCAACTTAAGTTTTACTTAACGCAATAATAAACGTTTAAATTTTCTTAATTGCAATAACTCAATTACCTTCATTCTTTTTATTCACGTAGCTAAATCTTGATTTAAAATCTTTACTATAACCCATAGTCTTATTATAATAGGAATCTATACTACCTGTAACGTAAATTTCAAATCAGCAAAGATCTTACACACATTTTTCCATAGATTTAGATTTCACAAATTTAGCTACTGCATTAATTCTTATTTGTGTAACATTAATGTTCATATACTTTGAATTCATTCCTAATTCACCAAATTCAATTAATTACCCTTTACAAACGTGTTTCCAGTATATAGGTATTTTACACAAATTGTTATCATACCCATAATTACACGCTTATAATTAATTCCCACATTTGCATAAATTTGTTAAGTTAGAAAGTTTATTAAGGTTTATGCATTTCCAACTTGTGCTGATTTTTCACAATTATTATGATTTCTCACAGAACGTTGAATTTATTAAATGACCATTTATTATAATTTAACTCCCTTAATTGAATCAAATGCTTATTATTATATTTTCATTCTTACCATTCCTTCCCATTATAACTCATTTACGTATTTACACATCTCTATCTTTCAAATATTAATAACCAAACTGATTACAAACACTGTTCTTACCAATCTTCATAAATTTGTTCAGATCTATACTCTTTCTCATATAATTAAAGTTTATGTTTCTATTAGATTTTTTTTTCTTTCTACAGACATTAAATTTTTCTATCTACACTTATTGCATTTTTGTATAAATGAATACTACCAAAGTTAATATTTATATTAACTTTTACAAATTCAACTTTCATTCGTTTCTTATCACTAACTTTCAACAAAATGTGACCATCTACATTAACCAAATCTATTGTCATAAAGTTTAATTGTTACACTAAGTTACTACTTCTATAACAAATTTCTACATTTATTCTAAAACAAAATTAGAAATTATATTAATTTAATTTATTAAATATTATTAATTTAACGGGTCGTTACAACATCACTTACAAAGTGCTGTAGTATCCTTTACTTCAGATTTTAAATTAACTTCAGAAATGATAGCATTTTTGAAATGCTGTTAATTCAATTTCTAGATTTTCAATAAAATTTCAAAAATAATTAAACTTTGAATTTAACCCGTTTTACTTATAAAAATCATATTTTTCCTCTCAAAAATGTTCATTTCAATACCCTTTAACTTACGATTTTTATAAAGTAAAATTTTATACATAAAATCAATTTTTTTTAATAATTCACTTATTAAATTCAAGCATACAATTTTCTATTCTTTGCATTTTAAAAATTAAATTAACACTTAAGTTTTAATTACCATTTCAAAATATAAACTTAATTTCCATTTTATTTACTTAACTTAACTTCATTTTTAAACAAAATCTCAAATTTCTAAATTAGGATATATTCAAATTACAATTTTAGCCTTTATTTATTTCATATTTTAACTTGTAGAAAAAAATCACTTACACTTTATAAAAGTCATTTTTAATTCAGTTTAAATCAAAATATCATAATATACAATTTTAAAATACTTAAAATTTTCCAAAAAAATATATAAAATAACCACGGGTCTGTATAAAATTTTCCAACTCAAGTCAAGTGATATGGATAATATCATTTCAATCTGCAGTTTACAAAGAAAAATCCCGGTTCTATCATTTCAAACCTGCAGTCCCAAGTTAAATAAAATAAAGAAAAATCGCTCAGGCCTATCATTTCAGCCCATAATGATTTTTCCCTACTCTAAAGTCCGTTCGGGTATATATCATTTGAACCCATAGTGATTCTATTCTCCAGGGTACTTGCAGTGTGAGAACAGAATAAAATAAACAATATAGCAACATATAGCAGTATCAGATGATGTGATAGGTTTATAAACAAGGGTTAACATCATATGATTCATATCATTGGCATGTATAATGTGATATAATATATCTACACATTCACTTGTTATCACTTCACAGTTATATAAGTATGAATGTCAAGCGTGAATACCCACCTTTTCAAGCAGGAGTTAGCAAATCAAAACACACAGATAAATCCAGAAAGCATGATACAACACGACTTTTGATTTAAGTGGGTAGAGAGCCAAGATGTTGATCTTGTAAACAACAAATAAAACAAGACAATATAAACATATATATTCAACACAAAACATCATTGAAACAGTTGGAAATAAGAAGCAATAAAGTACAAGATGGCTTGACCATGCTTTAACCACTCAAGTGCTCAGCCTAAGGGAATCATATGCTCGGCCATATGTTGTTATAGGCTCGGGTATGGGTCAAAACACACGGCTAGGCTAGGTATGTGAAGGACTAGGAGTCACAACATGAAAAATACAAAGGGACAAGTGCACATAGGTTGAATATGGTGCATATAGGCTCGGCTCGGTCATCATTTGAGCTCGGCCATGCATGGTTCAGGACAGGTCAGAGATCATGCTGTTGGCCATAGGGCAGTTCGTGATGGTGGTGGAGCTAGGGGTGGTGGCCGAGGAAAAATATGGAGGTGGTGGTGGAATATAGGTCGATTAGGCATTGTTTTGTGGAGTTTTAGCAAGGATTTTTGTGGTGTTTGCTCAACGACTAGGTCTAGTCTGAGGAGTGGGTGTTTGGTAGTCGATGATGAGGAGGAGGAGATGGTGGTGGTGGTTGGAGAAGATGGTGATGGTTTTGGCCGAGCAACACTAGAGGAAGCAAGGCAAAAAAAAAACAATGGAAAAATGAAGAAGAAAAGCATAAGAAGAAGAAGCCATTACTTACAAAATGTTTCTCAAATGAGATAGCCGTGAGAAATGAAAATGAGGAGGAAATTTTTTATGTGAAAAACAAATGAAAACACAAGGCTATAACATAGGAAATGTACGGCCAAAGCAAAGAAAATGAAAGGCCAAAGGAAATGAAAGACAAAGCAAATGAAAAGTCACAAGTTATAAAAGCTTTGTCTCTTCAAATGTCCAATTCTTTTAATTCAAGATAAACAAATAAAAATTAAGTAAATAAAATATAAAATGAAACAAAATAAAGTAGAAATGAAAACAAATAAGTATTTTTAGGAAAAATAGAAAATAAATAAGAAAATAGTTTATTTAATTGAAACTAGAATTTAAAATTGTAAACAAAATACAATTAACATTGGAAAATTACCACTACACTTTTAAAATGTTTATAAAAATAAAATCTTGAAATAAAATCAATTTTAAAAATATTTCCAAAATGAAATAAAATCTAATTTAAAAATATTTTCAAAAATCTAGGGTTGTCACAATTACCTTCCAAAACTCCTTTCCCTTTATCAGCTCGTGAGGTTGAAGGTTCATCCTTGACTGAATATACCTTTGCTACTTCGGCCTGCTTTATTACTTCCAAAACTGCTTTATTATATTTCTCCTCTTTGATTCGAATTTCCTTTGAATTTCAAAACTTTCCCTTTTGTTCTGCAATCCACTCTTGTCTTCTCCTATTCACGTTCTTTTGATGCCGAGCATCCCATAGCTCTATTCGGTTGATCACTATAATAAATCTAAGCACATCTTACTACCTCAACAGTCAACTCCATCCTTATGTGACTAACCCCATCGGCAGTCCTGTCAACCTAAATATTATTTGTAAAGGGGTGAAACTCCTTTGCAACTGGCATCAATTCACCGAAGACTTCTATACCCTCAGTTTCGATGTCGTTGTTTCTTGCAAAACCTGAATCGTCTCTCTAGTAAAAAAAACCTAGGAAATTCTCTTTTTACCGAATGTCGAATGCCTTCGGTTATGTATGCACTTCTACCTTCTATTTGATACTCAGTTTAGTGATCTTGACTACACCCAGATAATCAGGGAATATCCTGATGTTTTGGTGAAGTCATATCACTCCCATTTAAGCTAGAAATTGAATTTCCACATCGATCTTATTCTTGGAATCCCGGTTGACCTGTTAAGGTCACCCACGATTAATATTGGTCTATCCATCCCTTCTCTTTTCTAATATAGTTATTCTATCTTCCTTTCGAGTCTATCTTCATTGTTAAAATCCTCTTTGAGTAAGGTTCATGATCCTTGTTTTGAAATCCATCCTTGGATCATCTTGTGAGGGAGTGTATTTGTTATTAATACAAACTGTTTTATATTGTGTTGTATGAGTTGTTAAGGTTGAATTGGGGTTTCTACCGATTCATCTGGCCAATGTTATCGATAGGGATTCCAAACACTTGAACAGGGAAAACTGACACAATATTGTTTTGCAAAAAATTGGTAAATCAAATAATTTTATGTATGGTTATATTTTAGATATATATAAAAGTATAATTTTTTGAAATTGGATAGTTAAATGTATTTGTTATTAGAAATGAGAATACTATATTACCATTCATTATTAGTCAACATTCTTTAACTGTTAACTATTACGGTATGCTATATAAAGTTGAAAATTTTATAAGTATGATCTATAAATCTAATTTGAAAATGAAATAAATTTAAATTAAGGATTTAACAACTTAATTATCGATGCTTTACAAAATTTGGTTTCATAGTTCAATAGAATATATTATTTGAAAGTATTTTAGAACATAAATTGTTTTCAAAGAATTTTAAATGAAGAAAATCAGTACTCTCCTCATTTGTCACTGGGAAAAAAATTTCGATAATGACCGCAGCATCATCGACGTTCATTTTCGAGTCTCGAACTGGAGAGGCCCCTTAGTAGCTTTGCTGCACTTTTGTTTTGGAAAAAAAATGGATTTGATTTAAAGTTCTTGTGTATAATTTGATTTATAAAATATATATGTATATCTATTTCAAAATTGTGTGAAGTGAAACCAGAAACTTAATTCTTATATTATGTGTTAGGTAAGGGTTTTCAATTATTGAAATAAATCGAAATATTTGAAATATTCGAAGTGTTTAAAATTTAAATTGGAATTTAAAATAACTTGAAATATTTGAAATGAGAAAAAAATTATCTATATAATAGTCAATTGCATTCTAATATTTATAACTTACCTAAAATATTCAAAAAAGTTAAAATGTTAGGTGAATATATAATTAAAGGTGATATAAGAGAAAATTTAAGTAATAAATTGTTCAAACTAAAATCTGGCTTAATATATTGTAACAAAAAGAGGAGAAATTTGTACAGTATTTAATTTCACTCGACACCTTAATATAACATACCTAGAAATAGTTAAATGTTAATGAGAATAGGTAATTGAATAATATACACATAAATGCGGGCAATAAGATGTCCGAAAATGATATTTTGTTAAGGGAATTTAAATAATAAATAGAATAATGAATTTAACGATAAAAAGAGAATTAATTTGTTGAATAATAAATGGTTATAATAAATGTTTATACACTTAGTCTACATTTCAAGTTTGATAAGTGAAATAAATTGAATAATAAAAGAAAATTGAGTAAGTAAATATGAACTTAAGAATAGTTGGGATTGAAGTTAAGTAGAATTAACTTAAGTGAAGTTAATTGGATTTAATAAATGAGTTAATTTAAAAAAGAATTTGTTTAAAAGAAATGTTGATAAAGTGAAAGAAATCAAAATTTTGAATTGAATGACTATTTATTGATGGAATAAAATGGATTAAACAAAATTGTTGAGTATTAATTTATTTAAATTGAAATTTATATGGTTTTGGAATTCATTGTGATATCTGGTATTTTATATTTCAAATCTATCTTTTCTTCTGGTTGTTTCTATTCTCCTATCTCGTTTCTTTTCGTGGATGAAAAGTTTTGAGTGGGGAGAGTGTAACGACCCAAAATTTTTAACGGTTTAATAACATAATTAACTGAAATTTTGTAAAATTTTAAATAATTGATATTGGAAATAATTTTTTTATATTTGGTATGCGTCTATTTAAACATAGCAAATGGTAGATTTTCACTGGTAAATATGAATGTTAGTTATATTGTGTAATTTTATTTCAATTTAAATCAATTGAAATTAGATAAAAATAAAATACTTTTGAAACCTGAATATTTTTGCATAACAAAAATGTTTATCATCTTCTGAGTGAGACGTCATATTTCGTTTTGCCAAATTTGGATTGCTATTGCTCCGTTTATCTTATTTTCGGCGTTTTAGCAACATTTTCAGTACCTAATATCGACTTTTGATAGGATGGTCATATCGTTGATATCTTGTGCACCATTTTGATCGTCTCGTTGCGCTGATCTACATAGTATATTCATATGTGTGTTTCGGTGTCAGGTACGCAACGAAACCGCGAAATGGTTAACCGTACTGGTACCCAATTTCCACCTTTTGGGTTTCTTGTTCTTTCTTCTATCTAACCGTTGAAAACAAACAGCCATTGGACATTATTATTCTTGAATTCTCGTATTGAACCTTTACTCTTCCATCATTTCAATTTGTATTACTATTTATTCCACTTTCTTCCTCTCTGTTCCATATTCTTCCTATTTTCGAGGACGAAAATAAATTATGTTAATAAAACAAAGCAAGCGCTATAATATAAAATGATATATATAAATTTTTCTTGTAGCCTCCTTCCCTTCGTTTTTACTTTCTCATCTCCTCCTTCATTTTGCCTCAGAACCACCCATCACCCTCGCAGCCCTCACTCACCACCGCTTGACACTTCGGCCTCTTTCCTAAGCATCTCCTCACCATCAGCCACTAGCAACCCATGCCCCTCTTGTAACAACCTGTAAATTTTAAAGGTTTTATTTATTAAATTAGTTGAAATTTTGTGAAATTTTAAACAACAAAATTTGAAAATAAAAATTTGTTATTTGGAATACGTCTATTTAAACATAACTTGTTGGCTTTAAAGGCATTGATTCATCGGAGATTTATATATCCCTCAGTTTAGAGGCTGTTATCTCTTGTTATGCCTAATTCTATCTTTGGCAATCGAATGTCGATTTGCCTTAGAATTATGCACCGATCTTATTTGAAATCATGGTTGACCCGGTTAAGGTCGCCCGTGATTTATGTTAGTATATCCATCTTCTATTTTGTAATTTAATCATCTCATCTTCGTTCGAGCCTATCTTCGAATCAGAATTCTATTTTGACTAGAGTCCCTCTAATTTGAATCTCTATCTTTGTTTTGAAATCCATTCTTAAATTGTCCTTTGAAAAATTGGGTTTGTTTGTATTTTAGAAATGATTTATATGTAAAAATTATTATTTTGATAAGTATGATTATATTTTGTATATAAAAGTGAAAATGTTTTCGATAAGGATTGTATACCTTTTAAAAACGAGAATTTGAATTTTCGAAAGGATTTGAAATTATATATAAGAAATGGATTTATATAAAAATAATTTATATAAAAATGATTTATAACTGAAGGGTTTTTTAATTGGAAATTCGAGGGGTTGAATTCCGGCGTTTGAAATTTGTTTTTAGATTTTGAAATATATAAAAATATGATTTAAAAAGTATTTTTCGAATAAGAAATGTTTCAAAAGACTTTAAACGAGTTCCAATGATTTCAATGAAATTTCAAAGAAGTTTTCAAGAAAATGAAAGTCCAGAACTCACTTATGTCGTTGGAAAATAATTTCGGTGATGAGTGCACGCATCATCGATATTGATTTTCGAGTATCAGAGTGAGGGAGAGGCTAATTTAGTAGCTTTGCTATGCGAGTAATTTTGCGAAACCAATTTTGGTTTCAAGTTCTAAAATATAATTTGATATTTTCAAAAGATATATGTAGATATATTTGAAACGATTTGAAGTGAGCCGGTGTTCTGTCCTCGAGTTTCGAATTTGACCCTATATATTGAAATTGATTGATTGGTTGATGATTTCCAACTCTTGGATTTAAAATTTGATTTCTTTGACTATTTTGAATATTCGAACACTCCCAAATCAAGGTTTAATTTTTAAAGCTAAGTAATTTCAAAAGGTATAAATTATTTGATAAAGTATATAAGTATGAAATTGTTTTGTTAAGGACTACTTTGAATTATACTGATATGAAATTTAGTTTTGAAATGTTATGAATAAAATTTAGTTTTAAATGTTTAAACTTAGTAACATCTTTTATAAAACTATATATATAATATAATGATAATTTTCAAAAGATAAATTGGATCTTTCAAATAGAAATAAATAGTTTAAAGGTTTTAAAGGGATGGTTATAAACTTGGTAATAAATTTTGGGTATAATTGATTTAGAGAAAAATATTTAGTTTCGAAAATAGATTGGAATTTAAATTCTACTATTAATATGATGATTTTGGAAATGAATTTGTTCGACCTAAATTATGTTGATTTGGAAACTTGGATTATTTTCTAAACCTATTGTTTTGGAAACTTTGAAACTGAGGATATTAATTTGGAAGAAATAATTTAGTGAAATCGTATATGATTTTGAAACTGAAATGATATTGGAACAAATTGAAATTGAGAACCTTATTTTACTAAACACTTTGATTTGGGAGTTATCGACCTTATATAAAATTGATTTGTATGGGTATGAAGTTGATTTGAAAACTATTGATTTGGAAAGGTACTCAATTTGAAATGCGAAATCTTATATAATCAAAGTCTATATAAGTGTGATTTGATATACTATTGATTTTCGAAAGTATTCGATTTGAAAATGAAATCTTATATATATAATGGACTTTATATAAGTATGATATTTGAAATTGATTTGAAAAGGTACGATATGATACATATTTTCAAAGTAAAGATATGGAAAGTGCCTCCTGCTTGATATGCGCTTGGTGGCCACATTGTGGATACATTCTATCAATATTATTCTCTTTGATTTTGGTTTTTCGGATGTGATACTCGAGTGTCCTTCCATGGAATTACCCATGGTCGTTTTGGTAGCATAATCCGTAAGGCAGAGATTGCTTTAAGCTACAGATGTTTCCTGGGGGATCCAGGCGTAACCATTGTGTATCCGCAGCCTACCGGTTTTGTTGTGGTAGCGTAGTCTGTACGGCAGAGATTGCTTAAAGGGTACAGATGTTTCCTGGGGGATCCGGGCGTAATCATTGTGTATCCGCGGTCTACCAGTTTTGTTGTCGTGGCGTAATCCGCAAGGCAAAGGTTGCTTAAAGGGTACGGATGTTCCCTGAGGGATCCATGCATAACAGTTGTGTATCCGCGGTCCACAGTTTTGGTTATCATGGCGAAATTCGCAAAGCAGTGATTGCTTAAAGGTACGAATGTTTCCTGGGGGATCCAGGCGTAACCATTATTTACCCGCGATTCATGGTTCGGTTGATTTGTTTGGATTGTACTTTCCATATCGACTTTGAAGGTTTTTCAAGTATTTTCACTAGGAGTTGAAACAGGTCTACTAAGTACATGAAGAATTCTAGCTTTGCGCCTAATCAATGCATGGCTAAAGTCTGCAAGAACGAGGATAAACTTGTTGAAACATGGAGTTATAAAAGTATTTTCAAAAGGGAAATTTATTTCGATATAAAAGTATTTTATTATAAAAGTATTTTGTTATAAATGTGTATTATTACAAAAGTATTTTTCAACAAAGAAATTCTGTATTAATATTTGAAATTGAAATTCTTATGGTTTGAATTAACTATTCATGCCTGATACTATTCTTTTGAATCTACCTTATTTGCTCAGCTTTATTTATTCACCTACATTCTGTTTTCCAAATCTACCTTCGTTTCCTTTTTGAATATAATGTTAAAAATACTGTTTATTTATATGCTACATGGTTTAATAGAAAGATTTAGTGTTATAAATATTTTAAGAGTTATTAATTAAATAAAATATATTTAAAGTAAATGATTATTGATTTATTAATAATATTTAAAAGTATCTTGAGATAAAATTTAAAAATTTATGAGTTATGGATTTAATGTTTTCAATAGCCTCTTTGTAAATATAAGTAATGATGTAAATAATCGTATTCAAATAGTTTTTCATATATTTATAAAGGTGTTATTTAAACATAAATGGTACTTATTAAGGAAGATAAATTTACAAATAAGTTTTGAAATTTTTTAAAGTATTAATGATAATTGAATTGCAAATGAAGTTTTCAAGTGAATATTTCAAGTAAATTTTTTTATAAGTTTCTTTGAATATATAATTTGAAAATATTATATAAATGGAAATATTTTGATTTGCAAAATTTATAAATGACTACTTATGGATATAATAAATGGGTTTAACCAAATTATTGAATATTAATTAACTTAAATTGAAATTTATATTGTTTTAAATTACTTATCTATCCTTGTCTTCCAATCTATTTTTCTTTCTAGTTGTTTCTATTCTCCTACCTTCTTCCTTTTCGGGGACGAAAAGTTTTGAGTGGGGGACAGTGTAACAACCCGTAAATTTTAAAGTTTTATTTATTAAATTAATTGAAATTTTGTGAAATTTTAAACAATGAAATTTGAAATAAAAATTTATTTTTTGGAATACGTCTCTTTAAACATAGCAACTAGTAAATTTTCATCTTATAATATTGAAGTTTATTTTCTTGTGAAATTCTATTTCAATTTAAGTCAGTTAATAACAGTTGAATTTAAAAGTTTTCTGAAATCTAATTATGTTAACATGAGAAAATTTATTTAGAATACTCTGAATCAGTCTGCGAAATTCGTTTTGCGAAATTCGAACGTTTCTAGCTCCGTTTCGATTTTTTCATACGGAATAGCAACGTATATCGACACCAAATATCGACTATTGATCGGATGATCCTGTCACTGATATATACCGTTTTGATCGTCTCGTCGTGCTGATCCCTGTGGTATATTTATTTATGTATTTTGAGATCCGATACGTGATGGAAATGTTGATAATAGTCCGTTGTGAGGGTACCACTTTTTAACTTATCACTTTCTATTGGTTTCAAACTGAAGCGTGCTGTGCAAACTAAATTAATTTGCCTTAGATGTTCGGCTTAATCATAGCCCAACCTTCACATATCATTCCAATTCTTCGTTGTTCATTGTTTTGAAATTGGTAACAGTTCAAAATTGGGTCAGATGAATATAGGGGTGATGGTTACCATTCCTTTTGTTTTATATAATTTTTCCGTCAATCTCCTTCCACTGTTCTTTCTTCTTCTCCACCATTCTAGCTCATTTATTTATTCTCACCTCCCCTCCCTCTACATGAAACTCAAACCCATCTCCTCCCCTCTCCCTCCAACGCACCAGTCTCAGCCACCACTTCAGCTCGTCGCCTATCCAGGTCCGCCTCCAAGCCTCTTGCCGTGACCCCCTCCTCTCGGCCTTGGCGTGCAAACAGCAGCCACTTCCCAAGCATCGCCTCTTCCTCTCCAGCTCTCCCTTCCCCGCTCATCCAAGTGCCGTTTGCTTCCACGTTAGCCCCTCTCGGACCATGCAGCCTCACCATCTTCACGGCCTCGGCCATCTCTAGGGGGACTTCTTCCCCTTATCCCTACTTGTTTTGGCAATTGAGGTAATATAATATACATATAAAGCTTATATATTTATATTGACTTTATAATAAATGTTTAGCAGACGTACTTTTTTATCTGTTTACAGTTTTGTATATTATTTTGTAGCATACAGTTTTATTCGTATATGTATATTAAATATATATATATATATATATTATTAGCTTTTATATATAATTTATACATTGTGTGAGCATGCTTTCGTACAGAGGAACACATATTTATATAACTGTTTGCATAGAAATGATATTATCCTCATAACGCTGTATATATATTATATTTACTAGTATATATATATATTATATGTATTCATAAATGTGTTAGGCAGTATATATTTTTGTATAAATGTGTTTCCTGTGTGTCCATTATATAATATATATATCTAGCATATTCATGTATATGTTACGTGTACAATATTATACATTGGTTTCATTTTGCTTAGTAGCTATTATTTGATTCTAATGGTAATGGGTTTTAAGAATAAAGGTATACGTTATACTTATTTTATTTTCAATCGGAAATAATATCGAGCTAATTTAATTTAAATAATCATCTAGATTGTGTAATCAGATCTACAGAAATGGTAAAAGACACTAAGTTTTATGACATATTAGGCGTTAGCACTTTTTCTATTGAAGCCGAGATTAAGAAAGCTTATTATATTAAGGTAATTTATCATTTAGGGTAAGATTTATCTTCACGGTTTGTTATGATAATATTTGAAATATTGTTTATGATAGTGATATTTTTTTGACTGTTGAGCTTGAAGTTGAAAGTTCTTAGTTTGTTAATGGATGATTTTGTAATGTTAGTATATGATGGTCTGTGTTTCTTTTGTCCATCTACATAAGAAAAAAGTATATTATTATTTTCGTTAATGAGCCTGGAGTTCATATATATGGGTTAATATATGCTTTTTTTGGCAGTATGATATTATATTGTTTTATCCATTAGTTTTGTTCGAGTATATATATTAATAAAGTATTAATTTAATTATGACACCCGTATATGCGTGAGTTTATATTTTTGCACTGGTTTTATACAAAAAGTTATGTATATAGAAATATAAGTCACGATTGTTATTATATATTTATTATTTAATGATTTTGATAAGACGTTTGTATTTGCTTGCAGTTATAATATGTATGTTCATATATATATATATATGCAGTTTTCAATACAACATTAATTTTATAATAAAGTATATTTATATTGGTTTTATAATAATTATTAATCATAAAAATATATGTGGCAATTTTAAATTGTATATGTTTTAAAATTTAAGGTGGATTCTTGAATATATATATAACATTGTTGCTTCTATCGTGTTGATTATAATTTGTTCCCATCAACATCTTTATATATCAGCTTTGTTCGTCGAAATCATACCAATCCTGGTTTTGCTTTGAAATTCGTGCTTGGATTCGTAACCCATTTTAGTGAAAAATCTCTCTAGTCTCGAAAGGTAAGCAATCACTCACGGTTAATGTTCTTATATTTATTAAATTTGATTTTAATTGAAACGACAATTGAAATATACTGTTGTAGTTATTTAAATTGTCACATATACTATTATCTGTAACTGTTCACCTGTAGGATATGACACCATATCCTGTTGTTTATATTATATTATTATTGATGATATATGCATGTTATCATTATTATCATATCTGTTATCACTCTGCAAGTTCTCTGTTAGTATAGAATTCACTATGGGTTGAAATGATCCATACCCGAACGATCTATATAATATGAGAAAATTGTTATGGGTTGAAATGATAGACCCAAGCGATTTTCATTTGAATTGAATTTGGGATTGCAGGATGAAATGATATATACCTATATATGTTTAAATTACGGATTGAAATGATAAATATCTGTAACACTTGATCATAGGATAGAAAAAAATTAATACAGACACTGTTGGTCAATATATAATATTTTAAAATAATTTCTATGGTTTTGAAAGGAAATATATATATGGTTTTATTTAATATTGTAATATTTTATATATAAATATGTTTTAATATAAAGTAGATTTAATAATAAGTTTTAATTTAATAAAGTATGATTTAATTAATATATAATATATATAAGTATTTACTTAAAATTTTATAAAAAATAGATTTTTATAATGGATTTTATAAGTTAAGATTGGGAAGATAAATTGGAATATATTCGAAATTCCATTTAATTAAGAAATTTTTGTTTAATCAAATTGAATTGAAACTTATTGAATTTGAGGGTTTTAAGATATGATTTTATAACTTGATTTTGATTTAGAGTGATTAAATGGATATTTTGAGTTTTAAATAAATCGAATGAAATATTTAATTTAATGTAATTTAAGGTTATTTAAATGATAATGGATTTATTAAGTGAATATTTCAAAATTAAATAAAAATGAAGTTAAATAAAATATATATGAAAGTATCAATTTAGTTTTGGAAGTGCTATAATTTGGAAATATATATTTGAAATGGAAATGATATGTTGGTTTTGAAATATAAACTATTTGGAAATGACCACGGTGTTATAAGTACGTCTGACTGTTAATAGCATATATTTCTTCATAGTAGATAGTTACTTGGATCCTTAGAGGATGGTTATCCCAAACATCCTTTAAGTTACTTGTATTTCAGTTGATATTTCACTTGAGTTGAATTTATTGATATAAGAATGTTAATCCTGACTCGAGTGTTTTGTGTTTTGCTTTACGCTCGGGTCAGACTGAGTGATACAGCATTTGCGACTCACCTTTGGGGTTCGGAGCTTCGCTTGGAGATCCAACTATCGATTCATCTTTTAGCTTTTCCAGCTAATTTGTTCAGATATGTCATATGTTTGTATTCGAGGCTCAATTGTATTTGAGATATTCTACTGTATCTTATTTCTAACTTTGATGTTTATGTAGTAGCTTCATGAACTACTATTTATCTATTCCGCTGCATTTTAATTATATTACTCTGTGTCTGTGATTCTATGATTGATTTATTTACTGTATATGTTGAGTTTTGCCAAATATAAATTAACAATTTGATATATTAAGCAATTCAAGTCCAGCATGTGTGGATGCGAATGGTTGAAAATATTAGGTCCTTACACCTCTTTTCCCATCACCCCTCTCCCCCTTCGACCACCATCTGATCGCAACTACCAAGCCTCCCCTCTGCCATGAACCCACGTCCTACTCCTCCAAGTCCATTAACCTCCCTCACCGAACACACCCTGGCCTTCCACGCCTTACCCCTCCCGTAACAAACCCCACTCACTCACCTACCAAGACCCGAGGCCTTGTTGCCACCTGGCCCTACTTCCCTAGCCTCCACGCAAGCCTTCCACACATAGCCCCGCCTTTCAACAACCGTCGATCGAAGTTCCTCCATCTCTTTCCCCAGCAGCGTAGCCTCACTCGTTCAGTTTTCCTATGTGAATCCTCTTCGTGTTAAATATGTATATGTTTTAAAAGTTATAAATAATATGTTATATATATTATTAGTTTTATGGCATGTCAGTTATATATAGTATGTATGTTTTGTCAATTCACACACACACATATATATATATATATTATAGTTATATATATATAATTTATACTAAAAGTTGTTGCTGTTTTGTTTGCAAAATGTTCAATTGTTCGCAAACAAGCCCAAATGCAGTTGTTGTTTATAAATTTTAAAATATATAAAGGTACTTTGATACTTGATATCTTACATATTACGTTACATTACATGTATATGGGTATGTTTTGAAATTTTCGAGAAAAGGTTGGTAGTTCCTATGATCACAGGATTTATATTTTATGTTTAAAATGTTATATTATATAAGATATATATATATATATATATATATATATATATTAGTTATATATGATTTGTTGGGTTTAATGTATAAGTTTATAATAGTTTATATATGTAATCGGCTCTTTACATACATACATACATATATATATATATATATAAGTGGTAATAATCTGTCATCTTATATGTAAGCTTATGTAAGTATTTTGATTTGTATTATGTCAGTTTATCTGAGTTACATAATAGGCTAGTATATATATGTTAGTTTATGAAAGCTATAGAATATGCCATTTTTATATATGTAATATACATATATTTTGGAAAAAAATGTGTGTTATTTGTTCCCTGGTTGATTTTATATATATATATATATATATATATATATATATATATATATAACAATCTAATTCTATATATAATAATGTCTGAAGCTTTCTATCTTACTTTGGGTTCTAAAGTGTGTGTGTATATATATAAGTAAGTTTATATATCATCTTGTATATTAGTTGTATATATATTGTTGATTTCAAAGTTTATAGATATATAGGTTTATAATAATATTGATTTTAAATTGTATGTGCATGTATATATAAAGTTGTATAATGTATAAGTTCTTATTAGCATATATATATATATATATATATATATATAAGTATACATGAGTTTGGTTTTAAAATATATATTTATACTTGTGTATATATATATATATATATAGATTTTATACTTATGTGTTCAAATTTAATTTCTGATTTGGAAAAAATTACATATAGAATTTATTTTTAAATATATGTTTTAACTTTTATAAAGAGAGAATTATATATATAAAACATATTTTGCTCAGTTAACATTAAGCTAATTTTGATTTGTTTTCTGTCAATTCCAAATCTCCAGCTTTGCTTCGATCATCAAATTTGTGTTCGTCGTACTTTACTTTGGAAATTCGTTGCTCGGATTCGTAGCTCGGTTCTTTATCAAAATTCTCTAGCCTTGAAAGGTGAGCAACCACTCACATTGATATTTAAATTGCGGATTAAAATGATAAATATTTGTATCACTTGACCATTGGATAGAAAATTATATACAGACACCATTGATCTACATTTTGAAAATGAGTATGAAAGGAAATATATGGATTTTATTAAATATTGATTTTTAAATTTATTTCAAAATATGTCAAAGATTTAGATTTTTAAAATTATATGTCTTGAAAATTTAATTTATAAGTTAGTTTTGAAAATACAATTGCAAAGATTTTACTTATAAATATTATTTTAAATATATATAAAATAATATTTAATATAAAATAAATTTAATAATAAGATTTAATTTAATAAAATTTAATTTAATTTAATTAGTTTGTAGTATGTTTAAGTATTTATTTTAATCCATATTGATATTTTAAAAATAGATTTATTTTGTAACTTTAATAGTAAGGTTAGGAAGATAAAGTAATGCTGACATGGAATTTAAATTGATTAATAAATATATTTTATAACTTGATTTGATAAAAAGTGATTTAATGAATATTCTCAAATTTAAATAAAATTGAGACTGAATATTTATTATTGATTTAAATTTATATATTGGTATTTTAGTAAATTGTTATTAAAATGATTAAGTGAATACTTTCCAATTTGAATAAAATTAAAGTTAAACATTGAAATATAAATGAGATTTATATCGTAAATGTTTGAATATTTAAACTTGAATCTTATTAGAATTGAAATGCTAGTTCAAACTTGGATTTGAAATCGATATAAATTGAAATGGTTTATGAGGAATTTGAATTGAATCTTTAACCTTTTAAATTAAAAGTGGTGAACGGGGATTGATTTAAATTGAATTTTGGAATTTAAGTAGATTTAAATCGATTTGTGAAGTTGAAGGAAACTATTTTTATAATATAAAGTGTTTTAATATATATATATATATAATATTTTAATTTATAAATTGTAATAATATATAAGCTATTTTAATTTATAACTACTTTAATATATATACATATACACTCTATTTTCAATATTTAAACGGTTTAAGTCGAAAATGTTATGATTTCAAAAGTGCTATGATTTCGAAAGTGTTATAATTTTGAAAGTGTTATGATTTTGAAATGAATATTATTTAAAGTGGATAATGATATCGAACTGATATGGTTTTAAATGAATATTATATTTCGATATGAAGTATGAAGTATGAACTATTTGAAATGAAGTGACCATGGTGTGAAATAAGCGTTTGGTTATTCAAGAGACCGGGATCAGATATTGTCATACTCTCTGCCAATACCGAAAACCACTTAACAATTGTGCGGTGGAGATTCCAGAATAAAGCAGGATGGTTTAGTGTCGTTCTATATGGTATTTATGTAGCCCTGACTCATGTGAGTCAGTTTGATGCGGTTAAAACAAGAGCCACACCGGTCCAAGTGAGGTCATTCCTCCTATTAGACACATTTCTTCGATACCATTCTATTGCTTTTATGATTTGATTGGGTTCACCTTTGATTTGGGAGTGTGTCAGGAGGTACGCAGTAGTTGCTATGCATTATCACCAGTCCGGATACACAAACGATATATCTAACCTGGCATTGCCTTGAGTGCCTTGTCGCATGCCCTATCGTTCCTTCTACAAGTTTTTTTTGTACCATACCTATGTGGTGTCCTCTGGATAAATCTTCAGTTTACAAAGGAGCGTACGACATTGTATACATTACGGGAATATTTAAAATGTGTTAAAAGGGATATGGGTAAAGCCTTAATGCTATTTTAATACTTTTACTTTACATAGACATATTATAATAGCGTAAATTACTACATAGTAGATAGTTCGACGGATCCTTAGAGGATGGAAATCCCAAACATCCTTTAAGTTACTTGCGTTTTAGTTGACATTTCACTTGAGTTGAACTTATTGATATAAGAATGTTAATCCTGACTCGAGCGTTATGTGTTTTTCTTTACGCTTGGGGCGGACAGAGTGTCACAGCATTTCAAACTCACCTTAGGAACTTTGGAGCTTTGCTGGAAGATCCGTCTATATCTATTCAGCTTTCAGCTATCCGGTTGTTTTGTTCAGACTCATCATCTGGTTGTATTTGAGACTACATTGTATTGGAGATATTATGTTGTAGTTATTTCAAACTCTGTTGCTTTTATAGTAGCTTCATGAATTACTATTTAACTATTCCATTGCTTATTTTGTAATACTCTATGTCTATGATTCTGTGATTGATTTATTTACTGTATATGTTGTGTTTTGCCAAATATAAATTTACAATATGTTGTTTTGAGTAATTCTAGTCTGACAAGTGTGGATGCGAATGGTTCGAAATAGCGGGTTGCTATAAAATTTCAATAGGAATTAATGGCACTAACAAGGAAGACTGGTAGATCTGGAGTGTTGCTAGTGGAGAAGATGGAGCTTCCCACCATAATAAAATTACCAACTAGCCGGCAACAGCGTTACCCGGACCATCCTCCTCTCAACAGATGGTCACATGTTGTAATTCGACAAAATGATACGGGAGTTGAATCAAAAGACTACGAAAGGTCAAAGACTCTCCTTGACAAAAGAATGCTAACATAACCTTACTGACCAAAAAGTCTCAAAGGATTAGGAGGAGAAGGAAATAGGCATCACCTACTGGATCTAAAGAGGAGAACTCATGTTCTTCTGGGTAGAACAGAAGGGATAGAAAGCAAAAATAGAAGGAACAATCTATTGGAACACTAGGGAGGCATACTAAAGGGACTGGGAGGGTCCTTGCTAAGGGAATACAAATCGATATTGATCATAATTAGTTTGGTACCAACCTAAAATTGAGGTCTTTTGAGGGGCAGTGAACCAAGATCGTTAAATTGTCTGATTCCGAGGACAATTTGTAGCATGCTGGTGATGGGGATAGATGAAATGTTGAAGCTCAAGATGTTGACGCTCAAATAGCCATAGTAGTGCCAATTGAGATGTCAAAGAAGAATTGAAGGAGCAGCTCTTCTAAACACCGAAGAACTAGACGTCAACGAGCAAACCAAGAACGATTGTAAAGTCAAACACTTGGCACATCTCTAAGTAGTCATCCATTGGAGTACCAGGCTACTGAGTAGCATATAGTGGACATGATTAAGTGGTTGTTGGAAGAAAATAAGCGGAGAAAGAATGAAGACTGGAGTTCTACGCTAGTATTCCATTCATGGAGAGAATCTTAAGAGAAGAGTATCCCAAGAAGTTTATGATGTCTACAAAGTTATAGTATAAAAGGACTACTGACCCATGGAAACATTTTTTCAAATACAAGCGGCACATGTATGGTGCCAAAGAGCCGAATGCAGTTTGATGCATGTGTTTCATCTTTTTATATGGCGTTGCATCGATGTTGTTTACTTGGATCGCATCGAAATCGATTTTAACTTTTGATGAGTTAGCAAAGAAGTTATTGGTCCAATTCAGGCTCCACACCGCCCTACCTAAGGACACGATGTCCTTGTCGAGCCATTACATAGGACCTATAGAGTGGCTGAAAGGTTTTCAAAACAGGTCGAACATGGAAGTTACTGAGGTAAATAATACAAATGAGAATACGGAGTTGATGGCATTGGCCTAAGGCATACATCTAGATATGGACTTTAGGAAACGACCGAGGATGAACCGGCCAAAGACTATGGAGGAGTTCCATCGAAAGACTAAAAATTTATTGCGTTTGGAAGAAGCAAGTTAAGTTGTCGGGAAGACAGGTAACATGCAGTCGAAGGAGGTAATTTAAAGTAATGTAGCTATGAAATAGACCGGTGAGAGCGCCAATAATGTGGATATGAATGTTGGTAGTTCTAGAAATCAAAGGTAAAGAAATCAAGGTGCTAGGGCCAGGCGGAATGATGTGAGGTTGGATGAGTATATGCATCTAACCAATACACTAAAAAACATATACCTTACCCCACAAGGCATGGAAAGGTATAAAAAGTTGCCTAGAAGGGAGGCAATGAGGTAGAAAAGCACATTGGAAACTTTTTGATTCCATGAAACTCATGGTCATAACACGAACGAGTATAGGAATCTTAAAGATTACAGTAGTACATAAGAGATTCATAGGATGGTGAACAAATGCTAGACCACAAGGGCTGAATGCTAAAGGGAACCAACCTCGACATAGTGGAGAGGGGCATAGGCAGTCGGATGGAAGGATAGTTAAAAAAATAATAACCGGAGGACCTCGGCCAGTGGCGAAAAGATGGAATGGTATGCGATTTCATTGAGACACATACCACAGGAGAGCTAATTCTCCATTGAGGAAGGATCTTCGGCTAAGCAGCAAAGGTGGATGACTGTCACATCATGTTTCAGAATAGGGATTCTGATGGGGTCGAAGTGACAACCTTTGTTCCCATGGTGATAATGGTTGTTGTAGGCCCTGCTATAGTGCACCAAGTCTTAATGTATAGTGAAAGATCGATGAATATTTTTTTCAAAAGGACGTTTGATCATATGAGGATAAGTATAAAAGATGTTAAGCCTTGCAAGTCCAGGATTCAATGATTTATTGGTAAGGAGAAGCAACCCATTGGGACTTTTGATATGTTCGTGGAATTAGAAGATGGAGACTGTTGGATTGTGCGAGTTTGGAAGTTCATGATGGTGGATGAGTATTTGTCATATAATGCCTTTTTTGGCCGACCAGCCCTTGTTGGTTTTAGGATAGCACTATCTCCTTAGTGCTTGATGATAAAGTTACCCTTGGAGAATGGGGCTAGATTGATTAAGTGAGACAAGTGTGCTGGTTAAGAATGTTACATCGCTAAGCTCAAAGAGGAAAAGCGGCGAGAGAAGTGGAGGAATGCAGAGAAAGCTTTCTGCATTAAGAGCGTGGATGCATAGCAATTAATGCCTAATACCTGCCTTGGGAACTATAGAAGATTCTTTAAGTCTATGGTTCCTGGGAAGCAGTCAAAGGAAGTGCGGGCTGCATCAGCTGAGTTGACAATTAACGTACCTATCTATATGTATGGTCCTACTCAGGTACAAAATATAGGATCTCGGCTCAGCATAGGATTGTAGAAGGAATCAGTCAGTTTTCTCCAAGAAAACTTGATGTGTTTTCTTAGACATATTTAGATATGTACGAGATATCGTCGAAGATATTGCGTCACACATCGAAACTGGAGCTGAAATATCTAATGGTAAAATAGCAGAGACGTGGTCTAGGTCTGGAGCGTCCATTATGTTGAAGGAGGAAGTGGATAATCCGAAGGCCAATGGTTTTATCCATGATGCTTTGTACTCTAAATAGGTGTCGAACCCATATTGGAAAAGAAAGCAAATGAAAAGTGGTGGACGTGTATTGATTATTCAGTGCTAAATAAATCATGCCTATAAGGTAACTTCCCTTTGCCCACGATTGATCAGCTAGTAGGCGGTACAGTTGGACATTAGTTACTCTATTTTATGGATGGTTATTCCGGCTATAACTGGATTCTAATGCACATTCTGGATCAAGAGCAAACATGTTTTATAATGGATTTGAGATTATACTAATATTAAGTGATGTCATTTGGTCTAAAAAATGCATGAGCTACTTACAAAAGGATGGTGAATTCCATGTTCAAAAACTAGCTCGGATGGACGATGGAAGTATATGTGCATGATATTATCATGAAGTCACGATTATCAAGGAACCATATAGATAACCTTTCAAAGATGTTTGAAGTGTTGCAAAAGAATAGAATGAGGTTAAATCCATTAAAGTGTTGTTTTGGAGTTGCATCAAGGAAGTTTCTGGAGTTTATTACGAATTCAAGTGGCATTAAGGAAAATCCAATGCAGATTAATGCCTTAAGGAACGTAATTTCCCCAACCACGAAGGATTTGCAAAGCTTGAACAGGAAGGTTGCCGCCTTGAGTCAGTTCATCTCAAAGGCAACTGATAGTTGCATACTGTTCTTTGAAGCCATCAAAAAAGGGAAGGAATGCCAGGATGCCTTTGAGGAATTGCCGAGGGATATGGAAATACCATCGGTTCCATTTAAACCTTTGGATGGAGAACTTTTGTTCATCTATTTGGCAGCGTTTGCTCATGCACTAAGCACACAATTGGTACGTGAAGAGATAAGGATTCAAAGGCCACCTCACAACATCAACAGGAGGTTTACCTGAGCTAAAAGGAGATATTCAAAGTTGGAGAAACTCATTTATTACTTATTGATTGCATTAAGGAAGCCGTGATCATATTTTCAGGCTCACCTGATTAAGGTGCCGATGGATCAACCTTTAAAGCAGGTGTTACATCGACTTGAGACTTCAGGAAGGTTACTGAAGTGGAATACTGAGCTGAGTCGGTACGACATCACTTACCATCCAAGGAGGGCTATAAGTGGACAGGTGTTGGCGGATTTCATTGCCGAATTTACCATATGAGATTGTGAAGAGGCCGGTGATATGGTTACAACTTCTAAAGGGAAACATTTTGTAGATCGAGCTTCTATTGAACATAGCTCTAGGAAAGGAGTGGTACTCATAACTATAGAAGAAAAATCAGTTTTCTTTGCATTAAAGCTAGAATATCCCATGATGAACAATGAGGTCGAGTAAGAAGTGTCGATGGCATAACAAAGGATAGCAAAGGAACTGGGGGTAAGCACACTGCATATATTCAATGACTCCCCTTTGGTGGTTTGCTAGGTGAAGAAGGAATTCAAGGAAAAGGGTGCGAGATTTTTCCATTACCCGACAAAAACATTGGAACTACTGAATGATATAAAGAATTACACGATTACACAAATCCTTAGGAAGGATAATTTGACATCTGACTCATTGGCCAAACTAGAAAGCTCTTGAGATGCGCCGTTACTGGGATTGTTTCCGGTTGAGGATTTATCGGCTCCTAGTATTGACCAGATGGATGTCAATTGGATTTCGAAGGCCGAAAAAGAGAAGAAGTCATGGACGAATCCAATCAAGGATTTTTTTTCTTAAGGGAACTCTCTTGAGAGGAAATAATAAATGATGGAAACTACTTCGTAAAGTGTCAAAATTCATAATACAAGGAGGATGCTATTCAGTAGAGATTTCATGACTGTTTGGTTTGGTGTGTAACCAAGGATGAGGCTAGGAAATCCTCATGGAGATCCATGATGGTAGCTATGGTGATTACACCGAGAGCAGACATTAGGAAAGAAAATACTTCGCTATGGACACTTTTAGATGATAACAAACCTTATTGCTGTTGATTACACCAAAATGGTGCGACTCATTCCAGAGGTTAGTGAAAATTCCAAGAGCGCCATCTACAGAGCTTACGCAAATGGTTATCCCATTTGGAAGGAAGGGAAAGCTTGCTCCCAGATTTGTTGGCCCGTTTGAGATTACGGAAAGAATTGAAACCTTGGCCTATAGAATTGCATTACCAGAAATGTTTGCTAGTGTGCACAGTGTGTTTCATGTCTCGCATCTCCGCAAAGTTGTGCGTGATCCATCTATGACCATTCTCACTGCTCAGTTGGAAGAGATAGTTATCAAGCCTGACTTGACCATTGACCAGAAGCCACTTCGGATAGTCGACCGTGAGACGAAGTAACTTAGAAGGAAGTCGGTCAATCTCGTCAAAGTTCAGTGGAGTGCAGATGGCCGAGATTGCACATGGAAAACTAAGGACAGTATTCGGGATTCAAACCCCAAATTACTGATTCTAGGTATAATTCATTTTCTCAAATCTATCTTGATTGCTACTTGTTTCTTTCCAACTACTTCCGCCTTGTTCCTTTTCGAGGACGAAAAGTTTTGACTGGAGGAAATTGTAATGATCCTGAATTTTCGACCTAATTAAAAATTTTGAATCAATTATTTTATTATAAAATTTGAAATTTATATACGTCCTCAGTTAACGTCCAAACTTCGTATATAAGATGCGTCTAGTTAGTTATGGATATAGGAAAAGTTTCATCGCAAAATATCGCAGTAAATTTCGTTCGCGTTTTTAATGTATATCAGTTAATTCCAAAGTGCGTAAATTTTCATCTTTCGAATCTATATATTTTTATACAATAGTGTTATAAAAATTTATCTGACATTCCGTTTCGTCTAATTCCACCATCGTCTGCTTCATTTAAATTGTTTTGTCAAATGAACAATTTAATCGGCGTAAAATTTGAGTTTTGATAAACAGTCATATCGCTAATATCTGTATGTCGTTGTAAGCGTCTCGTCGCGTCGATCAGAATGGTATATTAACTTGTACAAATCGGGGTTCGACATAAATCGTCATGCTAATTTAACCGTTCCAAGCGAACCGGTTAAATAATATTTAGCCTAAGTTAAGAGCTCGTACACAAATTCAAGTTTTGAAAAGAAAATATGGGCTGAAAGAATTTATGATGGTGGTTGGCAGCTGGGGGATAGCAGGAGAAAGTATGGAAAATATTTCGTAACTCAAAGATAATATACAGACCATTCCTATTCTCAGCCAAATACAAAAATTTAAAAGAAAAAAACTCAGTTGTACACTAGCCATCCGCTGCTACAGGTATGAACTCGCCTATCTCCTCTCCTTCTTCATTTTTATTTCTTCCTCTCTCATTTTTCTACGTCTGTTAAAATTTTGCCAAAGTAAATGTTAATGAAACCAAACAGTGAATCAAAACCTCACCTCCCTCAGACCTTGCTTCTCCACTTTGCCCACGGAACCGCGCATCACTACCCCGCGACCGCCGCCTTCCACCATCGCCCATCCCGCCTCCAGCCGCGACAGCGCCCTTTCACCTCACCCACTGAAGCGCACGCCACCACTCCTTACCGTCGCTCGACCGAACCATCTGAACCGCGCGCGTCGCCTATCTCTCCACCACCACACCAAGGCGCACACACCACTGGCCACCATCGCCTTCGACTCGCCCTTCCCCAAACCCATCGCGCGCACCCCTCCAGTCGGACCCGCGTCACCTCTCCTTACCGTCGCCTGAACCGTGCCGCTCTGCCCCTGCACCGCCCTCTCCTGCGTCGCCCACTCCAGTGCGTGCACAAACTCCCCCTTCAACCACTGCTCCGGCCGCATAGCCACACACCACCGGCCGCGATCGAGAACCGCAACCCGAACCCATTTCCGTTCCAACTCATTGCATGCCCTTACCGTCGCCGATCGAGCTGCCTGCACCACCACTCCGGATCAGTCGCCTCCTCCCATTCATGTCGAACCTGTGCATGTTGCATGCGTTCATTTGGAAAAAAAGAAGCAGTTCTTTACTAAAAAAATAAAGAAAAGTGTTACTGTTTCTTTTATATATTTCACTGAACATATATATATATATATATATATATATATATATATATATACACACACACACATACATACAGAGTGTATATATTTTGTAGTATGGGTAAGGGTAGTAACCAATTTTCTTTTTTGTTGTTGTACAGTAACTCGTTGAAGCTTTCCACCTTGCAACAAGCACTCACTTCTCGGCTTTTCCTTCTTTTCTTTATTGATTGGTAAGTGTGTATATGTATGATTTTATATATATATGTGTGTGTGTGTGAACGACCATATTGAATTAATACCATTTCTTTCTTGTCAATGATTGCAGCTTGTTCGGTTTGTTCATGTTTATGTTGCATTTGAATCAAGTTTATTCATGCCTCTTCGTGCTTCATCGTTCATTCTCTCTAACCACTAAAGGTGAATAAATTTCACGACCTATATTATTATACAATGATAATCAAGTCTGGTTGATAATATTGATGTTATTTGATGTTAATATTGATTGTGGAATAATATACACTTGAAATTAGACGTATGGTAGTTAACACTTTAAAATTTACATATGTATTTGAATTTGATTAAATAAAAATCTATATAATATGACCTTTGAAATGTCTAATTAGTTGACACGTAGAAATATAGTTAGTTGCAGCTGTAAACTTTGTAATAAATTCATGTCGTGTTAATTTGATGAAGTATGAAATTGAATAAAGTAGATAACAAGTGTAGAATCGCATGAAATAATAGCGCAAAAATCTTTAACCTACATGAAAAGATAGTGCAGATTCTAGAAATAATTGTATTAATTTACATGAAATTAAAATGTAAAATTTAATACGATTATTTCAGGATTGTTTAAATTAATTTTTATGTTGATATTGATTGTTGTTATTGCTTGTTTATTTACTTTGATACGATCCCAGTTATCACACTGCAAGTTCCATTTACTATGATTCTGATTTTGAATTGAAATGGAATCGGGTTGAAATGATAAATACCCAAAAAAATACTTGGCTTAGGATAGAAAATTAAATAAAAATCTGATTGGTTGAACAATTCGGTTTAAAATAAATAAAAAAATAAACATTTTATTTAAATGAAACAATGAAGGGTTTGAATACAATTTTAAATTTTAAATTCTAGTGAAATTTATAATGTTAATATTTAATAATTTGAAACAAATATTAACAAATGTTTGATGAAAGAATATTATTTAAATTTAATAAATTATTAAATTTAGTTTTGCAAATTTATTTTAATAATTAAACAAATTTGAAACTTGTTCACTAAAGAAATTCAACTTTTTATTATTTAATTGGATGAGTAAATAAGTGAATTTCAGTTTCTTTAATAAGAAATAAAATGTGATTTATTTATTGAAATTAATATAAAACTTGTAATTTAAAGAATTTAGTGTGACGAATTAAATTAAATTAAATTTATAAGTTTGGATATAATGTAGGTAAACTTAAGTGAATGATTTAAATCAATTGGGAATTTAATGGAAATTGTTTTGAAATGTTAAATTAACTCAATTTAAATCATTATTGAATGAAATCCATATATGAATTTAAATCAATATTTGAATTGTTTTAAATTAAACTGTAGTTGAATTGTGTAATCAAGTGGAAATTTGAAATTGGGAATTTGAAATTTTGAAACTTAAATTATGGAAATTGATATAGGAAGTCAAATAGAATGTTGTCTTATGAATTTTAAGTGAAATTGATTTGATTTGAAATTTATTAAATGACCAATCGGTGTAATAATTACGAAGTTATTAAAGAGACCGGGATCGGTTAGGGACATACTCTCTGTCTAAACTAAATACCACTTTAATAACTATTATACGCGGAGTGTGATCCAAAATGAAGTGGTTAGAATGATGACGTTGCAGGATTTGAAGAAAGAGAACGATAATGGATAGCCTTAACACTTGTGTCAAATTTGAAATGACTTAAACTGGAGCTGTAACGATCCTGGTTTTAAGATGAATTCAAATTGGTAATTAAAATAAATTTTTGGATTAAATTGTGGATTAATATGAATTTTTCAAAATTAATAAGATATATACTTGTTTATTTATATAAATAAAATTTTTAAAATTTGAAATTTGGAATTTGAAACTCACAATAGATATTTTAAATAGAATTTGGATTAGAAATTAAAGATAAGTGTTTTTGAAATAAGTTGGATTTGGAAAATACTTATAGATTGTGAATGAATAATATATATATTTATAAAAAAATATTGTTTGTTTATTCATTTATAAATAAAATTGATTGTATATTAATTTTTGAATTTGGAACTTAAAAATAAATGTTTTGAATAATATTTTGATTTGAAAATTCTATAAATTAATACTAATACGAATTAATACTCTATACTCTAAGAACTAATGTATATATATAGGTATATATATTGATTTGGAATTCAAAAGTAAATATTTTATAAATTTAAGTTAAAAAAAATCTTTATATTTTAAAGAACTAATAAATATGTATATATGATTATTTATTTGTGAATGATTACATTTTTAATTATTTCTTTAAGAGTTGTATAATTAATAGAAAATATACAAAAATAAAACATATTGAAAAAAAAACTTAAACATATGCAAATATAAAATAACAAGGGTTTAAGAACATAATTCATTAAACAAGGATTTAAACATAAAAATACACGTTTTAACAAGTGTAAATGTTTTAAAATATACTGAAACAATTGTAATTAAATAAGCTTGCATATAGACAAGTGGGAAGACAATAAATTTTCTCTTAATTTAGGATTTTAGAAAAATATGTTGAGAAAAGAAAACAGGCCATTCCCTTCAAAACTGAAAAACAAAAACTATAAACCAGAAAAAACTGGAAAAAGAAATCAAAAATCTGAAGCAAAAGCTTCAATCTGGAAACAAATTTAACTCAAACCAGCAAGGAATAAAATCAAACTCAAAGACTGATCTATGAAACAAGATCAGAAACAAGATCAGACAAATTCAAACCTATAAATCAAATTAAAGTCAAGCAAAGGTTTCTTTTCAAACATGAGACAAAGCAACAGATCAGAAGCCTGGAAATCAAACTGAAGTTTAAAGCTTTAGCTTCAACTTGACTCAACTAAGCATGCAATTCATCTTGGTTTAAATAGCAATCAGATGCAACACAACTCAATTTCAGATCAACAAATTTAAAATCAAGATGCAGAATCAAAAAGCATTCCCTAGTTTTTCAACTGTTCTAGGATTTCTCTGTTTCTTCCCACCAAGGTGAGCAAACTACTTTGTTAAAGCTTAAAATATGATTGAATCTTGCAAGTATGCTGCTGTGAAATTTCTGGTATGAAGGTGAATATGTTTGTATGTATATAAATTTAGGTGCGCATGTTTGATTTACAGAATATGCTAACCTTTATTTGATTACAGGCTTTCAAACCCTATTCATAAAGCAAAACCTCCTTCTCGAATTTATTTTAGGGCTTAGGATCTGAATGAAACATATTTGTTTGATCAAGATATAGCTCTTAAAAATACTTTCAAGAAGAAATGAATTAGGCATTATCTTGGAATTTAAATATACAGTAGAAAAATCAATAAACATGAAAAATTTGAATCCTAAAATTAATTGATTCATATACATTATCGAGTTTGACTGGAAAATTCATGATTTTTAAAACAAAATTCAAGATTTTTAATTCACTAAATCATGAGGAAATTTGAGATGAACAGAATCGAAATTTTCACCACACTGGCGATCGGTGAAGTATTGACTCTCGTGATTGAAGTTGTAACTTACAGGGAGGTTAGAGAGCTTAGGAAAATTGTTCGACGAAATTCTAAATCATCGTATATCGCAATCATGGTCGATCTAGGGTTCAAACCCAATTTTTGCTTGTTCTTCTTCTTGGGGAAACTGTGTTGAAAATATGGTATCGGTTTGCACCGGGTCAGGTGGAAAATAGCATGGATTATAGATGAAGAGGTGGATGAGATAGTAAGAATTCAGGTGGTCTAGATGATCGGTATGAGGCGATTTAGCTGATTGAAGCTGGGTTGCAGGTGGAGTCAAGCCACTCAATTTGGATTCCGAATAAATCTGACGATACAGGGTGCTGGAGATGATCAGTGAGATTGTCGTTGTTGTGTCGATGACCTCGACTTTGGTCAGGGGTGATCTGATCATCTAGGCATATGAACGAGGTGTCAGAGGTGACTGGGTTGTTCAAGTATGGGGAAGAAAGGAGTAACCCGAAGTCATACTAGGGAATATTTAGACTATGCTCGAGTTTTCTATCGAGTCATTTCACAGGGTGATGGGTTTTTTTCAGTTTTCATAGTAAAATAGTGATTTTGGGTTTTCTCAGGAAGAGCTCGAGAAAATTTGCACTTTGCTTTGGGATAGACTCGGGTCGTCTTGGGTTTGAAAATTTTATAAGTTAAAATTTAAAATTAAACATGATTTTATTCAAATTTTAATTAAATTAAGTTGTAAACCTTCTCTGATTCATTCTTGAAGAATAATAAATGTTTTAATTTAGTTTTGGGATTAGGATTAAAGTAAAATATTTTTTTAAGTTAATTAAGTTTAAACTTGATAAAAAAAATAATCTAAAAGGGGATGATGTTTAAAATTTGTTGTTTGATTTTAAAGTCTTAAGTTAATTTATGGATTAATATAAATTTTGTTTCAAAGATTTAAAATTTAAAATTTAAATGTTTTTAAAGTTAATTGAGGAACAATTACCTTATGTAATTAAAATTAAGTTAATTAATTTGTAAATCGATTTAAAAGCAAATTACTTTGTGTAATTAAATTAAAGCTATTTTTCTTTATGAAATTTATCTGAGGCTAATTAATTATTGTAATTAAAGGGTAATTAATCACTTAAAGATAATTACTTAATTTAAAGTAATTGATTAATGATTAAAGTGGATTAATCAAAGTGATTAAAGAATAATTAATTTAAGGATGATTAATCTATGTGATTAATTAATTAAGCTAATTAATTTGAGGATAATTAATTAATATGATAAATCAATTAAATAATTAATTTGGGGATAATTAGTTAATGAAGATTAATTAATGATAAGTAATGAAAGAGTAATTAATTACTTAAGGATTATCACTTATTGTAATTAATAAAGGATGATTACTTAATTAAAAGTAATTAATTGATGATTAAGGTTGATTAATTAAGTAATTAAAGGGCAATTACTCGAAGTAATTAATTCGCGATTAAGGATAATAACTTATTACAATTAATTAAGGATAATTAGTTAATGGTAATTAATTAAGCGCTAATTAATTAATGTGATTAATTAAATAATTAAAGGTTAATTAATTATTAAATAAAGGTTATTTCTTTTATTAAAGGATAATTGATTAAATGGGTTGTAATTAATTAATGTTAATTAATCTGGATTAGTGACTAATATGGTCTCAATTAATCAGATGAATGATTAATCTTACTTACGGATGTTTGAATTGTATGAACTATTGTGAATTATTTGTTATCTCTACTGTGTGATGCTGTGTGATATGAATTGTTTTAATTCAAGCTGTGATGAATGTAATTTATTTTATCTGTGAAAGTTGTTTTGATTAACTTAATAAAGTTTGGAATTTAAATAATTTGATTTGAATTCAAATTCAATATTTGAAATTATATTCTATAATTAGAAATTATGTTTAAAAAGGTTATATAAGTTATAAATATGTTTATATGAGTTTTAAACCATTTAAAAGTATTATTTTTGGAAATTTAAATTTAACCCAAGATTTAAAGGCTTTAACTCGTGCATATGTAATCGGATTTTGTTAAAACTAAAACTATTTGTTTTCAAATAATAATAGCTTTCATATAAAGAAAGGATTTTCAATTTGTATTGAAAAATTTCTAGTTTGAAATAGAATTAAATTTTTTTAAAAGCTATGAATAAATCTTTGTGAAAAATAGTTGAACTTTGTTTTGAAATTGAAGTGGATTTTGAATGGTGTATCTTTTATAAAAAAGATTTGGAATGAGAATTGTTTTGAAAGATATGAATGAAACATTGAAAAGGGTTTTGAAAGCTATAAATTGAGTCTTTGATTTAATGATTGGATGAGTTAATCTAATCTGAAAGGGGAATTGTTTAAATATGGTGAATGAATCTTTGTGAAAGATTGATGAACATTGTGAAGTGAATCTTTTTGTTTGAAAAGATTTAAAATGGTAATTTGTTTTAAACCATATTGTTTTGGGTAATAAGTTGTGACTTAATTGAGATCCCATTATCCATATGGTTTTTAAATATTGCGCTCATTATTCGGTTTAACCAGGAGAGGACCTTGTGTCATATAACCCATTTCGAATAATGGTACAATGTTATGGATAGCATTTGAAGACCGGTGGTGAAGACCGGATATTTTCGAAAGCGAAAGGACAACTCGTCGAATGTCTCTGCACCGACTGGTCCCCGGTATAGAGATCTCCATATGTGATGGGGAGTCCGAACATGATTAGGGATTATCCGGATTGCAAGGGCTTCTTTGTGAAGTGCATTCGGTTCTATTCGAACCTGGAACAGACTTGTATGGATGTGTGTCTGACATTACACTTTAAGACGTAAAACTAGTTTCTATCAAATACATTTCTGTTTGGTCACGGAGAATTTATTCTCTTAGCTTAACACCCTTCTCTGAGACGTACGAGCTCAGAGGTTATGTAGTTGATGGTTACTAGTGATACATTCCCAATTTGGTAATGTGGCATACGAAGTGATGCTGATCATTTGTTGATCAAAGCATGGCTTTGTGAAAAGTGTAGCTTTGTGGACGAGGCTTCGTCGAGCCTCACAACCCGGTTATAGTCGAATAGGAATCGTGGGAGCAAGGCTATTTTAGGGTAGCACCCCCTAAGGGTATGTCATTTCCTTCTGCATTATGAGTGGTATCATGGTATGGAGCCCAGATAATTAACTTTGTGGATGCTGCAAACTTATTGCTTTGTAGTTGTCGGTTGGGAGGTACCTCGGATAAAGGTCGCAAACGACGGAGGGAATGCATGCTCATGTCAGTAGTTACCTAGTTACAGAGGTAACCTGTAACAACCCTGTATTTTCTGATTATTGTAATTGTATATTTTAATTATTTTAATTTAAATTCCTAATTTAAAAACTTTATTTTATTTATTAAAATTAATATATTTTGTTAATTGAAATATAAATGTTGATTTTGATGTGGATTAGAATTTCAAACATGCATAAATTGAATATTTCTAGAAAATGTTTATTTTGGTCAAAATAGTCAAACTTTGACTTTTAACTTAAAAATTTAAAAGTTTGAAATTTTATCTTTTATTATGAAAATAGATTTAATAACTTGAACATTGCTTTTTGTTTCGTGGAAAACGGAGTTAAACTGCAAAAGATATGTACATTTCAATTTTGAGTATAAATTGTTTATTTTGCAATTTTGTTATTTTAAATTGTATAAATTTTATTTTTCTTTGTCATATTTTATTTTAATATGCTTTAATATGTTATATTATGTATATTTTGACTTTTAAATATTTTTGAAATGATAATAGAATTTTTCTAAAATTTACTATGATGATTTCCTATTTTTAAAAGGCTGTTTTCATTTTTCTGCTATTTTCTTCATCTAAACTATATTTAAATTAAAATTTATTTATTTATTTTTGTGATTTCCCTTTTATTTTGTGTTCTTATCTTATTTATAAATATTTTTAAGTACATAAAAATTTTCCCAAGTTCATTGCACTTATTTTTCATATTTTCAAGACTAGTTGCAAATTTTGCTGTTTTATTTAATTAAACTATATATAATTAATAATTAATTAAATTTTTTTTATACTAAATTTTCGTATTTTATCTGAATTTATATATGTTTTAAAGTTATATAAAATTTAAAAAGAAATATTGGAAATTTGAAGAGTTTAGTGACCTTTTATTTGCTTAAGCCTTTTTGTATTCTGTCTTTTCATTTTCTTGCCTTTTCACTTCATTGCTTTAACCGTTCACATCTCTTGCTTTAGCCGTGAATTTCTTTCAGCATTCACGTGAAATATTCTCCTCTTCCTCAAACAAAACTCACGGCATGAGAAGAAACAAATAAAATTGCAAATGGCTTCCTTTATCTCTTCTCTTCTTCACAATTTCAATGATTTTGCTTCCTCCTTTGCAAAACTTTGCTTGGCCCCACTCTCCACCATCATCACCGACCATCACCTCCTCCATCTCCAGCTGCAACATCAGCCTCTCCTCTGTCCATGTCAGGTCGTGATCTTTAGATGATGCAAGCACCTTAAATTTGCACAAAAACTCCTTGAAACTATGCTAGCCTAGCCATAAAACATCACCTACCTCTTCCTATACACTTTGGCCACCCCTAGAACCACCACCACCAGCAACTACATGACTTTTTGATGCTGCTATACCATCACTCCCCACTGTCCAGACCTGTACTTTCCTTTGGCCGAGCCTCAATTGCTTTTGGTCGAGCCAAAAATGCACCAAAACCCTACCTATTGTTGCCTTGACCCTTAGTATGCTTCATGTTGTAACTCCTCCATCTTCATCCACTTGTTGCTATGTGTTTTGATGCTAAACCCAAGTCATGTTGACACCTATGCCGAGCCTAGCGTCATGAGAATAAGCCCATTTGATCATGTGACAAGCCATGTTGTCGTGGTCAAGCACTTTCGTGTTAAAGCTGGGTAATGTTCTTTGTTGATTTAAAATTTCCATTTCGTTTAAATTCATATTTGTATTGTATGCATATGTTTATATGGTCTTGTTTATTTGTTGTATACAATATCATTATCAAGGCTTTCCATTCATTCAATTCAAATCGTGTTTATCGTGCTTTTGGAATCGCTCTTGTGTTTGTTGTTTTGGTCTCTAGCTTCGAAAAGGTGAGTCCATCTCACTCTGACATTTATACTTATGAAACAGTGAATTGATGACAAGTGTTTAGTAATATAAAATGTTTATGCAAGTTAATGATGATCATATGATGTATTATGCCATGTTATTACCATGTTAAAACTGTTAATTATCACCTGACATCTGATATATGACATTACATTGTGACATTGACATTGTTTATATTGTTTATGCATATATTCACACTGCAAGTTCCCTGTTAGAATAGAATCACTATGCGTTGAAATGATACATACCCGAACGGACTTTAGAATAGGGAAAAATCATTATGGGCTGAAATGATAGGCCTGAGCGAACTTTATTGTATTTTATTTGACTTGGGATTGCGGGTTTGAAATGATAGAACCCGGGTTTTCTTTGTAAACTGCGGATTGAAATGATATATATCCGTATCACTTGACCTAGGTTAGAAAATTATATACAGACCCCGTGGTATATTTTTAAATGATTTTTTTTTAATATGTATTTTCAAAAGTATGAAATTTTGATTTAATATATATATATATTATGGTTTTAAGAAAGTTAAATATTAAATCTTGAAATTGTGAATTTAAGTGAATTCAAGTATGTAAATTAGGAGTAAATGTGACGTTTGACTTTAAATTTTATTTTAAGATGTAAATAAATAATGGAAATTAAATTTAAAGTTTTGAAATGATATTTGAAGTAAAATTTTAAGTTTATTAAATTTATAAATTAATAAACAGTGAATTTTGACTTAATAAATGAATGGAGTTTGCAAAATTGAATATTTGATCTTAAAATTTTATTGTGTTAAATCATATGTTAAAATGATTTTAAATGTGAAATTTTGAAGTCTAGAAATATGATTTTTAAGTTATAATAAAAATTTGGAGTTTTATTATTATTTTTGAAAAGCTAAAATGAAATCTGGAATTTTATAGCATTTTCAAAATGTTGTAGTCTTTTGACAGCAATTTTAAATGCTATTGTTTTGAATCCAACAATGTTTGAAATAACTAAATATCTATTACGACATTTTATAAATGTCGTTATTCTTGAACTAAACCCTTTTTGGAAGCTATAAGCTACGATAGCACTTTATAAATGCTGTCGTTGCTATAATTTGACAATGTTTTGAAATGTTATAGATTTTAACACTGTTTGGGCTATATTTTAAAGTGTTAAATAATTTAACTTTTGAAATGGATTATCTGTGAAATTTTAGAAGTTTTGAATATTTAAATTTGAATTCTTAAGGAATTTAAATTGAATTTGAATTTAAATAAAGTTTACTTGGTTATGTGTTAAACGGAATGAAATGTAATATAATAAATGAATTTTTGAATGGAATTTTGGAATGTATTTTTGGTAATGATGTTTGAAATAATAAATGAATGACATATTTGATTTTTAAATGATATTTAACTTTGAATATTGGGATTTGAATTCAAATAATGATTTGATTATGAAGTTTTTAAAGGATTTAATATTTTAATGATTTTGAAATGGTTTGGAAATGATTTGATATTTATTTTAATAAAGAATGTGAATGTTGAATGATATTTGATTTTTCTTTATTTGATAAAGGAGTATTGAAGTTTATATTTGTGTGAAAAGATATTTGGTTTAATTGTAATTTAAGTTAATTTAAATAATATTGGATTTATGAAATGAATATTTCAAAACTACATAATAATGAAATTAGATTTGAGATATGAATATATGGAATTATAAAGTTTAGTTTTGAAATGTGGGATATTAAAGTTTGGAAAATATATTAAAATTGGATAGTTATTTTCTAGATCAAATCTATATTTGAAATTTATAAGATTTGAAATGTTTTGTTAGAAAACTAAATTGAATTGAAACTGATGGTTTGATTTGAATTAAATTGGAAATTTTAAATTTGTGTTTAATTGAATAAATTTGTAAAATGTAAAGAATTAAAGGAATGTTACATGATTTAAAATGTATGATTTCAAAATGTTGTGATTTTCAAAGTGTAACGATTTCAAGTATTTTGGTTTCGGAAAAGTTATAACTTTGAAAGTATTATAATTTTTGAAAGGTGAATATATGTTTGAAATGGAAATGATAAACTACTTTGATTTGAATATTGTTTTGAAATAAAAATGATTTTGGTTTCGATTTATAAACTATTTTGATTGTAAATAGTTTTGAAATAAAAATGGTTTTGGTTTCGAAGTATAAACTATTTTGAAAGGAATATAGTTTTGAAATGAAATGATTTGATCCTTTTGAAGTATAAACTATTTTGAAATGACCACGGCGTTATAATAACGTTTAGTTGTTAAAGTGACCGGGATCGGAAGTTGTCATACTCTCTGCCAACTCCGAAAACCACTTTAACAACCGTGTACGCGGTGGAGATTCCAGAATGAAGTAGGATGGTGGCGACGTTCTTGAGGTATATTACGTGGACCCAACTCCCGTGAGTTGGCATAAGGTGGCTAAAACAGGAGCGATCTCGGGCCAAAGGAGGTAGCACCTCTGGTCGGACACATTCCTTCGATACTATACTCTTACTGGTGATTGATTAGATGGCCATCCTCCGATTTTGATTGGGAGTGTGTTCCGAGGTGGGCGTATGTGGCTGCTGCGTTACCACCAGCCCGTGTGCGTAATTGGTATATCTACCCTGGCATTGCCTTGTGTGCCGTGTCACCTACCATACCGAGCCTTTACTACGAGTTTGTTTTTCTCCCGTAGCCCATGTGGTATCCTCTGACAGTCACCCGGAGTGGAGATGACATGATATTGGATGGACTACTGGGACTATTATGTGTGAAGGGTGATATGGGTAGCCCGGAACGCTATTTAAAAGTATGTTTATTTTACTGTAGACATTATTATAGTAGCGCAATATTACTACATAGTAAATAGTTTAACGGATCCTTAAAGGATGGGTGATCCCAAGCATCCTTTAAGTTACTGATGCATTTTTGTTACTATTCATTTGAGTTGATTTACAGTTCATAAGTATTTATGTCCTGACTCGAGTGTTTTGTGTTTTGCTTTACGCTCGAGTCAGATTGAGTGAGTTAGCATTCAAGATTCACCTTCGGAGTTGGAGCTTTTCTTGAAGATCCAGCCATCTATTTTTCTTTCTGTATCTAGTGATTTCAGTGATGTATTCTGATTTGTACCTGATGTATCTTGTTACTTTTGTTGTATCATGTTTAACTCTGATGTATCTTATTTTTATATAGTAGCTTCATGAACTACTATTTCTTTTAAATTCCACTGCATTATTAAATACTCTATGTCTGCGATCTGTGATTATGTATTTACTGTATATTCTGAGATTTGTCAAATTTTATTTACAATGCGGTATTTTGAGCAATTCAAGTCCGACATGTGCGGATGCGAATGGTTGAAAATATCGGGTCGTTACATAACCCGGCCTTATATAGCAGAGATCGGTTAGGTTCTCGGGGGCTTCCCTCCAGAGGCGTTCCATTTTGTGTGGGAAGTTCCTTTCCCTGACCATTTATTGAAAATCCAAACAAAACTATACGAGCCCTTTACGATTGCAATTGTATAACCTGCCACCTCAGGTGGCAGCTATAGCTAGCATAATATAATAGTACCTAGCTGGTTAAGATTTATATTGCACTTTCGAAAGGTTTACTGCACTATGAACTAATAATAATATCAAAAAGATTTTGCGTACTAAGCATGTTTGACTGTCATAAGGAGAATTCTCCTCCAAATTTGCGCTTGCATTGTGTATGTGGCCGGAGGCCTTATGGCAGTTTCATTTTTCAAAAAGCATTGCGGATTTCTTTTAAATTATTTGTTTTGCTTTTGAAAAAGATAAACTGTTTCGTTTGCTCATACCAGTCCCATGACTGACCAAGAGTTTATTGTTCCCTTCCTAAACTCTGGGTGCCCATAATTTTTCACACGGGCAGTTTAGAGTTAGGTTTTTTTCAGATAATCAAATAGTAGGTGTAGATTTGATAGCATTCAATCTCTGAATGTTGGCGATCGCATTTGGATGTAGTTGCTTCACTTCAGTGATGATGATGGTTCAAGCACTTAGTTCAAGCTATCTTGGTTTGGAACTTTGGGGCATTTGAATGGAGAAGCAATCCTAGATTCTCAAGCTCTCTCTTTTATTGAAGTTAATATTGATGTTCCCTGTGTCAAAGACTTTATTCCACCGTTATATTCTATCTCTGATATTTGTATAGATATTCATTGTATCAGAATGTTGTATCGAATATTGTTTATCCATGATATATTCATTTTCTTCCGCTGTGTTGTTGTACTTAATGTGCTATAAGCTCCGACGAACCAGATTCGACATTTGAATCTGCGGGATTCGAGTACAAGTGAAGTACAGGTGCCGATTTTCGAAGGTCGAGTCAGGGTCATTTCAATTGGTATTAGAACTGAGGGTTGAAACTTTAGCTCAGGAGTATAACACATTAGGTAACTTATTAGAGATAGGGTGAAGTATACTCTGG
Source organism: Allium cepa (assembly GCA_030765085.1). Lineage (NCBI taxonomy): Eukaryota > Viridiplantae > Streptophyta > Magnoliopsida > Asparagales > Amaryllidaceae > Allium > Allium cepa. Next base: position 573,415,338 of record CM060935.1, read on the forward strand.
AATGAGTATATCTCTAAGATATCTGTTCATGTGCCTCAGTAAATTCTCTTACTATCCGCTGATAGTGAGTATGAGTGCAAGAAAAGGACGAGATAGGGGATGGGGAGTACCACTACAAATGGTCAATACCCTATAACAACATGGAAACAACTCTTTTCAATCTCTTTTGTTCATCGTTCACTTCCACTTCTTTGATTGCTTCGTGGCAGCTCGAGGGAGAAGCTTCGGTGTTGTAGTGGCTTTGCGAATCGTTGTAGAAAGTTTCTATCTCATATTCTCTTCATCAAATTTCTATCAGCACTTCGTTTTGGATTGTATCGATAAAATGATTTCGATTATAACCAAATTTGAAATTCTACTGTAATTTCTTGTGTGGATCGAAGTCCGAAGACGGACAAGCTGTTGTAAACTTTGGAGAATCCCTACCTGAATTTGAAATCCATACCTAGTGTTTGAGAATTGTCGTAGATTGAATCCATTTATCTATTGTTTTGGTCTAGATATATTCTACGAACGGTTAGTTATCCTTCAGAATAACTATTATCCTCTATATTCGTAGACCAAGTGACTCGAGTATTTCGTGAAGCGTTAAATGAGTTTGTTCTCGTTTCTATTAGTGATATTCTGATTTGGCTTTGGTTTAACCTGAAAAAACTGTTTCTCTATCTTTGTGTATCTATTTGTTCTTTGTTGTCTCCCTAGCAAATTTCGGGGACGAAATTTTCTTAAGGAGGGAATCTGTATCGATCCCGGCTTTTAGACGAATTCAAATTTGTAATTAAATAAATTTTGAGGTTAAATTGTAGATTAGTTTGAATTTTTCAAAATTTATAAGATATATACTTGTTTATTTATATAAATAAATTTTTAAAATTTGAAATTTGAAACTCACAATAGATATTTTAAATAGGATGGATTAGAAATTGAAAGATAAGTGTTTTTAAAATAAGTTGGATTTGGAAAATAATTATAGATTGTGAATGAATAATATAAATATTTATAAAAAATATTGTTTGTTTATTCATTTATAAATACAAACTGATTGTATATTAATATTTGAATTTGGAATTTAAAAACAAATGTTTTGAATAATATTTGGATTTGAAAATTCTATAAATTAATACTAATAGGAATTAATACTCTATACTCTAAGAACTAATGCATATATATGTGTATATATATTGATTTGGAATTCAAAAGCAAATAATTTTTAAATTTATGTTCAAAAAATCTTTATATTTTAAAGAACTAGTAAATATGTATATATGATTATTTATTTATGTATGATTACATTTTTAATCATTTCTTTAAGAGTTGTATAATTAATAGAAAATGTGCAAAAATAAAACATATTGAAAAAAAAACTTAAACATATGCAAATATAAAATAACAAGGGTTTAAGAACATAATTCACTAAATAAGGATTTAAACATAAAAATACACATTTTAACAAGTGTAAATGTTTTAAAATATATTGAAACATTTGTAATTAAATAAGCTTGCATACGGACAAGTGGCAAGATAATAAATTTTCTCTTAATTTAGGATTTTAGAAAAATACGTTGAGAAAAGAAATGAGGCCATTCCCTTCAAAACTTTAAAACTGAAAAACAAAAACTATAAACCAAAAAAAAACTAGAAAAAGAAATCAAATCAAAAATCTGAAGCAAAAGCTTCAGTCTGGAAACAAATTTAACTCAAACCAGCAAGGAATAAAATCAAACTCAAAGATTGATCTGTGAAACAAGATCAGAAACAAGTTAAGACAAATTCAAGCCTGGAAATCAAATTAAAGTCAAGCAAAGATTTCTTTTCAAACCTGAGACAAAGCAACAGATTAGAAGCCTGGAAATCAAATTGAAGTTTAAAGCTTCAGCTTCAACTTGACTCAACTAAGCATGCAATTCATCTTGGTTTAAACAACAATCAGATGCAACACAACTCAATTTCAAATCAACAAATTTAAAATCAAGATGCAGAATCAAAATGCATTCCACATTGTTTCAAGAGTTCTACGATTTCTCTGTTTCTTCCCACCAAGGTAAGCACATTACTTTTTTAAAGCTTAAAATATGATTGAATCTTGCAAGTATGCTGCTGTGAAATTTCTGGTATGAAGGTGAATATGCTTGTATGTATATAAATTTAGGTGTGCATGTTTGATTTACACACTATGCAAGCCTATGTTTGATTACTGGCTTTCAAACCCTATTCATAAAGAAAAACCTCCTTCTCGAATTTATTTTAGGGCTTACGATCTGAATGAAACATATTTATTTGATCAAGATATAACTCTTAAAAATACTTTTAAGAAGAAATGAATTGTGTATTATCTGGGAATTCAAATATACAGTAGAAAAATCAATAAACATGATAAATTTGAATCCTAAAATTAATTGACTCGTATAATTATCGAGTTCGACTGGAAAATTCATGATTTCTAAAACAAAATTCAAGATTTTTAATTCACTAAATCATGAGGAAATGTGAGATGGAACAGAATTGAAATTTTCACCAAACATCGGCGATCGGTGAAGTATTGACTCTCCTGATTGAAGTTGTAACTTACTGGGAGGTCAGAGAGCTTAGGAAAGTTGTTCGATGAAATTCTGAATCATCATAAATGGCGATCATGGTCGATCTAGGGTTCAAACCCAATTTTAGGTTGTTCTTCTCCTTGAGGCAACTTTGTCGAAAATATAGGATCGGTCTACACCGGGTCAGGTGGAAACGTAGCGTGGATCATTAATGAAGAGGTGGATGAGATAGTAAGAATTCTAGTGGTCTTGATGATCGGTACGAGGCGATTTAGCTAATCGAAGCTGGGTTGCAGGTGGAGTCGAGCCACTCGATTTGGACTCCGATCAAATCTGACGATACAGGGTGCTGGAGATGATCAGTGAGATTGTCGTCGTTGTGTCGATGACCTCGACATAGGTCAGGGGTGATCTGATCACTTATGCATGTGCACGAGGTGTCAGAGGTGACTGGGTTGTTCGAGTATGGGGAAGAAAGGAGTAACCCAAAGTCATACTAGGGAATATTTGGACCAGGCTCGGGTTTTCTATTGATTCATTTCATTGGGTGATGGGATTTTTTTTAATTTTCATAGTAAAACAGTAGTTTCGGGTTTTCTCAGAAAGAGCTCGAGAAAATTTGAACTTTGCTTCGGATTAGACTCGGGTCGTCTCGGGTTTGAAAATTTTATAAGTTAAAATTTAAAATAAAACAAGTTTTTATTCAAATTTTAATTAAATCAAGTTGTAAACCTTCTCTGATTCATTCTTGAAGAATAATAAATGTTTTAATTTAGATTTGGGATTAGGATTAAAGTAAAATATTTTTTAAAAGTTAATTAAGTTTAAGCTTGATAAAAAAATCTAAAAGAGGATGATGTTTGAAATTTGTTGTTTGATTTTAAAGTCTTAAGTTAATTTATGGATTAATATAAATTTTGTTTCAAAGATTTAAAATTTAAAGATTAAATGTTTTTAAAAGTTAATTGGGGAACAGTGACCTTGTGTAATTAAAATTAAGTTAATTACTTTGTATATTGATTTAAAAGCAAATTACTTTGTGTAATTAAATTAAAGTTATTTTTTTATGAATTTAATTGTGGCTAATTAATTATTGTAATTAAAGGATAATTAAAACACTTAAAGATAATTACTTAATTTAAAGTAATTGATTAATGATTAAAGTGGATTAATCAAGTGATTAAAGAATAATTAATTTAAGGATGATTAACCTATGTGATTAATTAATTAATCTAATTAATTTGAGGATAATTAATTAATATGATAAATCAATTAAGATAATTAATTTGGAGATAATTAATTGATGAAGATTAATTTATGATAAGTAATTAAAGAGTAACTAATTACTTAAGGATAATCACTTATTGTAATTAATAAAGGATAATTACTTAATTAAAAGTAATTAATTGATGATTAAGGTTAATTAATTAAGTAATTAAAGGACAATTACTCGAAGTAATTAATCTGTGATTAAGGATAACCACTTATTACAATTAATTGAGGATAATTAATTAATGGTAATTAATTAAGGCTAATTAATTAATATGATTAATTAAAGGATTAAAGGTTAATTAATCATTAAATAAAGGTTAATTCTTTTATTAAAGGATAATTGATTAAACGGGTTGTAATTAATTAATGTTAATTAATCTGGATTATTGATTAATCAGGTCTCAATTAATCAAATGAATAATTAATCTTACTTATGGATGTTAGAATTGTATGAACTATTGTGAATTGTTTGTTATCCCTACTATGTGATGCTGTGTGATATGAATTATTTTAATTCAAGCTGTGATGAATGTAATTTATTTTATCTATGATAATTGTATATTATTTATCTGTTAACCTGTGAATGAAGATAAGCATTATATGATTATACCTCTTATCGATATTGATATGCTTAAATCTGTGATGATTGATGATGTTGCACTATTGTATGAAACCCCTTGACTACACCATACACACACAAATATGGATTTCACGAGAAAATCGGTTAAGTCGTAGATTTTTGAAATGGTTTTAAAGCTGAATTCATAATTCAAATAGTTTTGGAAATGGAATTGGGTTGAAAAGCTTTCGAAAAGGTGTTTTAAAGATGAAAGTTGTCTTGACTAACTTAATAAAGCTTGGAACTTAAATAATTTGATTTGAATTCATATTCAATATTTGAAATTGCATTCTATAATTAGAAATTATGTTTAAAAAGGTTATATAAGTTATAAATATGTTTATATGAGTTCTAAACCATTTAAAAGTATTGTTTTTTGAAATTCTAATTTAACCCAAGATTTAAGGGCTTTAACTCGTGCATATGTAATCAGAGTTTTCGGAAACGAAAATTATTTCTTTTCAAATAATAATAGCTTTCATATGAAGAAAGGATTTCCAATTTGTTATTGAAAAATTTCAAGTTTGAAATAGAGTTTAAATTGTTTTGAAAGCTATGAATAAATCTTTGTGAAAAATAGTTGAACTTTGTTTTAAAATTGAAGTGGATTTTGAATGGTGTATCTTTTGTATAAAAGATTAGGAATGGGAATTGTTTTGAAATATATAAATGAATCTTTGGAAAGGTTTTTTAAAGCTATAAATTGAGTCTTGATTTAATGACTGGATGAGTTAATCCAATTTGAAAGGGGAATTGTTTAAATATGGTGAATGAATCTTTGTGAAAGATTGATGAACATTGTGAAGTGGATCTTTTTGTTTAAAAAGATTTAAAATGGTAATTTGTTTTAAACCATATTGTTTTGGGTAATAAGTTATGACTTAATTGTGATCCCATTATCCATATGGTTTTAAAATATTGCGCTCATTGTTCGGTTTAGCCGGGAGAGGACCTTGTGTCATATAACCCATTCGTAAATGATACGACGTTATGGATAGCATTTGAAGAGTGGTGGTGAAGACCAGATATTTTCAAAAGTGAAAGGATAACTCGTCGAATGTCTCTACACCAACCGGTCCCCGGTATAGAGATCTCCATATGTGATAGGGAGTCCGGACGTGATTAGGGATTATCCGGATTGCAAGGGCTTCTTTGTAAAGTGCCTTCGGTTCTATTCGAACCCGGAACATACTTATATGGATGTGTGTCTGAAATTACACTTTGAGATGTAAAACCAGTTTCTATCGAATACATTTCTGTTTGGTGGCGGAGAATTTATTCTCTTAGCTTAACACCCTTCTCTGAGACGTACGAGCTCAGAGGTTATGTAGTTAATGGTTACTAGTGATACATTCCCAATTTGGTAATGTGGTTTACGAAGTGCTGCTGATCATTTGTTGATCAAAAAATGGCTTTGTGAAAAGTGTAGCATTGTGGACGGGACTTTATCAAGCCTCACAACCCGGTTATGGTCGAAACAGGAATCATGACAGCAAGGTTATTTGGGGAAAGCGCCCCTTGAGGGTATGTCATATCCTTCTGGATTATGAGTGGTATCATGGTGTGGAGCCCAGATACTTAACTTTGTGGATGCTGCAAACTTATTGCTTTGTGGTTGTAGGTTAGGAGGTACCTCGGATAAAGGTCGCAAATGACCGGGGGATGGCATGCTCATGTCAGTCGTTACCTAGTTACAGAGGTAACCCGGCCTTGTGTAGCGGAGATTCGGTTAGGTTCTTGGGGGCGTCCCTCAAGAGGCGTTCCATTTTGTGTGGGAAATTCCTTTGCCTGACCATTTGTTGGAAATCCAAATAAAACAATACGAGCCCTTTACGATTGCAATTGTTTAACCTGCCACCTCCGGTGGCAGTTATAGCTAGCATAATATAATGGTACCTATGCTGGTTAAGATTTATGTTGTACTTTCAAAAGGTTTTCTGCACCATGCACTAATAATAATATCAAAAATATTTTGCGTAGTGAGCATGTTTGACTGTCATAAGGAGAAATCTCCTCTAAGTTTGCGCTTGCATTGTGTGTGTGGTGGGAGGCCTTATGGCAGTTTCTTTTTCCAAAAAGCGTTGCGGATTTTTTTTAAATTCTTTGTTTTACTTTTGATAAAAATAAACTGTTTTGTTTGCTTATACTAGTCCCATTACTAACCTAGAGTTAATTGTTCCCTTCCTAAACTCTGGGTGCATACAATTTTCCACACGGGCAGTTTAGAGTTGGGTTTTTTTGATATTGAAATAGTAGGTGTAGATTCGGTAGAATTCAATCTCTGAATGTTGGCGATCGCATTTATATCGAGTTGCTTCACTTCAGTGATGATGATGGTTCAAGCACATAGTTCAAGCTATCTTTGTTTGGAACTTTGGAGCATTTGAATGGAGATGCAATCCTGGATTCTCAAGCTCTCTCTTCTATTGAAGTTAATATTGGTGTTCCCTTTGTCAAAGATATATTTCGTTGTTATATTATCTTTGATATTTTTATAGATATTCATTGTATCATAATGTTGTATCGAATATTATATATCAATGATATATTCATTTTCTTCCACTGTGTTGTTGTACTTAATGGGTTATAAGCTCCGGCGAACCAGATTTGGCGTTTGAATCTGCGACATTCGAGTACAAGTGAAGTACGTGTGTCGATTTTCTAAGGTCGAGTCAGGGTTGTTTCAGGAGTCGTGCTGAACCAATGAGATAAGCAACCTCTAGCGGACACAGTTCTTCGTAAACTACTCATTACTTGTTTTTGATTGGTGTGCACCCTTGAATTGGGAGTGTTGTTTCGCAGTGTTGCGATCGTTACGGCGATGCGTTCTCACCAGTCTGGATCAGGAAAACGGTGGTTGCACTACCTTGGGTATTGCGTCATGTGCCTTGTCATATTTGTATCCCTATACGGACCACTACGATTTGTTTTATATTATACCTATGGAGTACTCCCTGATATCCCACTAGTTTATGGTGGAGTTTACAGTGCTGTATAGACTATGATGCTATATAAATGTGTTAAGGGGGAATAATGGTAATGCCTTAACACTATTTTGATACATTATTTTACTGTTAGGCATTATCTACTTAGCGTACACTAATATATTTAGATAGTTTAATGGATCCTGAAAGATGTTTATTCCATTCATCTTTGAGTCATTATTATTATTTCAAAAATTTGAACCATATCATCTTGTATAAGAATATATGTCCTGACTCGAGTGTTTGTTTGTGCTTATGTTCGGGCCAGTCTTAGGATTTCTGTTACTGCGCTGCTTGGAAGCTGAAGACTTTGAAGACTATTATTTATCTTTATCAGCATTGCTCTATTCTATTTTGATATTGTATCGGATATCTATGTATTTCTATTTCATCATTTTCCTGAGACATTGTTGTATATTCTTAGTAGCTTCATGAACTACTATTATGACATTGTTGTAATTCCACTGCGTTATTCTGTTATCGCATCTGTCTACGATTCTTTGATGATTCTCAATTATATACATATACTCCATTTATGATTCGTGTTTTGTACTATTTAAGTTGATTATTGTCAATTTAAATGGTCCAAATATACGGGTTGTTACATGTTGAGAGAAATAAAAATTTTGTGATATATTTATGAAATAATAACTAAAATGAAAGGTAACAATGTGAATTTAAGTTAATTATTAATCAAAACCTTCTGAATTAATATATGAGTTGAAACTTAGAAATTGTGTTGAATTATGCAGTTGAATTTGATAATCTTGATTTGAAAGCAAGTGAAACAAGGTTTAATTTGTTATATCTATGTCTAGTAAATGAATAGAATTTTTGCGTATATTCCTGACATGTAATGTAATAATATACAAGTGTGAACTTTAAGCCTTGGGATGTTTAAATTGAAATTGTGATTAAGGAAATTGTATAAATGAGATTAAATTGGGAAAATATGTTTATAAAATTAATTAACATTTATTAAATGTGTCATAAACAAATTGAAAGGTAAAGGTGAAATTAAATGGTATAAGAAAATATAAATTAAAAGTGAAATAATTATAAATAAAGCCATGGCTTATAAATTGTTACGAAATGAGTGGATATGCAATAAATGGTTATAAATAGAGATCTGATAACTTAAACAAGAACAATGTCTTATAAAAAGGAATTAAGCTTTTATAAATTGGTTATAAACTTAAGAAATTCCTTATGAAATGATTTGCAAATAAATGTAGTATTAAATGAGAAATATTGCATATGAAATGAATGTAATTTAAATTAAAGAGAAATATAAACAATACTACGAGAATGGATAAATTAATGCTTTATTTTAAATGGAGAAATTCAGTGAAACATGTATTAAAGTATGAAGTGATATTTGTGCTAATCAATGAGATTAGAGACGAATTTAATTGAAATGCAATTGTGATGAAACAAATTGGAATAATTATATAAGTTGTACATATATTATTTTATTCGCAAAATTAATTGATCCGGATTTAAGTACATAAGTTCTATGTGAATTTCACCACTTTGTGTTAGGATTTTCCATTCAATTCTTGATGGCTATTATTTGATATGATTTTAGTTTGATTCTAGAATTCTCTATCATGGTATATGACTATGCAAGGAGAATGATGGATTCTAGTCAAGAAACCTTATTGAAGTTCGCATTTGGGAAGTCAAATGAAAGATACTAGTTCGAGAGCGAACTTGTTTAATCGAGCGAGCGATTGAATGTGATTTTACGAAATGATGACATATGTACATCTTATGTTCTAATATTATTGATACGCTTTGACAGTGAAATTGAAGATTGTTAGGTTGGATATCTTTATAATTTAAATTGGAATTTTCTTGTATGCAAACCAACTATTGATTTAAAACCATTTTACAGAACTATTTTCTTTTATTCTTCTTTTACAAACTATATTATTCTATTTTATTTACAAAAATATTTTATAAACTATTTTATTTACAAACTATTTTACAAACTATTTTATTTACAAACTATTTTATTTACAAACTATACAAACTATTTTACACAACCATTTTTTATACAAAACTAGTTCACACGATTTTTTTACACAAAAACTATTCTAAGTCCAAAACCTTTTATAAAGCAAAGATATTCAATCCCATATGGCTTTTCATACAGCGAAATTGATTTTGAAATTTTTTTATTCTTGTATACGATGGACTTTATGTATGTACAAATGATTTTAAAACTGTTAACTTTGGAAGGTATTCGTTCTGAAGAGAAATCTTATATATAATGGAATTTATATAAAAATAATTTGATATATTGGAGATTATTGATTTTGGAAAGTACTTTGTTTGAAAATGAAATCTTATATGTAATGGAATTTATATAAGTGCGATATTTGAAGCTGAGATTTTTAAAGGGTACTATATATGGTATATTATATTTTAAAGTAAGAGGTATGGGGAAGGACCCTCCGTGCAGATGTATAGTATGATATGCTTCGACCCAGATGGACTTGGGGAATCCAGGAATGGATTCGACCGATAAACCCTAATGGACTTAGGTGATTTCAAAACTCATGAGTTCCTCGATTTTTTGAGGGTAGATTGTTCCTTAGTTTACCCAATGGAGGCACTTTTGATCCTCGGATCTATTGTTTATGGATTTTCCGGGAAGGAAGTGCATCCATTGCGTAAATCATTGAATCAACAGCGTACCGTTGCAGCAGGAGTCAATGGCCCCTTGTTTACGAAATGGCTACGATATTTTTCTAAAATCCGAAAGATGGAAGGATCTTTTGAAAAGTTTTGTGTCCATTGCATAAATACTGGATCAACTACGGGCCACTGCTATCATATTATCATCATTTGACATTGGATTTTGAGCAGTATTTCTCATACCTTTTTTTAAGTATTTTTCACCGGGGGTTGAAAAAGGTGTTCTAAATACTTGGGAAAGTCTAGCCTTGCGCCTAATCAACGCATGGCCAGAGTTTGCAAGAAGAAGGATAAAAATATTAAGACATCGAGTTATGAAAGTATTTTGATAAAGTATTATCTAAAGGATATTTTGGTCATTTTCTTTCGTTTCTAAATACTTTAATATGTTTAAATTATTGTTTATTTGTATACAACATGTTTAATATTAAGTTATTAGTATTGTAAATATTTTAGAAGTTATTGATTAAATAAAACATATTTAAAGTAAATGATTATTGATTTATTAATAATGTTTGAAAAGTAACTTGAGATATAAATAATGGATTTGATGTTTTCGGTAGCTTCTTTGTAAATATAAGTAATGATGTAAATAGTTACGTATATTTATAAAGTTGTTATTTAAAATATTTAAACGGTATTTATAAACGTAGCAATAAATTTTACAAATGAATTTTTGGGAAGTATTAAAGATGACTGATTTGCAGATGAATATTTCAAGCAAAATTTATATAAGTTTCTTTGAATATATAATTTAAAGTATTAATAAATGGAAAAAAATTTGATTTGCGAAGTTTATTTATAGTAATATACTTGACAAATAAAATTGAATCTCTATTTTGGAAGTATAATTTGGAATATTTTCTTGATTTCGAAGTATTAATAGTAAATTTATTTGTTTATTTGCTGTTTGAATTTTGTATTAAACCATAATAAATGTTTTTCCATGATTTGAATATTTATTTTTAAACAAGTGTGTAAAATTAATTATGAAGATATGAAATTTTATACTTCGATTTAGAAATTTAATGTAAGATTTGAGTATACTATTAGTTTCAGTTTAATAATCTTGAATTTATACTTATTTTAAAATAACGAGTCTAATAAATTTTTGGATTTAAGGACATTTATTTTAAAGCTTATTATAATGTTTTGATATAAATTTCTAACATTGTCTTAGACTTTTGAAAAATCTTTACATAATGCTATGAGGATGTTTTAAATATATCTTATATTTTACTAAGTGAATGAGGTTAAAAGTTTTAACTGAATTTTTAGAGATATTGAAATATTTCTTTTCTCTTCAAGGGCGAATACCAAAAACTTAATTTTTTGTTCGATGTCGAATTAAGTAATAAACATAGGAAAGGCAGTAGAAGCTTAAGTAATATTTTATAAAATAATTCATTAATGACTTAAACCCTTAATGGAAAACAAATGATGTAAGTAATTTATCTTTATATAAATAAATGAATGGAAAAGTAAATAATGAGGAGGAAAAAAAACTAGTAAAATAAACTAAAGCAAAATTTAAATTATAATTTCAATTATTGTAATGAAATAAAATTTTAACTATTTAATAATTGGAACTCCTAAAGTTGAAAAGCAAGAAATTAAATGCTAAGTTAAAAATGAAATATACAAGGAATTTGGAATTTGTAACTTATAAACAAAAATGATATGAAAATAAAAAATGATAACTATTGAACATTTATTTATTAAAATGAAATAATATAAACTTGTGTAACTTTCAATCACATTCTTAGAAATATATATATATAACTTGCCAAAATATTAAAAGTTATAATGTTAAATAAGGATATGTAATGGAATATTGCACAAGAAAAACTTAAATAATGAAAGTGTTCAATGAAATTTACTTTTATAAATAAGAAATTTGATATGAGAATAATTATAAACCTGAGTTGTAATTGTAGTGCTGCTAAATAAAATAAAATACAAAGTGAATATGTAAGCAAAGAATTATGAACTTAAGAATGATTGAAGATATGATAATTAAAGTAAAAAATAAAATTTAATGATTGTAACCTCAAAAATGTTTGATTACTTTGATCCCTTATGAAGATTGTATGCTTTTTTGCAAAAGACTGTTGTTATGTTGTATTGATTTATTTTGATTTTATGTGATGATGGTATGCTTTTGGTTGAAAGTGATTGCTGTTATGATATCTTGATAGTTGTTATAAATTTAAAACAATATAATCATTTCACTTCTATATAATTATTAACCTCTTTGGATTATATAAGTGGAATACATGTTATGGAAACAATTGCTACTGCTTTTAACTTCATAAAATAAGCATTATTTGCCAGATAAATAGGTACGTTCTTGAATTACGATTTTCTAGCGATATTATATTGTTTTCCCCGCTGTTGGGATATATTATTTTGAAAATATATGATATATTTTGTTATTTTGATATTATGATTTCTCCCGAGCCTCTCCGTATGAAGGAGACTCTACCGAAATTTTTCGAGAATTTTGGACTTAGAAAATTTCATGAAATACTTCCAAACTTTTATTAACTTTAATACTGAAGGATTTAATTGCTTAGAAATTGATATATTTTATTTAAATTATTTAATTTTGTAAATTTAAGTGTTATAAATTTAAGATTTTGAATAATTTATGTTGATTTCTCCTTTTCCCTTCTTTTTTCTTTTTAAGGACGAAAAGTTTTGAGTGGGGAAGAGTGTAACGACCCGTAAATTTCCGATAATTAAATTTGTTAGTTTAATAGGATTTTATGATTTAATGTTGAGAGAAATAAAAATTTTGTGATACATTAATGAAATAATAACTAAAATGAAAGGTAACAATGTCAATTCTAGTTAATTATTAATAACTTGAATGGAATTCAAACCAATTGAATTTATGTAAATGTTATAATTTGGGTATAAGCTTAATATATCGTCGAACCAGGAGTACCATCACGTACAGGAGATCGAGCGTAGTCCATCGGTGTTGTCCGCTCATGAAGTTAACGGACGGATTGACCTGAAAAATTCATTAGGGTTTCAACAGTAACCGGCGGCTGCTTCCGTTTTCACATCGATGGTGGATTCGACCTCGTATCACGAGCCTAAGGGAGATGGCAGAGCTTTTTGGGAGGCCATGATGGCCGCGACGTGCTGCGCAAGGTGCGTTGGTCTAGACGGAGACGTGCGATTTTTAGTGACGGCCTGTACGTTTTAGGGTTCGAACGGGCTAGTGCGTATTGGGTTAGCTGATGTGATGATTTGGTTTGGGTAAAGGTATTGTTTTTGTTTTTGTTTGTTTTTTAATTTCATTTTCAAACTGTATAATGACTATGACTTTTGCATACGAATTCGGATTCACACGCAGTTTGATCCGTTGGGATCGTATCGAAATTTTGGACATTTTGACGTTGGTTGGGATGAATTCTGAGACTATTTGGATTTTGTGTTTAAATTGGATTTAAATTCAATTTAAATTCAAAGGTGATGTTTTAACCCACACACAACTTCTAAAACTTCTTATGTATGTTAAATTAAATTTATGATGTGAATGAAAATTTATCTAAGGCTATTTGGTATATTTAAATCTTTATCTCAGTTAATTTTAATTTATCTGAATTAAATTGTTATTTAATTTATTATTGAATTTAAATTTCTAATTAAATACCTGTTGTTGATTTTCAATTATCTATTGATGTTTATTGAATTGGTTTGGATGATGATTGTGATGGATGATTGATTGTTAACATTGGATGAACGGATATTGTATTTTATATCGTTATAATACTGCAAGTTCACTATGGGTTGAAATGATAAACCCGAATGATTTTTATTGATTTGAAAATGTTGATTTTTGGTACTAGTTGAAAAGATATATATTTATATAAATTCTTGAATTTGGATTATGTATTGGAATTGAATTATTTAAAAGGTTTAAGTTGAACTTCGAATTTTTTAATTAAAGTAGTTATAATTGATACCTCGATTTATTTGAAATCTTTATATATATATATATATATATATATATTCACGTTGTACACTTGATAGGAGATGAAAATCTCGTAATATTTCTGAAGCCATTGCATTCATATTTTATTAATTTGAATTACATAAGATCCTTTTGTTCGGACTCGAGTGTTTTGTTTTTCAATTCGCTTGGGTCAGCGTGAGCATTTCACGATTTGAAGACCTCATTTCTAGACGAAGATTTGTACTATTATTAATTACTTAATTTATTCCACTGCATCTATGCTGTTCCGCTGCATTATTTATTTATCTCTATATGTGTAAATCTGATTATGTGTTGTATAAGTATAATCAAATGTTTTGTAAACAGCTTCATGAACTGTTGTTTGATTATTATATTTTATCATTCTGCTACAATATTTTATTTTGTTTTCTTTCTCTTTTTTTCTTATTTACCTCACAACAATCTACCCTTTTGAATGGTCTGAGTCTGACGTGTGTGGTTTATCATCGATGTAAACCGTCCAGAAAGGCGGGTTGTTACAAGGAAAAACACCAATGTGCTTTTGCAAGGGATGTAAGAAAACATACTTTTGGGGAGAAAAGCATGGAACATATAATATGCTAAAACATATTCCAAAATGTCAACACATTACCAAAAAAATGGGTGGACTTAATGAGAGAAGTAAGTTTAATCAAAGTAAGTATAGATAATTGGTGACTAAGGCGGTCATTAGACGTAACTTGCCCTCTATGTTTTTCCAGTATGAAGAAGTTTGAGAACTGCATTTTTATTTCACGAAATGCAACATATATCAAGAAATACAGTACGATCGGATGTCATGAAACTTTACGAGAAAGAAGAAATTAAGCTTAAACATTTTTTAAAATCATGTCCAAGAAAAGTAAGCTTAATATCAGATCTATGGACATCGATTAATACAGATAGTTTTATATCATTGACTGCGCACTTCATAGATAACGACTAGGTTTTACAAAAAAAATTGCTTAGTTTTTCGTTGAAGCTGCCTCCTCACATGGGAGCTGCAGTATTTCGAAAGGTATCTAGTCTATTAGTTGAGTGGAATATCGATGATAAGCTGTTTGCATTTACGCTTGACAATGCATCTCCAAATGATAAATTTATTGAATTGTTGGAATCTCATCTCACATATAAGAAAGCATTGTTGCAGGTGGTGAGTTTTTTGCATATTCGTTACGCTGCACACATTTTGAACTTAATCATACAAGATGGTCTAAGATGCATTGGTTCTTTTTTAACGATTATTAGGGAAAGCATAAAGTATATTAAGGGTTCCCAATCAAGAAAAAAGTTGTTTATGGAATGCATAGCAGAACTTTATATGAATGAAAGTGAAAAAATATTGCAATAAGATGTTCCAACGAGATGGAACTCGACATTTTTTATGCTTAAAAGCGCTATTTACTTCCACCAAGCACTATGCTATTTGGAAATCGTTGATCAAAGTTATATTTATTGTCCAACACTAGATGAATGGATAGATGCAAAGAAAATTATGGATTTTTTGGAATTTTTTTACAAAGTTGCTTGTTTATTTTCGGCTTCGAATTATCAAACTAATTTTTTCCGAAGCTCATGGCGGTTCTTTTTACAATGCAAAAGTGTATGAAAGACAAAGATTTTATGTCAACCATGGCAAATGAAATGTATAAAAAATTTGACAAATATTGGAGAAAATTCAGTGTGATACTTTCCATTGCTTGCATCGTTGATCCATGACATAAAATGGAATTCATTAAATATTGTTATGAATAGATTTATGGAGTCAATTATTATGAATTTGATGAGGTGGAGAGTAAATTTGAATATCTTTTCAATGAATATGCCAAAAAAAGGAAGGTGAAGCAAGTGGATCAAAAGATGTGGAATCCGTTGATGCAGATATTGGTCTGTATTCACAAGAATGTAAGGATATGTTAGAAGGATTTTATAGTCATCGTATGGTACGTTTACTCGATAACTCTCGTAAATCTGAACTTATGTCATATCTTGAAGAGGATCCGTTAGATCCTAAAACACTGTTCGACATTATTTCTTTCTGGAAATCTCACCAGTATAAATATCCACTTCTTTCACGTACGGCAAAAGATATTTTGGCGGTTCCGTTTAATGCTGTAGCATCTGAAAGTACATTCAGTATTGGAGGAAGGGTTCTTGATGATAACCGAAGTTCTTTGAAGGTAGATATCATTGAAGCATTATTATGTTCACGTGACTGGCTGTACGGAAGCGGGACAGCGTCAGCTATAGAGGAGCCTGATGTGGATATTTCTTTGTCTCATGTGAATGCGGAGTTGGCAATTTCTACCTAAATCTAAGGTACATGTATGCTTAACTGTCAAATTTTGTTTGTTCACATTGTTTAAAGTACGCTTAACTGCCAAATCCTAGGAAAATGAAGCATCTTACATTTTGGCTTACCACTGTATAAAGGTTTGAGTCATATATAACACAAGTGTACTTATATTGCTTTCTGAATGTTGGTCATCGTATTTAGTATTTGGCATGTTAGTCTGCACTTATTTACCTTATTTATTGGTTGGTGTCATTTACTGTAAGTCAGTATTAAAATACTCGTCTTCTCAAGCATTGGTGTTGTCTAGTATTAGATATGGATCTTTTAGACCGTCTTTGCAAAACAAATTAACTTTGTTATAGTTCAACATCATATTATTGTGTTTCCATCTATAATTTCTTATCACTTAAACATGTTTCTTTATATTTTTGAGTAATTTGTAATATGCAACTCAATTGTTAACTATTAAAACTTATGAGTTTATCTTGTATATCTTTTTGTCTAGCTAATAAGATTTAAGCATGATTGTTGTTTGCTCACATTTCTTATATACTACATTTAATGAATTGTATTATTCATTTTCTCAGTTAAACCTTACCTTTTGTAATCTAGGAAACAAACTCATGTATACCTCAGTTGTGATTAACATTACACAAAAAGTAATAAAACACAAACTGTTGCTAGATGTAAACACGATGAAATGGCATAAGCAACACCTATATTTAAGAGAACAATACAAGCAGCTACGTCCAATATTTTATTACTTGATGATGCATGCTGCAACAAGCAAGTAATAAGTATATAAATATATACCATGAGTTTCTAAACTATTTTAACATTCATCCGTGTTGCAGGTTGGACACTACATGTTGTTGGAGGTTGGACAATAGAGATGCAAAGGAGGGAAAAAAAGTAGATTTAGCGCTTTCACTGAACTAATTCATGTTTCATGCATTTTTACGCTATGTAGTTTTAAATTATAATTGATTAATATTGTATTAAATTCTACAAAATGACGCGATCTGGGATACTTTACTTACTGCAGATCTATAATGTCACTTCATATGATGTTATTGTATTTGGAAACTGATCTGATCTTTGTACTAGTTAAATCTTGAATGATCTTGTACTAGTTTTAAATGTTTTTATGCAATTTGTATTCAAATTGGGTTAAACGGGTTGGGTTTGGTTGACCAGTAAAATTAGCAGGTTAGGTTGGGTTTACCCAATTAATGGGTCTAATGGGTTGGGTCTATTTATTTTAAATGGGTTGGGTTGGTTTTTAAACCAACCCATTTATACCAAGCTCAACCCATTTGACATCCCTATGCACAGTATATATAAGAAAAATAATTACTTAATGGTTAATCAAAACAAAATTCAGGATCCAAAAAACATGCCTTAAAAGAAGGCAGGAAATGAGGGAAGGACATGGAAAAACAGTGAACGTGTATGGCATGGAAAAGCTAAGGTGTTGTACAGGTGAATGAGAATACAATGACACATAAAGTGAAATTGTGTTCCCACTTTTCTTCTTTTAAGCATCCATAAAAATGAGTTTTGAAACAAAACATGTTTCCACATTTTAAGGTAATGAACATGGCATAATAACCGAAAAAATATGCATGCGTGTATGTAAAAATATGTGAGTTTTGAAAAAGTTTTGGGTACCCTGCTACACAAAATCATATTTGCATACGAGCTAAATACAATCGCGTAAAACAATGCGACACTACCACAAAACAGTAATAGAATAGACATGTTAACATATTCTGTGAAGTTCCAAAAGTACCGACGTTTGCCGTAAAATACGTCGATGAAAATTTAATTATTTTCTAAATTAAAAATTATAGAAAAATCCTATAAATTAACCTAAAAATACGTCATTAAAAAACGAGACTAAATTTGAAACAAAGATTTTATTATAATTAAATTAAAATTTGAATATTTTGATAAATTAAATATTCAAATTCAAAGACTCAAAAATTATGGTTCGTTACATTCTTCCCCCTTAAAAAAAATTTGTCCCATAAGGACAAAAAATTATAATGAAAATCAAACAATTAATAAAAGCTAAGCATACCAAAATAATATCACCCATAACCCTGGTTGGAGGTACGATGCCTTATCCTATCCATTTTTATTTATCAAATTAAGGTAGTTTCATTTAATTAATATATTGATTTATTAGCCTAGACAAATTTTACCTAGCCTCCTAACCCAAGCTTTGATACTAGCTGTGATGACTGGGATTTTCAGACCAGTTAAAATCGCCAAAACCCGTCCGATCTAAAACCATGAATGGAAACTACCAATTTAATATACAACACAACTAAATATATATGATACAGTTTTAATAATATAGCTTATTGGAGTAATCATTATTCTACAAGGTGCTTTAATACGTACCATACTCAAACACTATAAATCTACTACTGCACAACTCTAATGAGAGAGACAGCAATAGTCATTCCTACAAACTCAATAAACAACGTAAATGCAAAATAAAATGGTAAGCATAAAGACATAACATCACATGATAAATAGAAAAAAATAATCGTGAAAAAGATATATTTTTATTAGGGCTGTGTCACTACCACTTGTAACTGCCAACATACCCCTATCTAATGGGGCACCTAATTAGATACAGGATCAAGCCAACGTAATTCTCCTACCACAAATAGGACTCAAGGAGCCTACAATACACACACACAC
Organism: Allium cepa; assembly: GCA_030765085.1. NCBI lineage: Eukaryota > Viridiplantae > Streptophyta > Magnoliopsida > Asparagales > Amaryllidaceae > Allium > Allium cepa. The sequence continues at coordinate 573,434,473 of CM060935.1, forward strand.
ACACATATATATGCAATTCCCAAACTACCCAATTTGGCTTAATCTTCACATTTATATTTATGAAATCTAATTAACTTTATTACTTTCAAAAATAATCTCTTTTGAAAATATATATTCGAAAATAGTCTCTTCGAACTAAATTCTTGGTTTTGTTTCAAATCCTTTTGAAATAATAATATATATCTTATATATCAAATCATATTTTTCATTAGTATTTAAGTCAAAACCTTTTCAAAACCGATATCAATTACTTTATATAATAATACAATGGTGTATTTGATATATTTATTTGGAAATTCGAAAATACTTTACAATAAAATCATATCAAAATATATATAACCATATTGGGGGGGTTTCTCCGAATAACAAGGCAACTGGGTCCAACCTCTCTAAAATAAATAAACAAAGTATATATCTCTATCAAAGAGTAGACTATACTAAGGGTTAAACGAACCCTCCATCCACATTTTTAGTTATGGGTTACCTGAATCATAGGTAACATAACAAATCATTTTTGTTTCCTGAAGTGAGAAATTAATTTTTACTAATAATCACAAATACTTTCAAACGCGGTATTGTTTACTTCCTCGAAATCTTTTCAAAGTCAATTTCAAACCACTGGTATTTAGGTTCTCGAAAGTCTCTTTATTTATAAAACACATTTTATACATGCCTTTATAAAAAACACTTTTAAAATATTTATTTCCTAATATTTCTATTTCTTTTCAAAGAAACCATTTCAATTGAAAAATAAACATCTCTAAAATTAATAATAAATATATTTTATTATAACAATTACTTAATCAAATATTTTCATCGAATACCTTATAGTCAAACGGTGAGAACCTAATCACAAGGTGTTCTATCTACCTGACCCATGCATATAGGAATTAACTACTCATAAACTGGCCGAGCACAATTCAAACAACCAAAAATCCATAAAAAAATAATAAGTGGGAACACATCATTATAACCAATAAATTAATATATATATTAGTAAAACGGGGATTTATTATGCTCAATCAATGTTTAATATAATATATTCATTTTTAATTATAGCGGAATGGTGTTTTATTCTGCTAATTGAGTATCACTAATGAAATATAATTATTTAACTTCATTGGTCGTAAATGAATTCAACAACTTATATTTTGTACTGTGCTAAATGTGTCAAATAACTATACTAGTGTGTTTATTCGTTAATACGAATCTAGTGCCGAATACCATACGTTATATGGATTTCGTATAGGGAAACTGTTCATTTTTAAAATTTAAACATTTATTAAACTAAAATAAGTAAACTTAAATATATTTGAACTTAAATAAAATCTTACCTACCTAACATACTACAGCCCAATGGCCCACTTGCCATAACTTACCAATACCAAAAGATTGTCATTCATTTAAATCATTCAAGCTAATTAAACTACCTAAATTAAAAATATATACTTAGCCAATTCAAATCCCCAACCAACCCAATGCACTACCCAGCAAGGCCCACACTCTACGCACACCAAAACCGCTCCAAACAGCCAAGTTCCAATTCTCCTTCCCTACATAAGTCCTTCCCTCCTTCATTTTTTGATGAACACCTGAACATACCATAAAATAAACAAAGCTTGCTTCTCCTTATTTTTGTGTACATGCATGCTCTCCCACTTTTCTTTTATGTGTCAGCTTATATGTTTAGTGATTGTGTTGTATATATATATTTGTCTAAATGTAGTGAAGAGAGAATGAAATGAAGAATCAATGTCCCTCTTATGCTAATAGTTAAACAGAACAAAGTTTGAGATACAAAAAATATACCTTCAAAGAAGGCAGGAAATGAGGGAAGGACAAGGAAAAACAATGAACTTGTGTGGCATGGCAAAGCTAAGGTGATATATGTGCATGAGAACATATGAAGATATGTAGTGTAAATTGTATTCCCACTTTTATTCTTTCATGCATCCATGGTCAAATGAGTTTTGACATTTCAAGGCAACAAAATTGGCATAAAAATAGGTAATAAACATGCATGTGCGTGTGTAAAAACATATGACTTTTGAAAAAGTTTTGGATACCTTGCTACACAAAATCACGTTTGTGTACGAGCTGTGTAACGACCCAATATTTTCAACCATTCGCATCCGCACATTGTCGGACTTGAATTGTTCAAAATACTGCGTTGTAGAATAAATTTGGCAAAACTCAGAATATACAATAAATAGATCACAGAATCACATACACAGATATCAGAATCTCGCAGCGGAAATTAAAAATTTAGTGGTTCATGAAGCCACTGATATAACTTCAACAAAACAGAACTTACATTGTCTATAATCCTCAATACAAATTTTAAGACATAAATAGAGATAGAGTCTTCAAAGTCTTGAATTCCAGAAAAGATAAAGGCTGAAACAACTTCCAGCAGCGCGAATGATCTACTGAGTGTCCTAGCTACGGAGAAGAAATTGAAGCTGCAACTCAGGCTGACCCGAGCGTAAAAATAAAACATAACACTCGAGTCAGGACATACATACTTATATAATGTAAGCTAATTCAAGTGTACTGTAATATAGAGCAAGTAACTTAAAGGATGCTTGGGACCGCCCATCCTCTAAGGATCCGTCAAACTATTTACTATGTAGTATATTGCGCTATTATACTAGTGTCTATTTATAAAATAAACTTACTTTTTAATAGCGTTAAGGGGTTACCCATATAGCCCTTAACACGTAATAGTCCCAGTAGTCCATCCAATATCATAGTCCCTCCTGATCGGGAAGCCACTAGAGGATACCACACGGGCTACGGGAGAAAACCAAACTCGTACAAGGCGCGATAGGGTAGGTGACACGGCACAACTAGGCAATGCCAGGGTAGATATACCAATTGCTATCCAGGCTGATGGTAACGCGCAGCGCGCAGCTGCCGCCCACCTCAAACTAACTCCCCCAAAATCAAAATATAGAAGTGGCCACTGAATCAATCCAAGATCATAGTATAATATCGAAGAGGAGCGTCCGATCAGAGGAATGACCTCATTGGCCTGGAATTGCTCCTGTTTTAGCCACCTTATGCCAACTCACGGGAGTCGGGTCCACGTATTTACCTTACAGGAAACGCCACCACCGACCTACTTCATTCTGGAATCTCCACCGCGTACACGGTTGGTCAAAGTGGTTTTCGGTATCGACAGAGAGTATGTCCATATCCGATCCCGGTCTCTTTGCCAACCCATCGTTATTATAACCCGTGGTCATTTAAAAACAATTTATACTTTAAAACCAGTATAAACATTTCCATTTCAAAACTATAAATACGATATCATTTAAAACCCAAAACAACATGATATCGTTATATTCAAATATAATTCTTTTCCAAAACCATACTGCTTAAAATTTATAATATCTGGAAACCAAATATTTGAATTATACCTTTAAACCATAATATATTGGAAATTTTTCTTTAAAAAAACATAACTCCCAAAACACAAATGGTTTGGATATAAATGGTTTAACTTTATGGTTACTTTGTAAAGAAGATAATTTACATAGCTTTACAAATATATTTCTTTATTTTAAACCATAATTTAAATATCACTTCATGTTCCCAAGACCATTTCAATTCCTATATATATATCCAATTGGAGTATTAATATTCAAAACTAAGGTTGGATTTTTTTTTCTTTCAACAAATTAGTGTTTATTATTTCGTCTTGAATATTCCCATAAATTCCATAGATAAAACTCCAAAATTATGCCATTAAATAATTTCAAAATTTACTTAACACTAGAATGTTCATCTTAAATTTATTAAGAAAAATCCAGTTATAAATCTCATATCTTAAAGGTCTCCAAAACTTAAACATAAATATAATTTATCAAATTCCTTAAATTTCAAAACAATCAAATTCCAGATTCTATAGCACTTAGGAAATGCTACCTAAAGTTACGGGTAAAACTAGTCCAATTTCAAAAGACAGCATTTAAATGCTTTAGTAGATTGTTTAACTTAATAAATATTTCCAAGTATAACTTATATATATATTTCTTAACTGAAATCTTATCCTTTCAAAAATCCAGAATTTCCAAAATAAGTTATATTCCAAAATTTTATTCAAATATTTATTTATTTATTTATTAACATTTATAACTCATTCAAAATCAATATAAAATCCTTTAAAGATATTAAATCAAATATTTAACTTCCAAAATAATTTTAAATATTTCAGAAAATATTATAAGGACCACGGGCCTGTATATAGTTTTCTAGCCTAGGTCAAGTGATGCGGATTTATATCATTTCAATCCGTAATTTACAAACCCCGGGTTCTATCATTTCAAACCCGCAATCCCAAGTTAACAGTTAAACAGTTAACATAATAATAGCACAGTAATCATCATTTAGGCCTATCATTTCAGCCCACAACAATCTAAATTTAACAGGGAACTTGCAGTGGTGATTTAAGCAGTAAATAAACAATAATATAATATAACTGCAGAAATAATACAACAGATAATAACTGATGAGGTGTCAATTTAAATGGGATTCATCATTCTACGTTATACTACAGACAGATAATATTTAAATAAAATTTTTACACATACACTTGCGATAATTCACAAAATATATGTACATATGTCTGGTGAGAAATACTCACCTTAAACGCTGCAGTGGATCTAAATCAAACACGGTATCTACTTCGGAAAAAAAAAACGGAAAGCACGATCAAACTTCGGCGGATGCAAAGCCTTGACTTAAATCTATAAGATCCAAATACCAAGTATGCGAATTTAAAAATTACGGTCAAAGCAAAATTTCAGAACAACTGGAACGAATAGAATAAAAGAAATTTAGTTCAACTTGCTCGACTACTACAACCCGCTAACCGTCTCAACATATCCTAGGCCCATACTTCAACCGTACGCATGCATAAAATAAATTGAATAAATTGCAAAATAAATTGCAAATTTAATACAATTGATTGAATAAAAAGATGTTATGCACCCAAACAAAACAAATACATGTTTAGACATTATTAAATTATTTCTCACATTTTTAATCATATTTATCATGATCAATTATTTTCACTCTCATATATATTTATTTAAATAAAATGACAATATTGGCAACAAACACAATACTGTTCAAATTATTCGATTTAATCAAATGTAGCCACTAACTACATTCGAATTCATTAAATAATACTTTATTTCACATACATGTTCATCATGTTTAGGCAAATTATTTCTTCTTTTACTTTTATTATTAAACATTAAAAGGTGATTATTGGTATACATCACCAATATCCTTTTATTAACCATAATAAATACAATCCATTGATATTTATCCACCCAAATTCTCAAATAAGTAGTTAAATTTATTTTTAACCATCTTAAATTTATTTCAACCATTAAAAATTGAAATAAATGTCATTTTATTATATTCACCCAAGATTTATTCATACAATATTGTTTATTTGAATTAAACAACATTTCATATCATTTTCTCCTTATCAATTTATCTTCTCCATTATTAAATTGTAATTCTTTTTTTTTTTTTTCTTTCTATGCCTTCCTCTTCAAACTGCACTTATCCAAATCCACAATACCACTAACTACATCATAACTACACTAATTCCATAGTCTAGCTTCCTACAATCAATTTATATCATTTCTTCCAGCCTACTACTAACAAAGTTCTATATGTATTTATAAATGGCACGGCATGATGGGGAAGTAGCCGAGCAAGGAAATCAGAGAACACAAGAAGGAGGAAGGAAAATTGGAAGAAGCAAAGAAATAAACAATGCAAATTATTTACCTGATAGAAGCTTGTACCAGAGAGGGACAAACAAGGAGATATGAAAACTTATGTGAATGAGGCAAAGTATTTATAGATAAACTTGCGAAATAAAAAGGGGAGATAAATAGGCAGGTTTGAAAACGTAAGAAATAAATGCAAGCGTTGATTTTTGAGTGCATGCGTTTAGGCAAGAGATTTATTTCCAGTTCTTCTTGTTTGAACGCTACACGAAAATTGTGATAAATGCATGCGTTGATTTCTCTTTCCAGTTTTATGTTTGAACGATATCACTCTTTTGGATTTTTTTTTTTAGATAGCTTGCGTGATTTATACCAGTTATAATCTAAATTTAAAGCATGCGTTACTGCAAATTTGAACAGATTTGATTGAGGAAGCAAAACTTGAGCTCTTGCGTGATTTATGGTAAGCAATGAAAAAGCTTTTAACTGAAAAGGCAAAAGTAATAAATGCTTACATAAATATTTACTTGATCAATGGTTCGAAAAATTTATTTATTGCAAAACAAACGCAGTGGAAACAGAGAGATATAATGGGTATGCGAAAATTTGCAAAGATAGGCAAGATTAAATTTTGAATGCATTTAATTTAGGTGAGAGGAAAAATGGCAATTGGAAGAGTTGATATTTTTGTGGATAAGGCTGCGTGAATAAATGAATACAGTGACATGCTCAAGAAACAAATGGTAAGAGGCAAATGTCAAAATGTTAAAAGAATAAAATTTTGTGTCACGCGCAAAGGAAGGCAAATTTGATTTCCATATTCTTCTAATCAATTAATTCCCCTTTAATTGCCTTTAATTGATTTCAATTGATTACCTTATCCCTTTTAATTACCCTCCTTAATTGATTTCAATTAATTACCATATTACCAATTAATTATCCTCCTTTAATTACATACTCAAATTTGGTTACTAACTTAATTAGTTAATTAACCCTTTTTGTTAATTATCAATCCTGCGACGTCTCACATTAATCCGTCCGCTTTGTAGGCACTGGTAGCCGGACTGGTTACACGGGCAGATTTCTCCTACAAAATGGGGATTAACCTCGTGTCCTCATGCCATTAACCAAAAGAATTAACTTATTTATCTTTCATCAATTTTATTAATTTGCATTAATTATTCAATAAATTAATTCTGGTCAACTACTGAAATTTTACAATTAATTTCTCTATTAATTGTCATAAATTTCTTTTTGAAATATCTATTAATTGTCATTAACTCCATTTTAAAATATCCGTATGTGCCTTTATTCAAGTTTTGAATTGCTAACTAGGAATAAGGTAGATTTATCAAATAAATTGATTGTAAGTTTCATTGTTTTAAATTGCTTAACAATGTTCACTGCTAACATAATTAATATGTCAAAATTGAGAATATTCCACCAACATGATTTGCATGTCATAACCTACCAAATTAACATAATTAATTAACTACTTTAATACGTTACAAATTTTCTCCTTTTCATTATTTTTAGGGAATGGGTATAACAACAGATATTATGATAATATCCAAAACATTTAGTTACCACACACTTCATTATACATTATAAAAATTTCCTTTTTTTTTTCTTCTTCTTAAATTTAATTACAAAAATCATATTAAATTAACGAGTTTAATTCTCTAAATTAAATATTTAAACAATATTGGTAAACACAATTTATATAAATTATATTCCTAAAAACAAAAAAATTAAAAGAAATAAATAGCTAAAAACTAGGGCTGTTACACTCTCCCCCACTTAAGAACTTTTCGTCCTCGAAAAGGAACAAAAGAAAAGAAACAAAGGAAGATAAGCTAGATAAACAAGAACTTTAAACGAATAGTTCCGGATTTGAAGCACGAAGAAGATCTTCTAGAATCGGTTTTACTCTTTTCAGTTCGACCGTCGGTCTATGGGTGGTAAGCGGTGCTCAGGCCCCGATGAGTAACAAAGATTTTTAAAGATTATAGAAAAGATTTCTAAATAGACTGGTATAAGCAATAGCCTCCTCATTCTGTAGCAGATAGGGAAACCAAGGACACTTAAAGATAGTTTGAAAACAAATAAGATAATAAATTTGCAATCATAATGCTTTGAAATCATTAAATTTATAAATATTATCATTTGGAAATCATGCTACTAAAATCATAATACCTTTAAAATAATCTTCATTTATACCTTTTAAATTCAATGCCAAACAATATTCATTTCAAGGTTGAAATATTCCTAAGTTCATTTATAAAAAAAAAATTTCCAAAACATTTTATTTTTAGAAACAGCAGCACTCATAATATGCTATAGTAGATATAATAGTATTCCTAATCAGTTTATTATGTACTTAACTCTGAATTTTAACAAATAACCTAACACTTTATTAAAAATACTTATCTTATAAATAAGATATTCCTTCAATAAGTTACCCTTGAATTTCCATTTGAAAACCAATTCTCAATTATCAAAATTTAGTGATATTAGAATACGTCTTAACTATTTATTTAGACATCAATTAAACTATGATTTGAAGATATATAATCCTTACTCCAATAATATCCCTTTCAAATATATTTTCCTTATTCAAAGATACCTTGTTTATTACACAAACATATTCATTTCAGGAAATAACCTTTTATTAAAATCTCTTGGTTAGATTTACGGCTCCATATTAAATTAATTTGATTATTAAGACATTTGAATAAAATTCCTTAAATTCCTTTTCCTTATTTATCCCCATTAATCTTTTATAACTAAAATTTAAGTGTATAATATTTATTATAACCACTCAAATTTTATTCATAAAATCCTTTTATATTGTATATTATCCAATTACATGTTAACTTTTGAAAATCAAGGTAAGTTATATTAAATGAAATTGGGTGTTATACAAATAAAACTTTCAATTTAATTATCTCCAATTGGAACCTTTTTATTCAAATTTTTGTTATTATATTTATTTTCCTTCCTCAAGATAAACTTTAAGAATTAAATTCCTGATTCCCTTCAAACCATTTAGAGATAACTAAATATATATACCTAATATGTCAAATCAAATTTAAATTATATATCTATATATATTAAGTCATACTTTAGAAATTCAAATCAATTAAAATCTCAAGGAAACACTGTAGCCAGACTACAGAATGGTCTTTTCACTTCGAAACTCGAAAATGAATGTCGATGATGCTGCAGTCATCACCGAAATTATTTTCCAGCGACAAAGAGAAAAGCACTAATTTTAAAATTTCTTTGGAAACAAATTTCTATACAAAAATACTTATTACATCCTTTTAAAATTTAAACACAAGGTTTGAAATCATCAGAAATTTAATTCTCAAGTTTTAGTTTTTAAATTCATTTCTGTTTCCAAATTAATTTATAACCATTGTTTTATATTCACTTATTTATTAGACAAACACATGGCTTACAACACCATAAATAAAATCAAAACTATTATCTCTTGACAACTAGTTAAATTAATTATAAAATTTTGAAAATTATACTCATATATATAATATTAGATTTTAATTTCAAATATAGGAATAAACTTCTCAAACCAGGATAGAGACTCAAATTTGATGAACTCAAATCAAATAGAATTCAAGATAAATTGAAATCAGAAGATCAGAATAAGGAAACTGGGTAAGTCTATATAAGTCGCGGACAACCTTGACCTAGTCATCCGTGACTTAAAGAGCCATATCGATGTGGTTGGGGTAAATCTACATTTGATCCGAAGAGATAGAATTTGGAATAACCAAAGATACTAGCATATCAACCGAGGATAAATATAAATCTCCGGTGAATCAATGCTAATGGTAAAGGAGTTTCACCCCTTTATTAGAATAATGGCGAGACCGCCAATTTACAATAAAGATCATCCGAAGTGGAGTTATGAGATACTCCAGAATCTAAAGCAGATGAAAAAGTGAGGGATACGAATGAGCTTTGGAACCGTAGGGAATGTTCCAAAATTCGAAAAGAGAGTGGTTCAATCTCGAATGAACGTGATTCTGTAAATCAAATTTACCATACATTCTAAGTTTTGCCTAGAACCAAAGCTCTGATACCAAATGTAACGACCCAATATTTTCAACCATTCGCATCCGCACATTGTCGGACTTGAATTGTTCAAAATACTGCGTTGTAGAATAAATTTGGCAAAACTCAGAATATACAATAAATAGATCACAGAATCACATACACAGATATCAGAATCTCGCAGCGGAAATTAAAAATTTAGTGGTTCATGAAGCCACTGATATAACTTCAACAAAACAGAACTTACATTGTCTATAATCCTCAATACAAATTTTAAGACATAAATAGAGATAGAGTCTTCAAAGTCTTGAATTCCAGAAAAGATAAAGGCTGAAACAACTTCCAGCAGCGCGAATGATCTACTGAGTGTCCTAGCTACGGAGAAGAAATTGAAGCTGCAACTCAGGCTGACCCGAGCGTAAAAATAAAACATAACACTCGAGTCAGGACATACATACTTATATAATGTAAGCTAATTCAAGTGTACTGTAATATAGAGCAAGTAACTTAAAGGATGCTTGGGACCGCCCATCCTCTAAGGATCCGTCAAACTATTTACTATGTAGTATATTGCGCTATTATACTAGTGTCTATTTATAAAATAAACTTACTTTTTAATAGCGTTAAGGGGTTACCCATATAGCCCTTAACACGTAATAGTCCCAGTAGTCCATCCAATATCATAGTCCCTCCTGATCGGGAAGCCACTAGAGGATACCACACGGGCTACGGGAGAAAACCAAACTCGTACAAGGCGCGATAGGGTAGGTGACACGGCACAACTAGGCAATGCCAGGGTAGATATACCAATTGCTATCCAGGCTGATGGTAACGCGCAGCGCGCAGCTGCCGCCCACCTCGAACTAACTCCCCCAAAATCAAAATATAGAAGTGGCCACTGAATCAATCCAAGATCATAGTATAATATCGAAGAGGAGCGTCCGATCAGAGGAATGACCTCATTGGCCTGGAATTGCTCCTGTTTTAGCCACCTTATGCCAACTCACGGGAGTCGGGTCCATGTATTTACCTTATAGGAAACGCCACCACCGACCTACTTCATTCTGGAATCTCCACCGCGTACACGGTTGGTCAAAGTGGTTTTCGGTATCGACAGAGAGTATGTCCATATCCGATCCCGTCTCTTTGCCAACCCATCGTTATTATAACCCGTGGTCATTTAAAAACAATTTATACTTTAAAACCAGTATAAACATTTCCATTTCAAAACTATAAATACGATATCATTTAAAACCCAAAACAACATGATATCGTTATATTCAAATATAATTCTTTTCCAAAACCATACTGCTTAAAATTTATAATATCTGGAAACCAAATATTTGAATTATACCTTTAAACCATAATATATTGGAAATTTTTCTTTAAAAAAACATAACTCCCAAAACACAAATGGTTTGGATATAAATGGTTTAACTTTATGGTTACTTTGTAAAGAAGATAATTTACATAGCTTTACAAATATATTTCTTTATTTTAAACCATAATTTAAATATCACTTCATGTTCCCAAGACCATTTCAATTCCTATATATATATCCAATTGGAGTATTAATATTCAAAACTAAGGTTGGATTCTTTTTTCTTTCAACAAATTAGTGTTTATTATTTCGTCTTGAATATTCCCATAAATTCCATAGATAAAACTCCAAAATTATGCCATTAAATAATTTCAAAATTTACTTAACACTAGAATGTTCATCTTAAATTTATTAAGAAAAATCCAGTTATAAATCTCATATCTTAAAGGTCTCCAAAACTTAAACATAAATATAATTTATCAAATTCCTTAAATTTCAAAACAATCAAATTCCAGATTCTATAGCACTTAGGAAATGCTACCTAAAGTTACGGGTAAAACTAGTCCAATTTCAAAAGACAGCATTTAAATGCTTTAGTAGATTGTTTAACTTAATAAATATTTCCAAGTATAACTTATATATATATTTCTTAACTGAAATCTTATCCTTTCAAAAATCCAGAATTTCCAAAATAAGTTATATTCCAAAATTTTATTCAAATATTTATTTATTTATTTATTAACATTTATAACTCATTCAAAATCAATATAAAATCCTTTAAAGATATTAAATCAAATATTTAACTTCCAAAATAATTTTAAATATTTCAGAAAATATTATAAGGACCACGGGCCTGTATATAGTTTTCTAGCCTAGGTCAAGTGATGCGGATTTATATCATTTCAATCCGTAATTTACAAACCCCGGGTTCTATCATTTCAAACCCGCAATCCCAAGTTAACAGTTAAACAGTTAACATAATAATAGCACAGTAATCATCATTTAGGCCTATCATTTCAGCCCACAACAATCTAAATTTAACAGGGAACTTGCAGTGGTGATTTAAGCAGTAAATAAACAATAATATAATATAACTGCAGAAATAATACAACAGATAATAACTGATGAGGTGTCAATTTAAATGGGATTCATCATTCTACGTTATACTACAGACAGATAATATTTAAATAAAATTTTTACACATACACTTGCGATAATTCACAAAATATATGTACATATGTCTGGTGAGAAATACTCACCTTAAACGCTGCAGTGGATCTAAATCAAACACGGTATCTACTTCGGAAAAAAAAAACGGAAAGCACGATCAAACTTCGGCGGATGCAAAGCCTTGACTTAAATCTATAAGATCCAAATACCAAGTATGCGAATTTAAAAATTACGGTCAAAGCAAAATTTCAGAACAACTGGAACGAATAGAATAAAAGAAATTTAGTTCAACTTGCTCGACTACTACAACCCGCTAACCGTCTCAACATATCCTAGGCCCATACTTCAACCGTACGCATGCATAAAATAAATTGAATAAATTGCAAAATAAATTGCAAATTTAATACAATTGATTGAATAAAAAGATGTTATGCACCCAAACAAAACAAATACATGTTTAGACATTATTAAATTATTTCTCACATTTTTAATCATATTTATCATGATCAATTATTTTCACTCTCATATATATTTATTTAAATAAAATGACAATATTGGCAACAAACACAATACTGTTCAAATTATTCGATTTAATCAAATGTAGCCACTAACTACATTCGAATTCATTAAATAATACTTTATTTCACATACATGTTCATCATGTTTAGGCAAATTATTTCTTCTTTTACTTTTATTATTAAACATTAAAAGGTGATTATTGGTATACATCACCAATATCCTTTTATTAACCATAATAAATACAATCCATTGATATTTATCCACCCAAATTCTCAAATAAGTAGTTAAATTTATTTTTAACCATCTTAAATTTATTTCAACCATTAAAAATTGAAATAAATGTCATTTTATTATATTCACCCAAGATTTATTCATACAATATTGTTTATTTGAATTAAACAACATTTCATATCATTTTCTCCTTATCAATTTATCTTCTCCATTATTAAATTGTAATTCTTTTTTTTTTTTTCTTTCTATGCCTTCCTCTTCAAACTGCACTTATCCAAATCCACAATACCACTAACTACATCATAACTACACTAATTCCATAGTCTAGCTTCCTACAATCAATTTATATCATTTCTTCCAGCCTACTACTAACAAAGTTCTATATGTATTTATAAATGGCACGGCATGATGGGGAAGTAGCCGAGCAAGGAAATCAGAGAACACAAGAAGGAGGAAGGAAAATTGGAAGAAGCAAAGAAATAAACAATGCAAATTATTTACCTGATAGAAGCTTGTACCAGAGAGGGACAAACAAGGAGATATGAAAACTTATGTGAATGAGGCAAAGTATTTATAGATAAACTTGCGAAATAAAAAGGGGAGATAAATAGGCAGGTTTGAAAACGTAAGAAATAAATGCAAGCGTTGATTTTTGAGTGCATGCGTTTAGGCAAGAGATTTATTTGCAGTTCTTCTTGTTTGAACGCTACACGAAAATTGTGATAAATGCATGCGTTGATTTCTCTTTCCAGTTTTATGTTTGAACGATATCACTCTTTTGGATTTTTTTTTTTAGATAGCTTGCGTGATTTATACCAGTTATAATCTAAATTTAAAGCATGCGTTACTGCAAATTTGAACAGATTTGATTGAGGAAGCAAAACTTGAGCTCTTGCGTGATTTATGGTAAGCAATGAAAAAGCTTTTAACTGAAAAGGCAAAAGTAATAAATGCTTACATAAATATTTACTTGATCAATGGTTCGAAAAATTTATTTATTGCAAAACAAACGCAGTGGAAACAGAGAGATATAATGGGTATGCGAAAATTTGCAAAGATAGGCAAGATTAAATTTTGAATGCATTTAATTTAGGTGAGAGGAAAAATGGCAATTGGAAGAGTTGATATTTTTGTGGATAAGGCTGCGTGAATAAATGAATACAGTGACATGCTCAAGAAACAAATGGTAAGAGGCAAATGTCAAAATGTTAAAAGAATAAAATTTTGTGTCACGCGCAAAGGAAGGCAAATTTGATTTCCATATTCTTCTAATCAATTAATTCCCCTTTAATTGCCTTTAATTGATTTCAATTGATTACCTTATCCCTTTTAATTACCCTCCTTAATTGATTTCAATTAATTACCATATTACCAATTAATTATCCTCCTTTAATTACATACTCAAATTTGGTTACTAACTTAATTAGTTAATTAACCCTTTTTGTTAATTATCAATCCTGCGACGTCTCACATTAATCCGTCCGCTTTGTAGGCACTGGTAGCCGGACTGGTTACACGGGCAGATTTCTCCTACAAAATGGGGATTAACCTCGTGTCCTCATGCCATTAACCAAAAGAATTAACTTATTTATCTTTCATCAATTTTATTAATTTGCATTAATTATTCAATAAATTAATTCTGGTCAACTACTGAAATTTTACAATTAATTTCTCTATTAATTGTCATAAATTTCTTTTTGAAATATCTATTAGTTGTCATTAACTCCATTTTAAAATATCCGTATGTGCCTTTATTCAAGTTTTGAATTGCTAACTAGGAATAAGGTAGATTTATCAAATAAATTGATTGTAAGTTTCATTGTTTTAAATTGCTTAACAATGTTCACTGCTAACATAATTAATATGTCAAAATTGAGAATATTCCACCAACATGATTTGCATGTCATAACCTACCAAATTAACATAATTAATTAACTACTTTAATATGTTACAAATTTTCTCCTTTTCATTATTTTTAGGGAATGGGTATAACAACAGATATTATGATAATATCCAAAACATTTAGTTACCACACACTTCATTATACATTATAAAAATTTCCTTTTTTTTTTCTTCTTCTTAAATTTAATTACAAAAATCATATTAAATTAACGAGTTTAATTCTCTAAATTAAATATTTAAACAATATTGGTAAACACAATTTATATAAATTATATTCCTAAAAACAAAAAAATTAAAAGAAATAAATAGCTAAAAACTAGGGCTGTTACAAGCTGCGAACGAAAAATAAAAATATGAATGAACACAACAATGTGACATCACCATAAAATAGTGATAAAATGAACATGTTAACTTATTATGTGAAGTTCCAAAAGTACCGACGTTTGCCATAAAATAAGTCAAATGAAAATTTAATTATTTTCCAAACTAAAAATTATGGAAAAATCCTATAAATTAAATTAAAAATACATCATCAAAAATCGAGTCAAAATTTGAAACAATGATTTAGTATAATTAAATTCAAATTCAAATATTTTGATAAATTAAATATTCAAATTCGAAGAATCAAAAATTATAGGTCGTTACAGAGACCATAGTTATTTTTCATCTACCGAACTTAGGAGATTGTTGTTATTTTGTTCTAAGTGGATTAGAAGACCGTTGGATAATCTAGTATATTTTTGTCCCGAGTCAGCCTGATAGGATTATAGTTAGCCTAAGAAAACTAATGTGTTCATAGCGATCTTAGAATTTTTTTATCGTTTTACATATATTTTATGAGATTGGGCAATAAGGGAACATATGAACTGTTGACCTCAATGAATGACAGATTATTTATTTTAACCTATTATGCATGATATCGATATTATGGTTGTCATACGGTTTGAAAGGATATTTATGAGGGGAAACCCAATTCATGCTTCAGTGGCATGGTCTCCTTATCTATCTATTTTGTTTTGAGATGGACAATATCATTAAAAGCGGACTTTTTGCCAGAACTAAAGTTTTTGGTTCCCTTTAAACTTTCGGGTACTTAATTGAAATTGGACATGCTGAGAGCAAGGTTTTTAGATATAGATGAATAAGCTTCTAGAGACGTTCAAAAAGAAAATTATTATTAGGAGTATTTCCGCTATGCGGTTTTAACTGCTTTTATTATTTGATTGTATGTAATTATAAGTACGGTAATTGTCAAGTAGTTAGGACTCCAATCATCCAGGGAGCATCTTTATATGCCACTTTTGGGATTATAATCGTATCTATTATATTTCATCTGAATAATGTATTCATGGGGCTATATATGCAACTGAACTAAATAAATTTTCTAATGAATTAATGAAAATAGTTTGTTGAAATTTGTTTGTCCATGCACTTTTGATGTTAATGACACAATATATGATCTTGTTTTGTTATCAGAAATTATGCTAAGTATGATTACGACATCTATAGCACCAATTTTTGAGCCTCAGAAGAGGGATGTTATAACTTGGTATCAGAGCATAAATTTACATAAAAGTAATAGGATTTTCGAAAAAAATAACCCAAATGAAATAAAAAGAATAAACCAGGTAGTTATAGCATGTGTGTGTGTATGTATGTATAAGTGCATATATCTATTTATACATTCCCTTTTTTCTTTAGACCACCCTTTTATATTTCATAAAGACTCATATGTAGATTGCGAGGAATGAATACCAGAAGTGGAAGCCTAAACATGGCAGCGGGAGCACAATAACTAATGGAAATAGTCGAGCCAATGTAGGAAACGCTAACCGAACCACTAATGCTAATAAAAATGCTAATATGGTATTGAAGCCACACTAATTGACATGGTACAATGTATCAATTATTTGTTAATACGACACAAGTCAATGCAACGGTTGAGCTGACTTGAGGAAATGTTGGTAATGCTGGAGCCATTGTGCCTGAAGTGGCTACCCGCAATAAATACGGTGCATTGAGTTGGGATTATACTAGCTTGGAAGGAAAACCAGTATTAGGAACGGAGAATGACATTGAAGTGGATAATTGATTTCTTCAGTGAGAAAGGATTTTTGTTGACTTAGGGCTGAATGATGATTAAAAGAGTAGATTGGCTTTGAGGAAATTGCAAAGAGCTTCATTATTTTATACTAGTTTTAAAAAGGGTTTTTGTGTGGAATGGCTAAGACAATTTTGTTTAGAAAGTTTTCAGGGTTGGAAGGGTGAGATGACTGTGTCGGAGTATGCGACGATGCTTGATGAGCTATCAAGGCATAGAAAAGCCATCATTAACACTCTTCTTAAAAAAGTGAAAAGTTCATTTACGGACTAATGTCGGAAAATGCTATGGCAACTATGGCACACTTTAAAGATCCATTCAATATTTCTATGGACATGGATCTGAAGAATAAGGTTTGCATTAATCCGGGAAGAATAAGTCTGTGGAGATAACAAGTTTCCAAGGCAAGAAAAGGAAGTTCTTTCAGAAGGGAGCTTGGAAAGTTAGAGTTTCAAAGAAAGGAAGATCTGAGGTGACTTGTTATAAATGTGAGAAGAAACAGACACTTTTCTAATGAGTGTCACTTCGAATGAAACAAGAAGGAAGTTGATAGGTTATGAATGTGATATTATAATTGCAAAAGGATGGGTTATTTCAAGAAGGAGCGTAATAAAAAGGCAAAGCTGAAAGAGGAAAGGTTTTTCCGTGGAGAAGGGAAATGCAATGTTAGGAGGTACACTGCCTATACATAGCACTTCTATTAAAGTATTGTTTGATGCTAGAATATCATAATCTTTTACCTTCATATTTTTTATAGATAAGTTAAATCTATAACCGATATACCTTATTACTTCTTTAAGGATTGAAAATTTGATAGTTTATCATGCAACTCTTGGAATGAAATATAACAACGTAGAGTTTGATTTGTTAGGTCATATGTTTGCCTACAAATTGTATATGTTTGATTTTGTTGGTCTAGGGATAATTTGGATATGGATCTATTAAGCCTATGTTATGCTAGGATATTTTGCCGAGATAGAGTGATATCCTCAAGACACCTCGATTGTCGTAACCAAAATGTATACATATTATAAGAATCGAGTTTCATGTATATGCATTGCTGGGTGTCATCGAAGGCATAGAGGATGAAATAAATTAGGTACTTGTACTAGGAGCTGAATCCATAAATAGACCACCTAATTGTATGATACCTACCAAGATGTAGGAGTTAAAGTTACAACTAGTGGATTTGGAAGGGCGCCACATTCTCTATCTAGAGGCCTGAAGCTAAGCGCTATAGATGCTACTGTCATCCATAGTATTAACTTTCGGTGACAATATTTTTTATTACATTTCCAAAACATGTTCCATATTCATTACATGATCCCGTCGCTTTTCTAAGTTCAGATAAAAAAAGTTATTAAACAAATATGCCAAGAGTGACATATGATTATAGCCCGTTGGTTGACCAAAGTACTATATATACAACACAGCAGAATCAGTCCAAAATAAAACAGAAACCCCTAATTATCTATCTATCAGCCACCTGCTCATCACCGCAAGCTTTATTCGCCAACCTTTTGAAACCTGTAAACTCCAACCTTCAACCTACTCAAATCAATTTATGAGCACCCAAGAGTTTAAGGGGAAAACATAAATTTCAAGGCAGATATAAATTATGGTGTGAATAATACTATACATCTCAGTTATTTGATATTAAGTGAGACCATGTTGCTTAGAGGAACGGGTTTCCCCTCACTAATGTCCTTCTAAAACATACCTTTTGCAAATTATAATCCTACAACCAAAACTAGTTAAACGTATAGAACAATATCATGCATATGTACATATCAGTTATCAAATGGACTATCTATCCATACACTATAGTTTTGTTTGGCTAACTACTAACCCTTGGCTAACTCAAGCCTACCAGAAAAAATACATATCTAACATCTATTAGATACCCCACTTCTGGATGGTCTGTCCATACTTACTTCTCCCGGTCTAACCGATCATAATGGTTTTGCGGGCTCACCAATAACCTATCTTTCCCTTTTAGATACCTTTCTTTGTGTAAAAGAATTTTAGTCTTACTTGCGACAAAGACCAACAAACTGGAATTGTGGATCCTTTTTAGCTAGGGTCTACTTGTTAAAGTATAGGTCACGACCCCATACGAGTCCCATCTGGTATTCAAATAACTGAGTCATTTTACTTAGGGTTATCTACTCGTAAAATTTTCCTTGAAAACCTTTTCTTTAAAATTGATTTAAACCTTTAAATCATTCTTTAAACAAGGAAATATTTATATATATATATACATACTCTTTGCTTTACTCAAATCACCTTGCCATGTTACATATTCTTTACACAAAACATTGTTGGCGAAAACGTTTAAACTTTTGAGAGTACCTTTTTTGAAACCTTTGAAAGTATCCCGTTCGATACAAGTAAAACCTTAGGTCGAAGACCAAAACATACCTTTCGAAATCATACCTTTCGAAACCATTCATATTTATCCTTTCTAAAATATTGAAAAACATCTCCTCCGAAACCATTGGAAAACCTTTCCTTTTAGACTGTCGAAACCATTGGGGAACCATACCTTAGAAACCTTTCTTTAAAACCTTTCAAAAGCATTAAAACATCAAGCCTTTCGAAAGCATTTTTTTCAATTTGTAACATACGGAAACACGTTTCGAAACCATTGATACCATCTCTTTCGAAACCATTTGGGTTCTATCTTTTATAAAGCAGAAGCGTCATTAAAACATTTAAGTCGAAGCATCCCTTTCGAAATCATTCCTAAGTAAAGAAGTGATGTTGTCGAAACCATCCTTTTGAAAGCATTAGAGAAACTGCTGGGTTTTAAAAAAAAGTGTATCTTCCGAAACCATTGACATCGAAAGGTAGGAAAGCGGCAACAAGGGGTTTTGACCCTATTCGAAAGCATTTACTTAAAACAAAAGGCACAACCCATTCGAAACCTTTCCTTTGAAACATTTGACTCAGTTGAAAGCTAACTAAGTCGAAAACACTGCCTTCGAAAGCAAAGGAAGACGCATTTTCAATTTAAAACAAAGCATGCTTAGGTCCCCTCGAAACCTTTGGTTTCGAACCTAGTGCTTTTCCGCCTATATCTAATTCATTATGTACCTAGCCTGCATTGTTTGTCAAATTATGATTGGTTACAAATCTTCTTTTCTAAAAGTACTGCCAATTTTTAGAAATAACAATTTGAATTATTTACAAAATACATCTTCTCCTTTTTATAAACATATAAAACATTTAAGTCCTATACCTTAAATAAGTATACATATCCATTAAAACATTTAGGTAAATTCTACAAAAATTCTTGTAAATCATTTTTAATATGTTTTCCAACATATATAAATTTCAAATCCTAATCCAATATAATTTGGTTGTAATTAATTTTAAATCAAAAATAGCATTTTCTTCACTAGAAAATTTATATAAAATCCACATTAATTCATAAAATTATGAAAATTGAAACCCATTTCTGAATTATTATTTCTAATCTAAATCTAAATTTACAAGGCAATCAGATGGCAAATAATAGGGTTTCCATATCAAGACATATCGCAAAATCTATGTAAATTAGCATAAATCATCAACATAAAGATATACATTTTATCATCTAAAACATGGCAAAACATTTGCAAATAAATCAAATTTCGTACTAATAATCGAAAACCATTAAAAACTTGAGACGTAGTCATTATTCACCTTAGCATTCTGATTAAGGAGTTGAGATTTGAGAATGAATTTGATTGCTTAATCTTCCTTCCTTTAATTTCTTTATCTTCCTCTTGTTTTCCTTTAATTGTGGCCAGCGTCAATGGTTTTTGTTTATAGAAAATGAACGTGTGAAGTGAAATGTAAGCGTTTAGAGTATAAGGATATGTCCTTTCCTATTTCCCTCTCTTATTTTAAGTTCAAATCCCCATTTACTTCTTTTTTAATGAGGCACGACTACATTTTTTAATAACAAATCTCAATCCCCTAATCGTTACATTATTTAATATAATTTAACTAATTAAATATCCTAAATAATGCTACCAAAAATTAGGGTCATTGCATGCTCCCCTCCTTAAAGAATTTCATCCTCGAAATTATGTTTAGGGTACAAAACAAATCAATCAAAGAGATAAAACATGCCATCAAACAAATCAGGATAAGCATCTCTCACCTGTTCTCAGTCTTCGAAGTACAGTCTCTCTCATTCTTGCTCCACTAGACTTTAAATAATATGACTTCCTTGTTCCTGAGCTATTCTCATCTCTTTCTACTATGCGAACCGGCTTTCTTACTATAGTCAAATTCGGCTCTACGTCTAAGTCATCTAACACAGTCGGTGATATAGTAGTCTCCGGGTCTGGAATGCACCTCCTTAGAAGAGAAACATGGAAAAATCATGGACACCTTCCAAACTGCTCGGTAACTCTACTCTTTAGCGAGTTTATCGATCCTCTCAACAATAGGAAATGGTCCAACGAATCTGGTGCCAACTTCCCCGATTTCCTGAATCGAATCGCACCCTTCATTAGTGACACCTTAATGAAAACATACTCCCCAACAGAAACTCTAAGTCTTTCCGTCTTCTATCCACATAAATCTTCTATATAGATTAAGCTTCCATCATTCTAGCTTGAATCAATGTAATCTTTTCTGCAGCATCTCTAACCAAATCTAAACAAAGAACCAACCTATCTCTGGTCTCTAACCAACAAACTGGAGATTTTCAAGGCCTTCCATGCAAAGCCTCAAATGGTGTCATCCTTATACTAGTCTGATAAATATTTTTATACAAAAACTCAAATAGATGTAGATGGTCTTCCCATGATCTCCCAAAATCTAGCATAAAAGTGCGTAACAGATCCTCCAATACTTTGTTAACTCTCTCTCTGTTTTCCCATCACTCTGTGGATGGTAAGCGGTACTCATCTTGAGCTTGGTTCCTAAGGCATCCTGTAGAATCTTTCAAAACTCGCTAGTTTAAAGAATCTCTATCACTCACTATACTAATAGGAATTCCATGCAGTCTAGTTATATTCTTCATAAACTACTTCGCCAACACAAGTGCCATTCTAGTTGATTTAATTGGAATCAAATGGGCACTCTTATTCAACCTATCCACAATGACCTATATCTTTCTAAATTAGACATGGCAACCCATTTATAAAATCCATAGAAATAGAATCCAACTGGAATGTCCAAATGCTGAAGCAACCCACTTGGCTTTGGATGTTCGGCTTTTACCCGTTGGCAGTTCAGACACTCCTTTAACCATAAGCCTACGTCCCTATTCATACCTTCTCAGAAGAAACTTCTGTTCATGTCCTGATACATCTTAGTTCCTCTCGGATGAATAGTGAGCTTCGAATGATGGCATTCCTCTAAAAAAATCCTTCCTAATGTTTCCTACATTCGAAACACACAACATTCCTTTCTTTCTTAGCCACCCATTCTGGTCAAGACTAAAATCCTTTAAGTCATCGCTCTCCATTCCATCTCTTAACTTTCTGATTCGTTCAGCCAACACTGGATCCTCTAGCTGTTTAGAAGCAAACTTTTTGATCATAACTGGTCGAACTTCCAAACATGATAACAAAGCAGTTTCTGTACTTGAACTACTCTTAGTTCTCCACTATACTCTGTAAGTCGTTAATGCTTCCAAATCTTTCCACTTAGCTATCATCGCTAACACCACATTCTGATGTTTTTTGCTTAGCACATCCGCAACCTTGTTTCCTTTCCCCAGTGTATGCTCAATATCAAAATCATAAGAAGCTAATAACTCTAACTACCTCTACTGCCTCATGTTCAGCTCCTTTTGTGAGAACAAATACTTCAACGACTTATGATATATATACAACTCAAATATTTTACCAAAAAACAGTGTCTCCACACCTTCAGCGCAAAAATCACTGCAGCTAACTCTAAGTCATGGGTTGGGTATCTCATTTCATGTGGTCTAAGCTATCGAGAAGCATATGCAATTATTCTACTCCTCTGCATTAGCATAGCACCTAATCCAGTCCCACATGCATCCGTGTACACCACCAACTCTTCATTCCCCTATAGAACAACCAACACAGATGCATCAGTCAATAAGTGTTTCAGCTTCTAGAATGCACCCTAACACTTATCGGTCCAAAAGAACTTCACATCCTTCCAAGTTACCTTGGCCATTGGTGCCGGTATTCGCAAAAAATCCTTAATAAACCTCCGATAGTAAACAGCCAACCAGAGGAAACTTCTTATCTGAGTCATTGTTTCTGGTCTCTTCTAACTATTCACAGCATCGATCTTAGTTGGATTCACTGATAGCCCATCCTGTGAAACTACATAGCCAAGAAACCTCACTTCCTTCTTCCAGAAATGACATTCCGATAACTTTTCCTTCAACTGATGTTGCCTTAACGTTTCAAGCACTACTCTAAGATGAACCTCATGCTCTCTTTCATCCTTAAAGTTCACAAAAATATCATCTATGAAAACCAATACGAACCTATCCAAGTGCTCTCGGAAAATCCGGTTCATTAAATCTCTAGAGAAAGCTAGCGCATTAGTCAGTACGAACAACATGACTAACCATTCGTACGATCCATATCTGATTCTAAACTCCATTAAAGAAATACTATCCTTTGCCACTCTAAGCTAATGGAAACCTGTTGCTAATTCCAACTGCAAAAATATCTTAGCTCTACTTAATGATCGAACACATTGTCAATCCTAGGCAGCGTATATCGGTTCTTTATTGTTTTCTCATTCAACTTACGACAACCGATACATAACCTTAATGATTTGTCCGGCTTCTTAGCAAACATTATGGATGTTCCCTAAGGTGAACTACTAGGTCTAATAAAATTCTTTCCTTCCAAATCCACCAACTGCACCTTGAGTTCCCTCATTTCGGTAGGTGTCATCCTACTTGGCAATCTACTCACTGGTTCTACTCCAGGTATCAAATCTATCTGAAACTCAATGGCTCGTTTCGATGGAAATCTTACTACGTATTTAAAAATATTCGTGAATTTTCTAACCACAAAAACTCGATTCAGCTCATCTTCTATCTCCACAACACCCAACAAAGCATCTACCTCACAGCTATGGCTTTCTATAGTATGTACAATCCACTCCCTACAATATGGGTGTCTAAGTGATATTTTTCCATCATGGCAAAATATCCTAGCATCGTACTTACTTAACCAATCCATACCCAAAATAATTTCTAACCCTACGAAATCAAACATATGCAAACTGCAAAAAAAAGTATGACCCAAAAAGTCAAACATTAGATGGTCGCATCTCATCTCAAGTTTTGCATACCCTCCTATTGGATTTGCAAACCTTATGTAAGTAACTAGGTATGATGGTTCTAGATTTAGCTTATCTACCAAACAATGGGATATAAAAGAATGTGATGCACCACTATCAAGCATAACACTAACTACCATGCCAAGAATCATAAGCATCCCTCCTAACATTAGTTTCCCTTTTTCCTCTGCCGTGGGTCTCGAGGTAGCTTGCTCCAATGCATATACTTTGCCTTTCCCATCCTTAGCGGGCTCCTTGCATTGGCTCTTGTAACGACCCATCTGATCGCAGTTAAAGCATTTGATATTCTTCTTTCCGGTCACCTTCTTTGCCTCTCTAGAACGACATCCATTCGCAAAATGCCCTTTCTTGTTGCACATAAAACAGGCAACTTCTGACTTTCCCTTCTTTACGGCTCCCCCTTCTAGGCTCCCTTCTTAGGAAATAACTTCCTTTTCTAACTCTGCCCACTTGGACCTCCTTCGCCCTATTCTTCTCCACGGAAGCAATCATTTCCTCGTGTCTTAAAGCCATCTCTACTACAACATTGCAAGGATCCCTGATATGAGGTAATGTAGCCTTGGCCAATTTAGGTTTCAACCAAATAATGAACTTCTTGTTTCTCTTAATCACGGTATCCAAAGTGGCATAACCATATCTTGCCAACTCCTTAAACCTTGTACCATACTCTAACATAGTCATCTCTCCATGCTCTAACTCGGCAATCTTTCTGAGCAAGGTAGACTTCGCCATCAAAGACATGAATCTCACCTCTAATCTCTTCTTAAACTCAGCCCATGTCGTCGTTCCTTCATCCACTCCAACTGTCACATTATTCCACCAGTATAAAGCTGCTCCTTGAAGCTGTCTCGAAGCAAGCCTTCTTTTCTACTCATTACCGAGCCCTAAATCTGTAAAAATCCTCTCACAATGCAGCAATCAGTTCTCCACTTCTATGGCGTCTTCAGTCCCAATGAGTGGTTTTCCTCCCAACCTAGCATAGTTCCTACTCAGAGTAGCAAATTGTTGACTACTAGAGCTTCCTAAGCTCCTCCTCCAACTACTACAACAGCAATCCCTACTTGCATCATATTCACGAAAAACTAATATATAGCTCCTATGTCAACTTGCGGGACTTCAGCACCAATATTTCCATCCTGTGCCTGACCTTGGTTCCTTTTAGGATTAGGCCTAGAATTTCCATCTATAGTGGTGCTCCCTCCTTTAACATTATCTCTTCGAGAATCAATATCTACATTCGAATCTTCGTGAGATACAGAAAAATAACCTAATAGAGATAGGAGACTAGAAATAAAGCGCATACTTATATATAGCAAATACAAGTACGTTGCTATAACATTATCCCTACCCCAATCTTATCGCTAATTCCTTAGGATTGTATTTTAAAAAATTATCTTTTTAGTTAAAGTTATTTTTTCATAAACCTAGGCTATGATACCAAGTTGTCACATCCCTTATCTAGAGGCCCGAAGCTAAACGCTACAGATGCTATAGTCATCCATAGTATTAACTTCAAGTGACCAAATACGGTAATGTTAATGGTGTCCATAATATCAGAAGCACACGAATATGAAACAAAGTCACAAATTTTAAAAAGAAAAATATTTTTTATTACGTTTCCAAAACTTGTTCCATATTCAAATTACATAATCTCATCGCTTTCCTAGGTTTAGTTAAATATAGTTATCATATATATATATATATATATATATATATGCCAAGAGCAACATATGATGATGCCCCCCTTGGTGACAAGAGTACTATATATACAACATAGCAGAATCTATCCAAAATAAAACGGTAACTCCTAATTAACTATCCATCAGCCACCTGCTCGTCACCGGAAGCTTTATTTGCTAACCTACTAAAACCTGTAAACCTCGACCCTCAACCTACTTAACTCAATTTTTGGGCACCCAAGATTTTAAGGGAAAAACATAAACTTCAAGTCAAACATAAAGCCTAGTGTGACTAATATTATACATCTTGGTTGTATGACATTAAATGAAACCATGCTGCAAAGCAAAACGGGTTTCCCCTCACTAATATCCTTTTAAAACATATCTTTTGCAAATTATAATCCTACAACCAAACTTGGTTAAACATGTAAAGCAATAACATGCATGTGTACATATCAGTTATCATACGGACTATCTTTCTATACACTGTATTTTCGTTTGGCAAACTACTAACCCATGGCAGACTCGAGCTAACCAAAAAACATAAAAAATCCAACATCTATTAGATACTCCTCTTTTGGACAGTCTGTCATTACTTACTTCCCCAGGTCTAACTGATCCTAATGGTTTTGCGAGCTCACCAATAACTTGTCTTTCCATTTTAAATTTCTTTCTGTGTGTAACATAATTTTAGTCTTACCTATGAAAAATCCCTATATATTGGAATTTTGGACCTATTTTAGCATGGTTTACTAGATAAAGTATAGGACGCGATCCCATACCAGTCTCATCTGTTATTCTAATATCTGAGTCATTTTAGTTAGGGTAATATACCCATAAAATTTTCCTCGAAAACCTTTTCTTTCAAATTGATTTAAACCTTTAAATCATTCTTTAAACAAAGATATTATTTATATATACTCTTTTCTTTACTTAAATCACCTTGCCATGTTACATATTCTTACACAAAACCTTGTTGATAAAAACTTTTAAACTTTTGAAAGTAGCCCTTTCAAAACCTCTGAAAGTATTCCATTCGATACAAGTAAAACCTTAGGCTAAAGGCCAAAACATACCTTTAGAAACCATTCATATTTATCCTTTTGAAAACATTGAAAAACATCTCCTTTGAAAGCTTTAAAACCTTAGACATCCTATTTTTAACACACTTAAACATTGCCTTTCGAAAACATTGGAAAACTTTTCCTTTTAGACCTTTCGAAACCATTGGAGAACCATCCCTTAGAAACCCTTCTTTAAAACCTTTCGAAAGCATTAAAACATCAAGCCTTTCGAAAGAATTTTAGTTCGATTTATAAAATATGGAAACATCTTTCAAAACCATTAATACTATCTCTATCGAAATCATTTGGATTCCATCTTTTATAGAGAAAAAGGGTCATTAAAACATTTAAGTCGAAGGCATCCCTTTCGAAAGCATTCCTAAGTAAAGAAGTGATGGTGTCGAAACAATCATTCGAAAAACATTAGAGAAACGGCTGAGTTTAAAAAAAAAAGCGTACCTTCCGAAACCATTGACGCCGAAAGGTAGGAAAGCGACAACTAGGGGTTTCGACCCCATTCGAAAGCATTTACTTAAAATAAAAGGTGCAACCCGTTCGAAACTTTTCCTTTGAAACATTTGACTCAGACGAAAGACAACCAAGTCAAAAGCACTTCCTTTAAAAGCAAGGGCAGATGCATTTTCAACCCAATGCCTTCTCATCTATATCCAATTTACCATGTGCTAGGTACCTAATACCATACGCATTGGTTTCGATGGAGTCGAAGGCGGAAGTAAGGAGTCGTAAGCCTGGTGCCGAAAGCATTGAAATAGGAAAAAGCAAAGTTGATTGGACATTTTAAATTAATTCTTTATACCTTGACTACGGTTTATCAAATTATAATTGGTTGCAAATTTTCTTTTCTAAATGTATTTCCAATTTTCAAAAAAGACAATTTGAATTATTTACAAAATATCCCTTCTCCTTTTTATAAATATATAAAACATTTAAGTCCCACACCTTAAATAATTATACATATCCATTAAAATACTTAAGAAAATTCTACAAAAATTCCTTTAAATCATTTTTAATGTGTTTCTAACATATATAAATTTCAGATCCTAAGCCAATGTAATTTGGCCGTAATTAATTTTAAACCCAAAATAGCATTTTCTTCATTAGAAAATTCATATAAAATCCATATTAATTCATAAAATTGTGAAAACTGAAATCCATTTCTAAATTATAATTTATAACCTAAATCAAAATTTGCAAGACAATTAGATGTCAAGTAATAGGGTTTCCATATCAAAAAATATCATAAAATCTATGTGAATTGGCATAAATTATCAACAACATATAGATATACATTTTATCATCCAAAACATGGCGAAACATTTGCAAATAAATCAGATTTAATACTAAACACTGAAAACCAATAAAAATATGAGTTGTGGTCATTATTCACCTTAGCATTTAGATTAAGGCGTTGAGATTTGAGAATGAATTTGATTGCTTAATCTTCCTTCCTTTGATTTCTTTATCTTCCTCTTGTTTTTCCTTTAATGATGGCCGGCCTAAATGTTTTTTTTTTTAGAAAATGAACATGTGAAGTGAATAAGTGTAAGGGTTTAAGGTATAAGGATGTGTTCTTTCCTATTTCTCTCTCTTATTTTAAGTTCAAGTCCATCCTTAGTTCATTTGTTAACATGGCACAACTACCCTTTTTAATAACAAATCTCAATACCCTAATCGTTACGTTATTATTTAATTTAACTAATTAAATATTCTAAATAATGTTATAAAAAATTAGGGTCTTTACAAAGGGAAGAATTTTATTAGACCTAGATGTTTGCCTTGGTGAGCCACAACAATTTTCATGAAGTAGTCGGATGAGTCATTGAGGCTTGGTATCGATTATAGAAAGTTGAATGAGAAGATGATAAAGAATCAGTATCCTTTGCCTAGAAATATTATTTGTTGAATCATTTGAGTGGACCTAACGTGTTCTTGTGGTTGGACATAGCAAATGGTTTCCATTATTTGTGTGTGGTAGAGGAAAGTATACAGTTAAAGATGATTCGAATAAGATATGGTTTGTATGAATGGTTGGTAATGCTCTTTAGACTAGCCATCACTTTCTTTATAAACTTGATGAATCAAATCTTTAGAAAACATTTAGAAAGATCTATGTTGGTATTTATAAATGATATTTTGGTATATTCTAAGAATAAATGAGACTATAAAGTTCATCTTAGAATAGTGTTAGGTACGTTGGGGTAGGATCGACGAAAGGACGAATTTTTTAAAATATTCTTTCCGAGAAATGGAAGTGAAGTTTCTTGGACATCTAGTTTCAAAGAATGCATTGTATTTTGATCTATTGAAGATCGAAGCTATCAATAGCTAAAAAAGACAGGAGACCGTAACTAATAATAGAAGTTTCTTGGAGTTGGTTGGCCACTACCAAAGGTTCATTAGAGATTTCTTTCATAAAGCAGCATCAATGACTAAACTAATAAGGATGGATGTAAAGTTTTTTTGGATCGATAAATATGAAGAAGCATTCTAGAAGCTAAAGCATTTATTGATCAATGTGCCCATATTAGTTGATCAGATGTGAATTGAGATTTGTGGTATATATTTAAGCATGTGGAACTAGGTTAGGAGATATATTAATGCAGAGAGATAGAGACATTGCTTACTTCTTGATAGTTTTAACAACATGAAGTTCAATACCCTACTCATGATTTGGAGTTAGAAATAGTAATCTTTGCATTAGAGGTATAAAGGCACTATCTTTTTGGAGAATGATTCGAATTATTCAAAGATCATAAGTATTCGACGTATTTATTCTCTCGGATGGGTTGAATATGAGGCAGGAAAGATGACTGGCGTCTTTGATAGTGTATGACTATGGGATTGAGTGTATGCCGACCAAAGGAAAAAATGAAGCAAGTGCACTTAATAGAAAATATCAAAATGTGGCGTTAGCAATATTAGCCGAATGAAATATTTTAGAGGCATTGGCTTCTTGTGGAATTAGAATGAGGTCAATGGTTAGTTCTAGTTATAGTACCATAATGATCTCTTGTTTAGAAGTCCAACTGTTATTGATCGGAAGAATCGGTGCTAAGGAAAAACATGATCCATTATTAGCCGAATAAATTAAGAGACTAAAAGTAGAAGGTGAGATTGGAGATTCGAAAGATTTTATGTTTCATCAAAGAGGATGATTGAGAAAGAAGTGACGGTTCTGCATTTCGAATGTGGATAATCTAAGGAAATAAATTCTTAGAGAGTGTCATCGATCGAAATTTATTTTTCATTCCAAAGGTACAAAAACATACCAACAGTATGAAGAGGAGTTTCTTCTGGAAACGAATGAAGAGATATATAAGCTTGTGGATAAAGCAACGTGTATGTTAGCGATAAATAAAAGCCGATCATCAAAAGCCAACTGGACTACTTCAACATTCGGAACTGCCATTATGAAAATGGGATTCCATATCCACGGATTTTACCGATGGGTTGCCAAAGTCAAATGAGGGAAATGGAAGTATTTAGGTCTTGGTTGATAGATTGACCAAGAGTGCACACTTTATCCCTGTTTAGTTGACAAGAACGACACCTAATTTAACGAAATTATTCATAAAGAACATTACGACATTCATGGAACACCGACTAGCATAGAGAATCAAGTTAAAGATAGAGATCCTTTATTTACCAGCAAATTCTGTAAAAGTTCACAAGATTTATAAGGAACCAAGCTAAAGATGAGTACCGCTTACCATCCATGGAGTAATGACAAAGGGAAAGAGTTAATGAGGTAATCGAAAATTTGTTGAGAGCTTGTGTAATAGATTTTGGAGAGTCGTGGAAAGACCACTTGCACTTAGTCGATTTTTCCTAGAATATTGTTATCAAACTAGTATAGGAATGCCACCTTTCGAAGCACTTTATAGAAGGCCATGCAAATCACCAACATGTTAAATGGATACAGGTGATAAATCAATGCTCGATCCAGATTTCGTGAAAGAAACAACTAAAAAGATTGAGTTAATCCGAGCAAGGATGAAGGAGTTCAATCAAGGTAAAAAAAGCTTCATAGATAAAAGGCGTAAGGAGTTGGAATACTTGGTTGGAGATCGCGTTTTCATGAAAGTATCAGCGATGAAGGCATTAGGACTTGGAATACTTAGTTGGAGATCACATATCATAACTAGTTACCAAATACTTTGGTAGGAGTTTATAGTGCTTTTCGCATATCTCTTTTAAGGAAGTACAAGAGTGATCTAGAGATAACTATTGAGCTTATTACTTTGAAAGATTTAGTAGTGGAGCCTGATATGACTATTAATAAGCAATCCATTCGCATAGTAGCTAGAGATACGAAGGAACTTAAAAATAAGACAGTCGAGTTAATAAAAATCCAGTGAAGTGATGGTGAACACGACTACAATTGGGAAATTGGGGATAGAATTAAAGAGGCTTGTCCTGAGTTGTATTACGGTATATGTTCTATCTATGTTTATATATACTTTTGACTAGTCGTTATGCTAGTATTATTGATTTTCTACATTGTGATGAATGTTCGTATGATTTATAGGCTTGATTATTTTTCTCATCTGAATTCGAAGATGAATTTTTATTAGGAGGGGAGCCTGTAACACCACTAATTTTTGTACCACATTATTCTGGATATTTAATTAAGAGAATTAAATAAATAATGTGAGTAATTTAGTAAATAAAGAATTGCCATAACATAATTAATTCAGCCATTCATTATGTAACAAAAAGAATGTTTTAAAAGAA
This sequence comes from Allium cepa, assembly GCA_030765085.1. Lineage (NCBI taxonomy): Eukaryota > Viridiplantae > Streptophyta > Magnoliopsida > Asparagales > Amaryllidaceae > Allium > Allium cepa. The sequence continues at coordinate 573,466,347 of CM060935.1, forward strand.
AGAAATAATTTCTAACTTGCTAAATTAAAGTTGAATATATAAGGAAGGGAAAATATTATATTATTATCACCTTCTCCATTCACTCATTCACTCTCATTTTACGGAATTTCCTAAATGTTTTTGAGTTAAAAATATATATTTTGATCTCTAAACGCTATGAATCTTTAATATAATGTTTGGAAAAGTATTTTGGAGGTGTTTTTTAAATTTCTCAATTTTTGGAATAAGTATGAATTTACTTTGAATTTTCTATGTTAAGGATAATTTTTTTTAATTATATAAATCATGAAAAATAATTGTTTTGTTTTAAAAAATTTAAACAATGTAAAAGAAGTAAATTATGATTTTTGAGAATTTTTGGAGATTTTTCCCAAGCATATTCAGTTTATTATGAATTATTTACTAAAGAAATGATTTAATTATTAAGGATAATCATTAATTAATTAACTATGGTACATAATTAAGAATCTGTAAAGGAAAGAGAAATTTGCTTTTTGGTTTTGTTATAACATTTATGAAAAGTATTTGATTAACCAAATTTTTTTTGACAAACTTAGTTTGGTAAAAAGTTGTTATTTTAAAATGAAATAAATCAATTTTTCAGATAATTATGAAAATGTCATTTCAACGTGCGATAGTTATTAAAATGTGCGACCACTACCTATCTATGAACTTGCAATAGCTACCTGTTTTTCAATATGTGATAGCTACTTAATTTAACGATGGCTACATGTTTTTCAACCTTCGATGGCTTTATTTTTGTCAACATGCGATAAATATAATGTTTTGCGATGCGAAAGCATAAAAATTTCAACCTATGGCAGCTTCATCTTTTCAACATCCAATAGCAATATATTTTCAACATGCAATAGCATGTTTGATTGGTATGCGATAACCTGCTTTGACTGATATGCGATAGCTTGTTTTGGTTGATATGCTGGTTTGAAAACATGTGGTAGCTTTGGTTCACGAAGTGCAATTGTACAAGTTTTTAATATGCAATAGCATATGGGTTTTTGAAGTGTGATAGCACAAGTTTTCAAACTGCGATAGCAATAAGTTTTGAAAAGTGAGATAGCCTATTTTGGTACTCAATAGCTTTTAACACTATATTTGGCTATATTTTCTTTGAACAAAAATGTAGTTTTCGTTAAGTAATTTTGACAATGCTCCAAATGAAAGAAAAGATATGTTAGCCCATTTTTAAAGTGTTTTGTGAAGGAAACTATTAGTTGATTAGAAGTAATTTTGTGTATAAAACGACTACCATATGAGAATATATTTTTGATGAATTATGATGTGTTATATGTTGAATTTTGTATCTTGATCAGTTATTATTGCATATGTTAATTTTGACATGCTTACTTATATGTTATATGTTATCATCGAATGTTTATAACCTTCGGAATTAAGAACTGATGGCCAATTAGGATTATTCCAGTGGTGGGCATCATCACACTCAAATACCTAGTAGAATTGCTTCCAGGAGATTATGAAGATTAAACTGTGTTAGGATGCCCGAACTGATCGAAAGACATGACTCGGTTACATCATAAAACCATATTTAAGGGTGGAGACTTGTGTAGAGTCACACCCTATACTCCAACCAGATTTTAAGGGTGGAGACTACTAGTAGAGAAGTTCACATCTATTTTCTCCTACCATATTTAGAAGACCCTTGATATTTTCTCCAATCTTATTTAGGAGATCATGGATATTTTTCTCCTGCCTAACTTAAGAGATATTTTTTGTTCTCTTTTAAATGTATTAAAAGATCATTAGATTATTTAGTATATTATTAGCCCCAGTCAACCTAATAGATTTTTAGTAGGCCTAAGAAAACTAATAGGTTTATAGTGAACCTGGGAAAATTATGCCATTGAATAAACTATTTTATGACATCGGGAAATTATGGGAATATATGACTCTTTGACCATAGTGAATGACAGACTACTCATTTAGACCCATTATGCATGATACTGATATTTTGGTTGACATATTATTTGATAAGATATTAATGAGGGTAAAATCATTTTGTGCTTCAACAACGTGGTCACATTAAATACCTATTTTGGTTTGAGATGGACTAATATTATTCATACCAAACTTTGTCTAACTCGAAGTTTTTAATTTCCCTCTAAACACTCGGGTACTTGGGATAAAATATATGATTGCATAGTCCGATGTTATATCATTATTGATTAGAAACAAGAATATATAACTCTTCAAGGATTGCCATTTTTAATTCCAATAAATTGTTTAAGTGTTGCAAATTATGATCTGAATCTTGTAGATACTTTTATAAATTCAACGATGACACTAGAGCTTCAATCTGATCAATTCCTAACAAATTAGTATCCACAATTTTAAGGGTTGTTCTAGCTCAATTAAAGTTAGGTAGGTTGAGGGTCAGGTTTTCAGATTTAGACGAACAAGCTTTTGGAGACATGTATGAGATAAGCTATTATTAAAAGTACTTCCGATGTGTAGTTTTAATGGCTTTTTTATTTGATTGTATTTAATGACGAGTGCTGTACCCATCAAAAGTTAAGTCTCTGATCATCCAAGGGGCACCTTCATATGTCACATTTGTAGCTATAAAATCTGCATGATCCACGCATAGGGTTATGTGATTGATATGTAATGAATTTGTAAATGAATTAATGAAAATATTTTGTTGAAATTTATAAATTCTTGTGCTCTTGGTACTAAGGATACAATAACTAGTCTCGATTTGTCACTGGGAAGTAATGCTATGGATGATTGTAGAATCAATAATATCTATTTTCGAGCTATAAAGTATGGGATGTTATACTCAATTTATGATCTTCCTACTCTAATGGGTGGGGTAGTTCAATAATATTCATACTTATGAGTTTTTCAAGTAATAGGAAAAGTTCAATGCGACTCAATTAGTGTTGGTCTCATAAAGAGGATTGTTCAACACCGTTTCAGTGAATGTTCACCAGCATAACGGTGATACTTAAATTAAAAAACAAGAGAAAAGCTAAAAGAAAAGGCAACAACGAAATCTAGATGCAACTCAAACTATGAATCTACATAACAATCAACTACGAATCAAGGTTCAACATAGTAGAGTGAGGCTAAGTTAAAGTTAAAACAAGAGTTACTCGCTGACGAGATCAAAGTCTATAGTTGTTGAGTGAAGACAAAGAAGTAGAAATATTTTTCTTTTTTCTCTCGTTAATGGAAGAATTTTGCAATGGTTTGATAAAGATCAAAGACTAAAAGGAAAGGTATTTACAAAAAAGATGATAGCCAACTTGAGTTGCTGGATCAATTAGGCGACATATGATTTGGATTGTCTAGGTTTCATTATTACTATCAAATCAAAAGTGGCCTCTTTGAACAGCCACAGCGATGCCTTGAGAAACAAACCACTAGTGCCAATAACATAGAGACATGTTCCAGTACCATTAAATCTACAAATAATAAAGTCCACCCCTTCTCGTAGGTGTGACCTTGGTGGAGGGAAGGGTGAAATGTTGCTTGATTTTCTTGAAAGTTCAATGTAGGCCAGCTCGCCTAGGCTCAAGTGCTCAGATCTTGGCTCACGTTTGACCCACATGGTTTTGAAAGCTCACACTTAGCCCGCATAAGTTATAGAAGCTCACGTCCCACTCGAAATACTTAGTTTCCCATAGCAAAATGGCCCATTCGACATCAATTCACATTAAGTCCTTTAAAAAACATGTATAGTCATCAATGAACTATGGCAACGGTCGAGCGGCTTGAATGGCCCATTCCTAAGCAATATCCCTTGTGTTAACTGTTTTTTTATCTGAGCAGAAATCAATAGGATTTAGAACGTCGAGACAAAGACGAAACGACTTGAAATCTTGGAATTACACCTAAATAGACTAATAGAATAACTCGGAGAAGTTTCAACATGATTGCAGCATGTATGTGAAGTCGGTGTCGAAATGAAGAGCTCAGTGGAGACATCCCATATTCCTATATTTCTCACTCAAACTTGACAGAGGCTCTTCTTTACCTATTTCATGTGTGCCCAAGTAATATCAAAGGATTCTGATCAACTAAATACCAAGATTGAAGAACTAGTAGTTAAAATGGCAAATAAACCAAGTGATGAAGGACCATCACCGATATCAACCAAATATCCAAACAAATTACAAAGGACATCTCCAAATCAAGTAGTTTGAAGGATGCAAGAGGACTCAACCCACCTGGGTTGAACCACAGATGTCGGCACCGACTTGAGATGTTGGTACCGACTTCTAATGTTAACCCAGATTGATTCACAACTTTGCACATTCTTCCAGGCTCTCTTCTAGGCTTTGCTCCAACTCCCTGTTTGGTCCAACACGACTGCTACCACTATAAATACAAACCATAAAGCAACTAAGAAAGGATCTAAATTCTACTATTACTATGCAGAAGAACTATCTCTTCTTCAACTTTTTCTTTACACCACAGTCACCAAGGCAACTACTCTAGGAAATACTAGGAATTGAACTAGTCTAATCCCTATACTGTGACTTATTCTTTCTTAAATCTTTGTAATCCCAATAAAAACTTTAGGCAACAAAGCTATAAAGTCGACGTAGGACTTAGATTGTTTAACCACTATAAAAATCTCTGTATCCTATTTAATTTTCTATTATTTTCTATTACATTTTCTCTATTCTAACAGGGCTGGTTCTTTCATTTCATACTCTAGGGTATTGATCCATTTTTGTATTAACATTTTAGTGCTTTCATTGAGAAGAAAGAACCCAGGCTTGGATCACCGCAAACCCTAAAATTGAAGTAAAGGCTCCATAAGGGAACATTGCAATGCTTTTCTTCGATTCCGAAGATGACATGCAACTTGATGCTAAAGGAGTGGAATTAAATGCTAAAATAGGTAGCCATAATTCCAAAAAGGAAGTTCAAACTGCCACTATAAAACCAACCGCATGCCAATTGAATTGTACTGGAATGGTTCTCCCGAAAAATGGAGAACCTAGACTTCAGTTGGAAAACAAAGGCCGTTTGAAGAGTCAAACACTTGGTATAGCCCCTGACAGTCGACTTGTGGACTATGGTAGCATCGTTGTGGATATGATCAAATGTTTGATGGAAGAAAGTAAGGGCAAAAAGGATGACGATTATGGTTCTGTACCAAGCCGAACTCCGTTTACTGAATACATTTTATGAGAAGAGTTCCCATAGGAGTTTATAATGCCCACTATGCCATCTTTCAATGGAACGACGGTCCCCAAATAGCACTTGTACAAGTACAATTGGCATATGGATGGAGCTATAGCCATAGATGTTGACGACTACGCATGTTTCCCTATCTTCTTGGAAGGTGTTTCTTCTATGTGGTTTACTAGACTCCCACCAAGATTTATTTCTACCTTTGACTAGTTTGCATGGAAATTCTTGGAACGGTTTAGACTTCAAATGGCATAACCAAAAGATGTGACATCTTTATCTGGCCTTTTATAGGCTCTAAACGAGTCACTAAAAACCTTTATGAACCGGCTTAATACTGCGGTTACTAAAGTAAGCAATCCTAACAAAGATATCGTATTTATGGCTTTAGTCCAAGCTATCCATCCGGACACAGACTTTAGAAGATGAATTAAGATGAAAAAACCAAAAACCATGAAGGAGTTTAACTAAAAGGAAAATCAATATCTAAGATTAGAAGAGGTAGACAAATTGGAGGGCAAGACCGCCAATGTGAAACCAAAGGAGATAGTTCAAAGAAATATAACAATCAAGCAGGATAGAAATATTTCTAGAGCCATGATAGGAAATGCAGGGAAAGATGGAAAACAGAAATGGGAAAACCAAAACACTAGTAGGCATGATGGGAATGAAAAGTAGATCAGGAACCTGAGACCCGAAGAGTATATGCCATTGATTGACAGCTTGGAGAACATCCACCTTGTAAACTCAGGGAACTGTGCAATAGAATAAGCCTCCCAAGAAGGAAAATTCTAAACGACAAAAAAATCAGGGAAGTTCTTCCTCTTCCACGAGACTAATAGGCATAAAATAAATGAATGTCAGCATTTTAAGCACTTAATCGAGGAACTAATAAGAAATACTAGGCTCCAACAGTACATGAAGAAACCATAGAATTCTGACCAACTTGTTGGACCCTAAGTTCCGAGCAATCAAGGAAATCAGGCCAGGCCTATTGGTGAAGGAACTCGTTAGACTGATCAGAGACTCGTCATAAATACCATTTTTGGAGGACCTTACCTAGCACAGAAGGGTTAGGGCAAAATAGAACAATACGCCAGTTTATACTAGCATGCTCCTAAGGAAACTTGTTACACAATCAAGGATGGAACTCCGGCCAAATAGCAGAAAACATCATAGATGATATTGTATTTTTGAGTCGAGATACTGAAGGAATAGAAATGCCAACACTTGAGCCGATGGTGGTAACCATCGAAATATGATTGACAGTTGTATGTCAAGTATTGGTTGATAATGAGAGCTTGATCAACGTCTTATTTTGTAATATGTTTGATCAAATGAAGATAAGCATTAAAGATGTAACTTCATGCCGAATTAAGTTTCAAGGCTTCGATTGAGAACCGAAGCAACCATTTGGGATGATTGACTTACTTGTAGATCTTGGAGAAGGAGAACAAAGGGTGGTCCTTATCCATACCTTCGTGATGGTTGATGAAATGTCTGCTTACAACGCTTTTTTGGGTCGACTGGCCCTTACTGATAATGGGATAGCTTTAGTTCCCTGCTGCTTTACAATGAAGTTGCCAATGGAGAATGGGGTTGGAGTAGCTAGGGGTACCAAAGTTCTGCAAGAGAATGCTATATTGTTGAACTTATACATCGTGAAAAAGGTAAGAATGTAGGGAAATCTCTCCACATTCATGAATCGCAAGCATAGCAATTACAGAACTGTCCCTGGCTTGGGGACCATAATCGCTTTGACAAGGCTTTGGACACTAGGAGGAATTCAGGGGAGGAGCGGGTAGCCTCGATAGAGTTTGTGGTTGTTGTCCCAGTCAAAATGGAAGACCCAACTTCGATCTAAAAGATAGGTTCGCAACTTGGAGTCAGGATAAAAAATAAACTGATCAGATTTCTTCATGCCAATCTGGACGTGTTCGCTTTGATGCATTTCATTATGTTGGGATATCACTGGAAAGAGCGTGTCACACACTTAACATCGATCACAAATTCACACTAGTAAGGCAAAGGAGACACACTACAGGTCCGAAGCAATTTGCTGCATTGAACTAAGAAGTAGATAAGTTTTGGCTAACAGCTTTATCTGTGATTCAACATATCCTGAATGGGTATTGAAACCTGTATTAGTCAAGAAATCAAATGAGAAGTGTCGGACTTGCATCTACTGCTCGGACTCAAGCAAAGCTTTCCTAAAGGTAGTTTTTTGCTACCCAAAATCGACTAGTTAGTTGGCGGAACCGCAGGACACGATCTGCTCTCATTCATGGTTGCCTACTCAAGATACAATAAGACTATGACGTATGAATCCGATCAGGAGAACATCAGCTTCATTACCCACTTGGGGATGTAATATTATCGCTTGATGTCATCCGGCTTAAAGAATATTGGTGCTACTTACTAAAGATTAGTGAATGCAATGTTCAAGAATTAGATCTGATGGATGACGGAGCTATATGTAATTGGCGTGCTTTTGAAGTCGTGGGAGTCTAGAAATCATTTTGAAATCCTTTGAAATACGAGATGAAACTAAATCCACTAAATTGTTCTTTCGGTGTAGCTTTTGAAAAGTTCCTTGGATTTATTACAAATCCTAGGGACATCGAAGCTAATCCAAAACAGATAACCGCTTTACGGAATGTCACAGCCCCCTCAACAACGAAGGAATTGCAGAGCTTGAAGGGGAAAATTGTAGTACTAAGTCGATTCATATCTAAAGCAACAGACAAGTGTATGCCATTCTTCGACGAACTAAAGAATGGTAGGAAGAACTTCAAGTGGAATCAGGACTGTCAGACGGCTTTTAAAGAATTACTACGACACATGAAAACTGCACTGGTCCAATCCAAGCCGGTGGAGGGAGAAGACTTGTCATATACTTAGTAGTGTCCTATCATGCTCTAAGTATAGTGCTTGCACTCGAGGAAACCGAGATTCAACAGTCCATCTACTACATCAGCAAATGCTTTACTGGAGCTGAATGAAACTATTCGAAGTTGGAAAAATTGGTATATTTCTTACTGATAGTGTCGAGGAAGTCGCGATTACTCTTTCAAGCTCATCGATTTAAAGTGTTGACCGATCAACCTTTCGAATAAGCACTTTATCGATCTAAGGCTTCAGGGCAACTTTTGAAGTGGAATATTGAATTAAGTCAGTATAACGTGACTAATCATCCTTGGTGGGAAATTAACAAACAGGCATTGGCTGATTTCATTGTGGAATTCACCATTCAAGATGGAGAAGAGCAGGAGACAAAGGAAGTGTTAGCAGAGTGGATATTGGTCATCAATGGCGCATCAAATGAATTATGCTCGGAAAGGGAATTGTGCTTGAGACTCCTGAAGGACTATCCATCTGCTATGCCATAAGACTGGACTTCCCTGCTGCCAACAACGAGGCGGAGTATGAGGCAATGATAGTGGGATTGAAGATTGTGAAGGGAATGGGAATAAAATCTATGCATATCTACAGCGACTCTTAGCTAGTCTTTTGTTAGGTAAAGAGGGAATATTAAGCTAAAGGGACAAATCTCGCTCCCTACTTATCAAAAGCATGGGAACTGCTCAACGACAATACTACATGATAACCCACATTTCCAGGGAACAAAACGTGAAGACCAATTACTTAGCCAAGCTGGCTAGTTCAGGATGGCACAATCAATGGGATTGTTTCTAGTTGAAGTGTTAAAAGCTCTAAGCATATATTAGATGGATGTAGATTGGGTTCTGAAGAACAGAAAGAGAAAGAATCATGGATGATGCCAATGAATGATAATCTACTCAAAGGGATACTCCTCAGAAACCAGAATGAACGAAAGAAGCTCCGCCGAAAGGCATCTGGTTCATGCAACAATAGGGAGTGCTATACATGAGAAACGCTTATCCACCCCCTACTACGATACGTAACCAAAGATGAAGCAAAGAATATTCATATGGAAGTCTATGAAGGCAGCTGCGGCAACAACACTGAGGTGTGGACATTAGCAAAGAAGGTTTTACGTTATAGATATTTCTGGCCCACAATCAACCGAGACACGGCATACTACACCAAATGGTATGATCAATGCTAGAGATTTTCAAAAATCCCAAGAACCCCATCCTCGGAACTTATGTAAATGGTCAGCCCTTAGTCATTTTCAATCTGGGGAATCGATCTAATCAGCTATCACCAATAGCTAATGGAAGAGCCAAATATGTTATCGTTGTAGTAGATTACCTTACCAAGTGGGCTGAAGTGGAACTGCTTGCCACTATTAACAGTAAAAAAGTAATTAACTTTGTAACAAAAAATATTATTTGCAGGTTTGGAGTACCATGATAAATCATCACGGACAATGGAACTCAGTTCTAGAGTGTTGAATTCATGGACTTCATCAAGAGTTATCAGATCGAGAAGTGTTTTTCTATGGTAGTGCACTTGCAGGAAAATAGGCAAGTGGAAGCAGTGAACAAAATCATCGAATCCATCATCAAGAAGTGACTAACAAAAGCTAAAGGAAACTGGATAAATAAACTTCCACTTGCACTCTAAGCTTACATAATAACGCATAAATCTACCACCGGGCACTCACTATTCGTTTTGGCATATGGTTCAGAAGCAATGATCCTAGTGGAACTGGAAGTCTCCTCTCATCAAAGACGACACTTTAGTCAAAGAAAAAACGAGTATCTTCTGCTCGAATCACTTTACCCGATGGATGAAAAGCGGGAGGAAGCAGAACTAAGGACTACTGCCACAAGAGGATAGCACGACACTTCAACACCAAAGTTCACAACTGCACCTTCAAAGTGGGTGATCTCATCCTAAGATGGATCTTCCAGGGTATGGGTGTGCTTGACCTAAACTAGGAATGACACTACATAATCGATGAAAAACTTGGAGATGGAATGTTCAAGGTGAAACCGGTCGATGGAATTTCGATTCCTCGTGCTTGGAACAATGACTCCCTATAGCACTATTTCATGTAATACCTATCTATACATTTCCTAATTTCACATATAAGCCATCCAGAGACACTAGGAGCACTGTCAATATGCAGGATTTTCTTTTCTCTTTATTTTATCAGTAAAGTTTCGCTTCTTCAACAAATGGAACCGTGTTCTTGTAAGTAAACCTCGTAGTCAATTGGCTGTCGGATCGACGGAGAAAATCGATCCTTGCCTTTTAAGAACTAATGTAGCTCCTATTGCATTGGAAGGTCTATAATTCCTCAAGAAGAGTCATTGTTACTCCGATAGCAATGGGGAACTCATCATTCTCCTTGTACGCATCCCATAATCCACACGTCAATGCTTAAACCAGTGGAACTGCATTTAAGTACATTATATTTCCTTGCATGCATCCCATAAACCGTGTATTTCTTCTTGAAATGATGGAATCATGTTCAAGTATGCGATAACTTCTTGCGCGCATCCAACAAGCCACGCATTGCTTATTGGACTAATGGAACCAAGTCAAAGTAAGCACTTCTCCTATGCACCACACTATAAGCCACATAAGGCGGCTTAAACTAATGAAACCGCGTTCAAGTATGCAACACAGCGATACTCCATTCAGTAGGCTGCATATCACGCCTTTAACCAATGGAACTGCATTCTTAAAAGCGATAAACACTTCTTACTCTCTAGATAAGAGGTATTGACTCCAAAACCTCAGATCGACAGAAAAATTGATTCCGACTCTCTAAGTACCAGCGCTGCCATGGAAATGCTGGAAAACCTTTTTATATCCAGGTTATCGACAATACTCCTGTAATATTGACAGTTAGTCCATTCGAAAACATTAGGAAATTTTCCTGTTGACAGATTGGTAGGAATCAATCTCTGCTTTCCAAGAGACCGGCGGTGCCATAAAGACACCAAACCACAGGATCAACGGTAAAATTCGATTCTATCCTTCAAGTATTGGTGTCACCCCAGCGACGTTAGTAAACCTCAAATCACCAACTTGGTTGGGAAATCAGCACAAACCACCAAAAACTCAACATTGCTCGGAGATAGATGACATTGTAGTAAAACCTAATGGATTGATCTGCTCGTGGCTTACGGGAGATAGAATCTGACACATAGAGAGGACCTTAACACCAAACTTGGAGAAACTCGACCATGGTCAAAGTGCAAAATGGTCGGATTTGAGCTTCCAAACCATGAGTTCTCGAAGAACGGGAGCTACCATACAACTTAGACTGGGGCCAATCAGAGAGTTACACAAAGTACTCGATCTCTTATCAAGAGTTGAGGTTGAGCATTCGAAGTACCTGGCCCTATGGAGTGTGTGGCACATACACTAATAGTTGGTCAAAATAAAACAAATCGCACCGCAGTTCTGTTACAATGAATAGAGAATTTTGGCAGCTAAAATAGAAATAAGAAAAATAGTATACAAAAATAGCTATAAATTTTAGTATTTACATGCACAGAGTTGCGGTAAATAAACAAGTACACTACTCACATTATTTATATGCATAGAATCGCGGTAAATAAATACATTACACCATACAATACGGCAGTATATAATATGGGAATTGCGAGACAAGCAATCATATTATTATGTACACATACGGTGGTATATGAATAGGCACGGTACATAGAATATGGAAAAGTACACAGAAGAGATCACAATGGAAATGCTAATCTTGTCATTATCTATATTATTTTATATACAATATCAAATAGCAGGGCCCATACCGGGACAATATCAGCCTGCTTTAGACATCAAAGAGTAAGAGTACAGACACTATTGATGCTACAATAAAGAAAAATACTCTAAGTACAGAGTCTATTCTTTTACATACTTTGACAATGCAAAAACATACAAAAAGACAACAAGTACCCCACTCCATTAGTGCTCAAGCCCATCATGTCTACTTTTCATTTTCCCTCCTCCTTTGCTACCCTTGCCTAGGCGAATCGAGATCTTCTTCTTGCTATCCTTAGCGATCTCTCCTCCTGCAAGGGGGGCGGATCCCTATGATCCTTCGATATCCATAATGCCCTCCTTCAACACTCTCAATTTGATCGTAGCAGGAGTCTTGTGCTTTACCTCCTCATTTTCCTTCTTCGTTGGAGACCTTTCTTCTCTTCCTCCAGCCTCACATCCATGGTCTTCATATATTTTGACCTTGACTCGCTAGTGACTACCACCTCCTCCACCTACCACATGGAGGCCTTCTGCAAGTTCTGCAAAGCTGCTATATGTTCGGAGTCGGGCCTAGGCCTAAAGCCAAAAACATGAACAATGATAGAAGCCACTGTGGTGACAACAGTGGAAGTAGCAAAGATAGTGGCATCTCCTGATCCCTATGCAACTGGGAGAAGAGGCAAGAGAGTTAGCTGATCTATATGTTAGGAAAGAGAAGTGCACAGTTTAGAAAAGGATGTTGGAGTATATCGAAGTGTATGGAGTACTAGAGAGATGAGAGAAACACCCAAGCCAGGAGTGTAGTCGTGAACTTCAACTTCTAAAGATTCTTTGCCAGCCCACATCTTTGAGGGTTGCATAATAACTGGAACAAGACATGGCTCACCCAAGGCTTTAAAAGGAGCACTGGCTTGAGCAGTTTCAAAAATAACAGATGAGGACGTTGAAATGGGCGCTTGTTTGCTCTTAAGAAGTAGGAATAAGTGTCTGATGCTGGCTCAAAGAACTTGGGCCAATGAGAGCTTTGGAAGTAGCATCGGCAGATTCCTTTTTCCTCTCTTCTCCAAGCATAACTTTGCCGGTGGTCAAGAAATCTATATCTTCGAAAGTCAAGTAAGCGGCCATTAGCTCTCCTTCCGAGAACAATCCCTAGCTTTTTCTGACCAGATCAACACTTCCTACCATACCATAGCAAGAGTCTGAGGAGAGTTTTTACCAAGCCATTTCATGTTGCCCTTGTTCGTCATGCAACTAGTGTAGAGGTGGTGCACACTTGTATCAATTTCGCTTATCGTGTCATCATACTCTGCTCGTAGCTCTGCAAGCTCAAATTTGGTGACTAAATGGTTGATCTCTTCCGTCAGCTTGGCGAAGGCAGCATGTTCCTTCTCTTTCACCAGCCTCTCATTCTCCTCATGAAGCCGAGTGAGCTCATTGGCCTGATTAGTAATAATAACAGCATGATAAGCAATGGTTTGGTCCTAGGACTTAATAATGCTTTTGGTGCTAGTGACCCGCTCTGTTAGCTTACTATACTCCCTATGAGCATCCTCGAGCTGATCTTTAACTACGATTAGTGCTCTGTCATAAGCTCGGTTGGGCTTGATCAACAAATTGTCGCTGGCAACTTTTCCTTTCAAGCCCGCGTCCCATTCAGCCTTCAAGTTGGCTGTCTTAATGATGCGATCCATGATTGTTTTGTTATGGTTTTCCCTTTTAGCTTCAAACGAAAGGATCTCTTAGTAATTGATGTGATTCACATCCGAAATGGCCTTCACAAGATGTTGCCAACCATACCCGGTTTCTAGGTCCTCATGGACTATCTCAAGGTTGCTGAGGGAAGCGCCTTGTTAAGAGGCTTTATGTTCTTATCGAATTTAACTCCCTTTAGGAACAAATGTGGAAAAGCGGCTTGGAGCGTAGGAGGACCAGGTGGAAGTAAAAACTATTCCCTTCAACTAGAAGAAGTAGGGACAGCTGTAGTAGTTATGCCCGGAGATGAAGGGACTTCATCCATTGTAGCTATCTGAGCTTCGGTGCAAAGGGGAGCAACGGATAACGAAGTCTTAGGGCACTTATGAGAGTTTCTTTGGCACTTGTATACATCGCTAGTGGCACCACTCTCATTGTCCCTCTTTCTCTTATCCCCTTCTCTCGCTCTCTCTCCCAGTGGCAGGTCCCATCCTTTTTTCCCCCTCTCCTCCTCCATTTCATGAAGAGGGCAACAAGCCAGGTCTGAAGTGTTACCATTACATTGGCATCCTGGCGTAATTGATGATATAATCCACATCCCATGGTATCTAAAGTGAAAACATGAACAAAGTCAATACTCAAAACCCTAGGACTTAACTGAATGTATACGAGATCCTTAAATGAAGAGTGAAGTGTTAATGACCCCTAAATACTCTACCAACTGTATTAGCAGGGTTTGAGGACCCGAGTTTTTTCACCACCGCTCATAAATACGCTTAAGGTGATGGCGAATTTCGAGCCAATCTCAACTATCATTTCACTAATGGAGAAATACTCATGTTCATTTATATGGATGGCAACACCCCTCATAAAATCAAAAGATGATGTGGCTTCAATGGGTATCTTAGTAGCTTGGCCTCCGGTAGATTGAGGGGCTTCGATGTTTGGTTGTTCCGGAGGAGGGGAAGTAAGGAGTTCATGGCTTGGCGCTTTAGTGGTCAATAGGTTTAGGGAGGGAAGATCAGGAAAGTCTAAACTCATCTCCAAAGATTCCCTAAACGAATCCTCTTCCCCTTCACCAGCGTTGTAATCGTTGTCATCCTCGTCATTTGGGACCTCACCTTCCTCCATGACAATTGGTTGCTTCTCATCCCTTCTTTGAACCAACTCATTCTCCTCCAGGATAGTGGGAATTATAACATCACGACCTTCATCAACGGAGGAATCATCTTGCGCTGGCTCCTTAGCCCCCATCTCAACACCCTCTCCCTTAACATTCTATAACACCCTAGATTTTTGGTAACATTTTTTAGGATATTTAATTAGTTAAATAAAATAAAATAATGTGTTGATTAGGGGATTGAAATTTGATTTAATTAAAGGGCAGCCGTGCCATTTAACATTTAAATTAAAATAAAATCTAAATTGAAATAGAGGAGGAAATTTAAATTGAAATAGAGGAGGGGTAAATAGGAAAGAGGTCGTTCCTAATACACAGCCGTGTATCTCCACAAACAGGTTCACTTTTCATTTTCAAAAATTTTAAAAGAGGCTGGCCAACATTAACAAGAGTAAATGGAAGAAAAGCTAGGGAGAAGCTTAAGCAAATCAAATCCATTCACATTTCAATCTCTTTAATTTCTAAAGTCAAGGTGAATAATGTTTACATCTCATTTTTGATTGCGTTTACAGTTTTAATATGAATTTCGAATATTTTGCATTGATTTTCCATATTTTTGAATGATGGAATGAATATATATACTTGTTGATGAATTATGGTTATTCATATTGAATTTCTGGTATGTTTTAAGGTGAAAACCCGATTAAATGATATCCAAATGCCTTGTGAATTATTATGAAGATTACAAATATTATTCTGGAATGGGTTTTGATTTTCAGAATTTTTTAAATTTATGTGGAATTTATATGAATTTTCTAGTAAACAAAATGTTAATTTGGGTTAATAATTATTTACGGTTAAATAATAAAAGATTTGGGTCTGAAATTTTATATGTTAGATAACATATTAAAAGAGATTTTCAGGAATTTTGTAGAATTTTCCTATATGTTTTAAGGCTTACATAATATTATTAAGGTATAAGACTTAGATGTTTTATATAATTAAAAGAGAAGATGGGGCCTTTTGTAAAATAATTTAAATTATTTAATTTGGAAAGTCGGCGGTACATTTAAAAAAATTAGTACTTTTAATTGTTAAAGAAAGAGAAAACCAATCCAAATTAGATACGTGAAGCAGTTCAGTGAAAAGAACTATTTGCTACATGTTTTACACTACTTCGACACCGTCGGCACCAGGTTCTGCCTCCTTATCTTTGCTTCTGACACAGTCAAAACCAATGCACATGGTATCAGGAAACTGGTAGTAGTGAATTGGATGTAGAAGGAAAGTATGGAGTCGAAACCAAGGGTTTCGAAGGGGTTGAGGCGGTACTTTGTTTTCAAAAAAACGTGCCTTCTTGCTTTCGACTAAAATGGCTTTCGACTGAGTAGCTTTCGACTAGATCAAATGGTTTTAAAAGGAATTGTTTTGCTTCGGTTGTACTTTTGTTTTAAATGGTTGTTTTCGACTGAGTTGAAGCCTTTAGCTACCGCGTTTCGACACCTTCACTTCATTACTTAGGAAATGGTTTCGAAGCAAATGCTTTTGAATTGAATGCTATAAAACCCCTTTTCTATAAGTAATGTAAAACTCAAATTAGTTTCGAAAGAGATAGTTTTAAATGGTTTCGAAGCAGTTGCTTTCGACTTTAATGAGTTTTTGATCCTTTTGCTATACTTGAAGGCATAATCCAAACGGCTTTGACCGAGGCATCTTTCAAAGGTTTTTAAGAAGCAAGTTTTGACTATTTCGAAAGGTTTCCACATGTTTTAAATTAAATCCAAAGTGCTTTCGAAAGGATTGAGTTTTTAATTTTTCGAAAGGTTTTAATGAATGGTTTTGAAATGGGTGGTTCCTCGGGGTTTCAAAAGATTTAAAAGGAATGGTTTTCCTATGTTTTTGAAAGGAAACATTTGAAGGTTTAAAGAGGATGTCTAACATTTTGAAGCTTTTGGAGAAAAGAAAGGAATTTTTTTCCAAAGTTTTCGAAAGGTAATATTCAATGGTTTTGAAAGGGTCTTCAACGGTTTCCAAGGGGTTACCTTCAAGGGTTTCGAAAGGGTTGTTTAAAGGTTTTAACAAAGGATTTGAATGTATTAAATAGGCAATATAGCCTAAGTATTTTATAGTTAAAAAGGGTTTTAACTTGTTATGGAAGGATAGTTAATCCTTACTAAATCTCATCAACATTATTTTGAATAAAGTATATATATCATGGAAAAATAGCTTAGAGTAAGCTAAGAATGTATTTCCTTGTATAAGTATGATTTAAAGGGTTAAATCATTTTGAAAAAAATTTCAAGGGAAAAGATAAAGTGTAGTTACCCTAAGAAAATGATTCAGATAGTTAGCCTATTTTGTAGGCAATCAGCCTAGATATTGGACAGTTAGTCCATTTTGCGCGCAGTCAACCCAGTTTTATGGACAGATAGTCCATTTGTAGCATAACAGACCTTGCTATTATATTGTGGACAGATAGTTCACATATTACCTGTTTTACGGACAATTAGTCCATTTATTAGCATATTGCTATTGATATAATCAGTTTGATTAACTATTGCAGGAAAGGGTTGCAAAATATTTGTTTTGAAAAGGATATTAGTGAGGGGAAACCTCGCTAAGCAGCATGGTCTCACTTAGTATTAGTAAATAGAGATGTAACAGAATTACTCACACCAGGCTTTATGTTTGAATCGAAGTTTTTGTTTCCCCTTAAAATCTTGGGTACTCGAAATTGATTTGAGTAGGCTGAGGATTGAGGTTTTTAAGTTTTAGTCTTTTGGTGAGTAAAGCTTCTAGAGACGAGCAGGTGGCTGATGGATAGCTAATTATGATTCATAGATTCATTTTGTTTTAATTTTGCTATGTATGTTAAGTCAGATATGACTATATTGCTTTGATCAACCAAGGGGGCATCATTATATGTCGCTCTTGGCATACTTTTGTAACGGTTATTGTTAATCTTTACCTGGGAAACGTTATATGGGATTATGTAATTTGGATATGAATTTTTTTTGAAATGTAATCAGTAAATATATGATTTTTTTGGAAATCTATGATTTTTTTCATATTCAAGCGCTTCTGATATTACAGGTACCATTATCATTACTGTATTTTGTCACCAGAAGTTAATATTATAGATGATTGCAGCATCCATAGCGCTTAGCTTTTGGCCTCCAGATACGGGATGTTACAACATGGTATCAGAGCATGGTTTGTGAAAAACTTTAAACTAAAATGGTTTTTAAAACATAATCCTAAGGAATTAGAGTAAGATTGGGGTATGGGTTAACGCAATAGTGGCGTACTTGTATTTGCTATATATAAGTGTACGCTTTATCTCTACTCTCCTTTCCTTGTTAAGTTATTTTCCAATATCTCATAAGGTTTGAATATAGGTATATAGGGTAGAAAAGAAAGAGTTAACCCAGGAGGGGAAGGCACCAATGAGGATGTCAGGCCTAATGTGAGAAGAGGTCAAGGTCAGGCACAAGTAGAGAAAGTGGGTGCCGAAGTCCCGCAAGTTGGAATGGAAGCTATGTATCAGTTTTTTAGGAATATGGTTCAGGCGGGAGTTGCAACTGGAGTGTTAGGAGGAAATGTTGTAGGAGCAGGGGTTTCGGAAGTTCCGGTAGTTAACCATCATGCTAAGCTGAGTGGAGATTACACCAAGCTTGGAGGGAAGCTATTTGTTAGAACGGAGGATGACATTGAAGTAGAAAATTGGTAGTTGCACTACAAAAGCATTTTGCAAATTTAGGGGTCAATGATGAGCAAAAAAAGAGGTTAGCATCTAGGCAGCTTTAGGAAGCAGCTTTATTCTGGTGGAATAGTGTGACTGTGGTGGTAGATGAGGAGACTATGACCTGGGAAGATTTCAAGGGGAGGTTCCAGGAGAGGTTCATGTCTGCAATGGCACAGTCAGCCCTTATCAGAAAGTTTGCTGAATTAAAGCAGAGAGAGATGTCGGTTTTGGAGTATGCCAAAAGGCTCGAGGAGTTGGCCCAATATGGGTGTGCTTCAGTGGATACTATGATGAAGAAGAATGAAAAGTTTATCATGGAGTTGAAGCTTGAGTTAGCCAGGGCTTCATTACCTCATATTAGAGATCCTTCTGATTTGTAGCGGAGATGGCCTTAAGGCATGAGAATTTGCTTGATTCTCTAGAAAATATTAAGGCTAAAGAAGTCCAGGTTGAGCAGAATCAGAAGAGGAAGTTTTTTCCTAAGAAAGGTGCTCAAAAGAGTGGAGCAGCTAAGAAGGGGAAGTTTGAGATTGTCTGTTTCAAGTGTGACAAGAAGGGGCACTTTGCTAATGAGTGTCATGTTGGAAACGCAAAGGAGGTGACAAGGAAGAAGAATATCTGGTGCTTCAATTGTGACCAGGTTGGCCATTATAAGTGATAGTGCAAGGAACCTACTAAGGATGGAAATGGCAAGGTGTATGCATTGGAACCTGCTGCTTCTAAGCCAACAGCCCAGGAGAAAGGAAAGGTAGTCTTAGGAGGTATACTTCAGATTCATGGTATGTTTGTTAGCATTGTATTTGATACTGGTGCATCGCATTCTTTTATATCTAGATGTTTGACAGATAAGCTTAACCTAGAACCCACATATTTATTTACTTCCTTACAGTTTGCAAATCCAATAAGAGGGTACACAACTCTAGGGTTGAGATATGACCAGTTATAGTTTGATCTATTAGTTTATACTTTTATTTTCAGTTTGCATGTTTTTGATTTTATGGGGTTTGGGATTATTCTTGGTATGGATTAGTTAAGTGAGTACGATGCTAGAATATTTTGCCAGGATATGAAAATATCGTTTAGACAACCAGATTGTTGTGATCAGATAGTTTATACCATGGAAGGTTCTTGGGGTGGGATGTATGCCATGATGGGTGCTACGGAATTGGATGATAAATTAAGTCAAATTTTCATGGTTAGAGAATTCGCAGATGTTTTTGAGCCTATGGTTGGATTGCCATCGAAACGAGCTATTAAGTTTCAAATGGATTTGATTCCAAGAGCAGAACCAGTGAGTAGACCGCCAAGCAAGATGACCCCTATAGAGATAAGAGAGTTGAAGGTGCAGTTGATGGATTTGAAAGGCAAGAGTTTTATTAGGCGAGTAGTTCACCTTGGGGAGCAGCAGCAATGTTGGCTTAGAAGCCAGACGGATCGTTAAGGCTATGTATCGGTTAGCGTAAGTTGAATGAGAGGACGATAAAGATTCGATATCCATTGCCAAAGATTGACGATTTGTTCGACTAGTTGAGTGGACCCAAGGTATTCTTGCAGCTGGATTTGGCGACAGGATTCCATCAACTCTATTAAAGAATAGTATACCTTTGGCGGTGTTTAGGACCAGATATGGGTCGTATGAATGGTTAGTTATGCCGTTCGGACTGACTAATGCGCCAGCTTACTTTGTGGGCTTGATGAACCAAGTTTTCCCGAGAGCACTTGGATAGGTTCGTATTGGTTTTCATAGATGATATCTTGAGTTGCTTTAAGGATGAAAGAGAGCATGAAGTTCATCTTAGATTAGTGCTTGAGACACTGAGGCAGCATCAGCTAAAGATGAAGTTTCCGAAGTGTCATTTCTGGAAGAAAGAAATGAGGTTTCTTGGTCATGTCATCTCAGAGAAAGGGTTGTTAATAGATCCGACTGAAATTAAAGCGGTAACTTGTTGGATGAGACCCAGGACAATGATGGAGATAAAGATTTTTCTTGGGTTTGGTTGTTATTATCAGAGGTTCATTAAGGATTTTTCACGGATAGCAACACCAATGACCAAATTGACAAGAAAGGATATGATGTTTATGTGCAGCGATAAGTGTGAGGAAGCATTCCAGATTTTGAAACACTTATTGTCCCATGCACCAACTTTGGTTATTCCGAAAGGGAATCAGTATTCGGTGGTTTATACTGATGCATGTGGAATAGGATTAGGAGTTGTGCTGATGCAAAGGGTAAAGTGATTGCCTATGCTTCTGGACAGCTCAAACCGCATGAGGTCAAATATCCGAAGCATGATTTGGAATTGGCCGCGGGGATTTATTTCTTTGAAGGTGTGGAGACATTACCTTTTGGGAGAGAGGTTTGAGTTATATATAGATCATAAGTAGCTGAAGTATTTGTTCCCTCAGAAGGAGTTTAACATGAGACAGCAGAGGTGGTTAGAATTTATCGCTGCTTATGATTTAAAAATTGATTACACACCAAGAAAGACAACAAGGTTGCAGATGCACTTAGCAGGAAACATCAGAATGTAGTTTTGGTGATAATTGCTGAGTGGAAAGATTTAAAAGCATTAGCAGATTGCAGAGTGTAGTGGAGATCCGAAGCTAGGTCTAGTGATGATACAGTTGTATTATCTTGTTTGAAAGTTCGACCAGTGATGATCGAAAGGATTGCTTCTAAACAGGAAGAGGATCCTTCATTAGTTGAATGGATCAGGAAATTAAGAGATGGAACCAAGAGCGATGATATGAAAGATTTCAATCTTGACCAAAATGGATGGTTGAAAAAGAAAGGAAAATTATGTGCTCCGAGTGTAAGAAACATAAGGAAAGAAACCTTGGAGGAATCGTTCAAAGTTCTCTATTCATCCACGAGGTACTGAGATGGACCAGGATATAAAGAGGAGTTTCTTCTACGAAGGTATGAAGCGGAATATTGGTTTGTATGTGAAGCGGAATATTGGTTTGTGTAAAGCGGTGCTTGATTTGCCAACAGGAAAAGGCCGAACACCACAAGCCAAGTAGGTTTCTTTAGCCATCAGATATTCCGATATGGAAGTGGGATTCTGTTTCCATGGATTTTATTGACGGGTTGCCAAGTTCGAACAGAGAAAATGATAATATATGGGGCATAGTGGACAGATTGGCCAAGAGTGCCTATTTCATTCCAATTAAGTCAACGGGGACGGCACCTGTTTTGGCAAGGTTTTTTATGAAGAATGTGGTTACTCTGCATGGAATTCCTAGCTAGTAGCATAGTTAGAGATAGAGATCTGTTATTCACCAACGAGTTCTAGAATAGGAAGTTTTGGGAACCAAGCTTAAGATGAGTATCACATACCATCCACATATGGATGGGAAAATGAAAAGAGTTAAAAAGAATCATGGAAGATTTGTGTGTTAGACTTCTGGGGTTCATGGGAAGACCATCTGCATTTAGTCGATTTTTTAGTATAACAACAATTATCAAATTAGAATTGGGATGGCATCGTTTGAAGCTTTATTTGGAAGGCCATGTAATTCTCCTATATGTTGGTTAAAGACTGTGGATAGGTTGGTTCTTGGTCCAGATTTGGTTAGAGAAGCTGCAGAAAAGATTGATATCATTCGGACTAGAATGAAGGATGCTCAATCTAGGTAGAAAAGTTATGCAAATAAGAGATGGAAAGACTTAGAGTTCTCAGTTGGAGACCAGGTTTTCGTCAAAGTGTTACCGATGAAGGGTGTGATAAGATTCGGGAAATCAGGAAAATTGGCACCGAGATTCGTTGGACCTTTTCCTATTGTTGAGAGGATCGGGAAACTCACATATAGAATTGAGTTACCGAGCAGTTTTGTAACAACCCTGGTATTGGAGATTACTGAAGATATTAAATTATAGTGATAGTTTTAATTTAATATGGTAAATAGAATGTAATGAAGAAATAAATTTGGTTTAAATTGTATATTTCAAATAAATGCAAATCGATGGAAATAAAGTTTTAAAAACTTTATTTTGAGGTATTGGAGTGAAATTAGTCATTTACTGTATTTAATTTAAGTCAATGTGATAATATTGATAATTATTGCCAATATTAGCCTTTTATTGAATATAACAGGAAAAATATGAAGAAAAAAGGTCTTTTAATAAAATAAAAGATGAAATATTGTGCAAAAATATTATTTTGTTGTTTTAAAAGTGTTTGATTTATTAAATTTTATTTGGCTAAGAGGATTAATTTTGATCAAGTTATGCTTTAAAAATAGTATTTTTGCACTAAAATTGTGCAAATTGTAAAATACTGTTAAAATGGAGATTTATTGTTAAAAATTATATTTTTATTGTTAAAATAAATTTTATTTTGTCACAATAACTATTTTATTTCAAAACAAATTGATCTATGTATTTTATTTGGTTTGAAAATGTAGTATTGTATGAATATAGTGTAAAATAGGTTAATATGTATACATAATCTTGCGATTCCACTAAGTATATTTTTTTCCGATGGGCTTATTTGGGTAGAAAATTTGACCCAATAGCCTTTACTAGAACCTTCTTACTTGAGAAAAAGAAAATTACTGTACGTAGACCATTTGTCCTCCTTCTCCAAAAACATTCAGAGAGAAAAATAAGAAAAACAATGGCTACTTTCATCTCTACTCAACTTCTACCCAACTTTTCTACAAATTAAAGGGGGAAATCACCTAAATTAAGAATAGAAAGGTAATCTCCTTCCAATACCAAATAGTTTTCATCAAAATCTGAGAATTTGAGATGTAAATTTTCTTTTAATAGCTTATGTTGTTTTGCATGTTTATTTTCTAGCTTCTACAGGTTCTTAGGGCTTTTTTCTTCACCAAAGATCATAAATTCCTATCAAATCTCTGCTAGATCTTCCTGAAACAATATGGTAAGCAAGGTAAGAGTTTCTTACAGCAAGCTAAAGAAAAAAAATCAAATTTTGCTATCAATTTGTTGATGGAATTGCTCAATTTATCAAATTCGTTTTCTGTTTTGTTGGCTGAAAAAGCCCCATGTTCAAAAATTCGTATCTTCTTCAGTTTACATTCAATGAATCTGAATTTTTGATATGTTGCAGTACTTGGATTTTTCAATGTTACTGGAAATTTTCAATGAATTTGGAGTTGTTTTGATTAGCAAATTCATGCTTGAAATTGGCCAAAAATTGATCTCTGATTTCTGGCCGAAAAAACATCATATTAGAAAAATCATATCTTATTCAATTTATAGCCAATGAACCTCAATTTTTGATATGTTGCATTAATTGGATGGTTCATTGCTTCTGAAAATTTTCAATGAATTTGCAGTTGTTTTGATTTGCAAAATTAATGCTTGAAATTGGTCAAAAACTGACCTCTGTGTATTGACCGAAAATACATCATATTAGAAAAATTATATTTTCTTCAATTTACAGCTAATTATCCCAATTTTTGATAAGTTGTAGAAGTTGGATTGCACAATGTTTTTCAACATTTTCACGAAATTATGAGCTGTTTTGATATAGAAAATCCTTGGTTCAATACAGCCAAAAATCTTGTTTTTTTTTTGTTTGCTGAAAAGAGCTATGTTTGAAAAATCATAACTTTTTCATTTTGCAACGAATTGCTTCAATTTTGGATATGTTATAGTCCTCATGTCATAGTATAATACACCATAATTTGGTTGAAATCAGGATGTTTTGGCAACCTAAATTACTGTCCAAATTTAGTCAAAAACTAAGTTGTTTGGTAGAATGTTCTTTCGCTTCTGTTTGCGCTTTCATTAACTGTTTCACTGCAAATTTCGATGATTTTAAATATTGTTTGAACAAGTTTGATGATGAATGTTTAGTATTATTATCCAACAATGGATTGGTCTGATTTTGGAAATTTTTAGAATTTAAATTTTATTTAAATTCTATTTTAATCTAAATATCGGTATTTGAAGAATTCGATGGTTTTAATTGATTTTGGTTTCAAATAAGTTTATGAAAATTATTTATAAATTATGGTTGAATAAATAAATGTTTTTAAGACATTTTAAAGGGTTTTTAAGCAATTATTTTTTAAAGTATTTTATAAATAGATAATCTATTTGATAAGTGGATTTTTCCTTATATAACTTATTTAAAAATCTCTAAAAATTGTTTAAAGATCCCGTTTTCTCTATAAAATTATTCTAAATATATTATAGCCTATTTCGATGATTTTGGACGCATAAGAATGAGAATTAAACGATTTGGCAAAAATACGTGGTATGGGACATGTATTTTCGCCTCATCACTTAATATCGGACTTGTACTGTCGAATCGGCTTTGAAGTACTGTTTTATGATATTTTTACATGCCGAGGACATGAGGCGGGGTTGTATGATGAATTGATGATGGTTGTGATGTTTAAGATGGACTTTTACTTGTCGATGAAATGAGACAAGTTTTGATGTCACTTTAAACTCACCAAAGTATGAGACACGATGAGTTGGGTGCTTTACACTAGCCAATGAGACGAGGCGG
This sequence comes from Allium cepa, assembly GCA_030765085.1. Classification (NCBI taxonomy): domain Eukaryota; kingdom Viridiplantae; phylum Streptophyta; class Magnoliopsida; order Asparagales; family Amaryllidaceae; genus Allium; species Allium cepa. Next base: position 573,491,236 of record CM060935.1, read on the forward strand.
TGTATGTTTGATTTGGATTTTTACAACTGTTTTCTAATGTGGCATCGACTGACGAGTTAGTAAACCAATAGGTGCGAATGTATGGTATGGGACATACATTAACACCCATTGGGTTCCTATTCAAGATGTCGTGACACATTCAAGATGTTATTAGTACTACAAACTGAGTATAAGATTGGAATCATTACGATGTTCTTGATGTCATTACTAGATTCCAATCATCATGATGTTTTGCTCGAATTTTATGATTTGGGTGTCGTCGCGATATTTGACTATAGTCAATCAAGATGATCACAATGCTAAGACGTTAATGACCCCAAGTCATCACGACATATGGTACCAAATAATAGTAGTACTAGTCAAGATGAAAAGCACATGCAATTTTCTATGAAGTTTTCCATGTTCGATTTCACCTTTTTGTGATGTGTTATTTGAATATGGCCTTGAGTATGATTAGGCTACATTCATATTATTCTATATGGTGATTTCGATTATGATTTCCTTTGACTCTTAATGAGTTCTTATGATAGATTATGATGATTTGATGTTTCTTTATGAAGTTATTATATGGTTCTCATCCCTTATCCACTTTACTTAGAGATGTCCTTAAGAGAAACCATATGCATGTTACTTATTGAATTCCTTTGAAATAGATAGATGAATCCCCGATGTCCCCTTCCTTATAAATGATATGATGAATAACATGTTGTTCCGTCGGCAACAACCGAGTGATTCTCACCATTCTGCTTATTATTGAGATCCTTACTACTGATAATTTTAGCTTGCCCGACCCGTGTGTTTTTCACTCGGGTCAGACCGAGTTGCAAGTTAGTTTGGATTGCTTCACTTCTGGATCAACTTGATTGCTTTTGTTGGACTTATCATTTTGGCTTGGATGTCGTTTTTAGGTCATCTGCTTTTATGTGTTTTATTGTATATTATTTTGTGGGATGGGTGTATGTGTAATTCAATAGTCCATGCTACTTATATATGATGTATTATTATGGAGATGTATGGTGATGTATGTATTTATATATATATATATACTCTGATCTGGGTTTGCTGTTCTATGACTGATGTTTCTATCTGCATGTATATTACATTGTTTCTGAAATGGTCCGAATCCACCATAGTGTGCATTAGTTAGGGACTAAGCGTGTCTACCACTTATGAGGTAATGGAAAAAAATCAAGACATGATTGACATGCTTAGCTCTTAACTAATGTATTACTATGAAGGTCGCCCTTAACTAGCCATATTCTCTACATTAGTAGACAGGATTAGTTAGTAATTCTCTTTACTAATGTAGGTCTCGGGGTGGGGCGTTACAGCTTGGTATCAGAGCATTGTTTCAGAATATAATGTAATATATACAAAACAGCATACGAGATACCATACATCAGATATAATACATCCATATACATCATCCCCTAATCATGATCGGTTTCACCTTGACCTTGCCTTGCCCCTATCCTTGTTTGATTCGTGTCCCTCTTTAATTCATTTGGGGTAGATAGAAAGGAATATGTCTAGGAATGTTGATTATATTCCGTAGTATCCCTCAACTTCTGCACTTGAATTGCTAATATATCTATTTACCCTGTGAATAATCATATCTTATCTTATCTTTCAGCTATGTCGACTAGAGGTAGAGGATGCTCTTCGATGGCGGGATCGTCCAGTGGTTCTCGTCCTGAAGGCGTATATATACCGATCAGATCCTTGAGCTTATTCAGAGCACTCAGCCTCCCGCTCAAGCTCACTCTTTTCCTCCGCGAAAATCCGCATTTGCACGCATGTGTAGCGACTTCACACATCTTGGTGGCAAGATCTTTAAAGGCACTGAAACTATTTTAGAGGTTGAGGCATGGCTCGGTACTTATGAGCGTATCTTTAGTCGTATGGAGATCTCTAGTCATCACCGAGTCCTTGTAGCATCTAGTATGTTGCAAGAACGAGCTTTACATTGGTATGATCTTCTTATTGCTGTGATTGATGAGTCCACTCTAGAGTGGGATCAGTTCCGTCAGAGATTCGAACTCAAGTTTATTCCAGAATCCGAGAAGGCTATTCTTGCTCGACGGTTCCTTGATTTCAAACAAGGAAAGTCGACTGTTTCTGAATATGTTGCATCCTTTGAAGCCTTGTCTAAATATGGTCTCGAGCACATCTCTACTCCTTATAAGAAGAATCTTAAGTTCGTCTCCAAGCTTAAGAAATATCTGAAGAAGTCCCTCATGCTTTGCCTTGAGCTCACCTTTGAAAAGCTTGTGGATGCGGCCCTTCAGCTTGAAGCGGTCGAGAAGGAGAAAGGTAGTGATGATGAGGGTAATGTTCGGGGAATCCCGAATAAGAAGAAGTTTTTCCTCAAGCCAAAGACGTTTCAACCCAGTAAGAAGAAGAAACAGAGGGGATCTTCTTCCCAGTCTCAGTCTACTCCTTCAACTAAGCCTTTTGCATGCAACAATTTTGGTGCACCTGACCATCCAGTGAGGGAGTGTCCCAAGCCTAAGCGTTATCTTTATTGCAAGGAGGGATATTTAGTGTCATTTTGTCCCAAAAAGGAGAAGGGTTCTCGTCAGGGTCATCTTGGTGTGGCTACTACCTCTGGAGGTGCTTCTCATTCTAGAGGTACTTTATCTTCTGTTTTAGAGGGCTCTATTTTATTCTATGATCATTATATTCGAGTGCTTTTCGATACGGGTGCATCTCACTCATTCGTATCGAAAGAACTCGTTGATGTTTTGCAGTTTGATGTTTCTTGCATGCTTACTTCTTTACGGATTGCGAATCCTATCGGAGGATATGCAACTCTTAGTTTGCTTTGTGATGATGTTGAGATTTTGATTTGTGGCTTTTCTTTCCGTGCGAATCTGCACGTTATTCCTTTTCTGGGATTTGATATGATATTGGGAATGGACTGGCTAGTTAGATATGATGCTAGGATTTTATATTTGGAGTGAGTCTTATATATTCGACATCTTGATTCTTCTGATCAGTTTTCTCTTTCGCTTCGTGATTCGGATTGTGATTCCATGGCTTCTTTATTTGCTCTTGATTTTCGAGATGACGATGACGATGTATCCCGTATTCCTATCGTTTGTGACTTTTCAGATTTATTCGAGCCTGTTTCTGGTTTACCTCCTAAGAGAGCTATTGAGTTCCGTATCGATCTTATTCCCGGCACGCAGCCAGTTAGTCATCCTCCCACGAGGATGTCTACAGAGAGAATGAGGAACTCAAAATGCAACTTCTCGAGCTTGAAGCCAAGCATTTCATTCGTTCTAGTTCTTCAGCGTGGGGAGCCGCGGTAGTGTTCGTGAAGAAGTCTGACGGGACTCTTAGGCTTTGCATCGACTATCGCAAGTAATGAGTTAACCATCAAGAATCGTTACCCTTTACCGAGGATCGACGACATGTTCGATCAATTAAGTGGTGCTAAGGTCTTTTCACAGTTACACCTTGCCACTGGTTTTCATCAGCTCCGAGTCGCGGAAGATAGTATTCCGCTTACCGCATTCCGCACTCGCTATGATTCTTATGAGTGGCTCGTCATACCGTTCGGATTGACGAACGCACCTGCCTACTTTGTAGATCTTATGAATCGAGTATTCCGGGAATATCTCGATAAGTTCGTGCTTGTTTTCATTGATGATATTCTAGTATATTCGAAGTCCGAAGAGGACCATGCTCGACATCTTAGAATTGTTTTGAGTACTCTGAAAGCATCAACTCAAAGCAAAACTTTCTAAGTGTCACTTCTGGGAAAAGCAAGTGAAGTTCTTAGGCCATGTTGTATCTTCAGAAGGTATTTCCATTGATCCTTCTAAGATCGAGGCTATTCAAAGTTGGAAGAGGCCTGAAAATGTTCACGAGATTCGTATTTTTCTGGGTTTGGCTAGTTATTACCACCGTTTCATCAAAGACTTTTCCCGTATCGTGCTTCCATTAACTAGCCTTACAAGGAAAGGCGTTCGATTCATTTAGTCCGATAAGTGTGAGGCTTCTTTTCAGAAATTAAAGGAGCTTCTCACTAACGCTCCCGTCCTTGTGGTTCCTGAAGGGAACTAAGATCTTATCGTTTATACCGATGCCAGTCATAGTGGCCTCGGTGCTATTATGATGCAGAGAGATCGTATTGTTGCCTATGCTTCTAGGCAGTTGCGTCAGAATGAGGTTCGGTACGCTACTCATGATTTAGAGCTTGCAGCCATTGTCTTCGCTTTAAAGATTTGGCGTCATTACCTTTTGGGAGAGCACTTCATCCTTTTTACGGATCATAAATCCTTGAAATATCTATTCACTCAGAAGGAGCTTAATATGAGGCAGCAGCGTTGGCTTGAGTTACTGGCCTCATATGATTTTGATATTCAGTATACCCCGGGGAAGGGTAATCGTGTGGCTGATGCGCTTAGTCGCAAGCATTCGGCTGTTGTTTCTATGATGTTAGCCGAATGAGATGTCCTTGAAACTTTATCTTGCTGTGATATTCGTGATCGAGCTTCTTCTTTCGATTCACCTGTCTTATTATTCAGTATGGAAGCTCGGCCTTCTCTTTTAGATTGTATTTCGGAGGCTCAGCGGCGTGATCCTGAGAAGTTGCGCCTTATTCGTCTTTGTGAATCTGAATCCCATGATGATGAGATGAGAGATTTCAGTATTGATTCTCATGGTTGCCTTCGTTTGAAGGACCGTATTGTTGTACCTTCCGATTCATCACTTAGGCGTGACATTCTTGATGATTGTCATCGCTCTAAGTATATTATTCATCCTGGCAGTAGTAAGATGTATGTCGATATGCGTCGCCTTTATTATTGGGAAGGCATGAAGCGTGATGTCGCAAGTTATGTGGGTAATTACATAACTTGTCAGCTTGTTAAGGCCGTGCATCAACGGCCATCCGTTCTTCTTCAGCTTGTAGAGATTCCATTGTGGAAATGGGATCAAATTTCGATGGATTTCATTGATGGCTTACCTCGTTCGAGGTTAGGCCATAGCAGTATTTGGGTTGTTGTAGACCGTCTCACCAAGTCCGCACATTTTATTCCTATTAAGTCGAATAGGATGACATCTCTTTTATCGAAGCTATATATTAAGGAGATTGTGCGGTTGCACGGTGTCCCTTCATCTATTGTGTGTGATCGTGATCCTCTTTTCACGAGTCACTTTTGGCAGAGTCTCCAACAAGCTTTAGGCACGAAGCTTAATCCTAGAACAGCTTATCACCCATAGTCTGATGGACAGACTGAATGAGTGAACCGTATTTTGGAAGACTTGTTTCGTGCTTGTATCTTGGATTTCGGTGGTAGCCGGGAGGATCATCTTCCTTTAGTTGAGTTTGCTTATAATAATAGATACCAATCTTCTATTGGCATGGCTCCTTTTGAAGCCTTATATGGAAGGCCATGTCGTTCTCCATCTTGTTGGCTTGAGTCGGGGGAAAAGCTTATTTAGGCCCCGAATCTATTCGAGAATCATCTGAGAAGATCCATCTTATTCGTGAGAGAATGAAAGAGGCACAGAGTCGCCAGAAATCCTATGCAGACAACCGTAGGAGGCCTCTTGAATTCTCATTGGGTGACCTTGTTTATATTCGAGCTTCTCCTCTGAAAGGAGTGGTACGCTTTAGCCAGACCGAAAAATTGGCACCACGCTATATTGGGCCATTTCCTATTATAGAGCGTATCGGTCTGGTTGCTTATCATGTAGCACTTCCCGATCATTTTTCTGGAGTTCACGACGTATTTCACGTTTCTCAATTAAGGAAGTGTCTACGAGATCCAGATTCTGTGCTTGATACTCGTGCTTTAGAGAAGTTGAAAGTCTCTCATGATCTATCATATGTGCAACATCCTCTAAGAGTTCTTGCTTCGGAGACAAGACGCCTTCGAAACAAGGGTGTCCCGCTCGTGAAGATTCAATGTTCTGATAGTCCCAATGACTGCACTTGGGAAACCAGAGAATTCATCGAGCGATCGTATCCTGATTTCTTATCTTCTCACTTTGAAGGTAAGAATTTTTCACCTAATCTATCTAAATTCCTTTGTTTGACGAAATAAGTTGGGTTGAATATAGATTTCCTCTAAAAATTGTGAGGATGCAATTTTTATAAAAGGGGGAGTCTGTAACAACTCTGGTATTGGAGATTACTGAACATATTAAATTATAATGATGGTTATAATTTAATATGGTAAATAGAATGTAATCGAGAAATAAATTTGGTTTAAATTGTGTATTTCAAATAAATTCAAATTGATGGAAATAAAGTTTTAAAAACTTTATTTTGAGGTATTGGAGTGAAATTAGTCATTTACTGTATTCTAATTGAGTCAATGTGATAATATTGATAATTATTGCTAATATTAGCCTTTATTGAATATAAAAGGAAAAATATGAAGAAAATAGGTCTTTTGATAAAATAAAAGATGAAATATTGTGCCAAAATATTATTTTGTTGTCTTAAAAGCGTTAGAGTGATTTATTAAAATTTATTTGGCTAAGAGAATAAATTTTGATCAAGTTATGCTTTAAAGTAGTATTTTTACACTAAAATTGTGTAAATTGTAAAATACTGCTAAAATGGGGATTTATTGTTAAAAATTATATTTTTATTGCTAAAATAATTTTATTTTGTCACAATAACTATTTTATTTCAAAACAAATTGATCTATGTATTTTATTTGGTTTGAAAATGTAGTATTGTATGAATATAGTATAAAATAGGTTAATATGTATACATAACCTTGCAATTCCACTAAGTATATTTTTTTCTCATGGGCTTATTTGGGTAGAAAATTTGACCCAATAGCCTTTACTAGAACCTTCTTGCTTGAGAAAAAGAAAATTACTGTACGTAGATCATTTGTCCTCCTTCTCCAAAAACATTCAGAGAGAAAAATAAGAAAAACAATGGCTGCTTTCATCTAAACTCAACTTCTACCCAACTTTTCTACAAATTAAATGGGGGAAATCACCTAAATTAAGAATATAAAGGTAATCTCCTTCCAATACCAAATAGTTTTCATCAAAATATGAGAATTTGAGATGTAAATTTTCTTTTAATTGCATATGTTGTTTTGCATGTTTATTTTCTAGCTTCTACAGGTTCTTAGGGCTTCTTTCTTTACCAAAGATCACAAATTCCTATCAAATCTCTGCTAGATCTTCCTGAAACAATTTGGTTAGCAAGGTAAGAGTTTCTTACAGCAAGCTAAAGAGAAAAAAAATCAAATTTTGCTATCAATTTGTTGATGGAATTGCTCAATTTATCAAATTCGTTTTCTGTTTTGCAGGCTTAAAAGGCCCCATGTTCAAAAATTCATATCTTCTTCAACTTACATTCAATGAAACTGAATTTTTGATATGTTGCATTACTTGGATTTTTCAATGTTACTGAAAATTTTCAATGAATTTGGACTTGTTTCGATTTGGAAAATTTATGCTTGAATTGGCCAAAAACTGATCTCCGATTTCTGGCCGAAAATACATCATCTTAAAAAAATCATATCTTCTTCAATTCGTGGCCAATGAACATAAATTCTTGATATGTTGCAATACTTGGATGGTTCATTACTTTGGAAAATTTTCAATGACTTTTCTATTGCTTTGATCTGCAAAATTAATGCTTCAAATTGGTCAAAAACTGATCTTTGATTTTTGGCCGAAAATACATCATCTTAGAAAAATCATACCTTCTTCACTTTATAGTCAATGAATCTCAATTTTTTATATGTTGCAATACTTGGATTGTTCATTGCTTTTGAAATTTTTTATACAAATTTCAGTTGTTTTGTTTTGCAAAATTAATTCTTGAAATTGGTCAAAAACTGGCCTCTGTGTATTGGCCAAAAATACATCATTTTAGAAAAATTATATTTTCTTCAATTTATAGCTTATTATCCCAAATTTTGATATATTGTAGAAATTGGATTGATCAATGATTTTGAAAATTTTCATTAAATTATGACCTGTTTTGTTATAGAAAATCCTTAGTTCAAAATAGCCAAAAATCTTGTTTTTTTTTTTTGTGTTTGCTGAAAAGTGCTATGTTTGACAAATCATAACTCTTTCATTTTGCAGCGAATTTCTCCAAATTTTGGATATGTTATAGTCCTCATGTCATAGTATAAAACAAAATAATTTGGCTGAAATCTGGATTGTTTTGGCTACCCAAATTACTGTCCAAAGTTAGCCAAAAACTAAGTTGTTTGGTAGAATGTTCTTTTGCTTCTATTTGCGCTTTCATTAAATGTTTCACTGCAAATTTCGATGATTTTAAATATTGTTCGAATAAGTTTGATGATGAGTGTTTAGTATTATTATCTGACAATGGATTGGTTTGATTTTGAAAATTTTTAGAATTTAAATTTTATTTAAATTTTGTTTTAATCTAAATATCGGTACCTGAAGAATTCTATGGTTTTAATTGATTTTGGTTTCGAATAAGTTTATGAAACATCTTTATAAATTATGGTTGATTAAATAAATGTTTTTAAAACATTTTAAACGGTTTTTAAACAATTATTTTTTAAAAGTATTTTATAAATAGATAATCTATTTGAGAAATAGATTTTTCCTTATATAACTTATTTAAAAATCTCTAAAAATTGTTTAAAGATCTCGTTTTCTCTATAAAATTATTCTAAATATATTATAGCCTATTTAGATGATTTTCGGCGCATAAGAATGAGAATTAAACGATTTGGAAAAAATACGTGGTAGGGGATATGTATTTTCGCCTTATCGCTTAATATCGGACTTGTATTGTCGAATCGGCTTTGAAGTACTGTTTTATGATATTTTTACCTGCCGAGGACATGAGGCGGGGTTTTTATGATGAATTGATGATGGTTGTGATGATTAAGATGGACTTTTACTTGTCGATGAAATGAGATAAGTTTTGATGTCACTTTAAACTCATCAAAGTATGAGACACGATGAGTTGGGTGCTTTACACTTGCCAATGAGACGAGGCGGTGTATGTTTGATTTGGATTTTTATGACTGTTTTCTAATGTGCCATCGACCGACGATTAATAAACCAATAGGTGCGAATGTATGGTATGGTACGTACATTAACACCCATTGGGTTCCTATTCAAGATGTCGTGACACATTCAAGATGTTATTAGTACTACAAACCGAGTATAAGATTGGAATCATTACGATGTTCTTGATGTCATTACTAGATTCCAATCATCATGATGTTTTGCTCGGATTTTATGATTTGGGTGTCGTCGCGATATTTGACTATAGTCAATCAAGATGATCACGATGCTAAGTTGTTAATGACCCCAAGTCATCACGACATATGGTACCAAATAATAGTAGTACTAGTCAAGATGAAAAGCACATGCAATTTTCTATGAAGTTTTCCATGTTCGATTTCACCTTTTTGTAATGTGTTATTTGAATATGGCCTTGAGTATGATATAGGCTACATTCATATTATTCTATATGGTGATTTCGATTATGATTTCCTTTGACTCTTAATGAGTTCTTATGATAGATTATGATGATTTGATGTTTCTTTATGAAGTTATTATATGGTTCTCATCCCTTATCCACTTTACTTAGAGATGTCCTTAAGAGAAACCATATGCATGCTACTTATTGAATTTCTTTGAAATAGATAGATGAATTCCCGATGTCCCCTTCCTCATAAATGATATGATGAATAACATGTCGTTCCGTTGGCAACAACGGAGTGATACTCACCATTCTGCTTATTATTGAGATCCTTACTACTGATAATTTTAGCTTGCCTGACCCGTGTGTTTTTCACTCGGGTCAGACCGAGTTGCAAGTTAGTTTGGATTGCTTCACTTCTGGATCAACTTGATTGCTTTTGTTGGACTTATCATTTTGGCTTGGATGTCATTTTTGGGTCGTCTGCTTTTATGTGTTTTATTGTATATTATTGTGTGGGATGGGTGTATATGTGATTCAGTAGTCCATGCTACTTGTATATGATGTATTATTATGGAGATGTATGGTGATGTATGTGTATATATATATACACTCTGATCTGGGTTTACTGTTCTGTGACTGATGTTTCTATCTGCATGTATATTACATTGTTTCTGAAATGGTCTGAATCCACCGTAGTATGCATTAGTTAGGGACTAAGCGTGTCTACCATTAATGAGGTAATGGAAAAAAAACCAAGACATGATTGACATGCTTAGCTCTTAACTAATATATTACTATGATGGTCCCCCTTAACCAGGCCTATTCTCTACATTAGTAGACATGATTACTTAGTAATTATCTTTACTAATGTAGGTCTCGGGGAGGGGCGTTACAAGTTTGGTAGGAGTCCACACTGTTTTTCATGTGTCTCATCTTAGAAAGTGTGTTAGAGACCTGGAGACTACTATTGCATCAACTGTGCTGGATGATTTAGTGGTAGAACTGGATTTGACTATAGTAAAGAAGCCTATTCGTATTGTTGCGAGAGATGAGAAGAGACATAGAACCAAGACGATCAGATTAGTCAAAATCCAGTCGTGCGACAATGATAGGAAATGTACTTAGGAGATTGAGAGAAGGATTAGGGATACTTATCCTGACTTGTTTGATGGTATGTTTACCTTCTTGTTTGATTTGTTGTGTACCTTATCGTTATTTCGAGAACGAAATTCTTTAAGGAGAGGAGTCTGTAACACCACTGATTTTTGGCAACATTATTTAGGATATTTAATTAGTTAAATTAAATAAAATAATGTGTTGATTAGGGGATTGAGATTTAATTTAACTGAAGGGCAGCCATACCATTTAACCTTTAAATTAAAATAAGAGCTAAATTGAAATAGAGAAGGGGTAAAATAGGAAAGAGCCATTCCAATAATAATTAAAAAAGGCCGTGTATCTCCCCATACACGTTCATTTTTCATTTTCAAAATTTTTAAAAGAAGCCGGCCACCATTAACAAGAGTAAGAGGAAGAAAAGTTAGGAAGAAGCTTAAGAAAATCAAATCCATTCACATCTTAATCTCTTTAATATCTAAAGTCAAGGTGAATAATTTACATCTCACTTTTGATTGTTTTTTTGATTTTAATATGAACTCCGAATATTTTACATTGATATGCCATGTTTTTGAACAATGCAATAAATATATATACTTGTTGATGAATTATAGTTATTCATATTGAATTTATGATATGTTTAAGGTGAAAACCCGATTAAATGATATCAAAATGCCTTGCGAATTTTTATGAAGATTATAAATATTATTTTGGAATGGGTTTCGATTATCAGAATTTTCTGAATTTATGTGGAATCTATATGAATTTTCTAGTAAAGAAAATGTTAATTTAGGTTAATAATTATTTACTGTTAAATAATAAAAGATTTGGATCCGAAATTTTTATATGTTGGACAACATATTAAAAGAGATTTTCTGGAATTTTTGTAGAATTTTTCTAATTGTTTTAGGGGATATATAAAATCATTTAAGGTATGGGACTTGAATGTTTTATATAATTGAAAGAGGAGAAGGGGCTTTTTGTAAAATAATTTAAATTATTAAATCTGGAAAGTCGGAAGCACTTTTGAAAAGTGTGGTACTTTTTATTGGTAAAGAAAGAGGAAACCGATCAAAATTAGACATGTGAAGCGGGTTAGGTGAAAAGAATTATTTCCTACATGTTTTACACTATTTCGACGCCGACGGCATCAGGTTTTGCCTCATTATCTTCGCTTCCGACATGGTCGAAACCAATACACATGGTATCAGAGAACTAGTACGTAGTGGATGTAGGCGGAAGATATGGAGTCGAAAGCAGGGGTTTCGAAAGGGTTGAGGTAGTACTTTGGTTTTAAATTAAAATGTGCCTGCTTGCATTCGACTAAAATGGCTTTCAATCAAGTAGCTTTTGTCTTGAATAATGGTTTGAAAAGGAACGGTTTTGATTGGACTACACTTTTTCTTTGAACGATTGCTTTCGACTTAGTCAAAGCCTTTAGTTGCTGCTTCCTACCTTTCGACCCAGATGGTTTCAAAAGGGTTGTTTTGTTTTCTAAAAACCTTATCACTTCTCCAATGCTTTCGAAAGGATGGTTTCGACACCATCACTTCATTACTTAGGAAATAGTTTCGAAATAGATTCTTTTAACTTGTACGTTTTTAAGACCCTTTTTCTATAAGTTTAGTAAAACCCAAATGTGTTTTGAAAGAGATAGTTTTAAACAGTTTCAAAGTAGATGCTTTCGACTTTAATGTGTTTTTGATCCTTGTGCTTATAGAAGGCATAATCCAAATGGTTTTGAATGAGACGTCTTGCAAAGGTTTTGAAGGAGTAAGTTTTGACTATTCCAAAAGGCTTCTACATGTTTTAAATTGAACCAAAGTGCTTTCAGAAGGATTGAGTTTTAACTGTTTCAAAAGGTTTTAATGAATGTTTTCGAAAGGAGGGGTTTCCTAAGGTTTCGAAAGATTCGAAAGGAAATGTTTTCCTATATTTTTGAAAGGCAACATTTAAAGGTTTTAAAGGGGGATATCTAATGTGTCGAAGCTTTTAGAGAAAGGAAAGGAAAGGTTTTCCAATGTTTTCGAAAGACAATATTCAATGGTTTCGAAAAAGTCTTTCAATGGTTTCAAAGGGGTTACCTTCAAGGGTTTCGAAAGATTTGTTTAAAGTATATAAATAATGGTTTCGAATGTATTCAATAGGCAATATAGCCTAAGTATTTTCAAGTTAAAAGGGGTCTTAACTTGTTTTGGAAGGATAGTTAATCCTTATTGAATCTCGTCAACATTATTTTGAGTAAATTATATATATCGTGGAAAAATAGCTTAGAGTAAAGCTATGAATGTATTTTCCTTATATAAGTATGATTAAAAGGGTTGAATCATTTTGAAAATATTTTCAAGGACAAAGGTATAGGGTAGTTAACCCTCAGAAAAATGATTTGGCCAGTTAGTCCATTTTGCAGGCAGTCAGCCTAGATTTCGAACAGTTAGTCCAACTTGCGGGCAGTTAGTCCATTGTATGGACAGATAGCCCATTTGAAGCATAACGGACCTTGCTATTATATTATGGACAGATAGTTCACATATTACCTATTTTACGGACAGATAGTCCACTTATTTGCATAAATGATATTGCTATTTTGATATAATTAGTTTGATTAACCAGTTTGGTTGCAAGAAAGAATTGTGAATTATATGTTTTGAAAAGGGTGTTAGTGAGGAAAAAATATTCTGCTAAGCGGCATGGTCTCACTTAGTATCAGTAAACCAAGATGTAACGTAATTATTCACACCAGGTTTTATGTCTGAATCAAAGTTTTTATTTCCCCTTAAACTCTAGGGTATTCAAAATTGATTTGAGTAGACTGAGGGTTGAGGTTTTTAGATTTTAGTCTTTTGGCGAATAAAGCTTCCAGACATGGGCAGGTAGCTGACAGATAGCTAATTAGGATTCATTGTTTCATTTTCTTTTAATTCCACTGTGTATATTAAGCCGGATATGACTACATTGATTTGATCAACCAAGGGGCATCGTCATATGTCGCTCTTGGCATATTTCCGTAATGATTATAATTAATTTTTACTTGGAAAACATTATGGCATTATGTAACCTGGATATGAATTTGTTTTGAATTGTAATCAGTAAAAATGTGGATTTTTGAAAATCTATGATTTTTTTCATATTCAAGTGCTTCTGATATTATGGATACCATTATCATTACCATATTTTTCACCACAAGTTAATATTATAGATGACTGCAGCATCTGTAGCACTTAGCTTTTGGCCTCAAAATACGGGATGTTACACATTTTCTGTGGATTCATCAGCCTCCACATTAACAAACTCTTCACGTTCTTCACTAGAAACATCTTCTTCTTCTTCCCCTTTAGTAACCACTTTGAAATCTCGGGTAGGTGTGCTAAAATGAGTGCGAGATCTAGCGGTGCTCATTGCTGAAGTTTCAGTATCGGCTACTCTTTTCGGTGCAAGCAATCCATATTCACAAAGATCCACATTCGTCAACAAGGACTTGACTGAGCATTCACTCCATGGCCTTTAGCTACTTTAGCATTTTCTTGTGTTTTGATATTTTATCCCAATCTGGAATACCTATGAAGGCACAAGTTAACTTTGGAATGTAGAGATTCTAATGTGGGAAGGAATGATAAAGGGAAAGTCAATTCCTTTTAACCAGAAGCGGTTGAATCCTTTTGGACAACGTATGAAGAAGTGTCCACTTTTGTACATAGAGAATTTGTTATAAATTTTCCCGATGATCTTGCATCTGGTCCAAGCCTCGACGGTTACTTAGGACGGACACTCCTTTCTTCTTATAAACTTAAGTAGATATGTGAGTTCTCTGAATCATGGAGGCCATTTAAATCTTTGCATGAATAGGACATCTTAATAAGGCAAGCCCATTCGGGTGGACTTTAGACGGCACAAGCCCAATTTCTTCCAAGAAGTTTTCCAAGATGGAGATAAAAGGAGGAACAATGCCACTTAAATACATATATCGACTGCAAGTGTGAAACCAGGCGTTGGAGAATGTGCAAATTCATCTCTCACTAGAAGGCGTACATCTTCTATTTAGGGATGTCGTGTTGCAAGTAGATATTACTAAGCATCTTCTCGGTTAGAACACTAGGTATCGTTTTCAGTGGACCACTTATGATCAATCTTGGAGGCAGCTAAGGAATAACTGGGTCGACCAACACCATCTGGCCCAAAGATTGTAGGCTGGTTGGATCCAACCGGAACAGATGGAGAAAGCAGAGTGATAGTGGATGCACCCTTGGAAGGAGTAGATGGTCCTTCACCAGACTTTCAACGATATGATTGATGAGTCATTCTATGATAGCAAGATTTGGCGCTCAACACGGCGAGGCAAACTCTAACTTGAAATAGAAATACATGTGTGACCAACTCTTGGAGTTTAAAGGAAGCCGACATGTGTCGATCAATCAAACTCTATGTGTTAATTGGGGCAAATGCAGTATGTTATCTACATGAAATGAATCTGGTGTCCTGAGCACTGTGAAAAAACCATCTGGTGTAGATAGCTTGCTTTCACTTGAAAAGCAATCCCCATTTCCTTTTGAAATTACTTCTCTATACTTACCGGTTATCGATCGGCGATCAATAACGGATTCGCCAGCTGGAGCGACGCAGAAAGCTTTCTTTTTCCGGATCGCTTGAGTGCAATAATAGGAAGATGATACGAAGAAATAATCCTGCAAATCTAAGCTCGGAACAAATTATCATGATGAGATTTGTTCTATGGTTGAGACTTAACCAATCTCATAAGAAATACAATCAAAGCTGGGGAATTGAGTTTTCTTTATGATCACATGTGGTCCATCCAAGTAAAATTCCTAGTTCATCTTTGAATGAACAAACCATGACTTGATTGCCCATTATCGAACTGAAATTGACCAAGATCTCAGTCAATTCTCCACCATCATCACCTTCATTTCGCTGATACCCACTTTACAATCAGGTTACATGTGAATTTTTCCTAGGGTTCCAATTCAAGCTAGATCCAAGAATCACAGGCAGCGAAATTGACGGCGGCGGTTGTCCTAGGTAGCAGCGAATTGCTGGAGCAAACACCGGGAAGTGGTGGTATAGCGTTAGTAGGTCGGTGGTGAAGTCGAAGTGGAAACTAAGGTCAACTCAACACTTGAGAAACTCGGTGGTAGGATTTGATAAATTGGCAAGTAATGAAGTGTAATGGGAAAGTAATAGGGAATGAGAGATTATAAAAGATAAAACCTAGGATTTTTCTTACGTACGCATGTCGGTACCGACATGCGAACTCGATCCCAACAACTCATATTACATCTGAAATCCATCAAACTATCCACACTAAACTTATACGACGATATGATGGCGCTTGCGCGTTCCAGTATCCAAATTATATAGAAAATACCAAGAAAAGATGTTCTAGTCCAAATTGAAGTGTACAACAAATAGAAATCAATCAAACATGACCAAGTAAAAGGAATACCTCGAGAAGACACTTAAACAGTCAACAGGATTTCAAGGAATAGTGATTCGAGACTTGTCTCATTCTAGAGCACACTTTGTTTTCAACGAAAGCATACACTGGGAGGCATTTTTAATTGGGTTTTTATCCAAGAAGAAATCAACAGGAGTTAGAATGTTGAGACGAAGGCGAAACGACTTGAAATCTTAGGATCGCATCTAGATTGGCTAATAGAACAACTCAGTGAAGTTTCAACATAATTGGAGCAAGAATTCAGTATTGACATGAAGAGGTCAGTGGAGACATCCTGTATTCCTATATTTCTTAGTCAAACTTGGAAGAGGCTCTTCTTTACCTATTTCATGTGTGCCCAAGCAATATCAATGGATTCTGATCAACCGAATACCAAGATTGAAGAGTTAGCAGTCTATCACGTCACAACCCACTTTTCCATACCGTTTGAACTGAAAATTTAGCACACATGTCCAGTCCAAATTGAACAGAAAGGCGGATCGTAAGAAAAAGAAAGTAGAAAGAAGATGGAAAGAAAACCAAACAACACAGAATCTCACAACGGAAATGAATAATCTATAATATAGAAAAAAATCTTTACAAAAAATAAAAACTGTGATGTTTATATTACAAATATTAATTAGAGTATACCTACCTATTCAGCACAAACAATTATAACAATGCGTCCTCACAACTGTTGAACACAACTATAATGCAACGGAATATAATCATCTACGTGAATACGTCTCTGGCCTCCAGCTTCTTTCTTGAAGCTCCATCTCTTCCAACTAAGCCTGGAAATGTGCTCGGTCTATCCTGAGAAATTTGGAAAAAAACCAACGCCCAAGTCAGTCTAGTAAAACCAATATGAGAATTTAAATCACAATGACCTTTATTCATTATAACTTTTAAAAAATCCTTTTAAAATCAAAGGTATCTCGTAAGACCATGTCACACATAAATACAATGGGTTTTTCACTTACGATAACCAAAACACTTTTATAAATAACCCAATGATATTATAATATTGTCTAAGTACAAATACTTATTCAAATAGCTGAAATTATAATATTGATTAAATTCTAGCATACTAGGCTCTAAAACCAAAACCGTAAAGGTACATATTGGAGAATGAATTTCCATACAATAACTAGGCACTTGGGTGCCACCTATCATAGTATACCTCTAGAAAAATGTACTGAGGACCTCGCCGGGATCGCCTACAACACAAGACCAGACTACCCCTAACCTGGATAGTACTGAATATGTTATCACCCTCAGATGTTTCCACCCTTACTGAGAGCTCCTTTTCCATGCACGGTATCTATGATTTATAATATCCGAGTGTATCTAGAAAGGTGATAACATACCCTAATTGGGTGCGACCCACTTAGCCTTGCTGCATCTACCCTGATTTTCAGTCATTCCTGTTGATAAGGCTTGAGGCTATGGATACCTTTTAATAAATTTACACTTTGATGCTCATTGTCCTCCAATGACAATGTACTGATAGCATTCATCCATACAAGTCCGTTCTGGGCTTGAACAAAATCGAAGGCAGTATTCCTACTACATCCATTTTGGAATCATCCTCAGGATTAGTAGCGACTAGCCCTTGCACTTCAATACTCCGTCTTTGATTCCATGCTCTTGCCTTCACTTTGAAACGTATTCATTGGATCGAAGTGGTTTTTGGATAACTTGTTCGCTCTCGGTCTCTCAAAAACAATGTTCGATAATTCCAGTAAACTCAACCCCTGTTCTCTAGGAAATAAACATACGAAAATAAGATCGGAGATCATCGCCTAACCGTTAGTGGACGGATTTCCTTATAATCATCCTAGAAGAACGAATGAGTTTATACGTACAGTATAGCACCTTGATTGGTAACTGTACCATATAATTCCCGTGTTTCTTCTTGATATTTTCAAAGTTATATTTTGATCCAGATTTGACAGTCATTTATGTAACTATCAAATAAACAATCGTTCAATCAAAGATTTCAATTCCCACTGAAATCACAAAGCCTTATTTAATTTAAATTTCAATCAATTAAATCTCTTTGTCCAAAGGTATATACTTATCTTATCGGAATAAATAAGGAAAGTGCCATGCGGTATCAACCATGGATTCACAGCTTAATGATTACATCTCCATCCCAAGAATCCAAACTAAACTTAGACAATCTCTGCCTCTCGATTTTCGCCATGAAAGTATACCATTACTTTTCAAAAACTTTATTTAATAATTATTTCAGAGTAATACATATAAAGTTTCTATATAAATTTTCCAAGTTTAATTTGGGAAAAATACTCTTTTATAAAAGTTTACTGCATAATATATTATTTTTAAAACATTATTAATATTTGAACAAATTATCTTCGAAATAATAATACTTTAATACTAATTAATTCTTAAATAAAAATTAACTTTTAAATCAATTTACTACAAAATAACCTTAATTAAATAATTAAAAATAAAATTTAAACATTTTAAATAATGAAATAAATTTGCACAATAATAAAATAACTTTCTAAGAATCATAAAATAATTAATCTTAAATCATTATTAAATAATTATTAATTATCTTTAAAAGGTCATTAATAAATAATAATTATCCTTTAAATAACTTTGATTCAAAAATCCACATCAAAATTTGGAAAGGGGCTTATTAATTTCAATGGTACCTAATCAAGTTGCCATCAATTTCATAACAATCCAGAATAAGAGATTCGGATATTTACATCAATTCGATTTCAACAATTAATTCAACATCATATAACCCAATATATGTAGGATCTAGATTAACCCTGGAGGAGGGGTGAATAGGGTTATAGCAAATTTTCTCAAATTAAACACAGAAATATAATTGCAGAAATAAATATGCTGAAAAGTAAATCACACACAAAATTTACCCATCTTCGGCAACCCCTGCCTACTGCTGCATTCCCAGATTTCTATTAGAATTAAACAGTATCACGCTTACAAACACTCTACTAGACTCGCAGACCCTTTTGCTCCCGCTCACAAACACTCTACTAGACTCGCACACCCTGCTCCCGCCTATAGAGTTTCGCTCACTCGCAAACACTGCTCCCGCCTATAGAGCTTTGCAAACTCGCACTCCCTGCTCACTGAACTAATTCTAAATAGACAATCTGACACTACCTAATCCCTAGGTGGTGATTTACAAATTCTTCGACTCGAAAAAAAAAACTTCAAAAGTACACGCAGGAGCAAAAATTAAAATATAAACTAGAATCCCTAATTTTTGCTCAAATTAAAAACTAAAAACCCTATTATAAAATTAAAACTAAACCCCCTTTTAATAATAAGGCCGGCCCATTATTCTTGTTTCACCCGATCCACTTTGGCTTTGACCCGTTCCTTCTTTTGCTTGTAAAAATGTCGGCCTTTCTTTGTCGAATTAGGGCTTCGACTTCTTTCTCGAATTAGTGCTTCGTTCTGATGATCAATTCTCTGATTTGTGACCGATGGCTTGCGTCGCTTGTTCTCTAATAATTGATTCTTGTTGCTAGCTCGTTCTCTGGTGATCGATTTGCATTGACAGTTCGTTCTCTGATGATCGAGTTGTTGATGATTCGGTATGTTATTTCTTTTCGTTGCTGGTTTTAATGATTTGCTTGACTCTATAACTCGATGCCGATGATGATAGTATGGGGTTTGTATTTATATGAATTCGAATCAATTGATTCGTTCGTATTCACTTGCGACTTCATCACTTTCCTGATTTGTTGCAACTTTGATACGCACGGCTTCTATTCTGTAGCGTTTGATTGCCTTGAGTCACACGGCTTTAACTTTTACACGTTCGATTCTTCTTGTATAAAAAAACAGAAACTTTCCCTTTTTAATTTTGCTGACTATTTCAAAGAATAATGATACGAATTTGATACTTTCATGAAGTCGAATTGGACTTGGTCTACTTGTAATCTCTGGTATTTTATTGCTGACTTTTTCATTCGGCAACAACTTGCTTCGAATTGTATTCTGTGCATACTGTACTCGGTCGAGTTCATCCCCATTCTGTAGACCTGAACCTTGCATTTTATACAAAAGTATATGTTCACTATCTTCTGTTCACCTGCATGTTTACTGTGACGTTGGTCTTCATGTACTTGATATTGTAGTCTTCTTCGAACTGTCTTCATGTCTTGTTTCATGTTGCAACTGACTTGTGTCTGCATTGTATTGATGATTTTGTATGCTAGTAACTATGGTTTAATACTGCTTCACCATGTCACTTGAGGTCTTGCAGTTTGGTTACTGATGCATTGTTGTACATTGGTCGTTTCTGCTATGTTATCTTCACTGCTGCCACTTTGTAGTTGCTCTGCACTTTGGTGGCTCTGGCTTGTTTATCTGAACTTGTTGCATATATCACTGAGTCCTCATTTCATATGCTTGCACTACTTCTCTTTGGTCATGTCTGATGGCATTTCTTTTGTGGTCTTTGTTGTTGGCATTGTCTTCATGCCTGACTTGATGTTTGTAACTTGTGATTCATGCTTCATGTATGTACTCTGTTCATATATTCTTGGTGACATTTCTTTGGTCTGCACTGCAGTATTCATTATGTTGGTCGAGCTTGCATTCTTTGTTGGCACTTTTGAATGTTTGCAGCTTGGTCTTGAGTTGTTTAATGAAGAGGTTGAACTTGCATACTTCATGTAGCCTTTTGGTCTGACTGTTGCTTCATGTAGTTGACATATTTGTGTTCTTCATTTGGTGATTTGCACTGCTACACTGTTGCATTATAGTAGTTGCTTCTGCAGTTGCACATTGCTGCTTGTAGCACTTGTATACTTGGTCGAGTCCATTTGCATTCTACAGGCTTGTACTGTCCACTGCCCTGTAATCTTGAGTTGCAGTGAGCTCGACATTGTTGTTTACTTCACCACTGACTTGATGCTCCATACATGTTTGTTGCAGTCCCTTTTTGCTGTTGCTATCCACATTGAACTGCTTTTGATGCACTTTTGAACTTTGTTGCATTCATGTCTTCGGCTGTTTGGTCTGAACTTGACGTTGCAGTTTGTAGCTGTTGACTGCATCACCATATATCAATTGCTCGGCCTTTGGTTTCATGTGCATTGAGTTTTGACCCTTTGTTGTTCATTTGGGCTGTTGGACTTGTTGTACATTGCATAGTGCATTGCCTTGTTTGTTGTGATTGTGCTTGCACACTTGCTATTTTTGACTGCGCACACGAGTTGGCGAGGCAGTGCACACGTGTATGAATGTACACGTGTGTATTGCAGCCACTTATGGTTGCATGTCCCTGTAATATCTATATGCACTACTTTGTGATGAAAGCAAGTGTGAATTATGACGAACAACCCAAATAACTGAGGCAAACCATATTTTAAAAAATCGTATTTTATTTTATATTGCAAAAATATTTCTTTTTCAATTTTACTGCGTTAGTGAATATTTTTGCAGATTTCTCAGATGCTGGACTCAAACTGGAATGCAGTTGAAGACAAAATACGAGTGTGAGTGATATGTAGTGAGGTTATCAATGTAAAAATATTTGTGATGTAATCGTGATGTAATCAAAAATGTATATATATAGTGAGAGCATGAATTTGTACTATTCAAGATTGTAATAAATATTTGTTTGAATAAAATTTCTGTTTGAATTCAAAAACTGTGTAACTTATTCTGTTTGAATTCAAATTCAAATTCTGTGTAATTTATTTTATTCAACAAATATTTATTTAATCTATGAAAAACAAAATAGTACATTACCAAATACATTTAAATGAATATATATGTTTATTATCATCAAACAAAAACATATAAGCGCATATTCAACAATCTCCCCCTTTTGATGATAACAAACATATATTTAAAATTTTGACCGTGTTAAATGTATTTGACCAATTATATACTTTAATTGCTCCCCCTATTCAAATGCTTCCTCTCTACATGATGCTCCCCCTACATATATGCATACAAATAGAAATATATTCAAATGAGCCTAGATGCATATGGAAAAATTATTTGACCTTTGCTTGATTCTATTTGACAAAATCTTAACTTTTCTCTCCCCCTTTTGTTATCAGCAAAAGAATAATAGTGTGAGAGAAAAATAGAGATAAAGTGATTGATATTAATCCAACATTAAACTCAAATTGAATATAAATATTAAACTTCAATAAGAATCAAACAAAAACCATAATTACCCTTGTTAGGCGCATATTCCAATTTTAGAAATGATGGATATGGTGTTCATATAAAATCATACAGTTGAATCAACTTGTGGTACATTTATATCAGGAATTTGAATATCTACTAATCATGCATAACCGTTAGGACTTTTAAATGAGATTAGTAGTATTCGAATTTAATTTTAAAAATGAAATCAAGTATCTTCTAACCACGCATAACCGTGAGGACTTTTAAATGGGATTAGAATCAACTTGTCTATTTAAACAATTAATTTTGATATGCGTTCCATACATGCATAACCGTAAGGACTTTTAAATGAGCATGGAAGCACATGATCAAAAATCCAAGTAATTCACCCATGCATAACCGTGAGGACTTTTAAATGAGAGTGAATACTTTGGATATTTATTTATTTTTTGAAAAATATGACATGAAAAACAAATGATTCCTGATTATAGTACCACATATCGACAAACTATATTGAATATTTGATAAACCATGGTCGATAGAAATAATGATAGATATAGAAATGGTCATGGAATCTTTACCCAACAAAAAGTTTTATAATTCTTGTTTTAATTCCTAAAGAAATTTTCCAAATATACTCTCTTGAGTAATGTATGTTAAATATCAACACTCATCACTTTTTCAATCACTATTTATCTCTTTGATAATTAGTAGGGAGTCGGATCAGTCAAAATTTGTCATTTAAAATCAAATAAAAATGACAAATCTGAAAATATGGTCAAACAATTATTTTCTCGAAGGGGTTATATGAGAAAAAAAATTCTGCTAAATGAAAAATTATTTCAAGTGAAAAATATGCAGATATTTTCTTTGAAAAAACGATGCAGCAAATGAATGTTTCACAATAAATCACGTTCAACTCGTAAGTTTTCTATCAACTAGATTACTAGTATGAATTGCATCTGAATTTCTTTTTCAATCCAAAATATCACTAACTGGATTTGGTAAACCAGACATGAAGTGTGCATCAAAAATTTCAAACCCAATTTTAGCAACAATTTAAATGACATTCTTTGGATTTTGAATTGAAGCCATGTTCACACTCAAACAAATATCATGGTGTTAATTTCAGAAAACCATAGGATAAACAATTATATTCATGAGTAATCAACAGTCAATCAACATCATAATTATTTCAAAACCAATTTCTTGAAGTTTCAACAATTTCTTAAAATCCTTTTTCACATGAGTTTGAAATCGTGCAAATTTACAAGCAGTGACCAAAATGTTAAAATATATATAAGTGTAGCATGAGTAGACAGTAATCAATCAACATCATAATTTGACCAAACAGATTAAGTTCAATGATGAAAGAATGGTTGGTCTATTTTTAAGCACAAATCAGAGTAAGAACAAGTCAAAGGAAAAATCATATCAATAAGTCAGAATTAAAGACATCACATCATTATCGCAATTTTGGCTGATTTAATTCAGAGTATGGTGCAGATTATCACATTTAATATACCTTCACCTGTTTTACCTTTACGATAATTTCTCGTGATTGCCCATTGTGATTCTGTCACCTTTGTATTAGGCTAAGGAACTTTGCTATGTTGCTCGTTGTGTTTCTGGAACAGCCAAAATCCAGAGAGCACCGTTGTTGTTCCTTAGCCTGCCACCACACCTACACGATGAAAGATTTTTGTGACCTATTTCTAGGTCCATGATTGTTAGTGGCAGAAACATTATGAATAAACAAACCCTTTGGAACCCAAACTTGTTTAGTCCTTTTATTCTTGTTCCAATAGACATGAAATTTGTTTGTAGAATTCTTAGGAACCCAAACTTGTATAAATTTTGTGTTCTTGTTCCTATGACTACAATTTTCAACATGATGTCCAATTATTTCACATTTATCAAAGATACTTTTCCCTTTTGCATTATCCTCAGCTTGTGTTTTCCCAAAACCAAGTCCTTTTCTGTTGTTAGCAAAAATTTGATTTCCCAATAGCATGTTGAAAGATTTTTCGCCTCTTGAAAAGTTATTCAAAGATTTCTCAAGATTTTGGACTTTGGTTTTTAGTGTTGTATTTTCAGTGACAAGTGAGGTGCATCGATTTATAAAATCCTTTTTCCTAGTGTCGATGGTTTCCTTAAGATTCAAGTTTTCTTTTTCAAGATTCTCAGAGTTATTCTTAAGTCTTGTCAATTCTGAATCTAAAACTTTACATCTTTTACATTCTAGGTTTTGAATATTTTCAAGTTCAGTTTCTAACCTAAAATTTTTACGAGCAAGTTCTTTCCTATCAGTTTTCGGTTTTTCAATTTTAGATTCAAGAGCATCAACTACTTTAGTAAGATCAGAACACATAAAAACAAGATCTCTATAGGAATACTCACCTTCCTCACTAGATTCCTCTGAGCTTGAATCTGAATTTGATTTCGCCATAAGACACAAGTTAGCCTCCTCTGAGCTGCTATCCGAAGCTTCTTCTCCTTCTTCATCATCCCAAGTCGCTGCAAATACCTTCTTCGCCTTTTTCTTTTCTTTGTTGTTTTTGAGAAGTGGGCATTTTGGTTTGATGTGGCCAGGCTTGTTGCAGTTATAACACGTCAGTTCATTATCGGAATTTTCGGAATTTTTTGACCTATTGCCCTTTGTTTTCTTCTTGCGTGGCTTGAATCTAGACCATCTTCTAAGATTATTGACAGCCATTGCAAGCTCTTCAATTTGATCTTCTTCATCGCTTTCTTCTTTGCTCTTTAAGGCAATCGTCTTCTTCTTTGGTTCGGAGTTATTGCGTTCTTCCTTTGCTTTTAACTCAAGCTCATATGTCATCAAGTTGCCAATCAACTCCTCCATGCTTAGTTTGCTCAGATCTTTCGATTCTTGGATTGCTGTGACTTTTGCCTCAAAGTTCATTGGTAAGACTCGTAGTATCTTCCGCACAAGCTCTACCTCAGTGAATACCTTCCCAAGTGCTCTAGCGTTGTACACCAAAGTTGAAAAGCGTCCAAACATGTCCTTTATGCTCTCGCCTTTGTCCATCACAAAGTTCTCGTATTCATTGCTGAATAGGGCTAGACGAGACTCCTTGACTTGAGAAGTTCCTTCATGTGTCACCTCCAAAGTATGTCATATTTCCTGTGCTGTTATACAATGAGAAATTCTATTAAATTCATTTTTATCAAGAGCACATATCAAAGCATTCATGGCTTTAGCATTTGTCGTTTTCAATCTCTTATCGTTAGCATCCCACCTATCCTTAGGTTTAGGAATCTCAGTATCACCAACGATTATAGTGGGAGGTTTATAGCCAGTTTCAATAATATCCCAAACATCATAATCAACGGAACTAAGGTAAATACTCATCCTAACTTTCCAATAAGCATAATCGTTCCCGTTAAACATGGGTGGCCTAACGATAGATTGCCCCTCAGAAAAAGCATTATTTGACGGATTCATGACTCTAGAGTTAAATAAAAATACCAGGCTCTGATACCACTTGTAGGATCTAGATTAACCCTAGAGGGGGGGGGGGGGGGTGAATAGGGTTATAGCAAATTTTCTCAAATTAAACGCAGAAATATAATTGCAGAAATAAATATGCTGAAAAGTAAATCACACACAAAATTTACCCAGCTTCGGCAACCCCTGCCTACCGCTGCATTCCCAGATTTCTATTAGAATTAAAAAGTATCACGCTTACAAACACTCTACTAGACTCGCAGACCCTTTTGCTCCCGCTCACAAACACTCTACTAGACTCGCACACCCTGCTCCCGCCTATAGAGTTTCGCTCACTCGCAAACACTGCTCCCGCCTATAGAGCTTTGCAAACTCGCACTCCCTGCTCACTGAACTAATTCTAAATAAACAATCTGACACTACCTAATCCCTAGGTGGTGATTTACAAATTCTTCGACTCTAAAAAAAAACTTCAAAAGTACACGCAGGAGCAAAAATTAAAATATAAACTAGAATCCCTAATTTTTGCTCAAATTAAAAACTAAAAACCCTATTATAAAATTAAAACTAAACCCCCTTTTAATAATAAGGCCGGCCCCTTATTCTTGTTTCACCCGATCCACTTTGGCTTTGACCCGTTCCTTCTTTTGCTTGTAAAAATGTCGGCCTTTCTTTGTCGAATTAGGGCTTCGGCTTCTTTCTCGAATTAGTGATTCGTTCTGATGATCGATTCTCTGATTTGTAACCGATGGCTTGCGTCGCTTGTTCTCTGATAATTGATTCTTGTTGCTAGCTCGTTCTCGGGTGATCGATTTACATTGACAGTTCGTTCTCTGATGATCGAGTTGTTGATGATTCGGTATGTTATTTCTTTTCGTTGCTGGTTTTAATGATTTGCTTGACTCTATAACTCGATGCCGATGATGATAGTATGGGGTTTGTATTTATATGAATTCGAATCAATTGATTCGTTCGTATTCACTTGCGACTTCATCACTTTCCTGATTTGTTGCAACTTTGATACGCACGGCTTCTATTCTGTAGCGTTTGATTGCCTTGAGTCACACGGCTTTAACTTTTACACGTTCGATTCTTCTTGTATAAAAAAACAGAAACTTTCCCTTTTTAATTTTGCTGACTATTTCAAAGAATAATGATACGAATTTGATACTTTCATGAATTCGAATTGGACTTGGTCTACTTGTAATCTCTGGTATTTTATTGCTGACTTTTTCATTCGGCAACAACTTGCTTCGAATTGTATTCTGTGCATACTGTACTCGGTCGAGTTCATCCCCATTCTGTAGACCTGAACCTTGCATTTTATACAAAAGTATATGTTCACTATCTTCTGTTCACCTGCATGTTTACTGTGACGTTGGTCTTCATGTACTTGATATTGTAGTCTTCTTCGAACTGTCTTCATGTCTTGTTTCATGTTGCAACTGACTTGTGTCTGCATTGTATTGATGATTTTGTATGCTAGTAACTATGGTTTAATACTGCTTCACCATGTCACTTGAGGTCTTGCAGTTTGGTTACTGATGCATTGTTGTACATTGGTCGTTTCTGCTATGTTATCTTCACTGCTGCCACTTTGTAGTTGCTCTGCACTTTGGTGGCTCTGGCTTGTTTATCTGAACTTGTTGCATATATCACTGAGTCCTCATTTCATATGCTTGCACTACTTCTCTTTGGTCATGTCTGATGGCATTTCTTTTGTGGTCTTTGTTGTTGGCATTGTCTTCATGCCTGACTTGATGTTTGTAACTTGTGATTCATGCTTCATGTATGTACTCTGTTCATATATTCTTGGTGACATTTCTTTGGTCTGCACTGCAGTATTCATTATGTTGGTCGAGCTTGCATTCTTTGTTGGCACTTTTGAATGTTTGCAGCTTGGTCTTGAGTTGTTTAATGAAGAGGTTGAACTTGCATAGTTCATGTAGCCTTTTGGTCTGACTGTTGCTTCATGTAGTTGACATATTTGTGGTCTTCATTTGGTGATTTGCACTGCTACACTGTTGCATTATAGTAGTTGCTTCTGCAGTTGCACATTGCTGCTTGTAGCACTTGTATACTTGGTCGAGTCCATTTGCATTCTGCAGGCTTGTACTGTCCACTGCCCTGTAATCTTGAGTTGCAGTGAGCTCGACATTGTTGTTTACTTCACCACTGACTTGATGCTCCATACATGTTTGTTGCGGTCCCTTTTTGCTGTTGCTATCCACATTGAACTGCTTTTGATGCACTTTTGAACTTTGTTGCATTCATGTCTTCGGCTGTTTGGTCTGAACTTGACGTTGCAGTTTGTAGCTGTTGACTGCATCACCATATATCAATTGCTCGGCCTTTGGTTTCATGTGCATTGAGTTTTGACCCTTTGTTGTTCATTTGGGCTGTTGGACTTGTTGTACATTGCATAGTGCATTGCCTTGTTTGTTGTGATTGTGCTTGCACACTTGCTATTTTTGACTGCGCACACGAGTTGGCGAGGCAGTGCACACGTGTATGAATGTACACGTGTGTATTGCAACCACTTATGGTTGCATGTCCCTGTAATATCTATATGCACTACTTTGTGATGAAAGCAAGTGTGAATTATGACGAACAACCCAAATAACTGAGGCAAACCATATTTTCAAAAATCGTATTTTATTTTATATTGCAAAAATATTTCTTTTTCAATTTTACTGCGTTAGTGAATATTTTTGCAGATTTCTCAGATGCTGGACTCAAACTGGAATGCAGTTGAAGACAAAATACGAGTGTGAGTGATATGTAGTGAGGTTATCAATGTAAAAATATTTGTGATGTAATCGTGATGTAATCAAAAATGTATATATATAGTGAGAGCATGAATTTGTACTATTCAAGATTGTAATAAATATTTGTTTGAATAAAATTTCTGTTTGAATTCAAAAACTGTGTAACTTATTCTGTTTGAATTCAAATTCAAATTCTGTGTAATTTATTTTATTCAACAAATATTTATTTAATCTATGAAAAACAAAACAGTACATTACCAAATACATTTAAATGAATATATATGTTTATTATCATCAAACAAAAACATATAAGCGCATATTCAACAATATAATTATAAGGATAATAAAAAGATGTGCATATAAATACGACAGCAGAACAGGGTTTTTATTACCACTAGTCAATGTCTAAAAACACACGTATTCAGTAATAATGGCAGAACAGTGATTTATTATGCCAATAAGGGTCCAATTTAATATAATTAAGGGAACGGTGTTTTATTCCACTAAACATATGTTTAATCATCACAATTTACTTAAATTGACTCATCATTATTTTTATCTGGGCAAGAATTTTAGTGACAGATTTTATAAATTTAAACGACGTTATTTGTTTAAATCGGGTACTTAAATTTTGTTCGTTTACTTTTGGTACAAATTTCCATTTATCCAAACTCGACAGCATTTCATACGACGACGTAGTGTTCGTCGATATGAACCCATCACAACAAATTTGCTTCAATCGGAATTCGTATGCATTATTTATCACACTATAAAGTTTCAAAATATTTATAAGATTAAAACATTTTAAATTTTAAAACTTTCCTCACTGTTGCCTTTTGGGCCGAAGCCCAAAACCGAACTACCGGACCCAACATGCCTTCTCTAGCTGCAACTAAGAAAGAAAACCCACAACCAACGCCTAAATTCTCTAATCAGCCTCAATGCATTTCATCGATCACCTACCCCAACTCCTCGCACAACTCGAGACCCAACCAAGATTGCCGCACCCCATCATCCAAGCTTCAATCACCTTCCACCCGCCTATAACTTTCCCTTGTGCATGCATCCACGTGTGCACATGCACACGTTTATTCCTTCGTCGATCAACGAACCACCGCTGCCAGCCGACTCGCCTTCCAACCCTCATCACGATGGACTCGGCCTCCACTGCTCCAACCAACAGAACAAAAATCGACCATCCCAATCCAAAAGCCGAGGCATCTAGTTTCGTCCACCAAATCAAAAATGACCTTGCCTTGCCTTTCCCCACCATCAGAACAAACACCTCCACTGCCACCGTGACCCCCACAATACCTCCCCACCAAGTGCAGCGCCACTCAATGCCGCCTCCTCGCTGTAGTTTGTTACATTCTAGAGCCTCCATCCAAACCCACTTAAACCATAAAATCATCGCGTCCATTCAAGTCAATGCCTAATTTGAAATTTGGCCACGGTAAACCCCTCACCCACGGCATCAAGCTCCTCCTCGACCAAGCCGCACACCACCTCGACGACGCCATAGCTTGAAATTATTTTTTTAGTCAATTTTAATCACTCAAGATTTCTCACCGCCCAAGCAATTAAAATTTACTATTCCTTTGCTAAAAATCCTATCTTCATACGGCGATCATGATCCTGATTCGCTATTTTAAACATGGTGTTTTTCATCAAAAATGGGTTAGTTTACTGTATTCTACCATTTCAGACAATATAAATAGTAAACACGTTTTAAATTATTTTTAGTGAAAACTACACTCGAAAACAAGCAGTTTACTAGTTTACCCCATTCACAAATTCAAACTGGAATGGAAGATATTGATTTTTAAAAGCTAAGCATATATAGGTTTACTCTGTTTATACATGACAGAGGGATGATTTAAAACATTCCCAGGCTTTTCAAAATTAAAATCCTCACCTTGTACATGTCAAAAGCCCTCTAAAACTCCTACTTGAACTTCTATTATCCATTTGGATCCTCGAATCCTTTCCTTGTTTTAGATTTGGATGAGAATGCTTCTTCTTTCTTTTCTTTTACAGCGTGCTTCACGTTTTATTTTATTTTTTGTTTACAGAGCTTTTATTTTATTTTTCTTTACAGTTTTAGTTTGCATGCTTAATCAAACTGAAGACAAGCTTATAAATACATGCTCATTTAAAATGAAATGATGTATATATACCATATTTTGTCTTAAGCAGGATTTGATTTTTTTTATAATGTTCTGATGGATTGAAAAGGTGTTGAGTTGATATTTGGTTTGAGGTTGAAAAGAAGTCAAATAAATGTTTTTAGTGTTTCTTTTTTCAAACCAGACAATGTTTATGTATAAATATTTATATTATTCCATTTTTACTTGTTTTACGTTTTTACTTTTTATTATTTTACTTTCCTATTTACTTAGTTAACTTTCTTTTGATTTAAAACATACTTCCATATATATTTTGAGAATGAGGTAGTAATAATTATAAATAGTTTTAAATCTTCGTATTCAAATTATATTATTGTTGATCTTATATTTTTAGAGATGTGAAATTAAAAGAAACGCTTTTTTCTATAATTCTTTTTATATATAAAAATTTATAATTCAAAGCAAATGAAGATTTTTGCTATTTCATTTTAAGTGAATAAAATAACATTTTTGCCAAAACGCTACTTTCTAAAAGATTCCCTTTAAAAAGATTAAAAATGATTTTATAAATTTTCTCATATTCATCGTATAAAAGTTTCATATATATTTCTTCTTCTCATTTTTCACTATATATATTATTTTTAATATACCATTATATATGTTTAAAAATATTACATATATATTTTACATTCTTCTCTCTTAAACTAATATGTATTACATAATCAAATTCTAAACTCTTTCTATTTATACAACATTACATTTCGTAGGCTATATTCATTTCCTTTTTTCAAGGATTATTCTCATTCATTGTATATTAATTTTAATATTTTTTTAATCTACATTCTGTTGTTTTACATAAATATATAAGAAATTCATTAAATTAATTTTTCAATTTTATAAATAAAATCTGGAAATTCAAATATTATCTTGGTTTAAGACTATTTATTATTACCAATTACAATTTAAAAAGGGTTTTATTTTCATTAAAGGGTCATATTATTGAATATAAAAAATTAATATTCAAAACTCAAGACAATAAAAATTCTGATTCATTGCATTCCTCCCCTCTTGAAAGAAATCCATACACGAAATTGCCGTAATCAGGCTAGTAAACATAACTAAGCGAATTTTTTATTAACGAATTAATAAACAATCATATCATACATGTTCAATGATATATATTTATATCCCAAAATATCAATCGTACAGCGTATCCACTAAGATTCTTTACAACTACAGTCACCATAAACATATAGAGGAGATATCTATAACCACTAGCCAACTATATACATATACCCTTGCCAAAGCATCTACTAAGATACTTCATTAATTTACAATCCAAACACACATCCATGACGTCTATGGACTACTAATATATTCCCATGGGGTGTACATTACTAAAAGAGCTAACCCAAACCCAAGCTAACATCTCACAGTGGACTCTCTCCATTAGAGTCCTCCACGTTCGGTCCTCCCTTTTCCCTTATATCGACATCATTGTCCGAAATCCATATAATATCCGGACTTGGTTCCCTAGCCAACAACATCTTTGCCCTAGGCCATAAATCATCCCTCAGAAGGGTATCCTAGTTTGCAAGTGACTCGCTAACAATCTCGCCCATTTCTCAGATAATAGCATCATCGTTTTCGATTCGAGCTCTTCTTTAATCTCAACTTCCTCTTCTACTTCTACCTTGAACTCCTCTTCATGCAAAGATGGCTACTCAATAGGTTCCATAATATCTCTGGCCACATCTTTGTTGAAATATTGCCTAATCTCCATTCGCTCTCCTCGGACGACACTAAGAGTCCTCTATAATCAATTAACACAACCTAAGAATGAGATCCTAAGATTTCCAGGAATTTCATATGCTAAATAATACATATAGGTACATACTCTATATAAATCCTTTTTTAAATTACTAGTATTTAAAAAATTATTTTGAGCAATACCAAAATCATTTTCCCTTAAAATTTGGTTTAAACAGTTTTTCGAGATCACTGGAGTTTTAAATTCTCAAATGTCTCCTTTTATGAATCAGTTGTTATAAAATTAGCTTTTATATATGAAAATCTTCCTGAAATATTTATCTTAAAATATTTTAAATTCCTTTTAGTAAACAAAATTTGCTCAAAAATCAAATTTTTCTCAAGGTTTCTATCTGCAAGAACCAGATTCTAAAGGAATACCCAAGTCAAAAGGACAGACAATAGAGGATACTCAAAACAAGATGGTTATGACCACTCAATTCCTAGATGATAAAATATTATCATCATTTATCAAAAAAAATTCAAAATACTATATATTTTGAAAATCATTGCCTTTAATATATAAAATATATCCTGGACAAAATTATTTCATTTACCCGCTTAAAATAATATTGTGTCTGTTGGGCTTGTTCAAGTGTTTAGAGATCGCTATTAATAACATTAGCTACTCGTATTGACTAGACTCCATATGTCACTCAACAGATCAATTAACACAATATAAAACATTTTATATCGCTAACAAATACGCACTCTCGTATACACACACACACACTCAAACTCCTTCTAGGGTACTACTACCCCTATCTCTAATGAGTAACCCCACTAAAGCCAAGGTTATTCGCTCAACCTAAGCTTTGATACCACGATGTCACCACCCAATTTTCCATACCGTTCGAACTGACAATTTACCACACATGTCTAGTCCAAATTGAACAAAAATATGGATAGTAAGAAAAGGAAAGTAGAAATAAGATAGAAAGAAAACCAAATAACATAGAATCTCACAACGGAAATGAATAATCTATAATATAGAAAAAAATCTTTACATAAAACAAAAATTGTAATGTTTATAGTACATATATCAATCAGAGTATACCAACATGTTCGGCACGAACAGTTATAACAACCTGTCCTCACAAGTACTGAACACAACTATAATGCAATGGAATATAATCATCTATATGAATATGTCTCTGGGCCTCCAGCTCCTCTCTTGAAGCTCCACTCCTTCCAGCTAAACCTGGAAATATGCTCGATCTGACCCGAGCAATTTGGTAAAAAACCACGCCCGGGTTAGCCTAGTAAAACCAGCGTGAGAATTTAAATCACAAGGAACTTTATTCATTATAACTTTCAAAAAATCCTTTTAAAATCAAAGATATCTCGTAAGACCATGCCACACATAAACACGATGGGTTTTTCCCTTACGATAAGCAAAACACTTTTATAGAAAATCCAGTGATATTATAGTGGTGTCTAAGTACAAATACTTATTCAATTAGCCAAAATTGTTACATTAATTAAATTCCGACATACTAGGATCTACAACCAAAACCGTAAAGGCACGTATTGGAGAATGGATTTCCATACAATGACTAGGCACTACCTATCACTGTACACCACTTGAAAAATGTATCGAGGACCTCGCCTGGATCCCCTACAACACAAGACCAAACAACCCCTAACCTAGATAGTACCGAATATGCTATCACTCATGGTGTTCCCGCCCTTACCGAGAGCTCCTTTTCCATGAATTGTGTCTATGATTTATAATATCCGAGGGTATCTAGAAAGGTGATAACATATCCTAATTAAGTGGGACCCACTTAGCCTTGCTGCATCTCCCTAGATTTTTAGTCATTCCGGTTGATGAGGCTTGAGGCTACGATTACCTTTTAAGGAAATTACACTTGGAATGCTCATTGTCCTCCAATGACAATGCACTGATAGCATTCATCCATACATGTCCGTTCTGGGTCTGAATGAAACCGAAGGTACTATTCCTACTGCATCCGTTTTGGAATCATCCTCAGGATTAGTAGCGACTAGCCTTTGAACTTCAATACTCCATTTTTGATTCCATGCTCTTGTCTTCACTTTGAAACGTATTCGTTGGATCGAAGTGGTTTATGGATAACTTATCCGATCCCGGTCTCTTTGAATCAACGTTCGATATTTTCGGTAAACTCAACCCCAGTTCTCTAGGAAATAAATATATGAAAATAAGATCGAAGATCATCTCCTAGACGTTAGTGGATAGATTTCCTTATAATCTCCTAGAAGAATGAAATGAGTTTATACGTACAGTATAGCACCTCGATCGGTATCTGTACCACATAATTCCCATGTTTCTTCCAGATATTTCCAAGGTTATGTTTTGGTCAAGATTTGATAGTTGGTTATTTAACTATCAAATAAACAACCATTCAATCAAAGATTTCATTTCCCACTAAAATTACTAAGCCTTATTTAATTTAAATTTCAATTAATTAAATCTCTTTATCCGAAGGTATATACTTATCCCACTAGAATAAGTATATTCACAAACCATTCCCTTCAAAATATTTGAAATCATTTAAAATAAATATGAAAAGTACCATGCGGTGTCAACCATGGATTCGCAGCTCAATGATTACGTCTCTATCCCAGAGAAATCCAAGCTTAACTTAATCTCTGCCTCTCGATTTCCGCCATAAAAGTATACCTTCACTTTTTGAAAATTTATTTAATGATTATCTTAAAGTAATACTAATAAAGTTTCTATATTAATTTTCCATGTTTAATATAGGAAAAATACTCTTTTATAAATGTTTACTATATAATATATTATTTTTAAAACATTATTAATATTTGAACAAATTATCTTCGAAATAATAATACTTTAATACTAATTAACTCTTAAATAAAAATTAACTTTTAAATCCAATTACTACAAAATAACCTTCATTAAATAATTAAAAGTAAAATTTAAACATTTTAAATAATTAAATAAATTTGAACAATAATTAAATAACTTTTAAGAATCATGAAATAATTAACCTTAAATCATTATTAAATAATTATTAATTATCTTTAAAACATCATTAATAAATAATAATTATCCTTTAAATAATTTTGATTCAAAAATCAACTTCCAAATTTGAAAAGAGGCTTATTAATGTCAATGGTACCTAATCAAGTCACCATCAATTTCGTAACAATCTAGAATAACAGATTCAAATATTCACATCAATTCATTTTTAACAATTAATTCAATATCATATAACCTAATATAATTGTAAGGATAATAAATAGATGTCCATATAAATATGATAGTAGAACAGGGTTTTATTTCTGCTAGTAAATGTCTAAAAACACATATATTCAGTAATAAAGGCAGAACAGTGATTTATTCTGCCAATAGGGGTCCAATTTAATACAATTAGCAGAACAGTGTTTTATTTCGATAAACAGATGTTAATCATCACAATTTACTTAAATTTACTCGTCATTATTT
This sequence comes from Allium cepa, assembly GCA_030765085.1. Lineage (NCBI taxonomy): Eukaryota > Viridiplantae > Streptophyta > Magnoliopsida > Asparagales > Amaryllidaceae > Allium > Allium cepa. Next base: position 573,527,001 of record CM060935.1, read on the forward strand.
TTATCTGGGAAAAAACTTCAATGGACGGGTTTTATAAATTCAAAAGACGTTATTTGTTTAAATCGGGTACTTAAATTCTGTCCGTTTAAGTTTGTTACAAATTTCCATTTATCCAAACTCGACAACATTTCATACCACAATGTAATGTTCGTCGATATGAACCCATCACAACAAGTTTCGCTTCAATCGAAATTTGTATGCATTGGTTATCTCACTTTAAATTTTCAAAATTTTTATAAGATTAAAACATTTTAAATTTTAAAACTTTCCTCACCATTTCCATTTGGGCAGAAGCCCAAAACTGAACTACCAGACCCAGCATGCCTTCTTCCCTGATTCTAGCTGCGACTAAGAAAAAAGCCCACAACCAACGCCTAAATTATCCGATCGGCCTAGATGCTTTTCATCGATCACCTACCCCAACTCCTCGCACAACTCAAGACCCAATCCAATATTACCGCACCCATCATCCAAGCTTCGATCACTTTCCACCTACCTTTAACTTTCCCTTGTGTATGCATCCACATATGCACGTGCACACATTTTGTCCTTCGTTGATCAACGAACCACCGCCGCCAGCCAACTCGCCTTCCAACCCTTATCATGATGGACTCGCCCTCCCCTACTCGGACTAACAAAACGAAAATCAACCATTCCAATCCAGAAGCTGAGACCTCTAGTTTTATCAACCAAATCAAAAATGACCTCAACTCGCCTTTCCCCACCGCCAAAAAACACGCCTCTACCACCATCGTGACCCCCATAGTCTGCACTACCTCCCCACCAAGTGCTGCACCACTCGATGCCACCTCCTTGCCGTAGTTTTCCACGTCCCAGAGACTCCATCCAAACCAACTTAAACCCTAAAATCACCGCGCCCACTCAAATCAATACCTAATTTGAAATTTGGCCGCGGTAAACCCCTTACCCACGTCATCACGCTCCTCCTTGGTCAAGCCACACACCCCTTCGATGACGCATGGTCGGAAATTATTTTTTTTAGCAAATTCCTATCACTTAAGATTTCTTAACACCTAAGCAATTAAAAATTACAATTCCTTCGCTAAAAATCCTATCTTCATACAATGATCACAATCACGATCGTGATTCACTATTTTAAACATGTTGATTTTCATCAAAAGCTGGTTGACTTACCGTATTCTTACCATTTCACACAATATACAAAGTAAACACGTTTCAAACTATTTTTAATGAAAACTACACTTGAAAACAAACAGTTTACTAGTTACACCATTTAAAAATTCAAATTGGAATGGAAGATATTGATTTTTAAAAGCTAAGCATATATAGGTTTACTCTGTTTATACATGACAGAGAGATGATTTAAAACATTCCCAAGCTTTTCAAAATTTAAATCCTTACCTTGTACATGTCGAAAGCCCCCCAAAACTCCCACTTGAACTTCAGTTATCAATCTGGATCCTTGAATCTTTGCCTTATTTTGGATTTGGAAGAGAATGCTTCTTCTTTCTTTTCATTTATAGTGTGCTTCTCTTTTTTGTTTGCAGGGCTTTTATTTTTTTTTCCTTTATGGTTTTAGTTTACATGCTTAACCAAACTGAAGATATGCTTACAAATACATGCTCACTTAAATTAAAATGATGTATACGTACCATATTTTTGGCTTAAGGAGGATTTGATTTGCTGTATAATGTTTTGATGGGTTGAAAGAGTGTTAAGTTGATATTTGGTTTGAGGTTGAAAAGAAGTTAAATAAATGTTTTAGTCTTTCTCTTTTTAGAATAGATAATGCTTATGTATAAATATTTATATTTTTTCCATTTTTACTTGTTTTGCTTTTTTGCTTTTTCTTATTTTACTTTTCTATTTACTTAGTTAACTTTCTTCTGATTTAAAATAGGCTTTCATATATATATTGAGAATGAGGTAATACTAATTATAAATATTTTTAAATCTTCATATTCAAATTATATTATTATCTATCTTTTATTTTTAGAGATGTGAATTCGAAGAAACACATTTTGTTCAACATTTCTTTTATATATAAAATGTATGATTCAAAGAAAATAAAGATTTTTGCTATTTCATTTGAACTGTATAAAATAATATTTTTGTCAAAACACTATTTTGTAAAAGGTTTCTTTTTTAAAATGATTAAAAATAATTTTATAAATTTTCTCATAATTATCGTACAAAAATTTCATATATATTTCTTCTTTTCATTTTTCACTATATATATTATTTTTAATATGCCATTTATTTTGTTTAAAAATATTACATATATATTTTACATTCTTCTCTCTTGAACTAATATGTATATACACAATCAAATTCTAAACTCTTTCTATTTATACAACATTATTTCATAGGCTATATTCATTTCATTTTTTTTCAAGGATTATTCTCTTTCATTTTATATTAATTTGAATTTGTTTTAATCTACATGTTAATTCTTCTGTTGTACATACATATATAAGAAATTCAAATTAAATCAATTTTTTAAATTTAAAAAATAAAATTTGGAAATTCAAAATATTATCTTGGTTTAAGGCTATTTATCATTACCAATTATCATTTAACAAGGGTTTTAATTTGATTAAAAGATCGTATTATTGAATGTTAAAAATTAATATTCAAAACTCAAGACGATAAAAATCCCGTGTCGTTACACAGTCAAAGCGGCAGAATAAACCAAGTGATGAAGGAACCATCACCAATATCAACCAAATATCCAAACGAATTACATAGGACGTCTCCAAATCAAGTAGCATGAAGGATGCAAAAGGACTCAACCCACTTGGGTTGATCCATAGCTATTAGCACCGACTTTTGGCGTTAACCCGGATGGGTTCACAACTTTGCACACTCTTCTGGGATTTGCTTCAACTCTCTATTTGGTCCAACATGATTGTTATCTCTATAAATACAAACCATAGAGAAACCAAGAAAAGATCTGCTTTCTATTATCACTATGGGGAAGTTTTGCCTCTTTTTCAACTCTTTCCTCTACATCATAATGACCAAGGTAGCTGCTCTAGGCATTTCTAGAAATTAGAATTGTCAAACCCCTGTATTGACCAGTAAAGAAGTCGACTAGTCTGTATTGAAAGGTCAATTGCTATATTTTGTTTTGAATGCGTTATTTTTTGAAAAGTTTATAATCAATCTTTCTATAAAAATTAAAATACTTGTGGTCTAAACTTATTCTATTATATATGGAGATGTATGTGTATACCATTATAAAGAGGTTTTAAAAAAAGCTTGCGTGACTTAAAAATATTAGGACTGTTACATTTGTTTGTTAATATTCTTTCGAGCCTTTGTAGATTTTGTAGTCTTTGATGTCCAACTTCTTTAGAGCTTCTTTCCTAAAGTAAGTGAATAATACAAAGATACAATTTATATAGTTGTCATTATCAAAAGATTCAAAACATCGAAAGTAAGGTTCAAACAAGTAGATAATGGCAAAGGTGATTCACTAGTACTATAAGAAAAAATGTAAAATGAGGTATTATTAGGAGAATTATATCTAATGGTTATAAAGTAAATAACATTAGATATATAGTAGTTCAATCTTGGCAAAGATTTACGTCCATTATTGCGACTAATTTTTTTGCTCGATGCTTTGGTTACAAAAGGATCATTGCAAGAGCTTTGATCTAAGTTACATTGGGTGTAAGATTGTTAAAAAAATTGATCCTCGCACAAACGCATGTAAATATCTATTTATGGCTACTTAGATCAAGCTTCGGAGGACTCAAATTGAAGCTCTAGACCTTGAGTTCCTTCGTGACCATTGATGATAGATGTAGGCCAGTTCAAACATCAGATGGAGCGAGCGATTTGAATGAAGGTCAATTGGCGGTACATACCACGACGTGCCTGTGTCAAAAAAGGCGGCATGGGACAGAGAGATGTTGATGAATAGTGGCATCACTGTCTGTGAGCTACAAAGTTCAAAGGATTGTTACTGCATGTTGACACTTTTATTTAATGGAAAGTGTTGTACGATTGTTTTGTCAGGGAACAGTATGGGATCATCGTCTCTTTATGCAGGGGTGACCAGAGGCTTTTTAAGATGTTTGTCGAGTTACGACAAAGTAAGACAGACGGTGGAGATTGGACGACCAAAGGAATGACGGACAAGGAAAGACGAGGGGGGCAGATGGGGATGTGAAAGATGAGGCTCTCTTGCGGCCGGTGACTTGGTCATTTAACAATGAGGCAAGGTGTGGGATCTAAGCTCTTAGATAATAGTGATGATTTGGCTAGCTGCGTCCAAATCCAAGAGATAGTAGGGCAACCATACCTGAAACACTGAGTCATCAAAAGCACGTAGGCAATATGGGCTGGTTGCAGACTCGTTTTGCTGGGCTCTTATCTAGCTAGCTTATTTAGCCTTTTACGAGAAATCTGATCAATGGTATTTAATCATATTTTTTGTTGAATTTTATTTTATTTTTGTACATATAATGTATTATTATGTATAACTTCTTTACTGAAATTATGTGAGATACGCTCAATTTTAATCCAACTATGTTCAACTCGATTGATTTTAGTGCATTTCTTTATTTTCTTAATTTCTGATCTACTTTTTCTGTTAAACTATATGTTATCACAATATCATGTGCAAATATCATGCATAATGGCATGCATCTAATAAAAATTCAAATTTATCCAAGTGTACATCCTTCTAAGTAAAAATTTTGAACTTTGGTCATTTTTCCATGTAAGAAATGTACATCATAGAGAAAAACTAACAAATTCAATCCATATTTACATTTTGTTAGAAAAAGAGCAAAATATATTTTATTTGTATATAAACATCAAAATAAATATTAAATCCCTTAACAAAACTACAATTTTTTTTAATAATGTAACATTATCATGGTCAATGCATGAGTTACATAGAGTAGTAAATTAAAGTGGAAATTAGAATGACATCCTTATGTTTTAAACTTAATGCACGACACATCCTTCTCAAAAACAAGTTTAAAATTATCCTTCTAGAATTATTTTCAATATTTTGAACCGCCTTTCAGCAAGGCAATACCATGCGGATTTAACCCAACTAACTTCACAGTTATCAAGGCTGAGGAGCCCAGAGCGATGGTTGTAGGGTCCAGAAAGAGTTGGCAGATAAATGATGCAGGATGCTTGAAATATGGATGTTATTTTGGACAAGCAGAGGGGTTGGCATATTTCATTGGAAGCTCAAGGATTGACATAGCTAGGTTGGAACCCAAGGATCGGTATAGCATTGGATGGATTGACATAGCTTCATGGCATAGGAGGGGTTGGCCCAGTTTCATGAAATAGGAGGGAACGACATAGAGCAGAGCAGAAGCATGAATCAGCATAGGTGATGAGAGGGCTCAGCATGGATGGTCACCAGAGAGATCGGTATGTTTCAATAGCCAAGCAAGATGAAGGGATCGACATATCAAATGGATCGATATACATCAACTAACAACAAGGGATCAACATAGGAATATAGGATGGGAAAGGAAATGGCCTGGCCTCATAGAACAAGATGGCTCAGTATAGTTGCATAGAGAAGGATGGATCGACATTGTGTAATGGAGTTCAAGAGATAAGCATAAATGAGTATCCGTTGATCGGCATATATGATGGATTGGTATGCCCCAATATGGAGAGGTCGGCTAGTTTAATAAACATGAGGGAACGACAGAGGTTAATATTGACAAGGGTTCGACGTACGAGGGCTCAACTAGGAGGGGTCGGAACATATCAGGATTCAAGTGCACATTTGCATTCAACATTCGATAATTTGAGCTCCCTTACTTCAAATGGCATGAAACTTGGAGATCAGACGTATTTTATCATAGTGAATCCATCAAAGGAGTCGCGGCCCAAGAATCAACCAACGAAGGGTTCGGTATCGATCCCTTTCCACGGAGGTTTGGGCCTAACGACCACTATGATTGGCCCATATAGATAAGGAGGTCCTGGATCCGAAGTTTCACCTATAAATACAGCAGGCATGGCTGTAGAAAAGAGAGACCTTCATTCCGTCTCTATTCATCTTCTACCTAGGCTGTACTCTGTCCTTTTTGATTTTGAATTGTAACTATAATCAAACTACAGTATAAATAAAATGATTATTCTAGAGTGGACGTAGGCCGAAGTAAGACAAACCACTATAAATCTTGTCTCTTTTTACTTGCTTTCATTTTCAATTTGTTTATTCTTCATATTACGTTCTCCACATTGAGTACTATCTATGATCTATCATTGGATATTGGTGATTTCACACTATTGGGTGTTGGTGGCTAATTTTGACGCCAAAATTTTGGTGCTTCACTGAGAAAACTTGCACCCACTGATTTGGATACTTGGATCTAGAAAGAAATAGGTAGGCAATCAACAAGGAGAGTGTTAGCGGAAAGGAGTCACCATGGAGGTAGTCAGGAGGCTTTCTTAGGAGATGGAGTTAACCAAGCATCTATTTACATTACTAGGGATGAAATGGAAGCGATGATGGATGCTATGCGGGAGAGGATATTGAAAAGGCAGGAGGAGATAATGCAGAATCTACTCTAACAAATTAGATAAGCTGGAGCCATAGGAACTGCTGGAATGCAAAACCAAAATCAAAACCGAGAGCATGAAAACGAAGCCAATAAACAGAGGAATGGAACGGAACCGCCGGGGGCAGTCCCCCGCCATCCAAGAGGGATCGGCACTGATCCATCCAAAGGGATTGGTGCCGATCCCAAGGACTAGGGAGCATGCCCCCGCGTCGAGTTGATCATGATGCCGGAGGACCTGCGATCAATTTCGTTGAGCCTGGTGCGAACCAGAATTTGGATGCTCGACTGGATTAATACGTCCCAGAATTCCCTCGTAGACTTAGAGGGCAGATTGAGAATGACGATAGGAGAGTACCATTGGAAGACAATGACATGCTTGCAGAGATGATAAGGCGAGCTATGTGTGGAGGATGAGTGAACATGGATCTCAAGAATGTAAATAGAAATCCATTCGCTCCAAATACCAGGCAAGCTAAGAATCCACAAAAATTCGAACTACCAATGCTTGAGACTTATGATGGAAAAACGGATCCCGCTGTTCATTTGACGAGGTACATGAGACACATGGAAGTACTGGGGGCATCGAAGGAAGTCATGGCACGGTGCTTCCTTTTGTACTTGTTGGATATAGCTACACTACGGTGTAGACAGTTGGAAAGCGGCTCTATCGGCATATGAACGGAATTGATCGAAGAGTTTATGAGGAAGCTTAGGGTTCACATTTCGAGACACAAAAATGTGATGAGTTTAGCAACACTGAAACAAAGGACCGAAGAGTCCTTGAGAAGTTTTTTAACACGGTTTAATGCCACGGCGGCATCAGTGGATCGTCTAGATCCATCCATGGTCTTAATAGCAGCTGTATCTGGAATTGCTGATGGTACGGAGTTCAATGATTCACTGGCATGGGATCCGCCTATGGATCTCGGTGAGTTTTATCATGAACCAGAAAGGTTTTACAGTAGGAAGATGCACGAGCAAACAAACTGGAGCTGAATGCTGTGCAAAGTGGAGGATCATCAGGAGATGTAAATAAGAATGATAAAGGCAAAATGAAAGTAGAGGACGGCTTTGATGTATCGAAGCGTCCAGGAAGCGAATCGAGATTCACCTCTTACATAGAATTGACTGAAACATTGGAACAGATATATCTGGATACTAGGAAGCAGATCCCCTATCGGAGGCCACTGAGGAAAGACCCTACAAATGATGAAAAGAAATCAGATAAATACTGTCTGTTTCATGAGCTGAACGGGCATAGCACAAACGACTGCAGGCACTTAAAGGATGAGATCGAGGGACATATCCAGAATGGCAAGCGGTTGCAATATGTGAGAACTCGGCCGCAGGATGGAACAGGAGCAACCACCATCCGCATTGAATGGAAACTGCCCGGGATCGCGGCGTTAACTTATCATCAACTGACCGGAATGGCAAAGACTAAGTAATAAACCCCACAATAAAACGGCCATGTCACTTACACATGTACGGGATCGAGAACGGTCCCTAGGCATGCTTTGAGATGATAATGAACTGTCGCACCCGGAGATGCATGCATTGTAGTCTTTAGTTTTGTTTCGGTTTCTTTTTTAGTACTTGCTTAAACTCACTCGAACATGATATCTGATATTGATGATTTTGAGTCTCATCCGGACAATTACATTTCGCCTCGAACGGCACTTGATCTCGAGCGATCACATTTTGCCTCTAATGGCACTCAATCTCGAACGATCACATTTCGCCTCGAACGGCACTCGACTCAGATGATCACATTTCGCCTCGAACGGCACTCGACTCAGATGATCACATTTCGCCTTGAACGACACTCGATCTCGAATGATCACATTTCGCCTCGAACGGCACTCGATCTCGAATGATCACATTTCGCCTCGAACGGCACTCGATCTCGAACGATCGCATTTCGCCTCGACCAGCACATATCTCGAACGATTGCATTTTGCCTCGAATGGCACACGATCTCGGATGACCGCATTTTGCCTCGAACTGCACTCGATCTCGAACGATCGCATTTCGCCTCGACCAACACACGATCACGAACGATCGCATTTTGCCTCGAACGGCACACGATCTTGGATGATCGCATTTTGCCTCGAACAACACTCGATCTCGAACGATCGCATTTCACCTCGACTAGACGCTCGATCTCGTGCGATCGTCATCAGCCTGGGACGGCTACAAATTTGATTAACGGTCTCGAACGGTCATTACTAACAATCAGGCAAGATCATTGATTCGTTCACAGGCCATCAACGGGTTTCGAACATTGGACTTAAGGCAATTCAAAACATGCTTTCCTATCGCAAGACATGTTTTGAGGGGCAAAGTGTTAACCCGCCTTTCAGCAAGGCAATACGGAGGTGGATTTAACCCAACAAACTTCACAGTTGTCAAGGCTGAGGAGCCCAGAGCGAAGGTTGTAAGGCCCAGGAAGAGTTGGTAGATAAATGATGCAGGATGCTTGAAATATGGATGTTAGTTTGGACAAGCAGAGAGGTCGTCATATTTCATTGGAAGCTTAGGGATCGGCATAGCTGGGTTGGAACCCAAGGGATCGGTATAACTTGGGATAGATTGACGTACCTTCATGGCATAGGAGGGGTCGGCCCAGTTTTATGAAGTAGAAGGGAACGACGTAGCGCTGCGCAAAAGCATGGATCGGCATAGGTGATGAGAGGGCTCGACATGGATGGTCACTAGAGGGATCGGTATGTTCCAATAGCCAAGCAAGATGAAGGGATTAACGTATCAGATGGATCGATATACATCAACTAACAACAAGGGATCGGCATAGGAATATGGGATGGGCAAGAGATCGGCCTGGCCTCTTAGAACAAGATGGCTCGGCACAGTTGCATGGAGAAGGGTGGATCGGGATAGTGTAATGGAGTTCAAGAGATAAACATAAATGAGCAAGGGATCGCCCTGGCCTCATAGAACAAGATGGCTCAGCACAGTTGCATAGAGAAGGATGGATCGACATCGTGTAATGGAATTCAAGAGATAGGCATAAATGAGTATCCACGGATCGACATATATGATGGATTGGTATGCTCCAATGGAGGGATCGACTAGTCTAGTGAACAAGTGGGATCAGCGAAGTTTAATATTGACAAGGGTTCGACGTACGAGAGCTCACCTACGATGGGCGGAACATATCAGGCACACATGCATTCAACATTCGATAATTTGAGCTCCCTTATTTCAAATGACATGAAACTTTAAGATTAGACGTATTTTATCATAGGGAATCAATCATAGGAGTCACGGTCCAAGAATCAACCAAGGAAGGGATCGGTACCGATCCCTCTTCATGAGAATTTGGGCCTAGTGACCACTATGATGGGCCCATATAAATAAGAAGGTCATGTATCCGAAGTTCCACCTATAAATACAGCATGCATGGCTGTAGAAAAGGAGGACCTTCATTCCGTCTCTCTTTATCTTCTACCTAGGCTATACTTTGTCTTTTTTAGATTTTGAATTGTAACTGTAATCAAACTACAATATAAATAAAAGGAGTATTCTGAAGTGGACATAGGTCGGAGTAAGCCGAACCACTATAATCTTGTCTTTTTTACTTGCTTTCATTTTCAATCTTTTTACTCTTCATATTACATTCTCTACATCGAGTACTATCTGTGTGATCTGTGACTGAATATTGGTACCTTCACAATATTGAGTGTTGGTGGCCAATTTTGACGTCAACAATAATCTTTTTTCATTTTCATTTTACTTAAAATATGCACTCATTTAGGACTTAATATGAGCAAAATCTTTTATTTCTAATACTTGCATTTTTAAACTAAAAAATGTAAATATTTGCAAATTTGAAAACTGTAAATATTTGCAATTTTCCTAAAAATAACTTAATGGGTGTTCTATAAAACCTATTTTTGAAAAGGAACGAAAGTGTATTTTTGAAACATATACAAGGGTGTTTGAAAAAAAAAATCGTTTAAATTAATCCATATACCACATTGGTTTCCACATGGAGAAAAATGTGAGTGATGTGTTTCTATGTAGTAACGTAACTATTCAACAAAGATTTGCAGAGACAAACAACAAGATATTAATTAGAGCAGCATTGTATGACCGGTTCAGACAACGGTAGTCTAATGGTAAACGGTAATATACTCTTGACTCTACGGTGAGCATTTTCAGTTTAAAATCTCCGAATATGGATTTTTACTTTCTATTTAAATTACATTGCATGAGCCAGCAGGCAGGACACAGTGGTTGCAAAAACCTGATGTCGGAGCAACAATAAGCATCAACTAAATAAGGAAAATATAGGGATATATCGCACATCACGATTAAATGTATGTGCTTGAGTTCTATTCACGTATATGAACTCTACAGAGAAAACTGAGTCTACCGTTTTGGGCCTTACAGACTAAGCAATTATTAACAAAATCAAATGACATAGAGTAACTTAGTTCAGTGAAAAGCCACAAAGTTATGTGTGCTCTCAATCACTCATTTTACCCGATGAAAACTTATCTGCAATTGACCTACATTGAAAGAGTGAAGGAAAAAACATTGCAGGGTCTTGAAAATACTATAGTCAATAGAAGTGGAATATGATAAATTAAATTTGTAGCAAATTTACAAAGATACAGATTATAGACAAAGCTTCAGAGAAACAATTTTGAGTTCAAGCACGCAAAATAAAACTTTCAGCAAGTTCAATGAACAAATATGTACAAGATGAACATAAAGTGAACAGGTTACCCATCATTTGAGTAAATTACCAATTCTCCTTTACAATCTTGGACTTCTCAAGAATGAATTTACCTTCTTTGTACTTTTGGGTTGCCTCGTAGGCCCTTTCGTACTTCCATCCTAACACCTCGCGGCATTCACAACATGATATGTCCGCAACAGTGTGAAGCCCAGTCATGAGTTGTCTATCCTCCTTAGGCCCTACAACCACGTTCATTGCATGAGAGAAGAGAAATGCTCGGCCATGTCTCCCCTATAAGTAAATGAACACAAAGAGCAAAAATTTATATAATGAAAAGAATGATTGAAGATTCCTTCAGAGTTCAGTTTAGATAAACTAGTTCAATTCAAGATTTGCATGAAATTAATAAATACAGGCGGAGTTGCCTTATATATCATACTTGGCAAATAATGTTTAGTTCATCGACTGAAGAGAAATTTCAAGAAAAATCATGCATAAAATACAATTAAACGTTGATGCCTGAAAACTATACACTACAAGCATCGATTCTCATTGTTAACACTAAAAGGACACTAGAATGCTCCCTACAAAAAATGATTTATGGATCAGTATTCAGTAGTGGTTTTCTTCCCAAATCTTTTTGAATGGAAATGCTCACATATTTCTTTTTAAATACTCTCCTTGCATAATCAGAGGAACACACATTTACTTCTTTATAACAATCACTTGCTTTATACAATATAAGTCTGTTTTGCTTGTTAGACCAAAAATGCTAGAATTGACAGCTGTTAAACTATGTAAAGGTGCTTTTCAGTAACAAATTTTCGATAGTGTACTTTACAGTGACGCCTTAAACAAATACTTGAAAGAAAATAATCAAACGGATTCTCCATTAGGTAAAATTTCATGCCAGAACATGTATATCCACTTCTTACTTGATATGCATCAAACCCATACCACACCATTTATTACAAAACACTAATAATAAAAGGATATTAAAAGATCTAGAGATCAAGAGCAGCTATATACAGTCCAATACCGCGATACCCACTCCAAATATATATATATACACACACACACACACACACACACACACACACACACACACACACACACACACACACACTATCACTCTCCAACACTTTATACTACCTATTTGTTCAGTAATATACTTTCCAGTGACCACGAATTTGATTTGTGCCATATTGCAGATGTGGTAAAAATTCTTGCTTTGAGTTACATCCTTTGTTGACTTAATGTTTGATCCTTTGCTCTAATGCATATTGGGTATTGGAGTACATTGGAGGGTGTGTATGTATTATAAAGTAATAAGAGCTAGGTACATCAAAGAATGAGCAATTTGGAATGAGGATAAGAGTGTACATTATAGGGTCAAAAAACAAACACCTACACACATGACACTCGTATTTTAAGTGACAATTCTCCAGGTCATTGCTAAAGTTGTATTGTACTTGATGCATGGTACATGATCGAAGAAAATCATAAATGCATATGTAAACAGCACATCCACAAGATGGTTTTGACAAATTATTTTGTTGCTTCTTTCAAACTTTTTTTTGGAAGCAATAATCCAACACCAAGCGCTCCTTACCGTTGTTTGGTTAATATCACGTCATTGTACTAATTATTCAAAATAAGCAGCAAAAACCCCTAAATACTGAAGCACAAAACATAACCCAAGTTATCCAACACAACAGTTCGCACTAAATCACAATTGATATTACTCCGGTTCTTTATTGCACAATAAAAGATACATCAACAGTTACAATTAAAATATAAAGAGGAAATGATACAATAAATCAAGAACAAACGAAGAACAAAACAAACAATTACCTGAAAAGCTTTAGAAATAACGTCATCGTGAAGGCAAACATGATTTCTACAATTGCTGCAGCTGTAGATTCTTGGACCAACTATCTCATCCATCAAATTCTTGCCTGTATTCATCGAGATTCAAATATTCAAAATAAAACCTTCCAAAAATCAATTTGATGCAACAAAATTAGGAATCAAAGATGCCTAAAAACCGTAGTTGGATATCACCTACTTTGATTATCAGGAATCGAGGAGACAATAACTCTTAGCCGAAGTAAATCAAGACGGATGATAATAAAAATTTGGCTGATAGTGATTTGGAGATGTGACGTGGTATTGGATTGTACTACTTGTTATCCAACCTATATATTCGAAAGTAAAAAAATTAACAAGTGGTTATTGATGAAAATGCTCAAAGCGATTTCTTGCTTGATTAAAGTAACGATTGAATAAAACAAAAACATGCATATTAACAGTAAACCCAGTACCAGTTTTGAAGGGGAAAAAAAGGAGTAAGAATAGATAAAAGAGAATTTCGCTAAAGGGAATAAAAGTAGAGAAAGTCTATTTATACACCCCCATTAGATTGCCTGCTAAATTCCACCCTCCATACACACAGACAAAAAAATTCAATGGTCCGCATCTTTTGTGTCACCATTTTGTATTTAATTTTGTGTTATTATATTAATACATCAGAAATCACAAACACACACCATATTATTTTTCTAAAAATATCTATTATTAAACTGCCCTTTTCTTTTTTACTTGCATTCTTAATCTTTTTCCTATATTCCATCAAATTAAAAAATTAATAAAATTTGGTCAAATTTATATATTTTGACGAAAAAGTTAATAAGTTTCTTTATCATGAAATCCACAATTATCGACTTTCATAACTAATTACTATAATTTAAAAATATTTAACCTTTTTCTTTAGAAAATAAACTTGATTTTGTTAAAGCATATAGTTTTTCCAAGAAATTAAGCAAGATATCTATCTACATCTATCGATGTTCTATATTATAATATGAATACTTGATTTTGAAGTATTTGAAATGCCTAAACTATCTTCTTAATTTAACCAAATTAATGAGGATATTTTTCTAATACATACTAACCATACTGTATTTCATAATCTCCAATTCAATCTTTCTTCTACTGTAACAAAAGCTAAAGATCTAATCCAGAAATAACATGAATTTTTATTTTGAATCACTCTAAAGACACCAGAAATTGGCTGGAGATAACAATGATAATACAACTCACATGTATACGTCTTTAATCGATAAACAGTCCATGGATCAACATTAACTAAAGCATCATCTCAGGTTGCAAAAGATCCAACAAAATCGAAAATCTTATAACCAGTAAAATCAAAGTATATTTAGAAAAATGAGGCAAACTATTTCAGATGTGGATTGTGGCAACCAAAAGATCAATTCAAGCAAGGTCATGGAGAATTCTAGAGTAGGCTAAATGTAATACACTTCATTTGATTTTTAAGATAAGGTAATCCATAATAATTGCTTCATATTAGGAATAAATAAAATGTAATAAAGCGATGCATAAAAAACTTTGCCGTACAACACATTATCGCCATATAGTCATGTTAAACTGTTAACGTTATTTTGAAGCTTACTTTTCTTGTTTAATTAATGTTGTTTTGATTCCTGAATATTTTCTAATTTTTAATATTACAACAAAATAAATGAAAGTTTACATTTTTCAATAATCCATATGTAACTCTTTCTGTAAAACTGAGACAATACTTTTTGTTACACTTAATTTCCCATGTGATTTCTCACATAGATAAAAATGTAATTTATTAAATTTGATGGTACTATGCTATATGCATTCAACATCCAAAATTGAACTTAACTAGGCATGGTGTTATACAACTCAAAGGAAAAATAACATCAACAGAAAAGTTACCAACGGATTTTTGAAGCATTTATTACACAAGTATAAAGATAGAGTTTGAATCCTTCACACTATATCATAAGACAAATGTCAATTATAGAAGAATCTAAAATATCTGTGCATGATATAATAATATTAAGAATATGCTTTTAGAAAGTGATAACTCAATAAGTTCTAAGAACTAGTTTTATATGCTCTCATTAATAATGTAAGAAAAGGTTTTTTTTTTCCACTTCATATAATGTTAGCGTACATGAAACCATTATTAGTTCACAAGACAATTACTATGGCTAAAACCTATCATCTCCTATAGTTGTTAGGAAGTTATGTTACATTCATAATCTTAATGAGTCTACTTCTCTTTCAGGTCATAATAATTTTGCCCCTCTTTCATTTATCGTATTTCTAAAAAAATTAATCAACACAGATTGTCCTCTTATTATAGGGTTCTACTCTTAGTGTGGGTTGGTAATCATAAAGCATGGTTTTAATGTGTGATTTTTGGTGTTAGGAAAGTTGATTCCTTTGTGGCATAGGAAAATAGTATCCTTTTAATTTGATTTTTAGTTAAGGATATTTTTATTATTTTTTATCAATTCTAGAAAAGTATCTCTATATTTGTTTCTTTACCGCATTTACAAAACAAGTAGGAACTAATAGGGTAAATAAATATTTGCTCAGCTTTAAAATATGAAAGACAAGACGGATTTATAATGGACTGTCCATTGTTTCATTGAAAAAAAGAAAACATGGTTTAAGTACAGGAATAAGACTAAATGCCTAAACTACTATAAAAATACAAATCTAACCCTCATTATTAAAGGAGGAGTTGCCACCCTCATCATTAGACTTACGACCAATAACATGTAAAAAACTGAAAACGAACTACCAAACTCCAGTACATAGTTAGTAGAGTCATATGAGTAAATATATTTCTTATGTCAAGATGTATCTTCTAATAGTTTCCAGTTTCGGTCACCGTTACCTCATTTTGTAGTCATCAATAGAGCATCCCCGTAGCATAGTAATATAAGTATATGATCTTGCCTACCTTATTTGAAACAAACTTGAAAAAGGTTCCTTTGACATAATTGCATCTCATTTTTGTCTTGGCATGTTTCCATGTTTTCTCATTGGAGTTCCACAAAATATATGGGCCTAATGTTGGAAGGGAGGGGGATGCTAGTCATTTGGTTTATCAAGGTGTGGAAGGGAGGATTTTAGGGCCGAACTAATTTCAAGAGGTTGAATTTGAGTTTTAATATAATGAAGGAATTGAGCTAGTTTAGCGATTCATTGTCTGAAAGTAGGTCTTCAAAGCTAAGGGCCTCATCTCTAGGAGCAATAATGTACTTTGTTACATATCCTAACTTTGAAACCAATCTCATTCGAAATAAAGTATGTTTTCGGTGTCTATTTTCTATTATATATAATGTTATATTATGATATAAATAATTAATTAATCATTTAACATATATAAATAACAACTCCTTAAATAAAATACTATATGATTGTAGTTACAAATGTTATAACCATGAGTGTCAAATCGGAATTCAAAAGTACTTTGTTTTAAATATTATTGGTCAAGATTATTCGAGAAAAGGATATCGATACACCCACTGAGACTGGAGTACGTAATGCTCTCCAAATATTGGACACTGCATTACTCACGGCCACTGGGAGAACCAAGGGTTTACGTAGTTGTATTTATTGGATGACTATGGAATGGCTCTACTAAGAGTTTCTTATTGATTGATAAACTAAGGACAAATAAGAAATATCTATATGATGTTGTAACCTTTTGACTTAAGAATATGACAGAACTTCGAAGTAAAGATTTCACTCTGATTATAGTTAAATCATGACATGGTGACTATCGAACAATTATAGTTGGATCTGAGATAAAACATAGGAAGTTAAACACTATACAATAGAGATCGTGTAACGCCCCACCCCGAAACCCACCTTAGTAAAGAGAATTAACGTGTAATTCCGTCTACTAAAGCGGAGAATAGTGCTGATTAAGGGCGACCATCTATAACTTTGCCTTAACCATCTATTGAAATCGTCGATGAATGCTATCTGTATTGTCTTTTCACTTAAGAGGTTCGACGTGTCCAATAAATGACTAACACAAAGCTATAGGTGGCTAAGGATTTATCAGAACAAAACACGTCAACTAAACGAACATCTCATCACAGAACGGATATACATACATGAATAAACGTCTCATATACAATGATACATCACTTTATAATACCAATACTACAACTGGTGGTATGACAACCACATGAATACAAGAACGAATCAAATGAATATACATCATCTCAGTGGAATAAACCTTTAAAAGGGGAGAGACACGATCTCATAAGAAAGCATCATCAACTGCTAAATCCAAAAGAGAATCTAATACCTGAAACAAACTCAGACTGACCCGAGTGAAAACCACATGGGTCAGGCAGGCTAGAACTTATCATTAGTAAAGGTGATGATGAGAGATAAGGGGAAAACCATTCCATCGTTACCAATGGAATGATATAATTCATCAAGTTATCTCTAGAGTGATACATCAATGGTTCATCATGATTGCATAGAGGAATACAATATGTATATTAAGTAGACATGGTTCATCTAATTATATATATATAAACGAATGAAATGGGTGAGGATATGGACCATAAAGTAAATCTTCATAAGATAATTAAAACTTTAAGAATCCATCATAAATAAAACTCATCTAATAGAAACTTCTTAATTATTATACCTCATCTCATCGGTATAAATATAAATACATCTCAAATCCATCATTAAACTCATTATAAAGGAATCTCCATAATCATTTATAACTCATCTCATTGGTATAAATATAAATATATCTTAAATCTATTATCAAAACTCATCATAAAAGCATTACCATAATTTATACCTCATCTCATTGGTATAAATATATAATGTCTCAAATCCATCTTGATAGTGCCCGGAAAGAATCCAAAACATCATATTCGAAATCACAAATAAAACCATGTATGTCAATAAGCCTTTTTCTTACATAAGGCTATACTGAAGCATCATCATCAAAATAGTGAAATCGAAACACCTAAAACCTCATGGAAAACAGCACGTGCATTTACATCTTGACTAGTACTACCATTATTTAGTACCATTCATCGTGATGGCTTAGGGCCACATAACATCATAACATCGTGATCATCTTGATTGACTATAGTCGGAAACATCTTGATGACACCCAGTCACAAAAACCCGAGTAATAACATCGTGATGATTAGAGTCGAGTAATAACATCATGAACATCGTGATGACTCCAATCGAGTACTCGGTCTGTAGTACTAGTAACATCGTGAATGTGTCTCAACTTCTCGATTAGAAACCCAATAGGCGTCAACGTACGTCCCATACCATACGTTCGCACCTATTGGTTTACTAATCGTTAGTCGATGCTACATTAGAAAACCATCATAAAACATCATCAGATAAACACTGCCTCATCTCATCGACGAGTGTAAGATACCTAACTCGTCTTATCTCTTACTTGGACGAGTTTTAAGTGACATCGAGATTGTCTCATTTCGTCGACAAGTAAAAATTCATCATAAATATCGAAATCATCATCAATCCATCATAACAACTTGCCTCATCTCCTAGGCAAGTAAAAGAACATCGTGATGGTTATTTCTAACCATAGTTGCAAATTAAAACCTAACATCAATATTGCCTCATTTCATCGGCCATCACAAAATGCATTTAGATTGGTTCGTTGTCGAATGTACTCAAAGAGTAATTATCAAACCAATAATCTTCACCAAAATTTGGTAACTTCTAAATTAACTCAAAATAACACTTCAAATTGGTTTCGATCGTACAAGTCCAAAATTAAGCAATAAAGCAAAAATACATGTCTCATACCACGTATTTTTTTACTAAATTGTTTAATTCTCATTCTTATACGTCGAAACTCATAAAAATAGGCTAAAATATATTTAAAATAATTTTTTAGATAAAATAGAATTCTTAAACAATTTAGAAACCATTTTGAAAGCTTTGTACAGAAAAATCCACTATTTTAAAGAGAACTTCTATTATAAAAGCACTTTAAAATAATTAATAATTGATTAAAAGAAATCTCTTAAAAATGCTACAAAATAATTATTTCATAAACAATGATTTATTTTTATTTAATAAATTTTTGAGAATTTATTTGAAATTAAAATCATTTAAAACCATCAAAATACTTATATATCGGTATTAACCGTTATTTAAATGGAATTTAAATAAAACTTAAATCTCAAACTTCTTCAAATCTAAGATAATATATCCATGGAAATCATTTCCACCTAATAACATCAATTTTTATAATAAAAAAAGAATGTGACTGAAATC
Source organism: Allium cepa (assembly GCA_030765085.1). Classification (NCBI taxonomy): domain Eukaryota; kingdom Viridiplantae; phylum Streptophyta; class Magnoliopsida; order Asparagales; family Amaryllidaceae; genus Allium; species Allium cepa. The sequence goes on from CM060935.1 coordinate 573,546,396, forward strand.
ATAGAAATCGTCAGAATATCATCAAACACGGAAATTAAACACTACGTATATTTCGGTCCTGCTGTAAAAAATATATATTTTCACATAGCAATCTACGAAATCTGAGAATAATTATAAAATTAAAGTTGTATCCTAAATCCTCAGGTTTCCAGAGCTTCAAAATTTTCTAAATTCCGATAGGTAACAAGAAAGTTATGATCAAATTACTTTCCAGGTGAATATATAAACATTCTCTGTCAATGACAGGATAGTCACAAAGATATGGATTTTTCATAAACATCAAAAATACTCAAAACTAAAAAAATAAAACTTATAGTCTAAATCATAAGGTTTACAGAACTTCCAAAATTTCTAAATTCCGATAGGAATTAAGAAAGTTATGATCAAATTATATTCCTGGTGAATATATAAACATTCTCTGTCGATGGCAGGACAGTCACATAAATATAGATTTTTCACCATATAAACATCAAAAATAAACAAAACTCAAAATATCAAAATTATAGCCTAAATCATAAGGTTTCCAAAACTTCAAAAATTTATAAATTCCAATATGTAACAAGAAAGTTATGATCAAATTACTTTCCAAGTAAATATATAAACACTCTCTGTCAATGACAGGACAGTCACAAAAATATGTGTTTTTCACCATACAAACATAAAAAATACTCAAAACTCAAAACATCAAAGTTATATCCTAAATCATAAGGTTTCCAGAACTTCATAAATTTCTAAATTCCGATAGGTAACAAGAAAGTTATGATCAAATTACTTTCCAGGTGAATATATAAACACTCTCTGTCAATGACAGGACAGTCACAAAGATATGGATTTTTTCACCATATAACCTCAAAAATACTCAAAACATCAAAGTCATAACCTAAATCATAAGGTTTCCAGAACTTCAAAATTTTCTAAATTCCGATTCGTAACAGGAAAGTTATGATTTTTCAAAGATTGGATAATTTCAGCTTACATATATGAGAAAACAAAGATCAACATGCAACGAAATATCCAAAATCAAGCCAAATTTTGGAAAAAAATCATTTTAGCTTACTGTAGCATGTTGCTTATCTTTTTTTTTGGCAGTGATTTGGCAAAAATTTTGCATGCAAGGTGGAAGCTTTGGAGCTGGAATAGATGCTAGAGATCTTTCTTCTTTGATTAGCTAGCAAAAATAAGGGATTTGAAGGCCTTAAATTTTGATTTGGATGAGATGCCATGAATTCTCAAATAACAGAAAGAAGAAGAAGAAAGGGGCCGAAGAAGAGAAAAGAACATACTGGAGAAATATTTTTTCCTCAACTAGGCCAAGTAATAGAAAAGATATGGGTTAATTGGGCTTGGGCTAAAAAAAAGAATTAATTAGCCTAAATAGAAAGAATAAATTAATTCATACAATTCTATATATATATATATATATATACACAAATACAAAAATCATTAACTTCCAAATTAAACAAGATAAAATCACCAAATTTTCTACACTTGTATATTAAGACATTTTCAACCCAAATAAAAAGATAAATCTCTGTTTTAAACACTTTTACAATAAAGCCCCTCTTTTATTATAAATTGCACACATTTAATTAAATAAAGAAAATAGCCCATATTTTAACTTCTAAACTCCACAAAATTTTTTTTTTCCCACATAGAAAAATACACAAACCATATCAAGCCATAATTTATGTTTAATACAAACCTCAAACCCAAATTCATGTTTTTATTTAATAAACACTTAATAAAAAAAATTGATTACTTGTATTAAAACTAATCACTAAAAGAAATTGGCATTAATTATCCAATTATTTCATTTTTATCTAAATAAAAACATTTTCCATTCATTTCCATTTACATAACATGAAATAAAATTCTCAAACTCTATTTTCACAACAAATCCTTAATTCTCACAATAATTAGATTTTTAACTCCAATTTTATTCTCAAGATCAATATTAAATTGTAACCTTCGATACAATTTAACATAAAAAGATGACCCCAGACCCAGGGTTGTTACAAACTCTCCTCTTAACGAAATTGCGTCCTCGCAATTTCTAGGGAACAGTTTGTACAAAACAATGAATTCAATCAATCGAAAGAAGCTTGGATAAGCATTGATTCGGAAAATTCCTCCTTCTACACCTTAAGATAGGGGAATAGATTAACAAGATTGCTTGAAATTCCAACATCGGAAAGAGGATAAGCGAAATATAAAACTTTCCAAGCAACGGCCAGAAATATTGAAGACACTTCATCTTCGAATAGTAACAAGAAGGCAAAACGCCAACAAAACCAATAAAATAGATAGATTACCCGAATAGAGCTGGGATTTAGCTCAACCTTTACCTCAACTCAAGACATAAAAAAGGCAATCGAATTTTTTCTCTCCATGTAATCCACAGAAAATCCCATCAATCAAAGGATACCATCAAGATATGAGCATAATTTCGAAGAAGAGGTGGTTATAACAAGAGACACCAACCTCAATGACCACACGAAATTGAGTCGTAAAAATATTGCTCTAAGGCAAATAGGCATAAAGGACACGAATATTTCAAATTTCCAAATAAAAATCTTAAATTCAAACTTTTTAAATCAAAACCTATCATGTCTGATTGTCTCATCATAGCGTTTAGGAAATTCCTATCGATAACGTTGATCAGGCGTATCGACTAGAACTCTTAAACACTCGACGGGCGTACCAATACTAAGAAAACAATTTCTATAAGAAATTTCCTTCAGAACAAAGCTCATTACAAAACGGACATTAACTCACCCAAAAATAATTCATAAAACACTTCTCATTTATAAACTAAATTCACATCTATTAAAGCCTCCTTAAATCAAACAAAATTTTAATTTCCTGAAAAACAAACCTTTAAATTCAAAAGTTTTAAAACTCAATTAAAATCCACATCAAAGAGAATTCATTGAGATATTATAATAATACTCAATTCAATGATTGCTACGATAAGCTCGAAGGTTCATTATTACCAACGGTGTAACAAACCATTCAAGGAAATCTCACAACAAGGCATCAAAGATCATCAAGTAATTTCCTTCGGTACGGATAAATATCATACATCCGTGTCAGAAGAAACTCAAATGGAAATATCCTAAAAGAATTGTTCTAAGGATAAGACATCACCAAATCGATTTGGAATACTACGGAATAACAATATTCCTAGACGTCCTCCAAAATATTGGTTCGAAGGGTTGTAGAAAGGTGAAAGCTTACAAGATAAGATGACTATTCATACTCGTACTATATTTGGATGTATCATCATATATGTTTATGTTCTGCGTTTATCGTATTTTGTTCTGAAGCTCGCTCTGATACCAAATTGCAACGCCCCACCCCGAGACCCACCTTAGTAAAGAGAATTAACGTGTAATTCCGTCTACTAAAGCGGAGAATAAAGCTGGTTAAGGGCGACCATCTGTAACTTTGCCTTAACCATCTATTGAAAACGTCGATGAATGCTATCCGTATTGTCTTTTCACTTAAGAGGTTCGATGTGTCCAATAAATGAGTAACACAAATACATAGGTGGCTAAGGATTTATCAGAACAAAACACGTCAACTAAATGAACATCTCATCACAGAACAGATATACATACATGAATGAACGTCTCATATACAAGGATACATCACTTTATAATACCAATACTACAATTGGTGGTATGACAACCACACGAATACAAGAACGAATCAAATGAACATACATCATCTCAGTGAAATAAACCTATAAAAGGGGAGAGACATGATCTCATAAGAAAGCATCATGAACTGCTACATCCAAAAGAGAATCTAATACCTGAAAAAAACTCGGACTGACCCGAGTGAAAACCACACGGGTCAGGCAGGCTAGAACTTATCATTGTAAAGGTGATGATAAGAGATAAGTGGAAAACCATTCCATCATTACCAATGGAATGATATAAGTCATCAAGTTATCTCTAGAGTGATACATCAATGGTTCATCATCATTGCATAGAGAAATACAATATGTATATTAGAAAGACATGGTTCATCTAATTATATATATAACCGAATGAAATGGGTGAGGATATGGACCATAAAGTAAATCTTCATAAAATAATTAAAACTTCAAGAATCCATTATAAATAAAACTCATCTAATAGAAACTTCTTAATTATTATACCTCATCTCATCGGTATAAATATAAATACATCTCAAATCCATCATTAGACTCATTATAAAGGAATCTCCATAATCATTTATACCTCATCTCATTGGTATAAATATAAATATATCTTAAATCTATTATAAAAACTCATCATAAAATCATTACCATAATATATACCTCGTCTCATTGGTATAAATATATAATGTCTCAAATCCATCTTGATAGTGCTCGGAAAGAATCCAAAACATCATATTTGAAATCACAAATAAAACCATGTATGTCAATAAGCCTTTTTCTTACATAAGGCAATACTAAAGCATCATCATTAAAATAGTGAAATCAAAACACCTAAAACCTCATGGAATACAGCACGTGCATTTACATCTTGACTAGTACTACCATTATTTGGTACCATTCTTCGTGAAGACTTGGGGTCACATAACATCATAACATCGTGAACATCTTGATTGACTATAGTCGGAAATATCTTGATGACACCCGGTCACAAAAACCCGAGTAATAACATCATGATGATTGGAGTCGAGTAATAACATCATGAACATCGTGATGACTCCAATCGAGTACTCAGTCTGTAGTACTAGTAACATCGTGAATGTGTCTCAACTTCTCCACTAGGAACCCAATAGGCGTCAACGTACGTCCCACACCATACGGTCGCACCAATTGGTTTACTAATCGTTAGTCGATGCCACATTAGAAAACATCACGAAACATCATCAAATAAACACTGCCTCATCTCATCGGCAAGTGTAAGATACCTAACTCGTCTTATCTCTTACTTGGACGAGTTTTAAGTGACATCGAGACTTGTCTCATTTCATCGACAAGTAAAAATTCATCATAAATATCGAAATCATCATCAATCCATCATAACAACTTGCCTCATCTCCTAGGCAAGTAAAAGAACATCGTGATGGTTATTTCTAACCATAGTTACAAATTAAAACTTAACATCAATATTGCCTCATTTCATCGGCCATCACAAAATGCATCTAGCTTGGTTCGTTGTCGAACGTACTCAAAGAGTAATTATCAAACCAATAATCTTCACCAAAATTTGGTTACTTCTAAATCAACTTAAAATAACACTTCAAATTGGTTTCGATCGTACAAGTCCAAAATTAAGCAATAAAGTAAAAATACATATCCCATACTACGTATTTTTTTACTAAATTGTTTAATTCTCATCCTTATACGTCGAAACTCAAAAACATAGGCTAAAATATATTTAAAATATATTTTATAGAGAAAATAGAATTCTTAAACAATCCAGAAACCATTTTAAAAGCTTTGTACAGAAAAATCTACTGTTTTAAAGAGAACTTCTGTTATAAAAACACTTCAAAAAAATTAATAACCGATTAAAAAAGATCTCTTAAAAATGCTACAAAATACATATTTCATAAAAAATGATTTATTTTTATTTTTATTTAAGAAATTTTTGAGAATTTATTTTGAAATTAAAATCATTTAAAACCATCAAAATAGACACAAATCTGTATTTACCGTTATTTAAATTTAAATGGAATCTAAATAAATCTTAAATCTCAAACTTCTTCAAATCTAATATAATATATTCGTGGACAACATTTCCATCTAATAACATCAAGTTTTATAAAAGAAGAATGCGACTGAAATCATAGAAATCGTCAGAATATCATCAAACACGGAAATTAAACACCACGTATATTTCGGTCCTGCTGTAAAGAATATATATTTTCACATAGCAATCTACAAAATATTGTTAGTCCGTGAGATGATGGTTTTGATGACAACAACCTTAGAATAGATTATAAAATATAAATACTAACATTATAAGTTTAGATATATATGTATATGCAGGATTTAACCATGCAGGTACTAAGAATGAAGACTGTACAGTATAGAGATTCAAGATATCAAGATAAAATATCAAGATAGAAGACTCATGAGTATCGAGACTATCAAGAGTTCAAGAATTCAAGCATAAGTATTTTTATTATTAGGATTTTTTGTTAAAACTCGTAGAAAAGCACTGGCATCTTAAAATCCAATTTATTCGTGAAATGGAATCCACTTCGAGCCCGTTAAAGGGATGGAACCCTAAGTAGGATGAAACCTACGAAAAATCTAGTGGAACATTGTTTTGTATCCGCTAATTTTTATTCAAAATGATTTTTCAAAATTATATCCTGTTTTCAAAATGTTTTCAAAACTTTCCTTTTAAAAGATTCAAAACCCTCGATCCTGATTTTAAATAATTTTAGCCTAAAAAACATCTTTATTTTCAAAGTCAAATTACTCCTGATTTTAAACTATGTTTTTAAATAATATATTTAACTTTTAAATATTTATACTTAGATTTAAATACAAAATTATAGTTAAAATCTATATATATTATTCTTTATATTTACTTATGAATTTTAACTATAGTCAAGTATATTTATAAAGTTTAAAATAGTTTTTATATAAGATAAAGGTTATTTTCAAAGAAAATCAAAAACATCAAAAAATCCTTTGGGATGTCGACATGCCTAGCATGACCATGTCGATATGGTGACAGTTTGATTCAAAAATTCAAATTTCAAAAGAAGTGTCTGTTCGCCATAACTCTTCATGAATGGTCATGGCTGTTGTTCTTCTATAAATAGGGGTCAGTTTCAACGAATTTTTAATCACTTTTTTCTGGTTTTCACTCCTCTTCTTCTTCCTCATTTCTTAATACATATTCTTATCATTACTCTGCCGAAATCAACATTGAATCATACTCGATTACTTCTAGTTTGATTCTCTATCACTATTTCTACAAGATTCTCAGTGCTATTCAGAGTTATAGACTTCTTTGTAATCTATTAAGTGAGAAAAGGTATAATTGTAGCCTTGAAAATCAATCAAGAGGGAAAAGGTGTGATTATAGCCTTGGTAAATCAATTGGGTAAACTTGTGGCCCAGAAATCAAGTGTCTCTACCCAAAGGATCGAAATTCTGGAGGGTGTACCTCGTAGCCTTGAAACCGAGGGTGTAATTGTACGATTTCTTTTGAAAGAAAATCCGTACTTGTGTTGGGGGACTGGATGTAGGGTAACTCCGAACCATTATAAAATCCGGTGTGTTCTTTCCTTTACTGCTTATATTTTATTTCTGCATCTATGATTGTTTCTGTGATCGTATCTGTGTCTGTATATTGCATACTTTTGTGTCTAAATTAACATAAACTCAAAAAGATTTAGTAATTCTTTATTAACACTATTCACCCCCCTCTATTGTTAATCTTAGCCTTAAGATCCATAATCCGCATTTCTCACAATTGGTATCAAAGCTAGGTTTTCAAAGTTTCATAATCTGATTTTTGAAAAATTTTCAAAATGGCTACCAACACTGGTACTGTTATTAACACTAGTATCCTTGTCACTAGTTCATTTGTAGAGGGTCAGTCTACTGTCAGACCGCCACTTTTTAATGGCAGTAACTGGCATGTAGGATGAAAATTATTTACAATCTATAGGATTAGACACTTGGAATATCACACAAACTGAATATTCTGAACCCATAATTGATTTTGCACAGTGGACTGCTGAGCAAAAGACTGTTGCACAAAATAATTCTAAGGCAATGAATATTCTGTTTTGTTCACTAGATAGAAATGAATTCAATAGAGTGTCAGTTTGTAAGTCTGCATATGAAATCTGGAAAACTTTGCAAGTTACTCACGAAGGAACAAGCAAAGTTAAACAGACCAAAATTTCGATGCTCACAAGTCAGTTTCAATTATTTAAAATGAATGCTAATGAGTCTATTTCAGATATGTATAGTAGATTTCAGGATATTGTGCATTCTCTAATATCTTTGGGAAAGGAATTTTCTGAAGAAGATCAAGTCAGAAAAAATTTAAATTCTCTAACTCCAGAATGGGATCAAAAGACACCTGCGATCGAAGAGGCAAATGACATCAGTATTTTGAAGATAAAAGAATTAATTGGAAATCTAATGTCGTATGAAGTTCAAATGATCGGGAGAAGAGAAAGTAAAGCATATGAAAAGAAATCAATGGCATTCAATGCATTGACCGATGGATCAGACTCAAACAGCGATAATGATGAAGAGATAGCCTTTATGACCAGAAATTTTAGGAGATTCCTGAAATACAGAAAGATGAATAATCTCAAGAGAAACAACTATAAGGATTCTGAAAATCAGAATATAGTGCCAAATAGTGACAAGTGTTATAACTATGATAAACCAGGCCACTTCAAAAGAGACTATTTGTATCCAAAAAGGGAGAATCCTCCTATGAACAATGAACCAGCAAAGAAATGGAAGCGTGCATTTACTGCTACTCTAGATGACACAGACTCGTCCTCAAGTGATGATGATCAGAAGACAGATAATTCGAATTTTTGTTACATGGCTGTTCACGACTACGACGAATTCAGAGAAACGGACTCAGAAAAAGGTACACGTTTACAATACAATTGGTTGAAATTGCCTGCTTAAGATTAGTTGCTTGATTGTTTGTTTGATTGATTTTTGAATTGGTGTGTTGTTTTAATTTCAAAATTTATTTTATATTTTTTATTATTTTTATTATTTTTATTATTTTTAATACTTTCTGAAATATATTATAAGTATAATAATATTTCAGAAATATATAATAGACATTAATAATAATAATATATATATTAGAAATCCTAGGAAAGATCAACTCATGAAAATTCAAAAGCACATGTCGACGTGGTCCCTACCATGATGTCGACATGGCTACCTGAATTTGAATTTCAAAATTTGAATTTCAAAATTTGAATTCAAATGTTTGAATTTCCCTCCACCTTTTCATTTCATTCAATTCTCTAAAAAGATACCTTTTGACCAGAGAATATGTCCTTTAAGAATCTATTTATTCACTATCTTTTATCATATCTTTTCACTTTCATTTTCAAATTCAAACTCTCTCTTCATAACTTCAAGCTCTCTACTCTCTACTCTAATGGCTTCTTCAAGCAAACCCTCAACCATGACAATTTTCAGAAAAATCAAAGAGCAATTATTCAATGATCCGGAGGCAATTATAGCATACATCAATTATGCTAACTATGCCAAAGTCCATCCCGAAAATTTTTGCTATTTTTCAAGATTTTTCTTCTTATGAAATTGTTTCTCTTTTTGCAAACAATGGTGTTCTTAGTCTTATTGATGCTTCTCAAAATGATTTTGTTTGCTATCCTAATCTTGTCAAAATTTTCTATGCAAATTTAAATCACGGATTTTATGTTGGAAATGAAGATGAAATTTGGAGTAGTGTCAAAGGCACTCAAATTATTTTGAATTGTGATCTTTTAGGTACCATTCTCAATTGCAAGAGTTCGAGAATGGATCTTTCTAACTTTAAAATCGATGAACATGATCGTGAGACATTTCATCACATTTTCGAAAGAGATGATGATTTTGATTTTAAAAATAGAAATTTTCGACCAAAAGCAAGAATTGTTAATCTTCTTTTGCAACATACTTTGACCCCAAGATCGGAAAATTTTAACAACCCTACTTCAAAAGTTTGTAAAGCTCTTTTTTCTATTTTCGGAAACTATGACATAAATTGGGCGCAAGTTATTTTGGATGAACTCCTAAAAATCTTGAAATGGGCGAGAATACTTTATACCACGGAATTTATCTCACTCGGATTTTTAACTATTTTGGAGTGTATTTCAAGGCGAAGAATTTGTTTCTAGAAAAGTTTTCAATCATTCCAACATTTCGCTTATGAAAATTCCATTTGTTTTTTCAACCTTATGAGACACTTACCGAAAAGGAAGAGCGTTTGGCTCATGAGGAAATGGAAGAAGAGGAAGTTGAAGAAGAAGAAGAAGGGGATGAAATGGATATTGAAGAAGAAGAAGAAGGTGAAACATCTTTGGAAAGAATTTAATATCCTTCCAATCCATCCAACAAAACCCTTCTCAAAAACCAAAAGATAATTGTGGAGAATCAACGGATTCTAAAACGATCCGTTAGTAAAAAGTTGGATAACATTTCTTTGAAAATGAACAAGTTCTTTTCAAATTTCAGCAAGAAACTTGGACTATCTTCATCATCTTCATCCTGTAACTAGTTTTATCTTTTCGTATCTTGTTTTATTTGTTTTAGTTTGCTTTATTTCGAATGTTCATGTAGTTTGTTGTGTGCTTAATCATTGTATTATCGTAGTATGCAATGAAATGAAATTTTCTTTTTGTTATCTACCTTATCTTATCTCTAGAATAAATGTTAGTATATTATATATATATATAGACACAATTATTCACAAAATCAAAATTAGTCATAACATTTCACTAATCCATGTCGACATCCCCTATGTGATCATCTCGACATGTACCGGTCAGAAATGACAATTGATTTTGAATTTGAAATTTGAATAACTACCACATGTCTATTCAACTCAAACGAATTTCTACACCTATATATACATGTTTCTTCCAGAATTCTTCACTGAAATTTATTTCTTATCATCTATATCCTCCATTTCTTTCACAAATTCAACTATGACTAATCCTATTCACAATGTATCCGAAAATCTTGAAGAAACTCTTAATTTGTTCAAGAATATTCTCTTAATTTGTTCAAGAAACTCTTAATTTGGAGAAGAAGGATGGATGGAAGTTCCACGTAATGTTTGATTTTTTATTTACTTTGTTTGATTTGTTTGAATTGATACCTTGTGTGGATTGATTTCTTATTGATTAGAAGATTGGTATGTAAAACATATATATATATACACACACATTGAAATGTACATAATCTTTAAATTAGTTATCATGCTTAGAAGTATAATTATTTCCTACTCCATATATTCCGTTGTATAGTTTATCAATGCAGGTACTGAAGTCCTAGAATGAGGGGGAGCAAGTTTTTGTTGATGACAAAGGGGGAGAAATATAAAATAGGGTAGTTCGGTATAGATTAAGTGGGAGTTGTTAGTTTTAGGGGGAGTTATTAGAATAGAAATAATATTTTATAAACAAAGGTTGTCATCATCAAAAGGGGGGAGATTGTTAGTTCGTAAGATGATGGTTTGATGACAACAACCTTAGAATAGATTATAAAATATAAATACTAACATTATAAGTTTAGATATATATGTATATGTAGGATTTAACCATGCAGGTGCTAAGAATGAAGACTGTACAGTATAGAGATTCAAGATATCAAGATAAAATATCAAGATAGAAGACTCATGAGTATCGAGACTATCAAGTTTATTATTAGGATTTTTTGTTAAAACTCGTAGAAAAGCACTGGCATCTTAAAACCCAATTTATTCGTGGAATGGAATCCACTTCGAGCCCGTTAAAGGGATGGAACCCTAAGTAGGATGAAACCTACGAAAATCTAGTGGAACATTATTTTGTATCCGCTAATTTTTATTCAAAATGATTTTTCAAAATTATATCCTGTTTTCAAAATGTTTTCAAAACTTTCCTTTTAAAAGATTCAAAACCCTCGATCCTGATTTTAAATAATGTTAGCCTCAAAAACATCTTTATTTTCAAAGTCAAATTACTCCTGATTTTAAACAATGTTTTTAAATAATATATTTAACTTTTAAATATTTATACTTAGATTTAAATATAAAATTATAGTTAAAATCTATATATATTATTCTTTATATTTACTTATGAATTTTAACTATAGTCAAGTATATTTATAAAGTTTAAAATAGTTTTTATATAAGATAAAGGTTATTTTCAAAGAAAATCAAAAACACCAAAAAATCCTTTGGGATGTCGACATGGTGACAGTTTGATTCAAAAATTCAAATTTCAAAAGAAGTGTCTGTTCGCCATAACTCTTCATGAATGGTCATGACTGTTGTTCTTCTATAAATAGGAGTCAGTTTCAACGAATTTTTAATCACTTTTTTTGGTTTTCACTCCTCTTCTTCTTCCTCATTTCTTAATACATATTCTTATCATTACTCTGCCGAAATCAACATTGAATCATACTCGATTACTTCTGGTTTGATTCTCTATCACTATTTCTACAAGATTCTCAGTGCTATTAAGAGTTATAGACTTCTTTGTAATCTATTAAGCGAGAAAAGGTGTGATTGTAGCCTTGGAAATCAATCAAAAGGGAAAAGGTGTGATTGTAGCCTTGGTAAATCAATTGGGTAAACTTGTGGCCAGGAAATCAAGTATCTCTGCCCAAAGGATCGAAATTCTGGAGGGTGTACCTCGTAGCCTTGAAACCGAGGGTGTAATTTTACGATTGCTTTTGAAAGGAAATCCGTACTTGTGTTGGAGGACTGGATGTAGGGTAACTCCGAACCAGTATAAAATCCGGTGTGTTCTTTCCTTTACTGCTTTTATTTTATTTCTGCATCTGTGATTGTTTCTGTGATCGTATCTGTGTCTGTATATTGCATACTTTTGTGACTAAATTAACATAAACTCCAAAGGATTTAGTAATTCTTTATTAACACTATTCACCCCCCTCTAGTGTTAATCTTAGCCTTAAGATCCATAATCTGCGTTTCCCACAAATATGAGAATAATTATACAATGATAGTTGTAGCCTAAATCCTCAGGTTTTCAAAACTTCAAAAATTTCTTAATTCCGATAGGTAACAAGAAAGTTATGATCAAATTACTTTCCAGGTGAATATATAAACACTCTCTGTCAACGAAAGGACAGTCACAAAGATATGGATTTTTCACCATATAAGCATCAAAAATTCTTAAAACATAAAAATTATATCCTAAATCATAAGGTATCTAGAAATTCTAAAATATCCAAATTCCGATAGGTATTAAGAAAGTTATGATCAAATTACATTCCAGGTGAATATATAAACACTCTCTGTCAATGACAGGACAGTCACAAAGATATGGATTTTTCACCATATAAACATAAAAAATACTCAAAACTCAAAACATCAAAGTTATATCCTAAATCATTATGTTTCCAGAACTTCAAAAATTTCTAAATTCCATTATGTAGCAAGAAAGTTATGATCAAATTACTTTCCAGGTGAATATATAAACACTCTCTGTCAATGACAGGACAGTCACAAAGATATGGGTTTTTACCATATAAACTTCAAGAATACTCAAAACTCAAAACACCAAAGTTATAGCCTAAATCATAAGGTTTCCTCAACTTTAAAATTTCTAAATTCCGATAAGTAGCAAGAAAGTTATGATCAAATTACTTTCCAGGTGAATATGTAAACACTCTCTGTCAATGATAGGACAGTCACACAGATAAGGATTCTTTCACCATATAACCTAAAAAATACTCAAAACTCAAAATATCAAAGTTACAGCCTAAATCATCAGGTTTCTAGAACTTCAAAATTTTCTAAATTCCAATTCGTAACAAGAAAGTTATGATTTTTCAAAGATTGGATGATTTTAGACAACATATATGAGCAAACAAAGATCAACATGCAACGAAATATTCAAAATCAAAACAAATTTTGGCAAAAATCATTTTAGCTTGCTGTAGCATGTTGCTTACCTTTGTTTTGGCGGCGATTTGGCAAAATTTTTGCATTCAAGGTGGAAGCTTTGGAGCTGGAATAGATGCTAGAGATCTTTCTTCTTTGATTAGCTAGCAAAAACAAGGAATTTGAAGGCCTTGAATTTTGATTTGGATGAGATGCCATGAATTCTCAAAAAACAGAAAGAAGAAGAAGAAAGGGGCTGAAGAAGAAAAAAGAATGTACTGGAGAAATGTTTTCTCCTCAACCAGGCCAAGTAATAGAAAAGATATGGGTTAATTGGGCTTGGGCTCAAAACAAATAAGAGTTAATTAGGCTAAATAGAAAGAATAAATTAATTCATACAATTCTATATATATATACAAAAATCATTAACTTCCAAATTAAACAAGATAAAATCACCAAATTTTCTACACTTGTATATTAAGACATTTTCAACCCAAATAAAAAGATAAATCTCCATTTTAAACACTTTTACAATAAAGTTCCTCTTTTATTATAAATTGCACACTTTTATTTCAATAAAGAAAATAACCCATATTTTAACTTCTAAACTCCACAAAATATTTTTTTCCCACGTAGAAAAATATACAAGACCATATAGAGCCATAATTTATGTTTAATCAAACCTCAAACCCAAATTCATGTTTTCATTCAATAAACACTTAATAAAAAAAATTGCTAACTTGTATTAAAACCAATCACTAAAAGCAATTGGCATTAATTGTCCAATTATTTCATTTTTATCTAAATAAAAACATTTTCCATTCATATCCACTTACATAACATGAAATAAAATTCTCAAACTCTATTTTCACAACAAATCCTCAATTCTCACAATAATTAGATTTTTAACTCCAATTTTATTCTCAAGATCAATATTAAATTATAACCTTCGATACAATTTTGCATAAAAAGATGATCCTAGACCTAGGGTTGTCACAGATCGCATCCTATGTTATGAAGGTTAGTGTCATTGTCAAATGTAGTTACTAAAAGTCAAAAGTCTTTGACTCGGGTATATCGATTAATAGTAAATGTTATTATGAACCTTGAACTTTAGAAATGGTCTAAATAGTTATATACAACTATTTTTGGAGTTTATACCACGACCGAACTCCATAAACCTTAATTGATACTGTGGCAATGAAGAGAACATGCGTATAATATATCGTTGCTTAAAGGTGCTGCTTAAATTGATCTAAATTATGATTTTATCGAAAAGACCTATAAGTGATGAATTCAGCCAAGTTGTTAGACCGTCAGCTAAGATGACATGTGGACTTCAGTATTCGTATTATTCAATATCAATTGCTGATGGAATTTACACCTGTGAGTCACACAACTGAATCTGCATTGGATCTGGCCCATCCGGCAATGAATGATATGAGGTAAATTCAAAAAAATTCCCTAAGTAACAGGCATATTTAAACTATTATTTAGCACTACATTTATTCTACATTTTAAAATAATATCTTATTTTATTTTAAATTGTTTATATTTATATTTGATATGTTTTTGAGTATGACATATGTATATGTAAGCTAATATAACAGTATATATAATAACTATAAAATATATGTATAATTATATATATACGTACAAATACTGGGATCTACATTATAATTTTATATGTATATCAAGGGAATATATATGCTAAAGTATAGATACATGCATGTACATACTATATATATTTGTATATTTGTGTGTGTTCAATATAATAAGATATGTGCATACATATATTCTTAATACACATATATATAGTTTAAACATACATTTGTATATAACACATATTTCCATTTACATATATACAAATTACAAAATCATAAATTCGTATTTATATAAATATATATTTATATTAATTTTATTAAAATGATGTTTAACGAAGTAAAGGATATTAATTTGAATCTAAACTAAACATTTAAAACTATCTTAATTTCATATCTATTTCGATTAGGTTAAAATATTTTTAATTTCAAATTCAAAATATGGGTAGTTCAAACTATTTAATGTTCAAAATACCAAATGTAAATAGGTAATGCGACGATTAATTCAAACATATTGATTTTTCTATATATATTTTTGTATTATTAATTTTGGCCAGTTGTGTTTCATAAAAGCAAATACACATACACATACACATACACACATACATATAAACATATTATCTAGATATATGTATATATATTACATATTATAAAATAATAAATTTGTTAACATTAATTAATGTCAGCCTAATATTTTATATAAAAAACCAATAATAATTTTTTTTTAATTTTTATTAAAAGAGCCAAGAGTATCACATATTAATATATATACACACACACAAACATATATATATATATATGTATGTATTAATTTTGCCAAAAATATATATAAATATATATAATTTAATAATAAATACGGTTATTGAATAATTTAAATTTTCATAAAATGATTTATAAAAAATATAGTTTTATATATGAATGAGAACTAATAATATATATTTATATATATATATATATATTAATTAATTAAACTAGAATTTCAATATATGATAATTAACAAAATTAATTATATAAATAATATTTTATTTTAATAATTATTAAGAAAAAATATATAAATACATACACACATATTTATACATGGAAATTTTATATATACTAATGTGAGGTCAGAAACAAGCGTATCGATTCATAGAATAAAAGTTATCTTAGAAGATCTCGTCATTTGTCGCATGTAGTTTTGATTCCATCTCCTAGGATCTTCAATCCACCACCTAAGCTTGCAACTAATCAAGTGCAACACATTTAGAAAGTTGTATTTATAAGAGGGAAGGTAATTGGATTCGACATATGTGATATCCCTTATGTTGAGTGTAACAGCCCGCAAATCCGTACCCCTTGAGTCAACACTATTCCTCATCAACTCAAGTTGTACATAAATACGAACCGTTTGGGTTAAAGAAGAAGAGGTGGAAGAAGAAAATAGAAAACAATAGAATCTAACCATCGTAGCGGAATAAAATATAATTGATAATAAATGATCCTTACTCATAAATCAAACATCTCCATTTACATATTACATCATCAGAGTATATCAATCACAGTACAACAACAACAACATACAAATGGATACACAGTAACTCAACACAGCGGAATATATATATAAACAAGTACGGAAGTATGTATCGTCATCCAGCTCGTCTCCTGAGCTCCACAGCATCATATCCTGTATCCTATAATACTCGGTCTGACCCGACCATTACAGTTAAATAACACCCGAGTCAGTCTGGAATACCAGCGTGAGAAAATCACACCCAATTGATTATTAAAGTTTCAAAAATCCTTTTGAAAACAAAAGCATCTCGTAAGATCACGCCACAAATAAACATGTCGGGTTTTTATCTTACGATAGCTAAAACACTTTTTATAGAAATTCTCTGATATTATAATAGGGTCTATATACAAATACTTATAAAATAGAAGAAATTGTTACGTTCATTAAATTCCAGCTACTAGCCATAGAGTGGGTAATACAAACAAAACTCGTACAAGGCTCGTAGGGAGAATGGATTTCCAACTAATGACTAGGCACTAGGGTACCACCTGTCACAGTACGTGGCCTAGATCATAGTACCGAGGAGTACGTCCGCTCCCCGGCAACACATGACCGGGACTATCCCTTACTGGATAATCTCGAGTGAGATCACCCCACGGTTGGGATCAGCAACCGCCCACTAAGCCGAAATAAAAGGGACATCTAGGCAGGGATGAGCTCACCCTGCTTGGGTGCTACCCACCTAGCCTTGCTGCATAACCCCTGAATTTCAGTCATTCCCATTTGATGAGGCTTGAGGCTAAGCGTTACCTTTTTAGAACATATCCCTTAGAATGCCCATCGTCCACCTGACGATGTT
Organism: Allium cepa; assembly: GCA_030765085.1. Taxonomy (NCBI): domain Eukaryota; kingdom Viridiplantae; phylum Streptophyta; class Magnoliopsida; order Asparagales; family Amaryllidaceae; genus Allium; species Allium cepa. The sequence continues at coordinate 573,563,940 of CM060935.1, forward strand.
CCGAAAGCATTCATCCATACAAGTCCGTTTCGGGTTCGAACGGAACCGAAGGCACTATTCCTACTACTTCCATTTTGGAAATATCCTCAGGATTAGTAGCGACCAGCCCTTGCACTTCACTGCTCCATCTTCAAATCCAAAATCGTTTCCTCGGAAACGTACAAACCAGATCGAAGTGTTTTTCGAGAAATAAATCTCGATCCTGGTCTCCTCGAAACGATCAGGGCAGTTGGCCAATATTGATAGTCGGTGATTTAACTATCAATCATTATTTACAACATCCATCAACAATAAATAATCTCCCAAATTATTTATTTATCTCAAAAATATCTTCACAAGATATATTTTCACTTTCAAACCCTTTTGAAAACAGTTTTCAAACTATCTTCCTTTTCTCAGAATAAATTCCAAGTATTTCCATTTCCACTGGAATCACTAAGCATAAAACTTTAGATTTTTAAAATAATTTAAAAACACTTTATTGTAAAATATATTAACATTTAATTTAGAAAAATTACTTTAATACTTAATTTAAAATAATACTCTAGAAATAACTAAAATAAGGTTACCTTATAACTATACATTAGATTTTCTTCTTTAAAATTCCAAATCATTCTTTAAATAATGATTACGATAATAGATTAAAATAAAATACTTACTTTGGAATTTACTTTAAAACATTTAAGTTAAGACTACTTCAATAATTGGCTAAAAATATATACTATATACATATTTTGAAAATAAGGTTACTTTATAAAATATGAAACTAGGTTTTCACTTTTAAAACCGAATTACTAAGTCACTTTTTATAAATAATTACTACGGTAATAGATTTGAATAAATATTTACTTTAGAATTTTGATATTTAGGAATAATAAATTCCTAAAACATACTTTTTAAACAACATAAAATCCTTTATATTCTTTTAAAAACTTACTTTGAAAACGTACTTGGCTATCTAGAGAAATATACTTCTCTTCACATTCTTCTTGAAATTCCCAATACCAAACACTTGAATCAATTTCCAAATTGATTTCCAATTAACCCCATTTATTCCAAATTCCATTAACTCCAGATTTAAATCCTTAATTATGATTTAAAAATATTTTTAACTGAAATACCAATTTAGATTTCTCAAATTACTTCTTTATTCTTTTAAATAAATTTAAAACTTTAAAATTTAAAATAATTCTTTATTCCTTCAAATTAATATCGCATAATTTTACAATTCATTAATTACTATTTATTCAAATCCTTTTTATTTTCATGTTCGAAGTTATTAATTAGTATTTAGCATCACTTCCATTCCTTTTTCAATTCATTCTTAATTTATTCAATTTTCTATAATTATCTCGCTTACAATTTACTTTCTTTATTTTTTTTCAAAAATCCAATTTATATATTTTTGGTAATTCATTATACTCAAATATATCCAATCAAACCATAACATTCAATATTCCAATATAACTCATCATAGAATATTAAATAATCACAACAGAGAATATTAAATAATTTAAATAAAAGTTGAGGGGTCCAGTTGGATCCCTCTAACCTGTTTTCCTTACATCCACAGACGTTGGCACAATATAAATATCAATCCCAAAATATACCATACTATAGCACATCAATCAGTTCAACCACTCAAACAATTATTTAAATTTAATCATTTAAATTTAAATTTGAATTTAAATTTTACTGAGTGAGATTTACTCACCTTTGCCTCTTAAATTCGCACGTCCACTTCATTCTCCATTTGATTCCAGGATTTTCAGACCTTGTAGAAACAGTTATTGGTTTATTAATATTTTAACTAAACGAAAACTAAATTACCATTTGTTTATTTAATTGAAACTAACAATTTTATTTTAAACTAATTTTCCTATCATAAATAATTTTCTTGGTAGTTGAAATAATCAAATGAGTTAATTGAACACGTTAATCACCATAATATATTATTTAACTAGTAGTTTTACAATTTACAGTCACCTTAATATATATTATTATATTTTTTCCTCTTTAACCTACATATATATATCAAACCAGTTAGTACCAAGTAGGTGAATTTATATACCTTGCTGTCATATCTATGTATGTAGCTGATCAAATAAAATAAAAACCATTTCAACCTTGCTGTCAATTTCTTCTTCTTTTTTTTCAATTTAAACTAATTACGAATTTACTAGTATTAATTATTCTGAAGAAAAAGCGCCAAGATTACCTCAAACCCAATCTTCCCTCGACAACGGAGTCGCCCCGTCCCAAAAATCGCGTCGCTCGCCAAATTTGACTGGCCACAACCCGAGTTCGTACAACCCCACGATCAACCGCGACTACTCCCTCCACCAAAGCGTGCAACTAGCTCTCAAATCCCATAAAACACCGCGCGCGCCTCACGGCTCACGAACCCAAGCCTACAGGAACTCACGAACAAAGTCAGCAATTCAAATCTACTCGCATCGCATGAACAAGAAGGGTAGAGGTGGAAAGTCGATTGGAGATGATTCTCTCCTGCTATTTTATTGGATCGATTTCGATTTGAAATCACTGCATTTCACCTTTTTTTTTAATTTGAGGAATGGACTGAAATTATTTGTGAAGGAGGGAGGAGGCGAAATATACTGGAGATGGAAAATATTAGGTTCGGCCATGAGATGCCAGCGTTTCTTTTATTTGATCTCTGATGATTTCGAACAGGATAACGTGATTTTAAAAGAAAAAGAGGAGGAGACACGAAGAGATGGTAGCGTGTAGCAGATGGGGTACAGTAATTTTATAAAAGCCTTGATATTGATAGAAAGTAGGCTGATGCGACTTTGTTTTGACTGGGGACAAATATAATTGTATTATTTAAAATTTAAAATTTCAAATCGTCTCGATATCGCAACTTGAAACATTGACCTCCTATCTAGGCGTGCCGCTAGGCGTTTATAATGTTATACATCTTTTCCTAATGCAATGGAAAAGGTTTCGAGTCCTAATTCGATCGTATGGAGAAGATAGCTTTTGGACCAGTTATTTTACTAAATTTTCGATAAAAATTCCAACGCGTTTACTTATCGTACGCTCACACAACAACTCCGATCAATATGAAAATTGAAATCCGATAATAATTCAATATTACGGATCCAATGGAACTAATTTCTTCAAATTCCGAGACTCTGCCTCGGAAGGCTATTTTTAAATTCAATTTAAACGATAAAATTTCAAAACCGAACAGATCACTGTTAAATTCAATTTTAAAACTTCTATTATCCTCAGTATTATCAATATAAATTTTATAAGCTTTCAAATTATTTTTAATAGGCTTAAAATTCTAGATTCAACATTTCATCCAATTTCAAATTATTTAAATTCAATAAACGAATAATGATATTTAAATTCAAGTCAAAATTAACTTTTAAATATTTGAAATTTGTTAAATATTCCAATTTTAAATGCTCAATAATTCCGGATTGTCACATTCCTCCCCCCTTAAAAGAATTTCGTCACTGAAATTACTAATTAGGAAGAATGGTCCAATACCCATTTATCCTTTTCCACCAAATCCAAACAGTTTCTAACAATTTAACAACTTACCAACTATCTTTTTATAAAGGACCCATTATTATTCTTATTAACTTTCCAAGCTTTTCTATTGTTCCCACATAACTTTACTTATTTAACTATTCAAATTATAATCCAAATCCAAGTTTAAATTTTTTTCAAAATTTCTCAAAAATTTTCTAACTCTCTAAATTCCCGAAATTTTTTGCCAGCATCTCCCTTGCGCGGCTAGCTCGGTACAACTACAAAAGGCCTCTACGGGCTCCCAAATCCAAAAATAAAACAAAAAGCCAAGTGGCTCGATTAAAACACAATCAAATTTCATACCAAAATTTAAATACATACCTTTTGTCGGGCAATTCAAATATATCATCTGAAATCAAAACCAATTTCCTTTCTCTTTATAATACCTGCATATCCTTCATAACAATAATATCAAATCACAATATTTCAAAAACATTTTATCGACTTCCTTACAAATGTCAATATTTATTCATTCAAATATTAACTCAGAATATATTTGTAATATTCAATTTTCCAATTAAGAATTTATCATTGCTTACTTAAGTTAGTATAAGCATTTTATGTGTTTCTTATATTTATTTTCATCTTACCACTTTAGTTTATATCTATTTCTATTCAAATTGATTCTTTCATTTCCATATGAATTCAATTTATCTTTAACCCTGAATATTTGAATTTTATTTTCCATTTATAACCAATTTATGTCATTATTTTTAATTGGTTTCATTTACTAATTTATTTCAGTTTCCAATTTGAAATTGTTTTGTCGTTAACAAAAAATTTCAAAAATTTTTCTAACTCCCAAAATTTCTGAATTTTTTTGGCAGAGTCTCCTTTGTACGGAGAAACTTTTTCAATTTGACAAAAGATATAAATATATATACATCGACCCACCCGGTCGGAAAAACCAAAAACAATTCATATTTCCTATTTTTATTGCGTAGGCGTACCTTATTTAGCACTTTTAAGCAAACAACTTATTATTTTTAGCAAATAGCACAACCAAATCCAGCCACATGGCTCCCAGGTACCTGTACTTACCCAACTAAAACATGTAAGTATGAAATATATGTTATTTAACAACATTTCACTTACTTGCACTAGTTAAAACATATGAATTCTAAAAGAAATGCCCATTAAACACTTTTTATAAGCAATTTAAATATTCCAACATTAATTTTAATTGCTTACAACCAATCACATATCGTTTCACTTAATCCGAATGGTTAGCAACTCACAAGCTTTTAATTTATTTTTAAGCAAAACGAACTCATATTTAATTCAATTGTTCTCAAAATCGATTTATTTTACTCCTAACAATTCATAGAATTTTAATTACTTCCATTTACATCAAATGACAATTTATTTTATGCAATTTGACGAGATCTATATGAATAAATAAGTACTTATATTTTACAACAATTTAAATTGATTTTAACTCAATTTATACTTAATTATATTCCATTTTAAAATTTATTCACAATCCATATATTCTCATTTTCATTGCATTTTAATTTTGAATCCATTCACTTGCATTTCATTTTACTAACCAAACCAGTTCGTTTAAAACCATTAACAACTTAGGTTCATCTTTATTACCAATTAAATTTCCTCTTTATTTTAAATTCATTCACGACCATTTATTTAGCTTGACACATTCCATTTCAGTTTTATTCACAACCCATTCATTTGCGTTTCATTTCTTATCCGCATTCATTTAAATCAAAATATTCTATTTTCTCATTGTCACTAAGTTATTTCAGTTACTTAACAATTTAAATGGCTTACAATTATTTGTTTAAGAATTTCATTCCATTAAATATTATCTATAACTTACCAAAGTTTATTTCGATTAAAATTTATTTTCACTTGATTTAAATCCAACCAAATATCATTAAACTTAGTTTTAAGTTCAATTCAATTCAACTCTCCTCCATTTATTCAGCTTACGACAATTTACTTTAATTTATTCAAATTTTATACTTAAGCTCATTTTCATTTGATTCTCATCTTAATCAAATTCTCTTTAATTTTTAACTCACCTTCTCAATTTATCAAAATAATATCCAAGCACATACTTAACTCATTTAACTCAAATTGGATTTTATTTGCAATTCAAACCATCACTGTTTTAATCCAATTTCATTTTTATTCGATACATTTCCAATTATATTTAATTTGTTAACACTTTAAGTTAAATTTTAATTTATAACTCAAGTTCTGAATCCACTGTCCATTTTCAATTTACCACCCAATTTCATGAACTCACAATTCAATTACATTTACTTCACTAACAATTCAAGTCGAATTGAATTTATAACTTGAGTTTTATTTCCAGTCTTCATTATTAGCTTACAATTCATCTTCTATTTAACTACATTGAACTCCATTTACACATTTCATTAACTACTTTATTATCATATTAGTTCTCCCCTATTTATAGTTCAATACTTGATTTTTAATTCCAAATATCACTTCATTTAATTTTCTTAGTTCAATTTATTTTATAATTCAAGTTTCAATTTTCATTTTATTTTTCAATTCATCAAAAATATTTATTTTGGATTTTATATTCCATTTTCAATTTTATAAGTCACAACTTATTATTTACACAATTCCATTCATTCTAGGCTTGAATATATTCATCTTTTATTTTTAACTCAAGCCTTACGCTTATTTATAACCCAATCATATTTTATTCCATGGATTTTAATTCTTTTATAAGTTATTCTGACTTATTTATTTCAATTCAATCCTTATCCAACTTATTTTCCATTTATTCAGGTAAGAATCTATTTCCATTCGATAACTCAATTGAATTTATATTCCAATTCAATTTTATTTTAACTCGGATTTATTTAACTCAATTCGATTTCAACTTAATTCGAACACAACTGGATATTATTTTTAGCCTATTCAATTAATTTCAATCCAGTAAAATTTTATTCCCCCATCCAAGTTAATTTTATTTTTAACTTTAAATTTAGATTTCCAACATTCAAAGCTTATATTTCCTTCCTGATTTAAAAATCATCTCAATTTATAAGCTTACAACCTATCTCATCAAGATTTTTAAACATCCGGCTTTTGGTTTCATATCATTTTGAAATCTCCAACATTTCAAATCACACTTCTCAAAAATTTAAACCAATCCTGGTTTTTATTTCCATCAAATTGCCTTTTAAATTTCAAAAACAAACAGGTTTTCCTGAACAAATCAATTTGGCAGCAATCTGTCACTTAGAAACCCGAAAATGAACATCGATGATGCTGCAGTCATCACCGAAGTTATTTTCCAACGACTGAAGTGAATTCAATGCTATATCCCTTCCCAAAATTTATTTGAAAAAATTTCCGTTTAGAAATACTTTTTAAAACCATAATGCTATTATTTGTCTTCAAAATACTTCCAAAATCTCCGGGGTTTTAAAGTTTCAAATTTTGTTTTAATTCAAATTTTAACTATAATGCATTTGTATAGTTTATGCTTATACAAATTCCCATTTAATTATATCTCAATTTTTAATTTACATTTATAATTCATAATTATAAATTTCATTTTATAATGAATTTATTCCCTTAACCTTTGGTTATGTTGTAAATTTCTAGTTAAATTTCCACTTAACAATGATAATAATTTAATATTATTCTTCCTAACATCCAAGCAACCATATATTAGCTAAATAGTTTAAGAAAAACTTTTCCTTATATCAAAATATATTTTTGGGTAAAATTATTTCATTCACCCTACATTTAAAACAATACCGTGTCAATTGTTCTATTCAAGTGTTTAGAAACCCCTTCGATACAGTTGTCCAGATTGTGCCGACGAAGGTTCATATGCCACCCACTAAACCAATCAACACAATATTAAAACGATTTATATTCACTAACAAATACGCATTTATATTTATTAATACGCTCAAACTCATTCTAGAGTATTACAGACTATATTTTAAATCAGTAATTCCCACCAGAGCCAAGGTTATTACCAACCTAAGCTCTGATACCACTGTAACAGCCCGCAAATCCGTACCCCTTGAGTCAACACTATTCTACAACAATCAACTCAAGTTGTACATAAATACGAACCATTTGGGTTAAAGAAGAAGAGGTAGAAGAAGAAAATAGAAAACAATAGAATCTAACCATCGCAGCGGAATAAAATATAATTGATAATAAATGATCTTTACTCATAAATCAAATATCTCCATTTATATATTACATCATCAGAGTACATCAATCACAGTACAACAACAACAACAACATACAAATGGATACTCAGTAACTCAACACAGCGGAATATATATATAAACAAGTACGGAAGTACGTATCGCCATCCAGCTCGTCTCCTGAGCTCCACAGCATCATATCCTGTATCCTATAATGCTCGGTCTGACCCGACCATTACAGTTAAATAACACCCGAGTCAGTTTGGAATACCAGCGTGAGAAAATCACACCCAATTGATTATTAAAGTTTCAAAAATCCTTTTGAAAACAAAAACATCTCGTAAGACCATGCCACAAATAAACATGTTGGGTTTTTACCTTACGATAGCTAAAACACTTTTTATAGAAATTCTCTGATATTATAATAGGGTCTATATACAAATACTTATAAAATAGAAGACATTGTTACGTTCATTAAATTCCAGCTACAAGCCAAAGAGTGGGTAATACAAACAAAACTCGCACAAAGCTCGTAAGGAGAATGGATTTCCAACTAATGACTAGGTACTAGGGTACCACCTGTCACAGTACGTGGCCTAGATCACAGTACCGAGGAGTACGTTCGCTCCCCGGCAACACAAGACCGGGACTACCCCTTACTAGATAATCTCAAGTGAGATCACCCCGCGGTTGGGATCAACAACCGCCCACTAAGCCGAAATAAAAGGGACATCTAGGCAGGGATGAGCTCACCCTGCTTGGGTGCTACCCACCTAGCCTTGCTGGATAACCGCTGAATTTCAGTCATTCCCATTTGATGAGGCTTGAGGCTAAGCGTTACCTTTTTAGAACATATCCCTTAGAATGCCCATCGTCCACCTGACGATGTTCCGAAAGCATTCATCCATACAAGTCCGTTCCGGGTTCGAACGAAACCGAAGGCACTATTCCTACTACTTCCATTTTGGAAATATCCTTAGGATTAGTAGCGACTAGCCCTTGCACTTCACTGCTCCATCTTCAAATCCAAACTCGTTTCCACGGAAACGTACAAACCAGATCGAAGTGGTTTTCGAGAAATAAATCTTGATCCTATTCTCCTCGAAACGATCAACGCAGTTGGCCAATATTGATAGTCGGTGATTTAACTATCAATCATTATTTACAACATCCATCAACAATAAATAATCTCCCAAATTATTTATTTATCTCAAAAATATCTTCACAAGATATATTTTCGCTTTCAAACCCTTTTGGAAACAGTTTTCAAACTATCTTCCTTTTCTCAGAATAAATTCCAAGTATTTCCATTTCCATTGGAATCACTAAGCACAAAACTTTAGATTTTTAAAATAATCTAAAAACACTTTATTGTAAAATATATTAACATTTAATTTAGAAAAATTACTTTAATACTTAATTTAAAATAATACTCTAGAAATAACTAAAATAAGGTTACCTTATAACTATACATTAGATTTTCTTCTTTAAAATTCCAAATCATTCTTTAAATAATGATTACGATAATAGATTAAAATAAAATACTTACTTTGGAATTTACTTTAAAACATTTAAGTTAAGACTACTTCAATAATTGGCTAAAAATATATACTATATATATATTTTGAAAATAGGGTTACTTTATAAAATATAAAACTAGGTTTTCACTTTTAAAACCGAATTACTAAGTCACTTTTTATAAATAATTACTACGGTAATAGATTTGAATAAATATTTACTTTAGAATTTTGATATTTAGGAATAATAAATTCCTAAAACATACTTTTTAAACAACATAAAAACCTTTATTTTATTTTAAAAACTTACTTTGAAAACGTACTTGGCTATCTAGAGAAATATACTTCTCTTCACATTCTTCTTGAAATTCCCAATTCCAAACACTTGAATCAATTTCCAAATTGATTTCCAATTAACCCCATTTATTCCAAATTCCATTAACTCCAGATTTAAATCCTTAATTATGATTTAAAAATATTTTTAACTGAAATACCAATTTAGATTTCTCAAATTACTTCTTTATTCTTTTAAATAAATTTAAAACTTTAAAATTTAAAATAATTCTTTATTCCTTCAAATTAATATCACATAATTTTACAATTCATTAATTACTATTTATTCAAATCCTTTTTCTTTTCATGTTCGAAGTTATTTATTAGTATTTAGCGTCACTTCCATTCCTTTTTCAATTCATTCTTAATTTATTCAATTTTCTATAATTATCTCGCTTACAATTTACTTTCTTTATTTTCTTTCAAAAATCCAATTTATATATTTTTGGTAATTCATTATACTCAAATATATCCAATCAAACCATAACATTCAATATTCCAATATAACTCATCATAGAATATCAAATAATCACAACAGAGAATATTAAATAACTTTAATAAAAGTTGAGGGGTCCAGTTGGATCCCTCTAACCTGTTTTCCCTACATCCACAGACGTTAGCACAATATAAATATCAATCCCAAAATATACCATACTATAGCACATCAATCAGTTCAACCGCTCAAACAATTATTTAAATTTAATCATTTAAATTTAAATTTGAATTTAAATTTAACCGAGTGAGATTTACTCACGTTTGCCTCTTAAATTCGCACGTCCACTTCATTCTCGATTTGATTCCAGGATTTTCAGACCTTGTATAAACAGTTATATGGTTTATTAATATTTTAACTAAACGAAAACTAAATTACCATTTGTTTATTTAATTGAAACTAACAATTTAATTTTAGACTAATTTTCCTATCATAAATAATTTTCTTGGTAGTTGAAATAATCAAATGAGTTAATTGAACACGTTAATCACCATAATATATTATTTAACCAGTAGTTTTACAATTTACAGTCACCTTAATATATATATTATTATATTTTTTCCACTTTAACCTACATATATATATCAAACCAGTTAGTACCAAGTAGGTGAATTTATATACCTTGCTGTTATATCTATGTATGTAGCTGATCAAATAAAATAAAAACCATTTCAACCTTGCTGTCAATTTCTTCTTCTCTTTTTCAATTTAAACTAATTACGAATTTACCAGTATTAATTATTCTAAAGAAAAAGTGCCAAGATTACATCAAACCTAATCTTCCCTCGACAAAGGAGTCGCCCCGTCCCAAAAATCGCGTCGCTCGCCAAATTTGACTGGCCACAACCCGAGTTCGTACAACCCCACGATCAATCGCGACTACTCCCTCCACCAAAGCATGCGACTAGCTCTCAAATCACACAAAACACCGCGCGCGCCTCACAGCTCACGAACCCAAGCCTACAGGAACTCACGAACAAAGTCGGCAATTCAAATCTACTCGCATCGCATGAACAAGAAGGGTAGAGGTGGAAAGTCGATTGAAGATGATTCTCTCCTTCTATTTTATTGGATCGATTTTGATTTGAAATCACTGCAGTTCACCATTTTTTTTAATTTGAGGAATGGACTGAAATTATTTGTGAAGGAGGGAGGAGGCGAAATATACTGCAGATGGAAAATATTAGGTTCGGCCATGAGATGCCAGCGTTTCTTTTATTTGATCTCTGATGATTTCGAACAGGATAACGTGATTTTAAAAGGAAAAGAGGAGGAGACACGAAGAGATGGTAGCGTGTAGCAGATGGGGTACAGTAATTTTATAAAAGCCTTGATATTGATAGAAAGTAGGCCGATGCGACTTTGTTTTGACTGGGGACAAATATAATTGTATTATTTAAATTTCAAATTTCAAATCGTCTCGATATCGCAACTTGAAACATTGACCTCCTATCGAGGCGTGCCGCTAGGCGTTTATAATGTTATACTTCTTTTCCTAATGCAATGGAAAAGGTTTCGAGTCCTAATTCGATCGTATGGAGAAGATTGCTTTTGGACCAGTTATTTTACTAAATTTTCGATAAAAATTCCAACGCATTTACTTATCGTACGCTCACACAACAACTCCGATCAATACGAAAATTGAAATCCGATAATAATTCAATATTACGGATCCAATGGAACTAATTTCTTCAAATTCCGAGACTCTGCCTTGGAAGGCTATTTTTAAATTCAATTTAAACGATAAAATTTCAAAACCGAACAGATCACTGTTAAATTCAATTTTAAAACTTCTATTATCCTCAGTATTATCAATATAAAATTTATAAGCTTTCAAATTATTTTTAATAGGCTTAAAATTCTAGATTCAACATTTCATCCAATTTCAAATTATTTAAATTCAATAAACGAATAATGATATTTAAATTCAAGTCAAAATTAACTTTTAAATATTTGAAATTTATTAAATATTCCAATTTTAAATGCTCAAAAATTCCGGGTCGTCACATTCCTCCCCCCTTAAAAGAATTTCGTCCCTGAAATTTCTAATTAGGAAGAATGGTCCAATACCCATTTATCCTTTTCCTCCAAATCCAAACAGTTTCTAACAATTTAACAACTTACTAACTATCTTTTTATAAAGGACCCATTATTATTCTTATTAACTTTCCAAGCTTTTCTGTAGTTCCCACATAACTTTACTTATTTAACTATTCAAATTATAATCCAAAACCAAGTTCAATTTTTTTTCAAAATTTCTCAAAAATTTTCTAACTCTCTAAATTCCCGAAATTTTTTGCCAGCGTCTCCCTTGCGCGGCTAGCTCGGTACAACTACAAAAGGCCTCTACGGGCTCCCAAATCCAAAAAGAAAACAAAACGCCAAGTGGCTCGATTAAAACACAATCAAATTTCATACCAAAATTTAAATACATACCTTTTGTCGGGCAATTCAAATATATCATCTGAAATCAAAACCAATTTCCTTTCTCTTTATAATACCTGCATATCCTTCATAACAATAATATCAAATCACAATATTTCAAAAACATTTTATCGAATTCCTTACAAATGTCAATATTTATTCATTCAAATATTAACTCAGAATATATTTGTAATATTCAATTTTCCAATTAAGAATTTATCATTGCTTACTTAAGTTAGTATAAGCATTTTATGCGTTTCTATTATTTTCATCTTACCACTTTAGTTTATATCTATTTCTAATCAAATTGATTCTTTCATTTCCATATGAATTCAATTTATCTTTAACCCTGAATATTTTAATTTTATTTTCCATTTATAACCAATTTATGTCATTATTTTTAATTGGTTTCATTTACTAATTTATTTCAATTTCCAATTTGAAATTGTTTTGTCGTTAACAAAAATTTTCAAAATTTTTTCTAACTCTCAAAATTTCTGAAATTTTTTGGCAGAGTCTCCTTTGTATGGAGGAGCTTTTGCAATTTGACAAAAGATATAAATATATATACATCGACCCATCCGGTCGGAAAAACCAAAACAATTCATATTTCCTATTTTTATTGCGTAGGCGTACCTTATTTAGCACTTTTAAGCAAACAGCTTATTATTTTTAGCAAATAGCACAACCAAATCCAGCCACACGGCTCCCAGGTACCTGTACTTACTCAGCTAAAACATGTAAGTATGAAATATATGTTATTTAACAACATTTCACTTACTTGCACTAGTTAAAACATATGAATTCTAAAAGAAATGCCCATTAAACACTTTTTATAAGCAATTTAAATATTCCAACATTAATTTTAATTGCTTACAACCAATCACATATCGTTTCACTTAATCTGAATGGTTAGCAACTCACAAGCTTTTAATTTATTTTTAAGCAAAACGAACTCATATTTAATTCAATTGTTCTCAAAATCGATTTATTTTACTCCTAACAATTCATAGAATTTTAATTACTTCCATTTACATCAAATGACAATTTATTTTATGCAATTTGACGAGATCTATGTGAATAAATTAGTACTTATGTTTTACAACAATTTAAATTGATTTTAACTCAATTTATACTTAATTCTATTCCATTTTAAAATTTATTCACAATCCATATATTCTCATTTTCATTGCATTTTAATTTTGAATCCATTCGCTTGCATTTCATTTTACTAACCAAACCAGTTCGTTTAAAACCATTAACAACTTAGGTTCATCTTTATTACCAATTAAATTTCCTCTTTATTTTAAATTCATTCACGACCATTTATTTAGCTTGACACATTCCATTTCAATTTTATTCACAACCCATTCATTTGCGTTTCATTTCTTATCCGCATTCATTTAAATCAAAATATTCTATTTTCTCATTGTCACTAAGTTATTTCACTTACTTAACAATTTAAATGGCTTACAATTATTTTTTTAAGAATTTCATTCCATTGAATATTATCTATAACTAACCAAATTTTATTTCAATTAAAATTTATTTTCACTTGATTTAAATCCAACCAAATATCATTAAACTTAGTTTTAAGTTCAATTCAATTCAACTCTCCTCCATTTATTCAGCTTACGACAATTTACTTTAATTTATTCAAATTTTATACTTAAGCTCATTTTCATTTGATTCTCATCTTAATCAAATTCTCTTTAATTTTTAACTCACCTTCTCAATTTATCAAAATAATATCCAAGCACATACTTAACTCATTTAACTCAAATTGGATTTTATTTGCAATTCAAACCATCACCGTTTTAATCCAATTTCATTTTTATTCGATACATTTCCAATTATATTTAATTTGTCAACACTTCAAGTTAAATTTTAATTTATAACTCAAGTTCTGAATCCACTATCCATTTTCAATTTACCACTCAATTTCATGAACTCACAATTCAATTACATTTACTTCACTAACAATTCAAGTCGAATTGAATTTATAACTTGAGTTTTATTTCCAGTCTTCATTATTAGCTTATAATTCATCTTCTATTTAACTACATTGAACTCCATTTACACATTTCATTAACTACTTTATTATCAAATTAGTTCTCCCATATTTATAGTTCAATACTTGATTTTTAATTCCAAATATCACTTCATTTAATTTTCTTAGTTCAATTTATTTTATAATTCAAGTTTCAATTTTCATTTTATTTTTCAATTCATCAAAAATATTTATTTTGGATTTTGTATTGCATTTTCAATTTTATAAGTCACAACTTATTATTTACACAATTACATTCATTCTAGGCTTGAATATATTCATCTTTTATTTTTAACTCAAGCCTTACGCTTATTTATAACCCAATCATATTTTATTCCATGGATTTTAATTCTTTTATAAGTTATTCTGACTTATTTATTTCAATTCAATTCTTATCCAACTTATTTTCCATTTATTCAGGTAAGAATCTATTTCCATTCGATAACTCAATTGAATTTATATTCCAATTCAATTTTATTTTAACTCAGATTTATTTAACTCAATTCGATTTCAACTTAATTCGAATCCAACTGAATATTATTTTTAGCCTATTCAATTAATTTCAATCCAGTAAAATTTTATTCTCCCATCCAAGTTAATTTTATTTTTAACTTTTCACTTTAAATTTAGATTTCCAACATTCAAAGCTTATATTTCCTTCCTGATTTAAAAATCATCTTAATTTATAAGCTTACAACCTATCTCATCAAGATTTTTAAACATCCGGCTTTTGGTTTCATATCATTTTGAAATCTCCAACATTTCAAATCACACTTCTCAAAAATTTAAACCAATCCTGGTTTTTATTTCCATCAAATTGCCTTTGAAATTTAAAAAACAAACAGGTTTTCCTGAGCAAATCAATTTGGCACCAATCTGTCACTTAGAAACCCGAAAATGAACATCGATGATGCTGCAGTCATCACCGAAGTTATTTTCCAGCGACTGAAGTGAATTCAATGCTATATCCCTTCCCAAAATTTATTTGAAAAAATTTCCGTTCAGAAATACTTTTTAAAACCATAATGCTATTATTTGTCTTCAAAATACTTCCAAAATCTCCGGGGTTTTAAAGTTTCAAATTCTGTTTTATTTCAAATTTTAACTATAATGCATTTGTATAGTTTATGCTTATACAAATTCCCATTTAATTATATCTCAATTTTTAATTTACATTTATAATTCATAATTATAAATTTCATTTTATAATGAATTTATTCCCTTAACCTTTGGTTATGTTGTAAATTTCTAGTTAAATTTCCACTTAACAATGATAATAATTTAATATTATTCTTCCTAACATCCAAGCAACCATATATTAGCTAAATAGTTTAAGAAAAACTTTTCCTTATATCAAAATATATTTTTGGGTAAAATTATTTCATTCACCCTACATTTAAAACAAGACCGTGTCAATTGTTCTATTCAAATGTTTAGAAAACCCTTCGATACAGGTTTCCAGACTGTTCCGACGAAGGTTCATATGCCACTCACTAAACCAGTCAACACAATATTAAAACGATTTATATTCACTAACAAATACGCACTTATATTTATTAATACGCTCAAACTCTTTCTAGAGTACTACAGACTATATTTTAAATCAGTAATTCCCACCAGAGCCAAGGTTATTACCAACCTAAGCTCTGATACCACTGTAACAGCCCGCAAATCCGTACCCCTTGAGTCAACACTATTCTACAGAAATACGAACCATTTGGGTTAAAGAAGAAGAGGTAGAAAAAGAAAATAGTAAACAACAGAATCTAACCATCGCAGCGGAATAAAATATAATAGATAATAAATGATCTTTACTCATAAATCAAATATCTCTGTTTATATATTACATCATCAGAGTACATTAATCACAGTACAACAACAACAACATACAAATGGATACACAGTAACTCAACGCAGCGGAATATATATATATATATATATATATATATATATATATATATATATAAACAAGAACGGAAGTACATATCGTCATCCACCTCGTCTCTTGAGCTCCACAGCATCATATCCTATATCCTATAATACTCGGTCTGAACCAAGCATTACAGTTAAATAACACCCGAGTCAGTCTGGAATACCAGCATGAGAAAATCACACCCAATTGATTATTAAAGTTTCAAAAATCATTTTGAAAACAAAAGCATCTCGTAAGACCACGCCACAAATAAACATGTCGGGTTTTTACCTTACGATAGCTAAAACACTTTTTATAGAAATTCTCTGATATTATAATAGGGTCTATAACAAATACTTATAAAATAGCAGAAATTGTTACATTCGTTAAATTCTAGCTACTAGCCACAGAGTGGGTAATACAAACAAAACTCATACAAGGCTCGTAGGGAGAATGGATTTCCAACTAATGACTAGGCACTGGGTACCACCTGTCACAGTATGTGGCCTAGATCACAGTACCGAGGAGTACGCCCGCTCCCCTGCAACACAAGACTGGGACTACCCCTTACTGGATAATCCCGAGTGAGATCACCCCGCGGTTGGGATCAACAACCGCCCACTAAACCGAAATAAAAGGGACATCTAGGCAGGGATGACCTCACCCAGCTTGGGTGCTACCCACCTAGCCTTGCTGCGTAACCCCTGATTTTCAGTCATTCCATTTGATGAGGCTTGAGGCTAAGCGTTACCTTTTTAGAACATATCCCTTAGAATGCCCGTCGTCCACCGGACAATGTTCCGAAAGCATTTATCCATACAAATCCGTCCCGGGTTCGAACGGAACCGAAGGCACTATTCCTACTACATCCATTTTGGAAATATCCTCAGGATTAGTAGCGACTAGCCCTTGCACTTCACTGCTCTATCTTCAAATCCAAACTCGTTTCCACGGAAACGTACAAACCGGATCGAAGTGGTTTTCAAGAAATAAATCTCGATCCTGGTCTCTTCGAAACGATCAGCGCAGTTGGCCAATATTGATAGTCGGTGATTTAACTATCAATTATTATTTACATCATCCATCAACACTAAATAATCTCCCAAATTATTTATTAATCTCAAAAATATCTTCACAAGATATATTTTCACTTTCAAACCCTTTTGAAAACAGTTTTCAAACTATCTTCCTTTTTTCAGAATAAATTCCAAGTATTTCAATTTCCACCGGAATCACTAAGCGCAAATCTTTAGATTTTTAAAATAATTTTAAAACACTTTATTGTAAAATATATTTAACATTTAATTAAGAAAAATTACTTTAATACTTAATTTAAAATAATACTATATAAATAACTAAAATAAGGTTACCTTATAACTATACATTAGATTTTCTTTTTTAAAATTCCAAATCATTCTTTAAATAATGATTACGATAATAGATTAAAATAAAATACTTACTTTGGAATTTACTTTAAAACATTTAAGTTAAGACTACTTCAATAATTGGCTAAAAATATATACTATATATATATTTTAAAATAGGGTTACTTTATAAAATATAAAACTAGGTTTTCACTTTTAAAACAAAATTACTAAGTCACTTTTTATAAATATTTACCACGGTAATAGATTTGAATAAATATTTACTTTAGAATTTTGATATTTAGAAATAATAAATTCCTAAAACATACTTTTTAAACAACATAAAAACCTTTATTTTATTTCAAAAACTTACTTTGAAAACGTACTTGGCTATCCAGAGAAATATACTTCTCTTCACATTCTTCTTCAAATTCCCAATTCCAAACACTTGAATCAATTTGCAAATTGATTTCCAATTAACCCCATTTATTCCAAATTCCATTAACTCCAGATTTAAATCCTTAATTATGATTTAAAAATATTTTTAACTAAAATACCAATTTAGATTTCTCAAATACTTCTTTATTCTTTTAAATAAATTTAAAACTTTAAAATTTAAAATAATTCTTTATTCCTTCAAATTAATATCACCTAATTTTACAATTCATTAATTACTATTTATTTAAATCCTTTTTCTTTTCATGTTCGAAGTTATTTATTAGTACTTAGCATCACTTCCATTCCTTTTTCAATTCATTCTTAATTTATTCAATTTTCTATAATTATCTCGCTTACAATTTACTTTCTTTATTTTCTTTCAAAAATTCGATTTATATATTTTTGGTAATTCATTATACTCAAATATATCCAATCAAACCATAACATTCAATATTCCAATATAACTCATCATAGAATATCAAATAATCATAACAGAGAATATTAAATAATTTAAATAAAAGTTGAGGGTTCCAGTTGGATCCCTCCAACCTGTTTTCCCTGCATCCACAAACGTTAGCACAATATAAATATCAATCCCAAAATATACCATACTATAGCACATCAATCAATTCAACCATTCAAACAATTATTTAAATTTAATCATTTAAATTTGAATTTGAATTTAAATTTAACTGAGTGAGATTAACTCACCTTTGCCTCTTAAATTCGCACGTCCACTTCATTCTCGATTTGATTCCAGGATTTTCGGACCTTGTATAAACAGTGATATGGTTTATTAATATTTTAACTAAACGAAAACTAAATTACCATTTTTTTATTTAATTTAAACTAATAATTTAATTTTAAACTAATTTTTCTATCGTAAATAAGTTTCTTGGTAGCTGAAATAATCAAATGAGTTAATTGAACACGTTAATCACCATAATATATCATTTAACCAGTAGTTTTACAATTTACAGTCACCTTAATATATATTATTATATTTTTTTCCTCTTTAACCTACATATATATATATCAAACCAGTTAGTACCAAGTAGGTGAATTTATATACCTTGCTGTTATATCTATGTATGTAGCTGATCAAATAAAATAAAAACCATTTCAACCTTGCTGTCAATTTTATTTTTCAATTTAAACTAATTAAGAATTCACTAGTATTAATTATCCTAAAAAAACAGCGCCAAGATTACCTCAAACCTAATCTTCCCTCGACAACGGAGTCGCCCCGTCCCAAAAATCACGTCGCTCGCCAAACTTGACTGGCCACAACCCGAGTTCGTACAACCCCACGATCAATCGCGACTACTCCCTCCACCAAAGCATGCGACTAGCTCTCAAATCCCACAAAACACCGCGCACGCCTCACAGCTCATGAACCCAAGCCTACAGGAACTCACGAACAAAGTCGACAATTCAAATCTGCTCGCATCGCATGAACAAGAAGGGTAGAGGAGGAAAGTCGATTGAAGATGATTCTCTCCTTCTATTTTATTGGATCGATTTCGATTTGAAATCACTGCAGTTCACCATTTTTTTAATTTGAGGAACGAACTGAAATTATTTGTGAAGGAGGGAGTAGGCGAAATATACTGGAGATGGAAAATATTAGGTTCGGCCATGAGAAGCTAGCGTTTCTTTTATTTGATCTCTGATGATTTCGAACCGGATAACGTGATTTTAAAAGAAAAGGAGGAGGAGACACTAAGAGATGGTAGCGTGTAGCGGATGGGGTACAGTAATTCTATAAAAGCCTTGATATTGATCAAAAGTAGGCTGATGCGACTTTGTTTTGACTGGGGACAAATATAATTGTATTACTTAAATTTTAAAATTTAAAATCGTCTCGATATCGCAACTTGAAACATTGACCTCCTATCGAGGCGTGCCGCTAGGCGTTTATAATGTTATACACCTATTCCTAACGCAATGGAATAGGTTTCGAGTCCTAATTCGATCGTATGGAGAAGATAGCTTTTGGACCAGTTATTTTACTAAATTTTCGATAAAAATTCCAACGCATTTACTTATCGTACGCTCACACAACAACTCCGATCAATACGAAAATTGAAATCCGATAATAATTCAATATTACAGATCAAATGGAACTAATTTCGTCAAATTCTGAGACTCTGCCTCGGAAGGCTATTTTTAAATTCAATTTAAACGATAAAATTTCAAAACTGAACAGATCACTGTTAAATTCAATTTTAAAACTTCTATTATCCTCAGTATTATCAATATAAATTTTATAAGCTTTCAAATTATTTTTAATAGGCTTAAAATTCTAGATTCAACATTTCATCCAATTTCAAATTATTTAAATTCAATAAACGAATAATGATATTCGAATTTAGGTCAAAATTAACTTTTAAATATTTGGAATTTATTAAGTATTCCAATTTTAAATGCTCAAAAATTCCGGGTCGTCACATTGAGGCTCAAAACTAAGCACTACAGACGCTGCAGTCATCCATAGTATTAATTTCTGATGATAAAATACTGTTATGTTAATTGTATCAATAAAATGAGAAGCACAAAAATATGAAATTTTCTTAATTCAAAACAACTTTCACATTTCATTTCAAAGATAATATTTCATATTCATTACATAATCCAATGTTTCCTAGGTTCAGATAAAATGTAATTATTACAACATGCTCCAAGTGCGACATATAAAAATGTCCTATTGGTTGTTTAGAGTTTACTATTAAATAGTTATAACATCTATCATTACATACATTTCAACAGAATGAAACTTCAACACAATGGATAATACACACACTCACACATACATATATGTATGTAAATACGTATATGTATGTATGTGCGTATGTGTGTATATATATACATACATACATATACTGCTAAATAGCTAGCCTTGCCTCTTGCACGTCTATGGGAGCTTTATTTGCCAAAATCTACATAACCTAAAAACCTTACTCTCAAACTACTCAAATGAGCGTCCAAGAGTTAAATGGGAAAAAAAACTTTGAGTCAAAAAAAGTCGGTATGAATAATAATATGCCATCTCGGTTAATGGATATCTTGTGAAACCATGTTATTGAGCGGAATGGGTTTTCCCCTTACCAGTATCCTCTTTATATATGTCAACCATAATAATGCTCCTGCAATTATAGTAGTTAAACAATAACACAATAATCATATGCATGCATGCTACTCGGGTAATTATGAAAAATTTATCTAATAAATGAACGATTTGTCCTAACATTTAGTTTTCACAGGGCGATTACAAACCTATACGGCTAACTCGGGCCTAGCAGATATATCAAACGTTCTAACTTACTATTAGAGGTAAACTAGACGATCTGTCCAGAACTTACTATCTTTAGGGTCAAACTAATCCTAATGGTTTTGTGGGCTAATCGATAACCAACTCAACTTCGTGCATTCCTTTGTGTGCGTAACCTACTTTCAGTCTTACATATAACAAAGGCCTATGTATTGGAATTTTGGACTTACATCAGCTAGGGGCTAATAGCTGAAGTACAAGGCACTACCATACAACAGTCCCATCTGGTTTTCTAATCTCTAAGTCAATTTATCTTATCACAATTTATCTAAAAGTGAAAAGAACAATAATCTCTTTAATAAATCCCTGGGATAAACCATTTTTATTTCCTTGAAAACATAATTTTTTACAATTGATTTAACCCTTGATATCATACTTTTAAACTAGAAAATATAGCCCTTTACTTAATCCAAAATACTTTTGCCAAGCTATGGGACTTAGAGATTATTGTTCTTATCGCCTTTAAATAAAATATATCTAAAGTAAACTTTATTGATGAAAGCGATATCCCTTAGAGGTTATCATACCTCAAAACTATAGGTTATAAAGCCAAAACTTAAATAAACTATCTTATTGATGAAACTCGGTGTTATTATCGCCTGTATGGTCATTGTCCCTCTTTAGTACCAAAATGTTTTAAAGAACTTGATTTAACAAAGTATAAGGCTATAAGGCTGATATAAATCTATGTCGCGTAGCATAACATCGAGTTCCATGAGTTCATATAGTATAAAGTTATAAGCCTTAAAATATAGGAATGGTGACATTGATGGCTTTCGGCGTCGATGCCTTAATGGGTCAACATCGAAAATATGCGAATACAACCTCAATATAGCCGATATAGATAGGAGCGGTGTCACTATAATAAGAGTTAGAATAGAAGACTAGCGGCATAACTGTCTTATAGAGTCGATGACATTATTGAAAACATGCGGAACCCTGCCCTTTTATAAGAAATGCGGCACATATGCATGTGGCGTAAGGAAATGCGGCCTCATTGACTTCATTATAAAACATGCGGTAATATCAATGTTGATAATAGGGATGCCGATGTCGATGTTATGCATCCTTTTCCAACCATAGCTGATCCACTTCATACCAACCTTAGTTGGCATCGTGTGTATCACTATTGGTTGATGTCGAGAACATAGCTGCGGCCCGATGAATGGCGCCATCGACATTGCCAGCATGGCATTTTTGTAATTAACATTAAAACCATTATCTTGCTATTAAAAGTATGTTTTTTTCACTAACTTCTTTTTTGGTCAAAACCTCATTGGATAATAATCCTCTTTATCAAATCCTTTTCAAAAAACATTCATAAACCAGAAATATCTTTCCCAAAACATTTGCAAACCTGTTAGTTTGTATTAATATTTTAATATAATTATTGAGCTTCTCTTGCCTAATAAATTCATAATAAATCATAAAAACATGGGAAAAATCCTCAAAAATCACAATAAAATTAGATTTTATATATTACTTAACATATAAAATGTAACGAACCAGAATTTTGGCTACTTGAAATTGAAATATTTAATTGATGTTAAATATTTAGAAGTAAATTTTTAACTTGAATTTCAAATATAATAATTTATTGGGTAATTTAATTGCTGAATGAATAATTGGAAATTGGTTAAAAACATTGAACCTTGAGTTTTAAGCTTGATAAGAATAATTTAAAGGCTTATTAAATTTATATTAATAAGAATGAAGGTAATAGAACTTTTATATTGAATTTAAAAGTGATTTGTTCGATTTTAAAAATAACTCGTTTTAATTAACGAGTAGAAATAACTTTTTGAGGTACAGTCTCGGAATTCGACGAAACTTGTTCCATTGGATTCGTAATAGTAAATTATTTTCGAATTTCAAATTTTGTAGTGTTTGGAGTTGTCTTTGATCGTACGGAATAGAAACACGTTGAAATTAATATCGAAAATTCAATAAAATAATTGGATCCAAAAAGCTATCTTCGCCATACGACCGGATTAGGACTCGAAACCTTTTCCATTCAGAATAGAGGTATAAGATTATAAACGTCTAGCGCGATGCCTCGGTAGGTGTTCAAGTTTTTGAGTTGCGTAGATTGAGATATTTTAAAATTAAATTAATATATTAATTAGTCAACCTTCCTTTCAGCTGCTATTCTATCTTTTCACTGTACCTTTCCTTTTTAAACACACTTCCCTCTTTTCTCATTATATGGCATGGCACGTAATAGTTTCAGAGTGCAACACAGAGAAATAAAAGCATGGCAAACTCCAAAAATTAATATCTCACAATGTATTCAACAACAAAAAATCAAAAACCAATTTGTAAATTCATGTTTTGGCGTGAGCTTCAAGTTGGTATACCAATGTTGGGTGCGGCATCTAGTTGTTGAACTCGACAGTAAAGGCCGAGCTTGCTTAAGAAACAAGGGTTTCAATTTGCCGGAGTTTGAGTCATCGATTGGTGGATTGGAGGCCGTATATGGGTTCGTAGTGAAGTTTAGCATCTCTAGCCAAGTTTTTGTCAAGCTCGGTGGTGATTTGATAGCCGCGATCTGTAAGGCCTGGCGCGTGCGAATGGGGTGATCGTGATTGGAAAAGGGGTTGTCGCACGTGGTGGTTGGGTCGAGCGTGTGGAGAATTGGAAGGGAAGCGTGTTGGCGATGTTTGTTGGCGATATCGACGGTCGGATCTTGGTGCCAGTGATGAGCATGCACGGCCTGAGGAAGTCTTCATGTATAGGCATTAGAGGAAGGAGTGCTGGGCTGGGTTCTTGATTATTTGGGCTGAACTTGTTTTTAGGCCTGGGTAATTTGTGTACATAAGAATCAAGTAATGAAAAATGTTTAAATAAATTTAGAATCTTATAAAACGCATATCTCGTTCGTTTTAGGTCAAAATCCAATGCGGTCAGTCGCATTGAGTTATATGAATGAGATATTGTCTATGGAATCAAATTGGTTGAATTTCAAGCTTGCAGAATTTTCAGATTAATTCAAACGTGTTCGAATTTAATCGAAACCAAAATGCAAAAGTGACAACTAAAATCAAGGTGAGTAAATCTCACTCATTTGGATTACTGCAATTAATTTTTGAATGATTAAAATTAATTTTGGATGAATTGTTGAATTTATAATTAATATCAGTTGGATGCTGTATCATTTATATTTGTATATAGATTAGTAGTTGGATATATTTCATGCCGTTGGAGCGGATGCGACCCTATGCGCCCCGCATAATAGCGGATGATCCTAAATTACCGTGATATCCTGCCTCGAAGCGGGATTAGTATTTTTACGTTGTATTAACATCTGTGGATGCATGTAAAATAGGTTGGAGGGATCCAATTGGATTCCTCAAAAATGTTGAATTTAATTTCATATATAGTGATATATGATATGTTGAATAATATATGATAGTTTATAGTGTGATTTGAATTTATTGGATGCTACGATAGCATTAACCTAGATTTTGGTATTCTAAAATACCATAAATATATATTTGATTTTGAAAAGAAATTAAAAAGGAATTTTGGAAGTGAAGTATTTATATAGGATTTTGGATTAATTAAAAGAAATTTATTTGGATAAAATAAATGGTTTGACTTTAAATCGGTACTTAACTATTTCGAGATATTGTAAATATAGATTTTAGAGTAATGTATATAAAGGGTTTTAAATAATAATTCTTAGGTAATACTTGTTTAAATAAAAAGGGTTTTAAAAATCGAGATTTTTAACAAGTTTGGAGAATAAAAGGGAATTTGGAAATAAGTATAAAATTGGTTGTACTGGATCTTAAATAAGATTTTTAAATTTGCGAAATAGAAGGAGAATCGAGATTTGGTTAGTTTTTGGAGTATAGTTGGGTTATTTAAGAAGTAAATTTATAAATGGAATTCAATTTAAGAAATTGATTTATAAATGGAATTTAATTTAGAAATCGATGTGATGTGAAACCGTTGTAAAATGGAATTTGAGACTATGGGATTTATAAAAAATGTTTATAAATACGGTGAAATGATTTTCATTTGATAAATTGAAGATATAAATTCACAGTAAGAATTTATAATGAGATGGGTAAATCGGTTTAAAAAAAGGACTGATTTTTCTTTTGGAAATATGGAAAAAGGGTTTATGAAATTGGGCACATAAAACGATTGGTGATAGATCGAGAGGAGATCTATAAATATTAGATTGATTATATTGGAATTGAAAAATACACTTCTAGCGAGAAGTTGAGTTTGTTTTAAAAAGGGGGATTTTTTAATTATTAAACTAGGTAATTTAAAAGTGTTTAAAAATATTTCAAAAAATTTAGTTATTTAAATATTTTTAAATTGTCAAAATGAATATAAGTTTTATAGAAAAGTCTTGTAAATCGATAGAATTTTATTAATAAATCAGAAATAATTATTGTTCAAAGTTATGTAATTAATAGTATATTTAATTATTAAATAAAGTTTTTGGAAAGTAATGGTATACTTTCATGGCAAAATCGGGAGGTAGAGAGTGCCTACAGTTAAGTTTGGATTTCTCGGGGATAGAGACGTAATCATTATGCTGCGAATCCATGGTCGATACCGTGTGGTGCTTTCCGTATTTATTTTGAAAGGTTTTTCAAATATTTTCGAAAGGAATGGTTTGTGAACAAACTTATTTCGACAAGATAAGTATATACCCTTTTGATAGAGATAGGTATATACCCTTTTGACAAAGATATTTAATTTATTAAATTTCAAATTAAATAAGACTTGGTGATTTCATTGGAAAATGAAATCTTTGGTTGAATGATTGTTTATTTGATAGTTAAATAACCGACTATCAAACTTGACCAAAAACATAACTTTAGGAATATCTAGGAGAAACACAAGAATTATATGGTACAGTTACCGTCGAAGGAGCTATACTGTACGTTTAAACTCGTTTCGTTCTTCTAGGATGATGATAAGGAAATCCATCCACTAACTATTAGAAGGTAATCTTTGATCTTATTTTTTTCTATTTATTTCCTAAAGAACCGGGGTTGAGTTTACCGAAAATATCGAACATTGTTTCGAAGAGACCGAGATTGAAAAGTTATCCAAAAACCACTTCGATCCAACGAATACGTTTTCGAAGTGAAGACAAGAGCATGGAATCGAAGATGGAGAATTGAAATGTAAGGGCTAATCGCTACTATTCCTGAGGATGATCCTAAAATGGATGTAGTAGGAATAGTGCCTTCGGTTTCGTTCAGATCCAGAACGGACTTGTGTGGATGAATATTTTCAACACATTGTCATTGGAGGACTATTAATATGCCACGTATAAATTCTTTAAAAAGGTAATTATAGCCTCAACCCTCATCAACCTGAATGATAGAAAATCAGGGGAGATGTAGCAAGGCTAAGTGAGTCGCACCCAATTTGGGTATGTTATCTCCTTTCTATATAACCTCATATATTTTATAAATTATGGATACGATGGTGCATGGAAAAAAGCTCTCGATAAGGGTGGGAACACTCGGGGTGCTAATATATTCGACACTATCCAGGTTAGGGGTAGAACTGGTCTTGTGTTGTAGGAGATCCCGACGAGGTCCTCGGTACATTTTTCTAGATTTGTACCGTGATAGGTTGTACCTCAGGGCCAAGTCATTGTATGGAATCCATTCTCCAATACGTGCCTTTAAAGTTTTGGTTGTAGAGCGTAGTATGCTAGAATTTAATAATGTAACTATTTTGGCCATTTGAATGATCATTTATACTTAGACACTATTATGATATCAGATGATTTTGATATAAAATGTTTGGTTATCGTAAGGTGAAAACCCGTCTTGTTTGTGTGTGGTGTGGTCTTACGAGATACCTTTATTTTTCAAAGGATTTTGATAACTTTAATAATTCAAATTAAGTGTGTTTTCTCATGCTGGTTTTCCAAACTGGCTCTGGTGTTATTTTATTATAATGTTTGGGTCAGACAAAGTATTACAGGTTCAGGTTAGGATGCTATGGAGTTCAGGAGATGAGCCGAATGGCGAGGACGCATTACACGTACTTGGTTATATTCCGCTGTATATTGTAGGCTGTATGTTCAGCACTAGTGAGGACAAGTTATTAGAACTGTCCAGTATTGAGTTGTTGATTTGTTATACTCTGATGATGGCATGTACAAATAACAGTTATTGTTCTTTTTGTATAAATACATGTTATTATCTATTATATATTGTTTCGCTTCGATTGTGAGATTCTGTGTTGTTGTTTCACTTTCCTTCTACCTTTTCTTTCTCTTTCCCTTAACTATCGGGTTTTTTGGCATTCGATTGCTCGGGCTGTAATATAGTGGACGTATTATAATTGATTTTCGAGGGTCGAAAATCCCCGTTTGTTACATAAAAAATTTAGGACCAAAAACAATATTTAATTATTTTTAATAATTAAAACCCCAAATAAAATCTTTTCTGTACTTAAGAAAATTATAAAATATTCATACTTAATCAAAAAATTTTAAAATTAAAAATCCACTTCCAAAATAATGTTTTTAACATCATATCTAAATTTCAAGTCATTTAGGCGTCATATGATAGGTTTTCTCACTCAACCTTATCAATTAATTTCATAAATAAATTCATAATTCATCAACAAGCATATATTTATCCAAACACTTAAAACATAGTATATTATCAATCATATAAATCAGGTCTATGTATAAAACCGAGAATAAGCAAACAAATATGAGATGGTTATCATTATTCACCTTATTGGTTAAAAGAATTGAGATCTGAATGTTGATTTGATTCACCTAAGCTTTAGATTTAGTTTCCTTAGCTTTCTTTTCTAGGTTTCTCCTAGCAATGGTTGGCCTAAGCTTTCTTTAGTTTCAGTGGATTGGAAATGAAACGAAGGTAACGAGAGAATAATTGTTTATGTTTAGGAAATGAAACTTATTCATATTTTTCCCTTCCCATACTTCTTCGTTCTATTTAATTTTCTAATCGGCATTACTAGTGCATAAATTAAGGCTCGACCCATATTACTTATCAAATCTCAATCTTCTTATCTTTTTACATTATTTATTTAATTTATCTAATTAAACATGCTAAATAATGTTAATCAAAATATAGGAGTGTTACAGCCTACAAGAATGGCAGTTAAGGCTTAGACAAAAAGTCCAGACCAAGTGGATAGCAGAAGATTATTTAAGGAGAGTCTAGATCAAAAATACCTTGCCCTCTTTACTTGTTTTACAAGACCAACTTAGAATTCTTTGCTCTCCCCTCTTTGACCTAGCATGTCCAGCACTAGATAGGCCATATGGTCAAAAAAAATTCAAGCCCTTTTCATTTATTTGTAATATACATAAAACTCGTTTTAAATATATATATATATATATATATATATATCAACATCATATATTGGTATGCGTAAATATAATGCTTATATATGCACCCAAATAACTATTAATGGCACCAAAAAAATTTCTAGGAGCTAAATCATTTTTAAAGACACCAAAAACATCAAATACACTAATACTCAATATATTAAATATGAATTAATTCAATTAATTTATAACACATTATAAACTAATTAAATCATATGTTATTTCGAAGACTGCATAAATGCGCTTGTGTGACTCTGATGTGCACGTAAATGTGCATATTTTTACCACCACATTTATTTTATTTAAATTAAATAAATGATCATATTGGGTATTTTAACTTATTTTAACCAAAATTCATATTAATTCCAAATTTTCACATATTCATCTTCATATAAGGGCAAAATGGGCATTTGTGCGCGTATATTAATTTGAAAGAATTTAACTGGAAATTTCTATAATATTTTGTAGAAATTTAACTACTCATATTAGTGGGTTCATGAAGAAACATGCATGCACAAAATGGATATAAAGGAATGAAGATGGAAATAATTCAAAGTGAAGATCATGGAGGAGCCCACCTACCCACCTACCTTAATGTACAAATTAAAGGCTAATGCACATGCTTTTGGACTTAATGGCTTCATGTACACTTAATGGGGGATTAAGACATGTTAATGATTACTTGGCCTCCACACTTCCTAAGGGGCATTTTGGGCATTCCCCAAAAAGTGAATTAGGGTTTTAAAACTTGTATATATACCCCTTATGTTTCATGTAGCCATCTTTCCTCTTAGTTAGTTAGTTTTAGGTTAGAAAATAAATCAAAGCTCTCTTTCTTTCCATGGCTACTTAGCCATTTTATTTAATGTAATTTTCTTTTCTTTTATGCAATGTTAATTCTCTTTTATTTACATGCTTCTTCTCATCTTATGTAATAGTGTAGATTTACCTTTATGCAATTAGATTAGTTGTCTTTTCCATTAGCTTTCATTTTCCTTTCTTTTTTGCTTTCATGTTGCTTTCTACATTGTTGATTTGATAGCAAATATGAGAGCTTAATCCGTACAATTTAGGGGTAATGAAGCTCTCTAGTATGTAGATGCAGCATTTTGATGTTTATACCCTCTTTTGTGCTTTAATGGAAACACTTGAAGTGGTTTAATGATGTTGTTTAGCTTAGAATTTGATAGTCTATGTTGTTCATAACAAATAGGCTATGCTTAAACAAACATAACACAAATTGCCTCTTCATCTAAATATGATTATGGCAAAGAAGTGAATGTTGAAATTGAAATTTGATAGCCTATATTTCTAAACAATAGTTAATAGGATATGCTTAAAATAGATTTTTATTTCAACTTTGTTGTCATATTTCATGAGAGTTAAATGTGTATTAGTGGTTGTGTTATAGTTTGATGGTTTATATTGGACTAATTAATAGCACAAATATATCATACTTATGATAAACACATCAACTAATTACACTAATGAAAAGAAAAGAGAGACCATAACTTCATTTTGTTGATTTATATGATCTAGAGAGTGGATTTATCTCTAAATTGTTCTTTTGACTCTCATATTTTTATCATTTTCTTTTGCTAGTTTTTGTTAGTTTCTTACATTTCTAACTATTCACTCTCAACTTCGGTATAATTTGATTGAATAGAATTTTAAAATCATCAATTCCCTGTGGATCGACCCGTATTCGCCACGTGCTACATTCGTACACCGTGCGCTTGCGATTATTTTTATTTCAAAATTCGTTCGACGGTTTTCTAAACCGATAGAATTTCCGTCGGTCGAACAAGTTTTTGGCGCCGTTGCCGGGGAGTTGTTTTGATTTTAAATTTTTATTGTCGGATTATTTTTCTTTGTTTGATTTTTGTGTGCTTTTTATTTTGTGTGCGTTTGCATTTTCCTTGTAAAAAAAATTTGTGTGTTTGTGTATTTTTGTGTGTGTTGTTCTTGTTTTCTTTTCATTTACAAGATCACAATTCAAAAAAAAAGAAAACTGTTCATTGCATTTCTGCTACAATTTCTGTTACAATTTTCAAAACAACTTCTGTTTTCTGTTACAAATTCTTTTTTTTTTCTCCGCTCTGTTCCTCTGTTTTGCACATCTGTGCACATACCAGTGCAGACAGCAGCTACCATACCTTCTTGCAACCATCATCTTGCTTCAACACTTCACTGTCACACCTTCACAACTCCCCTTCACCATCCATTCATCTACAGTCCACATTCCGGCCTTCGACCAACCCCAAACTGCTTGCTTCAACCACTGCTGTTCCCTTCTACCATCCACACTTCACCACATCTTCACATTCCCTCTAACCTGACATATACTCCTACCTGCGCAGTGCCATCACCAGTTACAACCACAGTAACTCCAACAATTTCAGCTGCCTCACCTCACCAATACCTTCTATTCATCACCAACATACAAAACTCCAACATCACTTCCAATTGCCATCAACTCATCAACACAAACTGCACAACACACTTCATCACTTCCTGACATCAAACCTCTTCCACCATTCACTTCCATACAATCCCACAGTCAAAAACATACACATCAACCTCCCTTATGCTACATCAGTTCAAACAACAGATTTCACTTTCCTGTCACAACAAC
Organism: Allium cepa; assembly: GCA_030765085.1. Classification (NCBI taxonomy): domain Eukaryota; kingdom Viridiplantae; phylum Streptophyta; class Magnoliopsida; order Asparagales; family Amaryllidaceae; genus Allium; species Allium cepa. The sequence continues at coordinate 573,595,530 of CM060935.1, forward strand.
ATTACTGCCCCTCAGTCCACTTACCAGTTCAACCACCTCTCCCGATTCCCCTCCTCTACTGCATACAAACCCCACCATCCTTCAAATAGCCTCTGTTCCAACCTCTACTTCATCACGCAACATTGCATTTGCATCTGCTACTGTCAACTTCACTTACCTTCTCCATGTCACATTCCTCTTTGACCACAAACAGTAACAGTCCAATCCAATACAATCATCACTGTGCTGACCATCTCAACATCACCATATAACCACCCTGTTCATTATTACCTTCAAACCACCCTCCTAATCAGACAACTCCACAACCAAACATTGCAACACTCCACTGCCACCATTTCCACCCTGCATATCAATACACAACCTCTACCCTTCACAACAATTCCTAACTGCTGCTACCATTTGGACACTGACCAAACCATTACAGTACCCCCTCCATTCATCACAACATCATTTGAAAACTTTTGCAGACATCTTGTCAGCAATCCCCCTCCCTCCACTGCCCTATGAACCACAACAACTTCTCCACACTACTTGCAAACCACCATCAACATTCAAGCCACAACTGCTCATTCCCCCTTGCACAATCACCACTGAACCCTCCTCCACCTGACCATATTATTACCGACTTCCATCTCTTCTGCATAGACACACAAGCTTGCACACCCCAAACCACATATCAACATACATCTCCACTGCAACACACATTCGTCTCATATCCCCCAAACAACACTACTGTTCCCCCTATGTTCGAACCATCCACGGTTCAAGGTCACCAAACCAGCTCAGAAAAAAATTGCACCTGCCTTTCACTTCTGCAATCGCCTTCTCCGATCAAGCCACCTCGAATTCATCCACCACGTCTCCAAATTCAACAAACTCCTGCCGAATCACCTACAACACAGTCTCGAACATCGAAACCACCAATCAACGAACTCGTTCATCAGCTTCAAATTCCACTTCCACCACCAGAGCTAACCACTCCAAACTTAAATCACGACCATCTTCTTCATTCGCCCAAATTGCCTGAATCATTGGTTGCTGAAGTGTGGAAAAATCGTGGTTGTTTGATTTACGGATTTGGAAATTCACAAGGAAAGGGGATTTAAGTTCGGGTATTTTGATAATTTTTGATTAAGGAGAATTTTTTTTTTCTTTTGGATGTGATATACAGTTTTCTGGGTTTGAATTGTTTTGGGAACCATAAAGGTCCGGGTTGGTTTTCTTTTTGCTTTTTATTTGTAGGCCGGGTGGATTTTGTTACGGGTTGGTGTTCATTTATTCTTTTTTTAATTTCCTTTCTTCTTCTTAAAAAAGAAAAAAAATTCTCTTTTAGTTACTGTGTTTTTGCTTCTTTTGTTTACTTTGTTTCAACAGAAAAAAAAGTGTTTTCTTTCGTTTACTTGTTTGGTCTAATTTTTTAAGTTTTGTTTTGTTTAATTTGTTCTTTCCTTAAAAAAAAAGGAATAGAAAATTTTCCATTTAAGTTTTATTTTGTTAAAACTTTTTAGTTAAATTTTCCTTTTATTTTGTTAAGTTTCTTTTGTCTTTTATTTCTCCGTTCACAGTTTTTTTTTAAGTAAAACCCTACTTTTAAGTTTCCTTTCAAAAAAAAAATTGTATATATCTTAGTTTTTAATTTTCAGGTTGCCAAAGCAGGAAATAAAGGAAGAATAGCTTGCTGAAAATTGCTTCCTTAGCTAGCCAAAATAAATTGCTCTGCTTGCTAAAAAATTCCGCTTTCATTTCTAGTTTTATTTGAATTGAATTGTTGGTTGCTTGCATTTGCATTTTAAAAAATAAAAAAAAATTCATTCGTAGTTGCATTGTTAATACACGTTTAGTTTCTGTTCTGCATTTCATCTTAGATTTTGATTAATAATAACGGTTAGACATCGATAACACTTAATTGTATATTGACAAATTGTCTTTTTTTTTGAACAATTTAATTTCTTGATGTCTAGGCTACGGCAGAGTAATGACCATTTATAAATATTACAGTGATTCTTAAATATTATAGTGTTTGTTCCTCTAAAGGTACTTAAACCTTCGGCTGCATTGCTACGGTGATTCGTGGTGCACCGATAAATCCTGCCCGTTACCTGACCGAGAACTATCTTTTTTATCTAAGACAATTTGTGAATATACAATTTTGGGTTAACTTAGGATAAATCATTTGTAATTAACCCTTGCATTCATTTAGTTGCATTTGTTCATGCATATTTAAAAAAAAAAAAACAAAAAAAATTCAAAATCCAAAACTAAAAAAAATTTAAAAATTCCTTTTCTTTTTCTTTGAAATTTTTAAATCCTTTTCCTTTGAAATTTCAAAAATCCAGAAAAATTAGAAAAACAAAAATCCAAAAAAAAATTTATAAAATCTTTTCAAAAGCCAAAAAAAATTGAAAATTCAAAAACAAAACAAAATTCAATTTTCCATTTTGAAAAATAAATTCTACTTGTAAATATTTTCTTTATAAAAAAAACAAAAAAAAAAGAAATCTTGAAAATGTCCGAGTTTCCTTTTTCTTACTCACTTGAATTTAACGGTGAAAATCAATATAATCCATATGAGTTTACTCCAAATTCGTATGGATATTTTAACAACAAATTTTGTGTAAATAATTCAAATTTCGAACAACAAAATTTTCAAAACGATGACCAACCTTCGACTCTTGAAAATAGCATTGAAATGATTTCATCTTTACTCGAACTTTCTACACGAAAAAATCAAGAGATAAATGATTTATGTAATTCTTATTTGTGTAATAACTCGAGTCTAGGATTTCAAAATTTGAATTCAATTCAAAATTCAAACGATTACGATTATAACCCATGCCAATTTAATTTCGAACTCCAAAATGAATTTCAAACTCAACATGAAAATGGGAACAACTTTTCAAACGAATTTGGCAATGGGAATAGTTTCAATTGCGATACGATTGAAAACTTTGGTTATCAACAAATTCAAAGTGAAAATTTTCAATGATTTTGTTGACGAAATGGAAAAAGATAACGGGGATTTATTACTTGAAAAATACAAAACGTATCGTGAAAATCATAATCAATTCTCAACCCACGAAGAATCAAATAATAATCTACCGTTTATCGAAATTGACAACTCTTGTTCTCAACAAGTCCAAATCGAAAAATTTCAAGTTAATAATTACAAATTTGACGTTGTTGAGCAAATGAATGAAATTTACGATGATCACATGAATTTGTTGATTAACACATTGGAAAATTTTCATGAGAAACAAAATCAAGTTTCAATGTGTGACGAGTCAAACGATAATCCATCTTTTACCCAAATCGATTATTTTCAAACAACAACTTTTGAAACTGAAAATGATAATCTTAACGAAGCTGTTGAAAAGACGATAATTGTGTTGGATTTCAATTCTTTTGAGGGTGAGAAACTCGATTTAAATTTCGATCTTCCTTTTTCTGAAAATTTGAATACACCAACTTTGAATTTTGAACTTGAGACATGTAATAAAGTTGTTGATAATCCAATAAAGGAAGACGAGTTTAATGAACATGAATTTTTTGGACTTTTGGATGACGAGTTGTTAAATTCCGAAGGGGAAGATGCAAATCACCATTTTGATTTTGAAATCAATAATTGTGAAAATGTTTTCAATGATAAGCTTGAATTTCAAATTGGTGAAAATAAACTTGAACTTCAATCAATTGTTTTGTCGACCCTGAAAATCATCGAAAATAAAACAACTCGTACGATTTTTAATAAAATGACATTCGTTTTTCCAAATCGACAATCAACTTCAAATTCTTTTACGATTTGGTTTTTCGTGCTTAAGCCGTGTCTCACACATTTGAAGAGACAGATGAATTGGTCTTTGGAAGACCGTTTCATTTACTTTTTGACTATATATTTTCTCATCTCTTGTAGATAGTAATCTTTCATGTAAATATAGGATTTTTATTTTATTTTTCTCCTTTCATTTGGGTTAACCGTGGGGACACAGTCAAAATCAAGTGTGGGGGGGACTCATCTTCATTTTTTTTTCATGGTTTATTTTTGCTTTAAAATCAAAAAAAAATTAAAAAAAAAAATCCCAAAAACAAATTTTCTTTTGATTTATTTTTAAAAGAAACACTATAAGATAAATATATGGCTTTGGTTTATTAAATTGAATTTTTGGAAATTTATTGGTCTTAAGAAAAATAAAAATGAAGTTTGATTACAAATAATAATGGTTTAACTAGTATCTAGGAAGATTCATATGTGTTAATTATGAAGTACATCCTAATTGAAAATCTTTGTTTTAAAAAGTGGTTGATTTGAAGTAAAGGATATAACATTTTTTTTGTCTTCTAAGCTGTTAAATGGTGCTAAGATGATTTTGCAAAACTCCCTCTCAAAAAATATAAAAATAAAAAATAATAACATCCAAGTATTCACTCTCATTTAAAAGTCCTCACGGTTATGCATGGGTGATTACTTGGAATTTTTGATTATGTGATTTCATACTCATTTAAAAGTCCTCATGGTTATGATGTATGGAACACATGTAAAAAAAAAGACTTAATAAAAACCACCTACGGTCGATAGTGTATGCATGAAAGTGTGTGCACTCACCATGCTCTGTACTCCCCTCACATAAGCCCGAAAGGCAGTGCATGGGTGGTATATCTGGCCTCAGTTTATCTGAGCTAGGTGAGTAATTTTTCTTGCAAATAATGAGAGAGCAAGCAATTGAAATCCTAGCACTATTTTTACTTAGTTGATTTGATTTGTTATTGAAAAGAAACGAAAATACCACTTTGATAAACTTTGATAATCAACTAAGGATCCATTTCATAGTTACACTTTGTTATTAACCAAAACAACGAGTTAAACTATAGTCTATTTGATATGATAACTTGATTTTTGTTGGAAATTTTGACGAGTAAATGACATAAATTTCAAGATAATAACCAAAACCTATATTTAACTTATTCGTGTCAATTTAAAAATAAATCCTTCATTTTTAAATATTTTCAAAATTTTGCATTCATCTCTTTGTAAATATATCTTGCATTTTGTAAATACTTTCATCCCGCATTTGGATTTTGTGGGTAGTATCCGCTGAAAACCCTCACGAGACAACGCTCGTCCTACTGGGGACACCCAGAGGTTTAACGGCTTGTTGCATATGCTCAATGCAATCGTGCTTCCTACGAAAATGGATTTATCTTAGTTTTAGTTTATTCGAGGACGAATAAAAAGATAAGTGTAGAGGTATTTGATGTGCACGTAAATGTGCATATTTTTACCACCACATTTATTCTATTTAAATTAAATAAATGATCATATTGGGTATTTTAACTTGTTTTAACCAAAATTCATATTAATTCCAAATTTTCACATATTCATCTTCATATAAGGGGAAAATGGCCATTTGTGCACGTATATTAATTTGAAAGAATTTAATTGGAAATTTCTATAATATTTTGTAGGAATTTAGCTTCTCATATTAGTGGGTTCATGAAGAAACATGCATGCACAAAATGGATATAAAGGAATGAAGATGGAAATAATTCAAAGTGAAGATCATGGAGGACCCCACCTACCCACCTACCTTAATGTACAAATTAAAGGCTAATGCACATGCTTTTGGACTTAATGGCTTCATGTACACTTAATGGGGGATTAAGACATGTTAATGATTACTCGGCCTCCACACTTCCTAAGGGGCATTTTGGGCATTTCCCGAAAAGTGAATTAGGGTTTTAAAACTTGTATATATACCCCTTATGTTTCATGTAGCCATCTTTCCTCTTAGTTAGTTAGTTTTAGTTTAGAAAATAAATCAAAGCTCTCTTTCTTTCTAAGGCTACTTAGCCATTTTATTTCATGTAATTTTCTTTTCTTTTATGCAATGTTAATTCTCTTTTATTTACATGCTTCTTCTCATCTTATGTAATACTGTAGATTTACCTTTATGCAATTAGATTAGTTGTCTTTTCCATTAGCTTTCATTTTCCTTTCTTTTTGCTTTCATGTTGCTTTCTACATTGTTGATTTGATAACAAATATGACAGCCTAATCCCTACAATTTAGGGGTAATGAAGCTCTCTAGTATGTAGATGCAACATTTTGATGTTTATACTCTCTATTGTGCTTTAATGGAAACACTTGAAGTGGTTTAATGATGTTGTTTAGCTTTGAATTTGATAGTCTATGTTGTTCATAACAAATAGGCTATGCTTAAACAAACATAACACAAATTGCTTCTTCATCTAAATATGATTATGGCAAAGAAGTGAATATTGAAATTGAAATTTGATAGCTTATATTTCTAAACAATAGTTAATAGGCTATGCTTAAAATAGATTTTTATTTCAACTTTGTTGTCATATTTCATGAGAGTTAAATGTGTATTAGTGGTTGTGTTATAGTTTGATGGTTTATATTGGGCTAATTAATAGCACAAATATATCATACTTATGATAAACACATCAACTAATTACACTAATGAAAAGAAAAGAGAGATCATAACTTCATTTTGTTGATTTATATGATCTAGAGAGTGGATTTATCTCTAAATTGTTCTTTTGACTCTCATATTTTTATCATTTTCTTTTGCTAGTTTTTGTTAGTTTCTTACATTTCTAACTATTCACTCTCGACTTCGGTATAATTTGATTGAATAGAATTTTAAAAACATCAATTCCCTGTGGATCGACCCGTATTCGCCACGTGCTACATTCGTACACCGTGCGCTTGCGGTTATTTTTATTTCAAAATTCGTTCGACGGTTTTCTAAACCGATAGATTTTCCGTCGGTCGAACAGACTTATAGATATGAAGTCAATTAGCATTTAATATTTAATAATTAAAAAACGTTCATATATTACCTTGGATGAATTCATCGCTTATAAATCATTTTCGTAAAATCAAATTTTAGATCATTCTAAGATATACTGTTAAGTGATAATATGAAGTAAACACGTTCCCTTTATCAATGTTATATCACTTTATGATGTATGGAGTTTGGTACTGGTCAAAACTCCAATAATATCAACATTCAGTTATTAAGTCCGTCTACATATTCCTTGGTTCAATAATAATGTTTATTATTGATCGTTCTACCTTGCTCGAAGATTTTGACTTTGAGTTGAATATAGTTGATAGGGATATTATAGCAACCCACCTCGAAATGGGCCTATTTTCAATCCAAAAAAGGACCACCAAAAGTTGGACCTATTCCAAAATTGATTGTTGGTTAGTAAGATTGATCCAATGAACAATACACAGAGCTATCTACTGATGCTATTAGAATTTCACAGTAGAATGGATAAAAATAATATAAAAAATAGTACCCATTGTATAAAAATTCAAATCTCAAAACAAAACTTAACATCCCAATATCTATAGTACAATATCTCAAAATATAATAACATCATGTCTAAAATGGGTACATCAAAATATATAAACATAAGTAGATAGATAACTGCCATAAGATTCCATCCCCGCCTTCATCTCCAAAATCAGTATCGTCTTTCCCTAACCTGTGTTGTAACGAGGAAGGAGTCAGAAGATAATGTCCAGTGAGTAAAATCTCGAGTCTTTCCATAATAATACTTAGGAAGTGCAATTTAGATAAGAATATGTCTTACGTATCCTAACTATATTTCTTATGAATATCTCTAACTATATGCCCGAAAGTTCTCCAAGTCTAGTCCTATAACTTACACTTTTCTAACCCAACTCTATAATCCATCTTCAATTGTAGGCCCAAAGCCAATACAATCCCACGCATCTACCGTCAATCAAGTCTAATAATGTGAGATAAATTACCTAAGTTAGTTAATACCTTTCTAATAGTAATCAGACAGACTCTGACAATTTAATACTAATATCTTAGGCAGGTCCCCATCATGTAATACCTAACCTAAGATGGACCGCTTTCTGATACTATCTAGCTGACATTGCAAGAAATCTCATCAGGTTAGTTAATACTTCTTTATGGAAGAGGCGGACCCTATAATTGCCTTTTATTACCTCAAACTCAAAGTGGACCCTTCCTAAGATTCCCTACTACCATGCATAATAGCTAACCCTCGACCATTTAATACTTCCTAATTAGGAAAGGGGTAGACCTTACACTAGCCACTTATTACCCTTGATCAGCGAAGAAGGTCCCATGTATTATGACCTATAACCCAAACTGTGATGTCTCAAATTACTCCGACTATCCGTAGGTACTAGTATGCAGATTAACTGAGCAGCCTTACCCTACAGGATTAGGACTAACATCGCATCCTTCGGGGTTCTTATTATAGACTTACATCAGCCTCAAAGTAATACTACTTGTAGCCAGATTAGCTGGACATGTTTTTGTGTGCTTTTGACTGACCTCGCATCCCTATAACTTAGTCATAATTTTCAATCTTCAACATAATACCATATATACCTTAGCATATTCCACATTAAGGACTTACAATGAAATCTCCTTATTCCGCCTTTAATTGTAAATTATTTCCTATAATTATCATAACTTCATTCTTAAGGGGTTTTTTAATATTAATTACTTACGTATTTACTAAAAAGTTAATATGTTATTAATTATATGTTATCTATACGCTAACATATATATGTATATGTATATGTATATGTATATGTATATGTATATGTATATGTATATGTATATGTATATGTATATCTGTGTGTGTGCGCGTTTGTGTTGGTGAGTATGTGTGTGAGTGTGTGTGTACGCAACTAAAATATTCCTAAGCGTGACAAGATTTCTCCCTATACTGGTCATTTAAATGTCAAAACTTCTAGCTTGTACAAATCTAACTCCATACCATAACATACAAACTAGCTAATATTCTTAACCCAATAATAGACTTGTATAAGATAACAGAATCAATTACCAAGCTTATTTTATATTAAAATACTAGAATCAACATCAACATAATTTACAATTAAAATTCTCTTACACTCTATTCAACTTCTGCATATAAAATAAAAAGGGATTCATACTTAAACTACAGAAACAGGCAATTAATGTGAACTAAGAATAGGAGAATACGTACTTTGCACACCATTTTCCAACTTATTTTCTCTTTAAAGCCCTTAATCAAAAGTGAAACGTGGAATAGAATGTAAAATATTAAAATTGAAATAACTATGCAAATTCTTTTGTTTTAGTATAGAATAATTGATATTCCAAATATAAGAATTGGCATTTCTCTTTTGGGATAATTTTATGGTTTTAGTTTGGTGTTTTAGTGAATTTTTTTTCCTAAAGCATATATCAAATCCAACATATACTATATGGTTATTAAAATGAAAAAAAACTAAGATTTCCATTTACTGATGATTTGCTGCTTTCTCCTTTGAGTTTGAATATGCATGCTTCTCTTTTCTCTTTTCAGACCTCTTTATTTTGAAATATACAATAATTTGATTACATATTAGTTAGATCTAGAATTTCATGGATTGGAGAAAAATAGATTTTGAAATTGAATATTAACAAAAAATATTACTTACCCGAAATCCTTAAAAAATTTCCAAATCATGTGGTAGAAAGAGACCGAAAGAGCTCCGCTTATATTCCCAAATAATTTGTGAATAATATTAGTCCTTGAGATGATGGTTTTGATGACAACAACCTTAAGACTTGTTATAAAATATAAATACTAACACTATAGTTTAGATATATATGTATATGCAAGATATAACCATGCAGGTACCAAGAATGAAGACTGTACAGTATAGAGATTCAAGACTGAAGATATTAAGATTGAAGACTCATGAGTATCAAGATATCAAGAGTTCTAGATTTCAAGAATACAAGATAAGTGTTGAGTCTACAATTATGTTAAAACTTCTTGAAAGCATTAACATCTTTATTCGAAATTTATTTGTGGAATGGAATCCACTTCAAGCCTATTAAAGGGATGGAACCCTAGTGGGATGGAATCCATGATAATATCTAGTTGAACATATAATGGTCCTATTTTGATATCCACTAATTTTATAAAAATGTTTTTCAAAAATATATCTCTTATTTTAAATGTTTCCAAAACCTTATTTTCAAAAAGACATCTCTCTTATTTGAAATATTTTAGCCTTAATATTATCTTTATCATTTTTAATATCTTGAGTTCAAAATTGTCTTTGATTTTAAACTATCTCTTGTTTTAAATATTTAGATTTAAAAAATATTTATATACTCAGATTTTAAAACCATTTTGTAGATTAAGATTATATATTAAAAATACTTTTATATGTTTAAACTATATTCAAATATATTTATAAAGTTTAGAAATTGTTTTAACAAATTATAGAAACTAATTTTAATAAGAAAATCAAAATCACTAATTTTTCCTAGAGCATGTCGACATCCTTCAACCCCCTCATGTCGACATGGTGCCCATTAAATTCAAAATTCATAATTTCAAAAAAGTGTCTATTCGTCGTATCCTTTCAAGAATAGGTATGGCTGTTGATGTCGTATAAATACTAGTAGTTCTAAACGAATTTTTAATCAGATTTCACTTGTTTTCTTTCCTCTTCATCTTCCACGTTTATTCTAAAGAATTCCAAACTATACTCTACCAAAATACCAATTAATCAAACTTGATTATCTCTTATTTGACTCTCTGCCATACTCTCCATAAGATCTCAGTGCTATTCAGAGTTATAGAATCTTTTGTACATCAAACTGTTGAGTTAAAGGTGCGGTTGAGCCTTGAAATCAATTAGATGCGATTGTAGCCTCGGAAATCAATTAGGTGATCTTGTAGCCTGGTTAAATCAAGAGAGTTTCCCTGAATTCAAATACAGGAAGGTGTACCTCGTCGCCTTAAAACCGAGGGTGTAATCTGGGAGATTATTTTGGAAACAAATCCATACGCTTGTACGGAACTGGATGTAGGGTAACCCTAAACCAGTATAAAATCCTATTGTGTTATTTCCTTTACTGCTTTTATTTAGTATTTGCATCTATGTCTGATTCTGTGATTATATCCATGTCTATGAATTATATTTGTTGGTGATTAGATTATATAAGTTTTATAAAGATTTAGAAAACCCATAAAATACTATTCACCCCCCTCTAGTGTTATTCCAGCCTTAAGATCCATAATCCACATTTCTCACATTTGGTATCAGAGCATTGGTTTTCAAAATTTTCATAGTCTGAATTTTGAAAAAGATTTTAAAATGGCTATTTTTGGGGATTTTGTTAACACTAATTTACAACTGTTCAAGTCATCATTGTCTCATAAGTCTGCATACAGTTATTATAGAAAATCAAGTTATATACCGAGTTTGTATTCTGTGCAGAAAGGAAAATGTTATATGGCCTTTAAAGAATCAACACTCAATGGACAAATTGTGCAAATCAATAAGAATATGTGGATACTTGATAGTGGATGTTAATGCACATGAATGGTAATCCAGATATGCTGAATGATATTATCTATAAAGATGGAGGATTGGTTAATTTTGGAGACAACTCAAAAGGATATGTGATTGGCATCGGCAATGTCGGTAACTCTAAAACTCCTACTGTTTCTAATGTTTTATTAGTTAAGAATCTAAAACACAATCTTCTTAGCATTAGTCAACTTTGTGATAAAGGATACAAAATTAATTTGAAAAAGATAAGTGTCACATCGAAGATAATAATTCAAATATTATATTTGAAGGAATTAGGAAGAAAATTATTAATATTCTTAGTATGAAAATCTAAAATGATAATCTCTGCCTTTTGGTTAATACAAGTGACCTTTGGATTTGGCATAAAAGATTGGGGCAATTAAATTTTAAACTCTTATCTAGACTTTCTTAACTTGATCTAGTAAGAGGTCTTCGTAGAATGAATTTTAAAATAAATAGTATATGTGATGCTTGTTAATTAGGAAAACTTAGGAAGATTTCTTTCAAATTAAAATATATGATTTCAACTTCAAAAACTCTTGAGTTACTTCATCTAGATTTGTTTGGTCCATCTCAAATTCAATCAATAAATCACAGTAAATATGTCTTTGCAATTATAGATGATTATTCTAGGTTTACATGGACAATTTTTATGAAACATAAGAGTGATACTTTTGATTCATTTAAAAATTTTACTAAAAGACTTCAAAACCAACTTTCTTTAAAAATTATTACTGTTCATAGTGATCACGGTGGGGAATTTAAAAATAATCTTTTTGAGAGATTATGCAATAGAAAGGGAATAACTTTTAATTCTCCTTTCCAATAACTCCACAACAATACAGAGTGGTAGAACATAAAAATAGGACGATTCAAGAGTGTGCTAGAACAATACTTTCAGATAGCAATTTATCAAAACATTTTTGGGCTGAAACAGTCACTACAGCTTGCTACATTTTGAATAGAATATTAATTAGACCGTTAACTGATAAAACACCTTATGAACTTCTTTACAAGAATAAACCAAAGGTATTTTAGAATTTTTGGAAGTAAATGTTTTATTCTATATACAAAAGACAATTTGGATAAATTCGGTCCTAAATCCGACAAAGGAATCTTTATCAGATATTCTAATAGAAGTAAAGCATACAGAGTTTTTAATTTAAGAACTAATACCATGGAAGAAACAATGCATGTTTCGTTTGATGAAAATTTCAAAGATGTTGAAAAAATTAACGACGAATAAGATTTTGCTACCCTAAATAATGAATCAATTGAAACAAAAATGAACTTATTCATCCAAATAAAAAGGTTAATCTTTTAAAAGATCATCCTATAGAAAATATACTAGTAAATATTTAATCTGTTGTTAGAACTAGAAATCAACTAAATAACATGAGTAATGTAACTTTTATATCATCCGTTGAGCCTAAAAATCCAAAGGAAGCATCGTTTGATGATTCATGGATTCTGGCAATGCAAGAGGAACTGAATCAATTCACCAAAAATGATGTTTGGGAACTTGTTCCTAGACCTGAGAATAAAACTATAATAGGAACTAGATGAGTTTATAAAAATAAAATGAATGAACTAGGTGCGGTCGTTAGAAATAAAGCTCGATTAGTCGCACAAGATTATTGTCAAGAAGAAGGAATAGATTTTGATGAAACTTTTACCCCTGTAGCAAGATTATAAGCCATTGGAATTCTACTCGCTTTCTCAAACTATAATAATATCAAATTATTTCAAATAGATGTTAAATGTGCTTTTCTAAATGGATTTGTGAAAAAGGAAGTTTATATTGATTAACCTCCACTCTTTAAAGATGAAAAATTTAAAACCAGGTTTTCAAACTTAAGAAAGCTTTATATGGTTTGAAACAAGCTCCTAGAGCTTGGTATGACAGACTAAGATCTTTTTATTACAATCAAAATTTGAAATTGGTAAAGTAGATAATATCTTTTCATTAAAAGAAATAAAAATGATATCCAACTAGTACAAGTTTATGTAGTTGGTATTATTTTTGGTTCAACTAATCATGAAATGAATAAAGAATTTTATGAAATAAAGATAAAGATTTTGAGATGAGTCATATGGGTGAACTTACTTTCTTCTTAGGTTTACAAATAAAACAATTGGATAATGGTATTTTTATTAGTCAAGAAAAATATGCTAGAGATCTAGTTAGTAAATTTGGTATGACTACTGCAAGTGGAAAACCCACTCCTAAGGCAAACCATAAAGATTTAAATAAAGAAGATCTTTCAAAAGATGTAAACAAAAAACTATATAGGGGAATGATTGGATCACTACTCTACGCTGCGAGTGGACCTGATATCATGCATAGTGTTTGTCTTTATGCAAGATACCAATCTCAACCCAAAGAGACTCACTTAAAAGTGGTGAAATGTATCATAAGATATGTTAAACATACTTTGGACTATGGTTTATTTTACCCTAAAAATGATTCATTTAATTTAATCTCTTATTGTGATGCTTACTATGCTGGTTGCAAATTTGACCGAAAAAGTACAAGTGGAACTTGTCACTTTTTGGGGAATTCTCTGGTTTTATGGTTTAGTAAAAAGCAAAACACTGTTTCTTTATCAACAACTGAAGCAGAATATATCTCTGTAGTCTTGGCTTGCTCTCAAGTTATTTATATGCAACAAACCCTAAAAGATTTTTTTAATTAACAATCTCAAAGTCACAATTTATTGTGATAGTACTAGTACAACAAATTTATCTGAAAATCCTACACATCATGCTAGGATTAAACATATTGATACCAGGCATCACTTTCTCAGAGATAATATAAGTAAAGAGATTATTTCTCTTGAATTTATCAACTCCGAGAATCAAATTGCTAATATTTTAACCAAACCCTTAAATCAACCTGTATTTAATAAGTTAAGAAGAGAACTAGGCATTAGTTCAATAACTGAGATATAGAATATAGATATAGTAACATATATTTTTAATAAACATAAATATACAAGAAAACCAAATTTTTCATAGGGATGTCGACATACACCTACCACCCATGTGACATACGACGTTAAAATTTGAAAATTTGATTTTCCCTCTTAAATCATTTTGGTAGTTATATAAACCTATGTATTTCGAATTTTTCTGTCTTCTCACTTCTCTTTCTCTGAAATAAACTCTTTAAAATTAAAACTAATGGCCTCCTCCGCTAAATCAAACCAAAATGACACCATTTCTTACCCTTCTCCTCATTTTGGTCCATTTCAACGCACTACACTGGCACGCATGATAAAGGTTGAAGAGTCTATGAAGGATGCCATGCAAATGTTGACTGAACTTCAAGTTGTGCAAATTGGGATAGCAAAAGAACAAGAAAAGCAAAATTCTTCGGAATGTGCAAAAATTCCTAATGGATAATCATGCAAATCCTATTGTGAATGAAGAAGATTCTCCCAACATTCAAGTGCATAACCCCTTAGAGCATAGTTAAGTGGAAGAAGAAGAAGAGGAAGATGAAGAAGAGGAAGAAGCACCTATGGAAGGAGACAATAACGTGGTCTGCGTAGGCGAAGTCTGTTTTGACAAAGATGGAAATTTGGTTGAACAACGAGGAAACTTTCGTTTTCATTATCCAAATTGTTCGATTCACAAAACTCCAATTGTCAAAAACTCTCGTTAGTAGTGTTATTCTATAATTTATGCACTTAAATATATTTGTGTGTTTATTTTCCATATATACATGCAAATATAACATCGTATGTAATAAAATATTTGTTTACTTATTATACTTCCTTATTAGTATTTAGTTTGGATAGTATTAGATTAAGGGGGAGTTATATCAGTTTAGGATTAGTTTTTGTTGATGACAAAGGGGGATAAATATAAAATAGTTAAGTTTAGATTAAGGGGGAGTTAATAGTTTTAAGGGGATTTATTAGTTTTAGGGATAGTTATAGTGAAGGTGAAGTATATTTTATAAACATATGTTGTCATCATCAAAAGGGTGGAGAATGTTAGTCCCTGAGATGATGGTTTTGATGACAACAAACTTAGACTTGTCATAAAATATAAATACTAACATCATAGTTTAGATATACCATGCAGGTACCAAGAATGAAGACCGTACAATATAGAGGTTCATGACTGAAGATGTCAAGATTGAAGACTCATGAGTATTAAGATATCAAAAGCTTAAGATTTCAAGAATATAAAATAAGTATTGAGTCTAGAATTATGTTAAAACTTCTTGAAAGCACTTACATCTTTATTCGAAATTTATTCGTGGAATGGAATCCACTTCGAGCCTATTAAAGGGATGAAACCCTAGTGGGATGGAACCTACGACAATATCTAGTGGAACATATAGTAGGCTTATTTTGATATCCACTAATTTTATAAAAAAAATTCAAAAATATATCTCTTATTTTAAATGTTTTCAAAACCTTCTTTTCAAAAAGACATCTCTCTTGTTTGAAATATTTTAGCCATGAAATTATCTTTATCATTTTTAATATTTTGATTTTAAAATTATCCTTTATTTTAAACTTTCTCTTGTTTTAAATGTTTAGCTTTTAAAAATAAATATATACTCAGATTTTAAAATCACTTTATAGATTAAGATTATATATTAAAAATTACTTTTATATGTTTAAACTATATTCAAATATATTTACAAAGTTTAGAAATTGTTTTAACAAATTATAGAAACCAATTTTAATAAGAAAATCAAAATCACCAATTTTTCCTAGAGCATGTCGACATCCTTCAAACCCCTATGTCGAAATGGTGCCCATTAAATTCAAAATTCAAATTTTCAAAAGAAGTGTCTATTCGTCATATTCTTTCACGAATAGCCGTGGCTGTTGATTTTCTATAAACACCAGTAGTTCTAAAAGAATTTTTAATCAGATTTCACTTGTTTTCTTTCTTCTTCATCTGCCACATTTATTCTAAAAAATCTCAGACTATACGCTGCCAAAATACCAAGTGAATCAAACTTGATTATCTCTTGTTTGACTCTCTGCCACTCTCTCCATAAGATCTCAGTGCTATTTAGAGTTATAGGATCTTTTGTAAATCAAACTATTGAGTAAAAGGTGCGGTTGAGCCTTGAAATCAATTAGGTGATCTTATAGCCTGTTAAATCAAGAGAGCTGCCCTGAATTCGAATATAGGATGGTGTACCTCGTAGCTTTGAAACCGAGGGTGTAATCTGGGAGATTATTTTGAAAAGAAATCCATACGTTTGTACGGGACTGGATGTTGGGTAACTCCGAACCAGTTTAAAATCCTGGTGTATTCTTTCCTTTACTGCTTTTATTTAGTATTTGCATCTGTATCTAATTCTTTGATTATATCTGTGTCTATGAATTGCATTTGTTGGTGATTAAATTACATAAGTTTCAAAACGACTTAGAAAATCCATAAAACACTATTCACCCCCCTCTAGTGTTATTACAGCCTTAAGATCCGTAATCCGCATTTCTCACAAATAAAACTGAGGGACAAGGCTTTTTGTTATAGTGATTGAGTCACAAGAACCATCAGATTTATGTCGGTTTAAAATAATAAAATCCTGTCCTTTCCTGGCCTAAATATCCCTGACTGCCACAATGCTCTCCGGTCGACCGCTCCTACCTCGGCAGTCGACCGGCCCTAGGAGAGCGGTCGATCGATTGATTATTTTTGGGGACGTATTTACGATTTGTTTAATGTTTTATTTAATTTCTTAGTTAATTTTAAAGTTAATGTTTATTTTAATGTTTCCCTAACCCATTTCTATTAAATGGTAATTTTTAAATTTAAAATTCTTAACATTAGTTATAAATTTGAATTTGAATCTCATTTGAATTATTTTGAATTCAAAAACATCAAACGTTAATTACTTTTCCATGAGCTTCGATTACAAAACTTATATACGGAAATTGATCAGAAAATCATCACGAATGCAATGGTGTAACTTCTTGGCCAAATTCCAACATTTTTTTTTCACTTTTAGCCTTATCATTAATTAATTTAATTACTTATTAATTTTTATGAATGTTACATTCTCCCCCCTTAAAAAAGATTTCATCCTGAAATCCCTAAAGGATAGACCGTGTAACATGCACACAACACTCATGTTATACAACAAAATTAATTACACAACTATCTACTCAACCAAAAGTGCAATGTGATTGTGTATGTAGATATACTATAATTAAGCTCAGTTCTTGTGTAAATTCAAGATTGTGTCATATATGCATGTATGCAAGCTTCCTAAACATGCATAAAATTATACATATGTGCAAAACTAATAGTAAAAAGTATGGCAACCATCACCTGCCATCTAATCTAGCAACCATGATGCAACCAAAACCTAAATTTTAGAGAAAAGAGTTTATCGGAGAAAAGCTCTGCAAGAGAAGTCCTTATCTTCTCTTCAGTTTCCAAAACGCTTTCAATCGGATTCTTTGTTATGGAGCTTCCTATTTCTATACTTCACTATGCATGCGATGGCATGAGGTACTATCGTCTTCGTCATTATGTCTACTAACTAATTAGGCTCTACTATAGAAACGTGAAATGCATCATGGACTCCCACCAACTTATTCGGTAGCTCTACTCGATATGCAAGTTTCCTTATTCATTTGAAGATCAGGAAAGGTCCAACAAACCTTGATGCTAACTTTCTAGACTTACCAAATCTCACAACCTTCCTAAAAGGGAAACTTTAAAGAACACTATGTCTCTACCTCTATCTCCAATTTCTTCCTTTTCTTATCTGTAATAGAACTTTCGGCGATCCCATGCCGTCTTCATTTGCCGCTCTCATGAGTCAAATCTGATCAAATTATAATATCTCCGGTGGTTTCCCACCAACAATTAGACCATTTGCATGGCCTCTCATACAATGCTCCAAAAGGTGCCATGCTAATCATCGCTTGATGATTATTATTGTATGTGAATTCTACTATAGGTAAGTGTTGCTCCTAATGTCCTCTAAATGTGGTAACGCTTAGAGGACAATGGGCATTCTAAGTGAATATTTCTATAAAGTTAACGCTTAGCCTCGAGCCTCATCAATCGGGAATGACTAAAAATCAGAGGAGATGCAGTAACGCTAAGTGGGTCGCAACCAAGTAGGGTAAGGTTACCCCTATCTAGAGTCCCTTTTATTCGGCTATGTGGCGGTCGCTAATCCCAACTGTAGGATAATCTTATTCAGGCTATCCATTTTAAGGAGTAGTATGGTTTTGTGTAGCAGGGGATCCTAGATTGGTCCTCGGTACAGTGAATTATACTGTGACAGGTGGTACCCCAGTGCCCAGTCATTCAATTGGAATCCATTCTCTAATACCCGCCTTTACAGTTTTGATTGTAGAGTCTAATATTGCTAGAATTTAATTAATATAACAATTTCAGCTATTTGAATAAGTATTTGTACTTAGACACTATTATAATATCAAAGGATTTTTATATGAAATGTTTTGGTTATCATATGGTAAAAACTCGGCATGATTATTTGTGTTGTGATCGTACGAGATACCTTTGGTTTTCAAAGGACTTTGAAAATCTTAATAATTCAATTGAGTGTGTTTTCTCGCGCTGGTGTTCCAGACTGCCTCGGGTGTTATTTTATTACAACGCTTGGGTCAGACCAAGTATTTACGGTTCAGGTTAGGATGCTATGGAGCAGGAGACGAGCTAGAGACCGAGACGTATTCTCGTACTTGTTTTATTCCGCTGTAGTTTTTTGTTTGAAATTTCCAGCAATTGTGAGGGTAGGTTGTTATGATTGTCCAGGCTGGTAATTATGGATTTGTGTACTCTGATGTGAAATATGTATATTACAGTTTTTATTTGTGTAAAGGGCTATTGATATTATATATTGTTCTGTCCACTGTGAGATTCTTTTTTTGTCTAGTTTTCTTCTTCAGCCTATTTTCTTTTCCCTTAATAATCTGTCTTTTCGACACTCGATCATTCGGCATGTTATATATTGAGTGTATTTATGTCGATTTTCAGGGGTAGTGAAGGGCGGGACGTCACAAACATGACATGGTTTGAATCAGTGAATGATCCTTGTTTCTAGAAGCAAGCTCGTTCAGTTCAATAACTGATTGTTGTTTTTCACTAATCTTTAGACAAAGTCCTATCCCACCTAAATGTGTAAGTCTAGTCATATAGGGCCCTCAGGTTTTCTTAGTTTAACCTTTCAAAGGTTGTATTTGTAATGAACTTTTTCAATCTTACAATCGTCCTGATATTTTATTTCAATTCATTATTTATCATCTTCCATTTCTTTTATTTTCGTTTTTATTACTATTATTTTCTTTCTTTTTTAAGGGGAGGGGTCGGCAAAGGAATGTCGATCCCTTTCTAGATACACATAAATTGGGGTCGGCATATACAATGGCCAACCCCTTCAACTATGACGACCGGGTCTCTTGGGAGAGATCGGTTCAACTTCCTACCCCCTTCCATATAAAAACCCAAGTCCACATCCTTCTCCACTTCATTACCTTCATTTTATTTAGGCTTTTACTTCTCACCTAAACTACCACGCTTTTCCTTTGCTGAACCATAACAGCAAGCCCTTTCTTTAATTATAACTTCCTATTAATCCACCATTTCGAGCCTCAACGTCCACTTGCTTAGTTTGAAACAACTACATAGGTACGAATTCATGCTTCACTTTGGATTGCAAGGCCATGTCCTTTGAATACGACCTAGATCGAGTGTCACGCTAGGCACATAGGATTTTCATCGAGAAGAGGAGAAGCGAATGAGGGGGAAAGAGCAAGAGAAGGTAAGGGTTAAAGAAGAGGCTTAGATGTGAGGCGGCGTTGGTTTAAAGGCTCAGCATAGGCTGGAGTGTTGGTAATCGGTGAGCGTTTGGCATAAGGAATATAGGAAAGAGGGTTGGAATAGGTTTAGGGTGACATCGTGGGTTGAGAGAGAGTGGGTACAGTATGGTACTGAGAGAGAGAGAGAGTAAGAGGGATCAGTATAATGACGGAGAGAGTGAGGGATCGGTATAGGGATGAGACAGTAAGGGAGTGAGAGGGATCGCTAAGAGTGAGGGATCAGTATTTCTCTAAGGAAGTTGGGGTTGGCATATAGGTTGGAGAGAAGGGGTCGGCATATATGGATGGGTTTGGTATTGTTATACTCAAAACAGTTTAACTTGATTCAATCAAGCATCTCACTGCACACTCTATTGCCCCAGCATAATGTGACCATCAATAACATGACTAGCCTACATGAACTAATGAACTCGAACTTGAACTAACAAATTCCATTTCAACTAACAGGAGTTAAGTATAAAAATAGCCCGACATATTCAAATAACAGAACCCCATACTTTTGAATGTCAACATCCAACCTTAAAGCCTTTGTCGCTGATCACCTTCCATGTTGTCCGAGACGGTCAATGGTGACCGTCTCTTCGGACAAAAATGCTGATTCAAAGTTTTACTTTTTCTCTTTCGGTTTAAAACCGTTTTCATTTATTTCAAGTCCATTACACTAGTTCACACCTAATACGGAGGGATGGATTATATTATTTCTAATATCGATTGTCTTTCGAATATAGCTTATACGGGTATCAAGTTACGCAAAGCGCTCTCCCGCGATGTCTTTTAAGTTAGATAGGAAATCGAGCTCCGCTACTCAGTCCGATAATCCTGGGCCAAGCCAACAACTAGAGGTTGTAGAGGCATCAAGCTAGCAGTTAGACCTTTTTTCCGACATCCCAACTCTTCTCGCCGAGATTATAGACCCGACACCCGACGTTATAGATGATGCCATTATCTTAGATAACCCGATCGATTCACAAGCTTCAAAAATCGACGAAACGACCCTTCATCGATTATGCTTTATTCATTGGATTTCTTTCGAAGATGTGTTGGTTCTGTCTAGGAAAAACCAGCCCCATTTATCCCTAACCGGGTACACTACATGTAATAAGTTCATGTGCTGGGCCGGGTGTGTGCCACCCTTTAACTTCTTTATTCACGAAGTTGTGAAGTATATAGGAATCACCCCTACTCAGTTGCATCCTAACAACTACATGTTTATCCATAACACTTTCTTACTTTTCATGAGCATCCTATTCCGTCCGCCAACTCTCGAGGACATCCGGTATATTTATAATTTCAAGAGCGAACCAACAGCCCCTCATACGTATTTCTTGTGCTACTGCCTAGATGTCAAGTTCTAATGGGTGCATGGAACAAACTCTCCCTGTTTAAGCAAGTGTGCTTCTACGTGCGATATCCTCTCGGCTTCGCAAGAAGGTAGTTGAAAGGACATATGTTTTATTTCCGTCTCCACCCTTAATTCAAGGACTGAAATCAGATTCTATCTAATTACATGAAAATTTTCAACTTTTCCAAGTGCTCGCCCATGACTCGAAGGCGTCGGATATTCCAGGGCAGTCGAGGCTATCCATCCTACTTCGGTAGAGGATCGAGATATCAAACTGTTAGTCACCGACTAGTTTCTCTCGCTATTTGGGCTACTAGCAGCAGTCGTAGAATTGGCCTTCCAGGAAGTAGAGCAACCTCAAGGGCAATCGTCGATAGAAGGAGAGAAAAAATCGGCCCCGCGATGGCTTCTATTGAAGGAGTCCATGAAGGCACTAAGGAAGGGGAGCTCAAAGACACAGAAGCCCTAGAGCTTAATAATGAAAACACAAGTCATGGACACGCGCCATCAGCCAATGCTCCTCACACAAGCCAGCTGCAACCTTCTTCGAAAAAGAAAAAGAGTTCGGCGTACGAAATTAAGAAGTGGAAAACTGGGGAGGTACCAAAATTCGTTATAACTCCCATTAAGAAGGGGTTGTCTTCCCAACAAATGGAAAGCTCGCTAAAGGGACTCTCCGACCTTTCTATTCTGGGGACTTGTTAAATTACGATTTCACTAACCTTGGTGTTGAGGAACTTAATTCTCCCACAAGAAGCGGTGAAGGCAAGCAACTCCTCAATCAAAGGAGAACAAACTCCTATGAGTAAAGCAAAAGCCACCGTCCATTGGGAGGATGCACTACACACCACCATTCATTTGCACTCAACTTTTTATTTGACATCTACTAACATATTATTTTTTAACCCTATTTACAGGCGTAATGACTTGTTCACACAGCTTCAATCGCCTCCATGGTTCTTTTATCTTCCACGCTTAGGCCGAGATCCGATCCCAAAAACATAAAGAGAGAGAGATGAAGGCTGGAATAGAGATTATCATTCTAGATAATCATCTTTATCTTCCAAAAGGAATTCCCAAGGGCATAGCCCACATCAAAGCAATCCTACAAATCCTTCTACGCATGGTGGAGACAAGCCCATACACTGAGGTTCTCAGTCCGATGCTCCCCACGACCAGTATTTCGGCTCCTCAAGCACTAGGCAGTCTCGTGAGCACTGTAAGCAAACATTGATTTCATTAGAAAAAAATTCCTTCATTCCCTGCTCACAACTCAAATATGGTGGAGAAAATAGTTGAGCTCAAAGCCATCATTCCAAAAAATTTCTTCGATGGGCTAAAGTACACCCCGGCTATACATCCTGTCCCTGGGATTGCCAAAGAAAATTAGCTTGCATGTGTGGATGATGTATATGTACAACAAGTGGCTTTCATATACTTGGTTGAAAAAGTCTTGGAGGTTTCTATTGAATGTCAGCATAAGATCGACCGCCTTAAGTTAGAGGTCATCCACGACATGGACATCATAAAGTATCGGGATAGTGAATTGCTCTCATTTAAAGCCCAACTTAAGGATGCAAAAAAGAATGCCAAAGAGATGGCGGGGGCAGTTAGTCGCTTAGAGGCTACTCACAAAAAGGAAATATACGATGCACTCCAACACAGCGACACTGTGGCTCTGGAAAAAAACTCCTTGCAAAAGGGGAAAGACACTCTAGCTTGCCATGTGGAGGAGTTGGAGAGACTGCTGTTTAAGGAGAAGGAGGAGAATATAGAAGCGTAAGTGGAGTCACAGAAATATTGCGAGGAAATCATCGAGACAAGAAACTTGAAGGAAAAGCTCGACGAGGAACTCTTCCAGATTGAAGCGCTAAAGGAAGCCACTCGCGAAGAGGGCAAGAAAGAAAAACTATTAGAAAATGGCTTTTGAATTGAGGCAGTGATCATATCCTGTAGGGAGGAAATTAAATGCTTATTCGACCCACTCATTGCTGAATATAATGCAAGGGTTCTCCTCCACCGTGATTTAACCTTCTTGGTTGACGGTTATCTCGAGTCACTTGCCAAAGCTTAGGACACCCTCATTAAGATAAAGAAAGTGGAGTCGGGAATGGTAGAAATTGATGAAAAGGAACTTGCAAAAGAAGTACTTTGAGGAAATGAGCCATCCAACTTGGCTGCTGCAAAGCTTCCGTTTGGCGGAGCTCCCCCACTATCTAAAGGGAAAGAGG
Source organism: Allium cepa (assembly GCA_030765085.1). Classification (NCBI taxonomy): domain Eukaryota; kingdom Viridiplantae; phylum Streptophyta; class Magnoliopsida; order Asparagales; family Amaryllidaceae; genus Allium; species Allium cepa. The sequence goes on from CM060935.1 coordinate 573,619,338, forward strand.
ATATTGTTGGGCCATTTTGCACCGAGCCCTATGGTCCTACTCCCATTCAACCGATTGAGACTTCATCTTCTCAACCTCTTGAGAAACACGTCAGTTATGACCCGAAAAAGCTTGGACTTGGCATTCATAAGTTATCTTCGATTATTGAAGGGAGTACTCCTATGACCACCGAAAGTTAACCAGATGCTGGTACTCTTTTTGATCTTTTCTAATCTAAAAAGTTGATGTTCTTAGTGAATAACGGCCATGATCTAACATTTTCTTTTTCACGGAACCCTGTACCTCATCCCGGTCTTGAGTCGACTCTGAGGAGTGATGTCGCCATGGAGCAGGAGGGAAAAGAAACCGAGGCGCCAACTATTGAGACATTCATGGTCCCGTTGCTCAAGTAATTGGGGTGCTAGATGAGGATAAACCCAAAGGTCCATTACTTATGGATGGGTACGATGATGTTATGATTACGATCACTTCTTAGCACACCACCAAGTTCGGTCTGAAGGAGAAAATCGAAAAAGAGGAGAAGGAAAAGCTCAAAGTTAAGGGTGAACCCAAGGTGGTGGAGGTTGATAATCCCCTTAATAGGACATCGCAATTTATTTCTCTTAGCAGGTCTGTCCCCATGGTGGTTCCCCCTCCTTCCTCAAGTACCTCCTTCCAAGGCAGCAAAGGGTCCAGAAGAAATGGTTGGCTGCGACGACTCCTGAAAAGCCGAAGAAAGATAGAAAAGAGAAGAAATAGTTGAGGCCTTGTAACATTTTGCTTAGTTTGAATAAATTAGAGTTATGTAGTCATTTTTCCTTTTTTCTTTTCCTTGTTAGCAGTAGATGTGCATACTTGGCCTCTGAACCTTTGGAGGGGTTCTAAGGAACTTTTGGAGTGTAAATAAGATTTTGTTCCTTAGTCAATTATCGAACACGTTACTATTTAAATGGCAGATTAATCTTTATGCTCCAAGTAGTCGTGATAATTTTCTCAGGTTTTGCTGATAATTTATTATTCTAATCTTAGAGCTTCTCTACAGATTTTATCGAAAGTCACTGTCGATAGTAAGCCAGAATCATAGCCAACGGCCGTATTCCATCGCTAATGGTTTGATCATTTTTATCGATCTTAGATCGGAGCCCACAGGTAGTGAACGGTTGAAGGTTCTCTCATTCATCCACTGATTTGGACACTTGGCCTTTTTAAGTTCGCCTCTTGGACTTATAGGCTTTTCTCACATCACTTATAATTTAATCCACAACCGGGGACTCAAAGATTTACAAATCATTTAAACTCTAGTCCGCGTCTTGGGGACCTAGAGTACTCTAGTCCTCACTCTGGGGACTTAAAGATTTTTCAAATCGCTCATACTCTGGTCCACGCTCTGGGGACTTAGAGTGCTCTAGTCCGCACTCTGGGACTTAGAGATTTTTCAAATCATTTATACTCTAGTCTGTGCTCTGGGACTCAGAGTACTCTTACCTGTACTCTGGGGACTTAGTGATTTTTCAAATTGTTTATGCTGTAGTCCGCCCTCTGGGGACTTAGAGTACTCCAATCTGCACTCCGGGGACTTAGACATTTTTCAAATCATTTATACTCTAGTCTGCGCTCTGGGGACTCTTAGTACTATAATCCGCACTCTGGGGACTTAGATATTTTTCAAATCGTTTATACTCTAGTCTGTGCTCTGGGGACTCAGGGTGCTCCAATCCGCACTTTAGGGACTTAGAGATGTTTCAAATCATTTATACTCTAGTTCGCGCTTTAGGGACTCTGAGTACTCTAATCCGCACTCTGTGACTTAGAGATTTTTCAAATCATTTATAGTCTGGTCCACGCTTTGGGGACTCAGAGCTCTCTAATTCGCACTCTGGGGACTTAGAGATTTTTCAAATCATTTATACTCTAGTCTGCGCTTTGGGGATTTAGAGTACTCTAATCCGTGCTCTAGGGACATAGAGATTTTTCAAATTTTTTACACTCTATTCCGCGCTCTAGGGACTCAGAGTACTCTAATCCACACTCTTAGGACTTAGAGATTTTTCAAATAATTTATAATCTAGTCCGTGCTCTGGGGACTCAGAGTACTCTAATTCGCACTTTGGGGACTTAGAGAATTTTCAAATCGTTTATACTCTAGTCCGCGCTCTGGGGACTCAAAGCACTCCAATCTGTACTTTTGGGACTTAGAGTATTTCCTTTTTAATATTGCTGGTCGATTTGGTTCTATACGTGCGTTCATATGTCACATATGTCAGTGTTAATAAATCTCAACACATAATTATATAACCTGAAATAACAGTTGTTCATAAAAAAGTAGCTTCAAGCTTTTATTCATCACAAAAAATGAGGACAGACTAATTTTTCTTATTACATATCGAAACAAAAATAGCAAGAAAGTCAAATTCTAAAAACAACTATGATCGGAATGCAAAAGAAATAAACTAGGTAAAATAGCGACATAGATGTTGGCTATTCCATGCTTTAGGAAGTGTTACACCATCAATAGTCGCTAGATTGAAAGTTCCTTCTCCAAGCCTCTGTTCGATGGCGTACAACCCATCCCATGTAGGATTCATTTGTGATGGGATTGGAAAGACTCGCTTTAGAACAATGTCGCCTACATCAAAAGCTCTTGGTTGGATTTTCATATTATAATATCAGGCGACTCGGTGTCGATGTGCGGTCGCTCTTAAATCAGCCTCCTTGCGCTTTTCATCAACAAAGTTCAATGACTCCAATAAGAGATTTTGGTTTGTTCTTGGATCATAATACGTTACTCGATGGGTAGGGATTTCATGCTCCATGGGTGTAACTGCTTCAGCCTCGTAGGCTAAGGCGAATAGAGTACAGCCAGTCGCTAACTTGTGAGTGGTTCTATATGTCCAAAGTGCCGTAGGAAGTTCATCCACCCACTTACCTCTAGCCTTTTCTAAACTTTTTTTTAAGATGGACTTAATTATCTTATTTACAGCTTCAACATGTCCATTCGCCTTAGGGTGAGCGACTACACAAACCTTTTCTCAATATGATAGTTTTGACAAAACTCCTTAAATTCAGCACTATCAAATTGAGTTCCGTTGTCTGTCACAATAGTCAGCGGGAGACCAAAACAACATATAATGTTGCGTAAAACAAAATTAATGACTTTTTTGGTGGTGATCATAGTTAATTGTTTCGATTTTTCCCATTTGGTGAAGTAGTCAACTGCGAAAAATGCATACCTTGCGCCACCTTTAGAAATTGGTAACGAGCCAACAATGTTAATTCTCCGTATCGCAAACGGCCATGGGCTAACCATTTGTGTGGTTCCTATCAACACCGCTCTTGGGACTTTTGCATATTTCTGGCAATTATCACATCGTCTCACATAATCTACGGCATCTTGATTCACGGTTGGCCAGTAGTATCCATAACAGAGTATTTTTGCTTAGCATCTGCCCCCTAGTGTGGTTGCAACATTCTCCTTCATGGACTTCTTTCAAGACCCGCTTTACGTTGTCATGGGCGATGCACTTAAGTAAAGGAACAGAGAATCCCTTTCGATACATAATCCCATCTCCCATAACATGTCGTGAGACCTTGGAAGGACTTGTCGCTTCTCATTCCTTTTCTCGGGCAAAGATCCATGCAATAAGTATTATTTTGATAGGGACATCCAGGATTCCTTTTGGGTTTCCGTCTCCGGCACATGATAAACCTTCATCACATTTATACTTGGGGCATGTAGGGTTTCGATGGGAACCAAGCCCATTTGTTGTTCATCGCTAGTACTTGCAATCTTTGCTAATGAATTGGCTTCGCCATTCTGCTCTCATAGGATGTGCGTAATGCCATATTATTCGAGGTCGGCCAACAACTCCTGAACTCGGGTAAGGTATGGGGCAAGCCGTTGTCCCTTCGCCTATTAGTCTCCTCTAACTTGGTATACGACCAGTTGCGAGTCATAAAAGATTTCAATCGATTTAATCCCGAGCTCTGTAGCAAACTTTAATCCAGCAATTAATGCCTCGTATTCGGCTTCATTGTTCGTAGAAGGGAAATCAAGCTTCAAGGCATAGCAAATCGATTGGTTCTCAGGGGTTACAAAAACAACACCAACTCTAGAACAATGATCGTTGGACACTCCATCGGTGTATAGTTTCCATCGTACGATAGGAATTATATCACCCCCATTTGATTGGTCTTGCACAGTAAACTCTAATATAAAATCTGCCAACGCTTGTCCTTGGATAGTCCTTTGAGGTAGGTAGGTAATGTCGAACTGGATGAGCTCGATGTTCCATTTAGCAACCTTTTAGATGTTTTCGGGCCGTTGTAGTACCTGCCGCAAAGGTTGGTCAGTGTAGATGTTGATCAGGTGCACTTGAAAATACGGGCTAAGCTTGCACGAAGCGATCACTAAGTAGTACGCCAACTTTTCTATCTTTAGGTAGTTTCTTTCTGCCCCCATTAATCGCTTAATGATATAGTACACCGGCCGTTGGATTCTGTCCTCCTTACGAATTAAAGCGGCACTTATGGCGTGCGATGACACGGCCAGATAAATATATAGCCCCTCATGGTTTATGGGCTTCGACAAAACATGGGGTCTCTCCAATGACTCACCAAAGCCTAGAATGCGCCTTTATATATTGCGTTCATTCAAAATTCCTCTTCCCTTTCCCTATCAAATTGAAAAAAGGAACGCACTTATCGGTTGCCTTGGATATAAATCGACTCAATGCAACAGCCTTCCAGTTCAAGCACTGTACTTGATAATAGTCTTGGGTGCTTGTATATCCCGAATGGTTTGAATCTTTTCTGGATTCACTTCAATTCCTTATGCGTTAAAAATGAAGTGCAGAATTTTTCCTGATGCAATGTCAAAGGAGTATTTCAATGGGTTGATTTTCATGCCATAAAATCTGCAGATGTCGAACATCTTCACTAATTTTCAAATGTGGTGCCATGACTTCACGGTCATAACATCCACGTAGACGTCCATCGTCCTGCCGATCTGATATTTAAACATTCGGTTAACCAGACATTGATAGGTTGCTCCTGCATTCTTCAACCCGAACGACATCACCACATAACAGTATAACCCAACATCTATGACAAAACTGGTGTGCTCCTTATTCGGGATGTGCATCGGAATTTGGTTATACCCCGAGTACGCATCCATATATAACAGCAATTCATGTCCCGCGGTCGAGTCAACCAGCCGATTGATTCTAGGCAAAGGAAAACTATCCTTAGGACATTCCTTGTTTAGGTTTGAATAATCAACATGTGTTCTCCATTTTCCATTTGCCTTCCTTACCAATACAAGGTCAGATATCCATTCGGGATAGAGGGCGTCGCCAATAAACCCGCTGGTTTATCCACCTCTTCTTTGAGAGCAAGAGACCTATCTGGGTCCACGCATCATCTCTTTTGTTTTACAAAGACAAACTTGGATCAATATTTAGCATGTGGCTCGCGATGGCGGGAGAGATCCCACACATATCAGAATGAGTCCAAGAGAATACATCAAGGTTTGCTTGGAGAAAATTAGCGGGTTCCCTCATCATCGAAGGACCGAGTTATGATCCGATCTTCTATACCAATGATGGATCGCCGTGGCTGACTGTGATATCGATCGTAAGTTCAGCCGGTGCTGCCTTGGCCTCTTTGGGTTCTTCCTCATTATCTCTCGGATCTACATCCCTATGGAACCGACTATGGTACCCAAGCCAAGGCTTAGGCACTACTTTTCAATCTTCAGTAACTTAGATACGGATAGATTTGTCCACCCCCTTTCCCTTTTCCTTCCGCCGAGCTCCTCTCAGCTCAGCCACATAACAAGCACGGCCAGTCGCTTGATCGCCATGAACAACACCAACACCAACACCATTATTTGTGGGAAATTTCAAAGTCAAGCACCATGGGCAAGAGCTTCCCTAAAGTTAGCCAAGGCTAGACGGCCCAGAAAAACATTATATGGCGAATCAGCAACCAAAACAATGAACGGTAGGATCCATATCCTACAACGTTTGCCTTTACCCAACTCAACCGGTAAATCAACAAAACCTACTCCTTCAGTAGATGCACCATTAAAACCATGTATACGGGCTTTAGTGGTTTCAAATCCTTAGCCTCCATCTTCATCTGATAAGATTTCTTAAAGATGACGTTAAAGGGACTTCCACAATCAATCAATGTTCTTCTCATAAGCGCAGGTCCAATCATGCCAGAGATAACCATGGGATTAATAGTAGAAGCCTTTACTCGATCGGCATCCCTACTCCTAAATACTATATTGTCTGTCATCATACACTGCTATTTTGACGAAGTCCCATCCTTCGTATTTGAGCAATACTCGAAATTCACATGTCTCAAAGAACAAGATTAACGTTCCATCTCCAGCCAACTCTTGTCTGCAGGATATGGTACACCAACTATCGTGTTTAATACCAATCTTTCGCCGGTTTGAGTGGGTTCTTCGGGTCGATGTTGAGCTTGTCCTCAATTGGGATAAGACGTTCCCTGTCCACCTTAGTGCAGATTCTTGATGAACTACTGCAACTTATGTTATCCCAGCTTTTGGAAAAGTTGAGATACCCAAGATTTACTAAAAATCGATGATTATTATTCTTGAATGTCGACCATGCATTGCAGGATAACCATGGATATCGATGAATTTTGTCTGAGTCCGGATCGGGCCACAATTGATAGGACATGACAAGAGAGATCATAGAAGTCCGCACCTCAAATTTCAAGTCAATCCGAGGTCGTATGCTCAAGTTATGATGGATTCGAGTTAAGAGGAATGGATGTTGCTTAGTTCGAACCCATCACAGAGGTCCAGTTCGAACCCATCACGAGGTCCAGTTCGAACCCATCACGAAGTCCAGTTCGAACCTATCACAGAGGTCCAGTTCGAACCCATCACGAAGTCCAGTTCGAACCCATCACGAGGTCCAGTTCGAACCCATCACAGAAGTCCAGTTCGAACCCATCACGAAGTCCAGTTTGAACCCATCACAGAGGTCCAGTTCGAACCCATCACGAAGTCCAGTTCGAACCCATCACGAAGTCCAGTTCGAACCCACTGGGTCAACCAACCATGATGACGTGTCTTCCATCAGTTCGAATGCGCCGAGATATATGGAGTCGAAGCATTCAACTCGGAGCGAAACCCGGATCGAAGCGAAGTGTGCGCTCCACGTCGACACAAACACCCGTGCCACCATGGATTCAAAACCATCGGTTCGAAAGCATGGTTTCGAACCAAACAGCCATGCAATAAACCCCATTTTGAACCCATCATATCTTCCAATCTACTGATCCAAATGCAACGAAATTTTCACAGTATCTTACATACAAGATAAAGATTGCTCCTGCCAAGTTTCAGCTCGATTGGACCATTTCTTGATGGGTTCGAAATCACTTCGAATCGATGTCAGATCGAGACGAAACTTGGTGGGGTCGGTCGCGTGGGCCCACTCATGTGCCAGAAGAAATCTCCCGAAGTTTGAGCGAGATCTGGGCCTCCAACGCCTATAAATAGAGCCCCAGAGCCAACAGAAAAAGGATCTTTCGGAGCTTCCGCCATTGAACGTCCATACTCTGTCGGATTTGATTCTACTCGCAACCATCACTGTTCTAAACGATTTACTTCACTATAATCGCTGTAATTGATTGTAATCAGCAAGGATAATCAATAAAAAGGAAAACCTTTGAAGTGGACGTAGGCCGGAGATAGCCGAACCACTATAAATCGTGTGTTCTTGTTTATATTTGCTGTTTTGCTGCTTAGATCTGTGATTTGTGTTTGAGTATTGCTGATTTATATTCATACACTGGTGCTTTCACAATCCTCGGGGTTTGTGACCAATTTTGGCGCAAACACTTTGGTGCTTTCACTGAGAAGGACTAGCACCCACTGCAACAGATTTAGAATTCAGATTCGAAAGTTTAAAGAATTCCAATTCAGAAGCAATGACTCGACAAACAAGACAAAGAGTTGATAGGAGCCAACAAGGAGGAAGCCAAGAAGCATCCTCAGGATCAGGAGAAGGACAAGCTTCCGTCTACATCACTAGAGACGAGATGGAAGCTATGGCTAATTCATTACGCGAAAGCATGATGAAGAGTCAACAGGAGATGCTGCAAAATTTCCTCGAGCAAATGAGGGCAACGAACATGCAAAACCTTGGACCAACTACAACGGCTACGAGTGCGGGACAAGGAATCAGGATTGCAGAAGCTAATGAAGGTCAGGTTCAAGACCAGAATACAGGAGTTGAAGGTGGTCAACAAGGCCTTGGGGGCAGACCCTCAGGGTCCGATACTGGAAGACCAACAGACGGAGCTCAACAGACTGGAGCCAATGCTTACGCTAACGAGCCACCAGAAGAATGCGTACCAGAATTCCCTTCAAGGCTCAGGTGGCAGGATAGAAGTTTAACAAAAGGTCAACCACTGGAAGGAGACGAGAGAATGATTGGCCTCATGCGAAGAATCATGAGAGGAGGATTGCCTAGCGGAGGTCTGGAAGAAGTTAGTCGGATCCATTCACTCCAAACATCCGAAACGCAAGGAACCCTCCAAAGTTCAAACTACCAGCGCTAGAACCTTATGATGGGAGATCAGACCCGAACATGCACATTACCAGATATATTAGGCACATGGAAGTGCTGGGGGCATCCGAGGAAGTGATGGCACGATGCTTCCCTCTATATTTATCAGATTTAGCTCCACTATGGTTCAGACAACTGGAGACTGGATCAATCGGAACATGGAGCGAGCTTGTTGATTGCTTCATGAGACAGTTTAGGGTCCACGTGACGCGACCCAAGAGTGTGATGACTTTAGCCTCGATCAAGCAAAGGACCGGAGAGTCCATAAAAGATTTTCTACCGAGATTCAATGTTACAGTGACTTCTGTAGATCGCCCGGATCCATCAATGATTTTAATGGCGGCGGTGGCAGGAGTCGCGGAAGGCACCAAATTTAAGGATTCTCTAACTAAAGATCCACCGCAAGATCTTGGAGAGTTCTTTCATAAAGCTGAAAAGTTCATTCGGTTAGAAGAATCACGAGCCGAGAGTCGTGAAATAAATACCACACAAAGCGTAGGAACATCCAGAGAACAGTCCGGAGCGGACAAGGGAAAGAGGAAACAGGATGATAGACATGATGGTCCCGATAAACGGAAGAAATTCCGAGAACCAAGATTCAGGCGGTACACCGATCTGACTGCAGGCCTAGAAAGAATCTACACTGAAACTAGGGGGCAACTCCCCTATCGGAAGCCACCTATAAGGGATCCCACCGAGCGGGAGCGCAGGACTGGAAAATACTGCCTATTCCATGAGCTGGATGGGCACACCACAGATGAGTGCCGCCACCTAAAGGATGAGGTGGAAGAACATGCCAGGGGTGGTAGATTGCCGCAATTTGTCAGAGAACGAACAACGGCAGCAAGACCTGAACGACTACTGCCTCCACCTGACAGGAATGATCCTGGATCGAGATCACGACTCGTCATCAACTGATCGAAGATGGCAAGGGCCAAGTCCAGGGTTTGGACTTTGGTCAAATAATTTTATTTAGATTTGTTTTCAGAACAAACGGTTACTCCACTTACACATGTACGGGAACCGGAGAGATCCCTAGGCATGCTCTGAGATGGAGATAAACCGATATGCCCAGAGAGGCAATGTTTAGCTTTTTTCTGGTGTTTGAGATTGAACATCTAGAACTCGAATTTTAATAAATAAATTAGAATCTTTTGCAATAAACCTTTTGATCGGAGAGTCAAAGGATGGACATTAAATTTCAATATAAACGTGATCGCTTTATGACCCTACCCGGAGAGGCGGGGTCCGGAGTGCAAGAAGTGAGTTGCTTCGCCGAAGAGCGACAGGATCAACTCATTTAAGCGCTGTTTCCCCTTCACCGGAGAGTGACAGGATGGGATCCAGCAAGAGCCCGGAGAGGCTATGATCGGTCTCGAACGACCAAGACATCGCTTAATGTTCAGGTACACTGAACCGGAGTGCAAGAAGTGAGTTGCTTCGTCGGAGAGTGATAGGATCAACTCACTCAAGCGCCGTTTCCCCTTCACCAGAGAGTGACAGGATGGGATCCAGCAAGAGCCCGGAGGGGCTATGATCGGTCTAGAACGACCATGACATCGCTATATGTCCTAACCGAGACCAGAGTGCAAGGGATAGAAGGCAACGCCAGGGTGCAATAGGATCTTTCTATTCAATCACTAAGTCTAGAATGGACTTAGTAAGTGTTCTGAGTAACCAATAATAGTCCGGAGAGACTATGAAACTTCATCCTCAACTTCTATGGAAAGAACGAATGCTAATTCGGCTTCGAACAGCCACAAACTTGATTGATAACACCATAGCTATGGATGAAACATGAATTTATTACACTTGATATAAGACCGTTCAAAACATACCTTTTACAAAAAGGCATGTTTTGGGGGGCAAAATGTTATCCCAGCTTTTGGAAAAGTTGAGATACCCAAGATTTACTAAAAATCGATGATTATTATTCTTGAATGTCGACCATGCATTGCAGGATAACCATGGATATCGATGAATTTTGTCCGAGTCCGGATCGGGCCACAATTGATAGGACATGACAAGAGAGATCATAGAAGTCCGCACCTCAAATTTCAAGTCAATCCGAGGTCGTATGCTTAAGTTATGATGGATTCGAGCTAAGAGGAATGGACGTTGCTCAGTTCGAACCCATCACAGAGGTCCAGTTCGAACCCATCACGAGGTCCAGTTCGAACCCATCACGAAGTCCAGTTCGAACCCATCACGAAGTCCAGTTCGAACCCATCACGAGGTCCAGTTCGAACCCATCACAGAAGTCCAGTTCGAACCCATCACGAAGTCCAGTTCGAACCCATCACAGAGGTCCAGTTCGAACCCATCACGAAGTCCAGTTCGAACCCACTGGGTCAACCAACCATGATGATGTGTCTTCCATCGGTTCGAATGCGCCGAGATATATGGAGTCGAAGCATTCAACTCGGAGCGAAACCCGGATCGAAGCGAAGTGTGCGCTCCACGTCGACACGAACACCTGTGCCACCATGGATTCGAAACCATCGGTTCGAAAGCATGTTTCGAACCAAACAGCCATGCAATAAACCCCATTTTGAACCCATCATATCTTCCAATCTACTGATCCAAATGCAACGAAATTTTCACAGTATCTTACATACAAGATAAAGATTGCTCCTGCCAAGTTTCAGCTCGATTGGACCATTTCTTGATGGGTTCGAAATCACTTCGAATCGATGTCAGATCGAGACGAAACTTGGTGGGGTCGGTCGCGTGGGCCCACTCATGTGCCAGAAGAAGTCTCCCGAAGTTTGAGCGAGATCTGGGCCTCCAACGCCTATAAATAGAGCCCCAGAGCCAACAAAAAAAGGATCTTTCGGAGCTTCCGCCATTGAACGTCCATACTCTGCCGGATTTGATTCTACTCGCAACCATCACTGTTCTAAACGATTTACTTCACTATAATCGCTGTAATTGATTGTAATCAGCAAGGATAATCAATAAAAAGGAAAACCTTTGAAGTGGACGTAGGCCGGAGATAGCCGAACCACTATAAATCGTGTGTTCTTGTTTATATTTGCTGTTTTCCTGCTTAGATCTGTGATTTGTGTTTGAGTATTGCTGATTTATATTCATACACTGGTGCTTTCACAATCCTATTAATTTCTCTATGGCATCATGGAGGTGTCTACATTCATCAGTGTTATACCCGTAGGACTCATGAAACTGAAATTATTTCCCGGTTTGCTTCTGTTCCTCGCTCTATTCCTTCGGACATGGCTTCCAGTACTGGAAAGTGTTATAGGTGGACAGGTAGATGTTTTCTAATGAAGTGTTCAGGGACGTATAATCATTATAAGTAGGATTTCGCGCTTCCACTTTCCAGATTCCCTCTTCCGATTGGGATTTCCTCCCCCAGTTCCTTTATGTTACCCCGGCTTATTCTTGACACTGACCTGCACCTTTCCAGAGCTCTCGCCAGATTGCTTCACTGCAATGTTGCTTTGCACCGCTTCCCCGTTTGGTCTTGTAATAGTGCTCCTTATGAACAACCTGGCCCCCTCCTTTCTCATGAACTAGTGTGCCTTTGCATAGAAACGTTCTTGCATGACCGGAGGTTCTCCAGCTAGCCAATCACCAAATTCGGACTCGGGATCAACTCCCCTTGTCACATCGATAAGTATGGAGTGCTTATTTAGATTACTAACCTCTGTTGCAGCAACGTGAAACCTTTGTAAATAATCTTTCAGTGATTCACCCAAAGCCTGGACTATGCTGGATAGCGACATCACATCTTTGGGGCTAGTAGCATGAGTCAGGAACTGCTCCGCGAATCTTGTAGCCAGCTCACCAAATCTCAAGATTGACCGTGGAGGTAGCCTTGTGAACCACATTGTAGCAATCCAAACAACGTTATGGGGAAACATCCGCATTTGGTTGTGTCACTCGCTCTAGCCGAGTCCAAAAACCATTCATACCTCATAATGTTTTATCGGGGGTCAGTCTTCCCTTTGTAAGTGGGAATCGTAGGCATGTTATACCTCATTTGGTGTTCAGTCTGTAAAATGTTATCGGTAAACGTAGTATGACTCCTGGAGACTCCCCAATCGTCATTAGTCAAGTCCTGGTTTTCCCTTATCAAATGCCTAACCATTGCGGATAAGTCTGGAGTATGGATAGGGGTACCAGGTCAGGTTCCATCCTGTGTAAAGGTTCTGGCCGGTGTCTCCAGGGCATCTCACGCCCTCTTGGCCTATTATTCTTCGGACACGTGTCCTGAGGAATCACCTCGCCATTATTACGAGGAGGCAATTGGTTGGCATTCAAGTGTACTTAAAAATCTATATTCCTAGTTCCAGGGAGAGTATGACCCTCCTGGTGCAGCTGAGGAGCCATCCTTATAATTAAGGGATAGGCACCGACCATTTAGGAGGGTTCGGTGCCAACCGAACTTACTGGCCATGGTGGTTTTTCCTATGCTGCTCCCTCGCTCCAGCGCATGTTGTTTTAATCATATAGCGACTTCTCCTATGGCGCCTGTCTGTTGAAATTGAGCTGTCAGACTCCAAGTATGAAGTGAGACTTCCTTTGGCATTTTGATGCTGCTGTTAAGCAATTTGGTTCATCAAGTTGGCATTTGCTTGGATTTTCTCATTTAGTTGTCTTCGGTTTTCCGTCAACTCCCTCATCAGATCATTGAATTCAGCTATGGTAACGGAATCAGAGAGGTTATGGGTCACAACGAGTTCCATACCTACATTAGCCGGATGGTTGCTTGGCCCTCCCTGTTGGACACCATCAGTCATGTTAGCATCAACATTACGGGAGCTAGATCTGGTGTGCCTTACCATCTTGGATTCCTTTGTTTACAACTAAAGAGATCTAAATAGTATCTACAACTATTGAGAATGAAACTGGATCTTATTTAAGGGATTTCTTCAATCCAATAGCAACAAAGACGATCCTAATAGTCTAGGAATCGAGTTTCTCAGTGAAAGCATGAACATGTAAACACCAAAATTGGTCACTAACACCCGAGAATAGTTTGTATATTGACATAAATTAAGAAATTAAATGGATAAAGAGGAATAACACAATATATTACAAAACAGAACAGTAAAAAGTAAGAACAACAGAATTTATAGTGGTTTGGCATTGATTGCCTACATCCACTCTGAATATACTCTTTATTGCTTTATTAATCACTCGATTACAAATACAATTCACAAGGAAAAGCCCGAATACAAGTTGGAGCAAAGAAAGAGAGAGTACAAAAACGGTAGAGTCTTCTTTAGGTTCTTGAAAATGGATCCTCAAAAATGGACCCGTGCCCCTTTATTTATAGATGGAGGTAGCCTAATGCCTCAGAGCATGGACTTTTCTTTAGTCACTAAGGCCCATCACCAAGAGAACTTAGTCCAACACTGTTAAGTTAACAATGCCGACCTATAAATGTCGACCCTACAAGGCCGACCCCATAATGCCGACCTGTCCCATTATGTCGACCCAGAGTATGCTAAACAAAAGCACTTATGCCTTACGCCGATCCGAGTGTTAGCATATGGAATACCGACCTAGGCTTCATCCTATGCAATGCCGACCTGATTCATTCTATGCAATGCCGACCCGAGCTTTTGCTGAACCCTTCAAACTATGTCGACACGAGGCCTCTACCAATGCCAACCTTAAGTCTTCGCTCCACCGAATTGAAGCAATACTGAACCCTGAGATGTATGCCGATCTGAAGTAGGTATGCCGATCCCTTATGGTGATTGTTGATCCCTAGTATTTCTCATAGCCGACCCGAGCATTGACCTAGAGTAAATACCATATTAACCCGAAGTCCACCCATAAGCCAACCTGAAGCAACCACTATAGCTGACCAAAATCAGGAGCAATGTTATCCCGAAGTAAACCATAAGCGGTTCATTCTTTCCAAAATCTATATCTCAAATACTCTGCGTCTTTTATTCATCAACCATGCTCCCATTGATAATCAATTCTGATTCCTAAAGCTAACTTCTTGTAGTCGGGCCAAGGCAGCGGGTAACATTAGCTATCCTCAATTGATGGAATCCAATGGCTAAGTCCAATTGGGAAACGATTTAACTCGAGATCAAATAAATCATTTATTTTATGCAAGGGATAACTATTCTTCTTAGTCAACTTGTTGAGTTCTCTGTAGTTGACGCATAGCCTTAGTGGGCCATTTGTCTTGGTGGCAAAGACAACAGGTGCTTCCCATTCAGAAGTACATCGATGAATGAATCCTTTCTGCATCAGCTTCGAAATCTGCTTATCTAATTCTTTCCTTTCTTTGGGGGCCATGTGCCTTAATGGTAGAGTAACAGGTCTAGCGTCCTTCTCTAAACCGATCCTAAACTCGATCTTCCTTAGGGGTGGAGACCCAAGACTTCTTCAAAATATTGGGAAATTCTCGAACTATAGGTACAGATGAGTGGCCATCTTATGATAGGCTCAACGAGTATAAATAGCTTAATTCAACTGAGTTTTTAGGTGCATAACGAACATATATATCTCGCCCCTTACAACTCCTTAATAATACAATTCTCCTATTATAATCTAAGATAGCCCCATAGTAAGATAACCAATCCATCCCTAAGATAAGCCCATATCCCTCAAAACTAAGAACATATGTGTTACATGTAAAATCAATGTTACATATGTCCAAAAATAGGCTTTACAAATTAAAGAAAGATGCATCGACCCTGCAAATAGGATTTGATACTACCATTGGGTTGGTGACAACAAAGGTTTCTAGACTCAAATAGTTCACTACATTCTTAGCTATGAGTGAAGGTGATGCACCTAAATCTAATAGGGTATGAATAATATGCCTAGAAATAACAGTTGTACCTTCCATTACAGCTTTTCCTTGATATCTCGGGGGAGATCTACTCAAGATAGGAATAGCCTCAATGACGTAGGCTTTCCTACTTAACCCTTCCTTTAAAATGGACATCGAATCTTAAAGCGCTCCTCCTCGTGGCAGTGATAGCACTTCCCGATGAACTCTTCCCTCATCAAACTCAGTTTACAGTCCCTAGCGATGTATCCATTCTTTAGGTCTTCGACTTGTTATACCTTTCTCCTTGAAATTCCCTTTTTTCTTCTTATTTGCCCAAAATCCTCCCTTTTTAGCTCCTAGATTTTACGTCGGTCCTTCTTTCTCCTTCTTTTTCTCCTTCTTCTCCGAGCCAACTGTCTGAAGTAAAGCCATCTCAACAAATATCTCATAAGTAGCGCTATTGTGTACTTGGGTCAAAAGCAACTCTCTAAGCGGGCAATTTAGGCATTTAACAAACTTTATGGCCTTCCTCATGGGATATCGATCAATCTCACTCTAAAATGAGCTAGCTCCGCAAATCTGCTAATATACTCCTTCAAAGTGGAGTCTCTCTGCCTAAGTTGTATAAACCTTTTAAATTGAAAATTCACCTCTGTAACGACCTACCTTTTTGGACGGTTTAAATCGATAATAAACCACATATGTCAAACTCAAACTATTCAAAACAGAGGATTGTTAATGGGGTATATAAGAAAATAAGAGAAGAGAAGGAGAAAAAACATAGAATCTCACCGCAGAATGACAAAATATAATAATCAAATAAATAGTTCATGAAGCTATTTTATAAATAACGTTTGATTACACCTTTCAATATATCAGAGTTATACATATAGCAAGAATAAATAAATAACGCAACAGAGCAGCATGATACAGTGAAATAATAATAATAATAATAATAATAATAATAATAATAATAATAATAATAATAATAATAATACTAAACTCTATCTTTGTCCTCCAGGAATCAAGTATTCAACACTGAAATGCTCAAGCTGACCCGAGCGTAATGAAATGACAAAACACTCGAGTCAGAACTAAAAGATCTTATGTAAGTTAAATCAAAATAAGTAAATTTGAGTGTAACGACTTCAAAAATGTTTACGGGAATTTACACCTCCTATCCAGTGTCTAACGTGTATGTAATAACTTAAGAGATGTTCGGGATTTCCATTTCCTAATGATCCGTTAAACTATTTATATGTAGTAGTATACGCTATATATATACTGTCTATCAGCAAAGTAATGCATTAAAATAGCGTTAAGGTGTTACCCATGTCCCCCTTAACACATTTTATAAATCCCAAAGTCTATATAGTATTGTAAACTCCACCAAACCGGTGGGCTATCAAGGGGCACTCCATAAGTACAACACAAACCAAAATCATAGTGGGTCCGATAAGACTGGTTACAAGGCACAACAAGGCAATGCCAGGGTAGGATTCTATTGTTTGCACGTCCAGGCTGGTGGTAACGCGTTGCTGCAGCTACCGCCCACCTTGAAATAACACTCCCATAATTAAATCGAGGGTGGCCACTAAATCAATCACAAAGTAACAGATATGGTATAGAAATGTGTCCGATAGGAGGAGCGACCCCACTTGCCCATCAATTGCTCATGTTTTAGCCATCTCAAGCTGAACTAGGGGGGTCAGGGCTGCGTTTCTTACCTCACACCAAAAGCGCTCGCCAAAGCATCCTACTTCATTTTGGATTCTCCACCATGTGCACAATTGTTAAAGTGGTTTCGGAATTGGTAGAGAGTAAGACAATATCCGACCCGATCTCTTTAACAATCAGACGTTATATTTTACACACCAGATGGTTCTTTTACATTTCAAATAGTTCATACTACATCTTAAAATATCATATTCACTACAATATCATATTCACTTTCGAATCAAAATCATATTCACTTTCGAAATCGTTATTCACTTTAAATCATATTCGTTTTCAAAATCATAGCCATAAAAATAGTCTAAACCATCATGTCAAAATATTCACATTTACATCAAGTGAATCCAAATCGTAACAGTTCCAACTTTAAACAGTTTGAATGTTGAAATTAGTTTATGTATTGAATAGTTATACATTAAAAGTAGTTTATATCAATAAAAATATATATCAATAGCTGTTTATAATTTAAAATAATATATATTTAAATAGTTTATATATAAAAAATAGGTTATAGATTAAAATAGTTTATATATTAAAAATAGTTATTAAAGTAGGATATATATTTAAAAAAGTTACTGTATTAAAAATTATTAATATATTAAAATGGTTTACATTACACATAGTTTATACGTTAAAAGAATTTGTATATTAAAAGAGTTCATATTGAAAATAGTTTGAAATTAGAATTGTTTCTTCCATTTTCAGAAATCAATTCAAACCAACTTTAGTTCCAAAAATACAATTCAAATCAATCTCAGTTCAACAATTTCAATTTAAAAGACTAAAGGTTTCAATTCAAATTCTCTTTAAAAACCATTTCAATTTATATCGATTTCAAATCCATTTTGAACTACAAATTTAAACCACCTCAAATTCAATAGGTTTTGAAGTTTTAATATTCAAACGTTTAAAATAACACAATTTTGATAAATTTCAATTATATTTCAAATTCAACTTTAAGATTTCAATTTAAATTCTTCAAACAATTCATTTAAACCAATTTCAATTCCAACATTTTAAAAGCTTGGATTTTGAAAAAAATTCAGTTCATATAAATCTAATTTTATTTCATTTAAAATAATATCATTTAACTGGATTCAAAAATTAAGGATTTAAAGTCATTTAGTTCAACCAATCCGGTGTCCGTATATAATTTTCTATGCTATGGCAAATGATACGGACATATATATCATTTCAACCTGCAAAAAATTAAATTTACGGGTATATATCATTTCAACCCGCAATCCCAAGTAAAATTTAAAATATAATTTTCCTAAATCTATACAATCATTCGGGTATGTATCATTTAAACCCATAGTGATTTTCCTATCAACAAACTAAGGGAACTTGCAATGTGATAACAATATATATAACAAACATAACATCCAATCATCCAAAATGTCAACAAATAAACATCCATCACAATCATCATTCAAATCAACCAATAAATTAGAACAATTAACTGGTTATCATTATCAGGTATTTAATTAACAATTTAAATTCAATATTAATTTAAAATGGAAATTTAACTCAATATAAATTCAAATTAACTTTTAAATGGCAATTTAAAATGCCAAACAACAATCAACAAATTTCTAGCTACATCATAAATTTAATTTAACTAACATAAGAACGTTTAGTATTCATAAGTGAGTTAAAACACACACCTTTGATTTATCATCGATTTAAAATCAAATTTAAACCCAAAATTCCAACAGTCTCAAAATTCAAACAAACCAGTTCATTGTCGTCCGAAATTTTGATACGAATCCAATGCAAGAAACCGTGTCCAAGTTTGTGCGTGTATGAAAAAATTATGCATGTTAAAACATCATAAATTTAAATTTAAATTAAATAAAAGGCAAAATCGTAAATTTCCTTACCATCCTCAACTCTCAACGAACAGATATCGAGCCCTAGAACCTACAACCATCGAACTTCGATCATTTATGACTGCGTCCACGGCCACTCGTGGCTACACCCCCACCTCCGAATGAAACGCCAACCTCCGCTCTAAGCCCATGACCAACTGCGACCCCCTAATGTCGATGGTCAACGTCAACAATCCAGCCGCCGCCACCTCCTTATAAACTCTAATCAAATTTTTAATGCTGATCTGACCATCATTTTCCAAATGAACAACTCAGATGAACTCCCTATGCAATTCTCCACAAGGCTGTACCCTCGAATCGTCGCATCGTCGCCGTTGATCAACCACCAAAACCGATGGTGGAGAATGTTTGGTCATTTCTAGACAAACCAAAACTGGATTGCAAAAATGAATAGCAGATGTAGGTTGTGTTCGTCGAGAGCTTTCTAATGATATAAAATTCGATAGGTTTTGATGAGTTTGAATTTTGAAATCGAAATTAGGGTTTCGGTTGTCTACCACAGAAAAGAGGAGATGAGAAAGAAATTTACATATAGACAATAGAAAATAAAAGGCTACTAGGGTTTATAACATCCTATATATAGGCAGAGATAGATAAGAGCGAATGGGCAGATCAAATTGGGTTGAAACGATAACAACGACCCGGAAAGCCCGTTTCGTTCCCGAAAAGAAAATAGGTCATCCAATATATAGAAATATATGTTTTCGATATTTTTAAACTCAATGGAACTATTTTTAAATGCTAATTCCATTGTATATAGAAGTTAGATTTTAAAATCTAATTATACATATTTAAATTATTTTAATTGATTATTACGCGTTACGAGCTCGCCCGATCAAAAAACAAGTCCGATCACTACGAAACTTGAAATCCTACAATAATTCACTGTTACGGATCCGATGAAACTGGTTTCCTCAAAATCCGAGACAGTGGTAAAAAGGGCTAATTTTCACGTTAATCAAATAAATTATTGTTAAATTGATTTAATCAACTTTTAATTCAATTTTAACAGTTAACCATTTCCATCATTCTTGGTTACATAGATTTTAAAATCTTAAAATAAATTTTCCATGTCAAATTCAATATTTTAATATTGTACTAATTACAACATTCAATTACAATTGTAATAAATTCATTAAATAAAATTTAAATTCAAATATATTCATTTATTTTGATTTACATTCTTATTATTTAATCAACAATACCCTATGAATTTTTTTAACATAATTTTACATTTTATTACATTCATAATTTTACTTTTAACATCTTTTACCACATCAACTGCAAAAATTAATCAAATTAATTTTCTTTGATTTCCAAATTAATTCCAAAAATATTAAGTAATGAGATGATAAATAAACAATTGTTACTTTTAAGTGATTTAATCATATTTATAAATTTATTGTTTACAACAAAGGTTATAACTACTTACCACGTCACTAATTTCATATTCTATATTAACCAATCTCAATTAATAACTATAAATCCAACATTCAATTTATAACTTATTTACAATTATAACCTAATTAACTTTACAATAATTTCAATTTATTGAAATTACATTAAAATAACTGTCAAAACATTCAAACAACATTATTAAGTCATATTCAAATTATGTTCCATTTTATAAATCACACATTTCAAATTTTCACAGTATTAAATTCCAAAATAGGATTAAATGTAATATTTTTAATTATAAAAAATATACGGGTTGTTACAACCTCAGCACTAGACATAAATCGCGACTCGAAGCGGTTTCTGAACTCAGCACAAGTGATAACTCTCTCAGCATTCTCCTCAGCCACTACAGTCCACCAATCTAAGGCTTCTTCTTTAAGATGCCACGCCACCATTCTCCTTTAAATCCAGTCCTTCCATCCAAGCTCTCGAAAGATAACCTCACAATAATTAATCCAACTATTCATCCACAATAGCTTTAGCTACCATATATACCTTTCCAACCATATTCTGGAAGTCCTTGCACATCTTGGGAAAGTTTATAGGATAGGGTGTTACTTTAGTAGGAGGGGCGGCAGGTGCAACTTATTGAGGAATGGAAGCTTTTACTACATGCCTTGGGCATTGGTTGAACCATTCTCGCATCCCTTGGATAGTGGATATGTCACGACCCGTCCTTCTCGACCCTCGAAAAACATCAAAAAGTATGCCACAGTATAATATGCCGAAGATCGAGTGCCGAAAAAGATATATTGTTGAGGAAAAAGAAGAAGATAGAAAGAAGAAGGAACTAAACAATAACAGAATCTCACAATCGTAGCGGAACAAAAATAATAGATAATAACATATCTTTGCACAAAATGAAAACATATCTGTTTTATAAATTACATCATCAGAGTATCACAAACAAACAACAATTACCACTCTGGCAGTTATAACAGCCCGCCTTACAGCTTGCTGGAAATTTCAACAAACACAGCAGTGGAAATAAACAAATACGGATAATACATCTCGGTCTCCAACTCCTCTCCTAAGATCCAAGCATTCTATCATGTATTTATAATATACGGTCTGACCTGAGCATTATAATAAAATAACACCCGAGTTAGTCTGGAATACCAGCGTGAGAAAATACACTTAAATTGATTATTAAAGTTTAAAAATCCTTTGAAAATAAAAAGCATCTCTTAAGACCACGCCACAAATAAACATGTCGGGTTTTTAACTTACGATAGCCAAAACATTTCTTATCAAAATTCTCTGATATTATAATAGTGTCTATATACAAATACTTATTCAAATAGCTGAAATTGTTACATGATTAAATTCCAGCATACTAGCCACAAAGTGGGTTATACAATCAAAACCATAAAAGGCACATAGGGAAAATGGATTTCCAACGAATGGCTAGGCACTAGGTACCACCTATCACAGTACCTGGTCTAGATCAGCGTACTGAGGATCCATCCTAAATCACAAGATCAAGACTACCCCTTACTGGATAATCCCAAGTAAGATCACCCGGCGATTGGGATTAGCAACCGCACCACACAGCATAAAAGGGACATCTAGACAGGGATGACCTTACCGTAAGGGGCATGACCCACTTAGCCTTGCGGCATAACCCCTGATTTTCAGTAATTCTCGGTTGACGAGGCTCAAGGCTAAGTGTTACCTTTTTAGAACATTTCACTTAGAATGCTCACCGTCCTCCTGACGATGTTCTGAAAGCATTCATCCATACAAGTCCGTTCCGGATTCGAACGGAATCAAAGGCACTACTCCTACTACATCCATTTTCGAATCACCCTCAGAATTAGTAGCGATTAGCCCTTGCACTTAACTGCTCCATCTTCGGCTCTAAGCTCTTATCTTCATCACGAGTACTTGTTGGATCAAAGTGGTTTTCGAATCACAAATCCGATCCTGGTCTCTTCGAAACAACATTCGCTATTTCCCGGTAAACTCAACCTCGGTTTTTTAGGAAATACACAGACGAAGATAAGATCAGAGTTCACCTCCTAACCGTTAGTGGACGGATTTCCTTACTAACGTCCTAGAAGAATGAATGAGTTTATACATACAGTATAGCACCTAGAATGGTAATTGTATCATATAATTCTCATACCTCTTCTAGATATTTCCAAAATTATATTTGGGTCCAGATTTTATAGTCGGTTATTTAACTATCAAATAAACAAACAATTCAACCAATTATTTCGTTTCCTCTGAAAACACCAAGTCTCATAAAACTTAGATTCTTAAAATTTAAATCATTTTCTTTAATATATATACTTAAGATATTTAAAAATAAACTACTTAAATCCCTTTACCCAAAATAATATTTATGAAATTCTATAATAAATTTCCAAATAAAATTTTGAGCCACAAACTATATTTTTGAAATAAAGGTTTATATAAAGTATAAATATTAGAAAATTTCTTTTAAAAAAACATAATGCCAGTATAATCTTTTTAAATAATTACTACTAAAATTTATTTGAATAGATTTACTTTAAAATTCTAAAAAAAAATAAAAAAAATAAATTTCTCTAAAACAATCTTTTTAAAACAAATTTTAAAACTTTAAACTTATACTAATAAATTCTTTTGAAAAATATAATTGGCTTTCAAGTAAATACATTTCCATTTTCGAATAAACCAAAGAATCCTTTTATAAATCCTACTTGATTTATCTCAATTCAAATTTATGTCTCAATCCTGTAAATTTCTTTCAACACTTTTAAAATAAAACACCTTTTATTTTTAAACACATTTCCCATCTCCTGGAAATCACTTCCAAAATATATACTCAACTTATTTAAAATAAGTTACTAAATCCTTTATTCAAAATATACTTTTGAAAATCTATAAGAGTTCCTTGAGTAACTTAAATCAAAATTTTCCTTTTAAAATAAAGTTATTATATATGTTAAAATTTCCCTTAGAAAACATAATACTAATTTACCTTTAAAATACTTAAATATCATAATTACTTAAATAAACATTTACTTTTCACTTAACAATAATTGAAAATAATATTTTTCTAAAACATTCCAAAACATATTTTTAAACTTCTAGTTTATACTTTGAAAGCTTTTCTTTAAAAACATACTTAGTTTTCCAGGAATATACACTTTTCGTCTTTTAAAAATAATCTCACTATTACTTTTAAAACAACTTGCACCTTCTTATAGGAATTTCCACCGGAAATCTATATTTTAAATTCATCCGTTGATAAATATTCCAAACCAATTTCCCGAATTTAATTCCCCTAAATTCATTACTTAAAAGTTTCTTTTCATTTCCCTTTTAAAACCCAATTCATTTTATTTATATTTTAAAATACCAGATTATACTTATTAAAGTGTAACACAGCATAACAAAATTCCCAAATTAATCTATCATAGGATATCAATAAAATACATCACAGATTATATTTGATCCCTCCAACCTGTTTCGCTGCATCCATAGTGTTAGAACACAAATAAATATCGATCCAATCTGATAATAATTTTCGCATTCAACCAATCAATCAGTAATTTAAATATTAAATATTTAAATTAAATGGCATCCAGATGTGAGTGAGATTAACTCACCTTGAATTCAAAACGCTGAGCGTTCAAATTTTACGTTAGATCGAGCACGTTCGATTTAATGCAAAAATTTCACTTGCTCAAAACGACTCCAGATCTGCACCACAGCGGGCTACTCGTCGCTCTGATTTCGACGCTTCTTGTTTCATTGGAATTTGATCACGCATGCTTGAGATATTCAGTTTAAAGATTTTGAATTGAATTTTAAACTAAACTCTTATTTAATTCCAATGAATTACCATCAGCTGTTCAATCAGAAAACGAGATCAAGCCCACTCCTAACTTCCTCTACCTCATGTTCATTCCTAGGGTTTGAAAAAACCCAATGGCCGCCATCCCACTCCAAAAGTCACCGCCTCCTCGTCGATTTCGACGGTGATTAGAAACCACCATAAGCATCGCCTACTCCCACCCTACCATCGCCAGAAAACACGAGCTACTCGGCCCGCTCTTCGCCATGAAATCTCCCCTCGAACGCACCACCTTCCCCATCGTTTTGCCACCCATCCACGCCGCCATACACAATCACAACCGTTGGATATCTAGAGCTCATCGAGCTATACGATATTGAAGTTGGAACCTTCGGCTAAAAATCGGTAGATGGGGAGAAAATAAGGGAGGAAGCACACAAATTTTCGGCCATTGGATGAAACAACGTCAGCTGCACTTGAAAACTAGGGTTTAATCGATCGGCCTTATATATATACATAAACTAAATATTTTAATATTAAATTCATTTTAAGCAACTTTTTCAAACAATCTCCAAATAACGCATGGCGACAGATGTTTATAAGGTTTTATCCGCGTTCCGAACATAATGGAACATGTTTCGGAAGCTAATTCAATCATATGTGGAAGATAGGTTTTTAAATCGATCTAAAATATTAAATTACGATTTAAATTTCAACGCATTTCTCACCGTATGAACAAACGGTCACTCCAAATACTACGAAAATTGAAATTTGATAATGATACACTATTACAGATCCAACGGAACTGGTTTCGTCGAATTCCGAGACTGTGCCCTGGAAGGCTATTTTAACCCGTCGATTGATTCAAGCGATTTTCAAAATCGTAGAAATCATTTAAAATTTTACTTTTAAAACTTTACTATCTTAATTATAAATCATATAGAATTTATAATCATATTAGAAATCATTTTGATTCATTTTGAATCAAAATCTGATTAGTTGCATTATCACTATATATTAAATTCCATTATTAAATCAATTTAAAAATTCCAAATTTAGCTCATCGACTTTTGGTTCCATCCAAAAGTCCAATACTAAAATTTAAATCCATCTAGACTTAAATACATTTTATAAACCACTTTCATATCCAATTTCAAATATTAAATTATTATTTATCCAAATCCAATTAAATTTCCATATTAGAAATTATAACAAATTTTATTGAATCAGTCAAAATCTTCGTATTAGAAATCAATTTACAATCCACATTCAACATTTAAAATAAATTAAATGTTCAAAATCTAACGATCAAAATTCCGGTTCGTTATATTCCTTTCCCTTATAAAAATTTCGTCCTCAAAATTTGTTAAGGTAGGAAAATGTTTCCAAACTCATTTGCTTACCCAAACTTACTTAGTTAAAAACTCACATTCATTTCACCAAAATCTTTAGCTCAATTCCAAAATCATTCACTTTATTTTATCCCAAAAGCTTGGTTTACAACATCATTTCAAAAACTAACTTTTCTAGTTAACCAAAAGTTCTCAAAATGCCCAAAATTTTCTAACTCCCAAAATTTTTGAAATTTTTTGACAGCGTCTCCTTTGTACGGAGAGCGTTTCACAATATCACAATAGACATAAATATATATACATCGACCCACACGGTCGAAAAACAAAATATGTCCCAATATATCACAATATATTATCATTTTCCAATTTTATTGCGTAGGTGTACCTTTTGATTAGCATTTTAAAAGCAAGCGGCTAATTAATATTGCATTTACGCGCTCCAACTCTAACGGTTATCTCCCCTACCTGTACTTACTCAAACAAGCACATAAGTTTTTAATAATATGAGACTTTAACAACCTTCCATTCATTAATCTTAGCCAAACACATCAATTGCGTAGCCCAAACAACAAATTTTCATAATTCAACATGTTAACCATCTTTATAAGCAACCACAAGGTTCAACACTATTTTAATCTCCTTTACAACTCCATATTTCATTTTACTCTACTCAAAAGGATTTAAAACCAAGTTTACTACATTCAATTCATATTTACCACAACCAGCTCAAAATTACTTCAATATGATCAACATGTGCCTACTTATATAAACTTACTTCTATGCAATTCCGAATTGATCCTCAATCAATTTTATCTCCAATTTGATTTATTTGCATCACATTCATAATTCACTTTCATTTATATGCAAATCCACTAAATTAAATTCCATCCCATTCCAATTTATTCAAAAACCAACTTTATTTACTTCCCTTAATTTATTAACTTTGTTTACAAAAAAAGCGACTAATCTAAATGCAAATTTAGTGTTATTCAAGCAAACAACCATTACTTAAGTTTTATACCCATTTTAAATTAATTCCAACACAATATATATTAAATTCAATCCGTACCTAATTATTCACAACCTTTACATTCTTATTCCACTAAATTATTAAATTAAATCCCTACTCCTACATTTAAATTTCATTATCCATACAGGTTCATTCAAGACCATTTCATAAGTTTGACAACAAACATTTCACAATTTTCTTAAGTTATCTCAACTCCATTACATCTACATTTCTTCTTACATCAATTTTATTTCCATTTTAATTTGATTCTTATCTAATCAAATTCCAATCCATTTTAATTCTATTCATCTTCTCAATTCATTTCTGAATTTATTAATAACATGACCATTCCAATTATTCTAAACCAGAACTGGGTTTTGTTTTGCTTTCAAATTTTTAACAAGCTACCAAAATTTTAATCATCTCATTACTCTTTTTATTTAATTTAGCTTACGCTAAATTCATCCTCAAACAATTCTTTGGAATTTATTTGAGTGAGAATTTATTTCATTTAATATCATTTCAAGTAAATTAATTTTTGTTTTCAATTCAATTCTTTTCCAAATTTAATTCAAGTTCAACTAAATTTTATTTTGCCAACTTAAATTCATTCCATTTCCTTTACTAATTTAAATAAGAATTAATTTCATTCAATATTATTCATAACTCAACTGAATTTTGATTTTTACTTCAATCCAAATTTAACTCAATTCCTTTAATTTAAGTTAAATCCAATTCGATCCAATTTTTATTTCTCCATTCAATCTAAATTTTTATTTTCCAATATATAAGTCCAAAACTATTTACTAACCTAAGTCCATTCATCTTTTATATTTCACTTTGCCTTACCTTACTTTACATTTCATTTAGGATTTAAATTTTGAATTTCCCATAGAATGCCAACCATTTTATTTAGGTTTACAATTTCATTTCGTATCCATAAGTTCACCAACTTATTTATTTAAAATCTTAATCGTTCATTTGTGTCCATTTACATCTTATAATCACAATTCTAGATTATGTATGTAACACTTAATAGCTTAAGGGTATAAATTTCATTACACAATTATATTCCACAGTTATAATCATATTTCTATCAACTTTATATCCAATTTTAATTCAATTTCAATTTCAATTTTATTTAACTTATCCTGAGTTAAATTCAAATATATCTTATTCACTTCCATGCGCTTAAGTTAAATTTTAATTCCAGGATTAAAATTTTCATTTTCCTTTCTTAATTATCAACTTCACTTTATAAGTTCAATAGTTGATTCATCTTAACTTTTCACATTATTAAAATAGAATTCTCAGAATTCAATTGCCCGGTTTTTATTTTAATACCATTTTGAAATCAAAAATACCACCCACCCACTGGGTGTGTCAAATCAAATCTCTGTATTTCAGAACAACCTGTTTTTACCAAAGCAAATTTCCTTTAGAAATTTCTAGCACCACTTGTATATCAAACAAGTCTAAATAAATATCATAACCAATCACCTCGGTAGCAATCCATCACATAGAAACTCAAAATTGAATTCTGATGATGTGTCCATCATCATCAGGATTATTTCCCAGCGACTGAAGTAAGTTCAGTGCTTCCTTACTACCATAAATTCCTTTCAAAACAATTTTCATTCAAAAATGTTTCCCAAAATAATACTTCATCATTGCCTTCAAACACTTTGGAAACATTTCAAACATTCCAAAGATTTTAAATTTCTAAACCATTTGTTTAAACTCATTTAGAACCCTTTTCAAAATTCTTGGAATTTAAATTATGGTTTAAATCAAATTTTAGTTATTCTTATAGAATTCTATTTGGTTATAAACCATTTAAAATTTAAATTTTTTATTTGATTATAGTATTAGCAACGAACATCCAAATATATATAATAATTTCAGAAAATTATTTCTTTTATATAAAAATATAATTTTGGGTAAAGTTATTTCATTTACCCACTTTAAAAACAATACTATGTCGGTTTATCTTGTTTAAGATTTTAGAAACCCCTACCGATACGGTTGTACTTCCCGTACTGACCAGAATTCATAAACACTCGACCGATAAGTCAACATAGTATAAAAACAGCTTTTATATTCACTAATGGCTATTAATATACTCAACACATTATAGAGTACTATTGCCTCTTTTTAATGAGTAATTTCCCCACCAAAGCCTACGTTATCGCTAACCTAAGATTTGATACCAATTGTCACGACCCTTCCTTCTCGACCCTCGAAAAATGTCACAAAATACGCCAAAGTATAATATGCCGACGATCGAGTGCCGGAAAAGACAGATTGCTGGGGAAAAAGAGGAAGATAGGAGGAAGAAGGATGTAACATCCCGTATATTCATCGATTTTATATTTAAATATTTTATTTAAATATTTTATCGTTAGTCGGATTTTAGTCCGAAAAGCTACTTTTTGCATACGGTCGAATTAGGACTCGGGACCACTCCCATTGAGTTTAAAATGTCGTTTGCGACCTTTTTGAGTATAAGCTTCGATATGTTTGGAGAAAGTTGATTTTTGCTACTTTTCACTTTGGGTTTGAGTTTGGGTTTAGCCAATAGCCAACTTATACTTAAAAACTGAACCCCTCCTCCCCATTCTCCCTCACTTCTTTCTCTTTTCAGTTTTTATAGCATTAATGTTGGGAAAGATTGGAAATTAAAACTCCAAAACCCTAGTTCCTTTTTGCAACTTCAAATTCCTTGCTCCAAACTCAAGAAGAACCCATTGGTAAGCTTCTCTCCTTCTTCTCCAACTTATTCTCTTACCAATTTCAGAAATTCCTAAACCTAATTTAGGGAATGTTCTTGTTTTGAGCTTAGATTCAAGCTCATTTGGGTTGTGTTGAAGAGAGGTTGATTCTCCATTTGCTTTCAAGCTTCTTCTTGTTCGATTTTGTAAAAAGGTGAGATTTTTATCTCACATCGTAGTCTATAATTATCTTCGATTGTTAGGTATGAATTCCTAACACTTATCCTTGTGCAATTGATTTTGGTTTGGATCGATTTCGTGTATATTCCAATTTTTGGTGTTTTGGTCTAATTTATGAAAATCCTATTATGGATATTTGGACATTGATACTTGAGGCGTATCGAGGAGCCGTTTAGGCTGGGTTGTCGTTCGACGTAATTCCTTAGTCATCGCCATTTGCTCGTTCGATCGTTTCCGATATTCGTTTGGCCATTTTTGGCCTAGGTTCAGGAAATGCCCTGAAACCCAGATTCAGACGTCTGAAACGTGATATTCAGACGTCTGAATATTGTTCTACGAAGTTTTCTATTTCCAGATTCAGACGTCTGAATATATGGTTTCAGACGTCTGAATTGGTTCATTTGGAACCAGAAAGGAAATAGGCTAAAATATGCCTATTTCAGACGTCTGAAACACTTGATTCAGACGTCTGAATTGTGTTCTGGAAATTTTTATATTTCCAGATTCAGACGTCTGAACCACTTGTTTCAGACGTCTGAATCAGCAGTGTTTTGCCTGCTTGCCTATTCGCTTGAGAATTCCAATTTAAATCGATTTGTGATGATCCTATTTGTTGTTATCATTTATTATGACTTTGATGACTCTTTTTAGGGATTTTAGAATATCCATTTCGATGGATTCTTTATCAGTTTCTTTGGATTTTATTCACGTCTTCGAATGTGAATTTTAGTGATTGATTGTCCTTACAATCTTCTTTGTGATTTTTCACTTTAAAAATATAAAGGTTTTCTATACTAGAAGTAAATATCAAAACTCTTTCCTCAAACGATTTCAATACTATTTTAATACCAAATTCGTTTATAAAACCGTTTTCCAATCTATTAGTATATACAAACCTTTACCTCACTCGTATGAGAAATCTAATTAAACGACTTAGTAAAATGAGTGGTATGAAACGCTTGCGTTTACTTTGTTGGTTAATTCTTGGACTTGTTCGATTGAACCTTTTGTGACAATTTTCTAGTGGAGATCTACAATTTGTTCGTAAATATTTAAGTTAAGCAAGTGGTTATGGGACATGAAGCTAAACTCATATATTTACTAGCTTAGTGTAATTGACACTTCTCGTTGATCATGACGATCATCTTTGTGATTTAGACTAGCAATGTGCGATGACTCTTTGTCTGCGAGGGAGACTAAACCCCGCTTTGTGGAGTTTCGACTCAAATTGGTGGGGTAGCAACCCACGGTCTTCGGACCATTCGTGTGTCAGGTCTTCGGACCATTCGTGTGTCAAATTAATGGCTAGCTACCATGAGATAGCTTCTCGTTCGTGTGTTACAGCTGTTGGTGAGTTTTCATGCTCCCGTTCGTGTGATAGGCCTCCCCCTTTTTATTTTATGATTTCTGGATTTCGTGTGTTGAATTCTAGAATTTATGCTTCACCAATTTTAGTGATTTTCATTGATATGATTTATCAATTTTTGTGCATTGGTGAATTCGTGTGTCATTAACTTGTTGTGAATACAAGTTTTGGGTATGATACCCTTTTTGGATCTTTGAGAAGATTCTTTGATATTGATTAATCGTTTGTTGATTATCATTTTCATACTTAAAGTAGTATGCCATTATGGATATTATACGTCTATGACATATCTTTCGTTCTATATCATGTTATCTGATATTTATAGCTAGACTGATCCTTTATTATTTTCTTATAAATAATACTCGGGTCAGACCGAGATGTTGCAGGTACTTCGACTTGACTTCTCTCCAGGGATCCATTACTCTGACCTTTTGCTTACTACTTAGATTAGTAGTTTTTGTTGTATACTCATGAGATATTGACTCATTGATGTATTCTTTTGTATAGCACATGTTGCTATTATTTTGTGTTATTGTGGGTCTTTCTGACCACTACTATGATGTACACTTTTTTGTGTAATATTCATATCTTATTCCGCCTTTGTGATATGAATTATCTGTGACTGATTTATGTTATGTTTGTTTCTATATTTGTTTCCGAAGATATTATAGCCACTGTGTAGTAGCTTTGAGTTTGTGTCGGCATGTCGGATTTTTTGCATGTTATACTATCTGACATATCGATGCTCGCACAAAGCAATTACACGGATGGTCGCTCCTCAACAGCCTTATTCTCCGTGCTAGTTGACAGCATTCACCGAAATGTTCTTGGCTAGCGTGGGTATAGAGGTGGGGCGTCACAAAGGAACTAAACAATAACAGAATCTCACAATCGCAACAGAACAAAATATAATAGATAATAACAGATCTTTACAAAAAATGAAAACATATCTATTTTTTATATTACATCATCAGAGTATCACAAACAAACAACAATTACCCGTCTGGAAGTTATAACAGCCTGCCTCATAGCTTGTTGGCAATTTCAACAAACACGGCAGCACAAATAAGAAAATACAGATAATACGTCTCAGTCCTCTCCTAAGCTCCCAAGCATTCTATCCTGTATTTATAATACTCAGTCTGACCCGAGCATTATAATAAAATAACACCCGAGTCAGTGTAGAATACCAGCATGAGAAAATACACTCAAATTGATTATTAAATTCAAAAATCCCTTGAAAATCAAAAGCATCTTGTAAGACCACGCCACAAATAAACATGTCGGGTTTTTACCTTACGATAGCCAAAACATTTCTTATCAACATCCCCAGATATTATAATAGTGTCTGTATACAAATACTTATTCAAAGAGCCAAAATTGTTACGTGATTAAATTCCAGCATTCTATCCACAAAGTGGGTTATACAATCAAAACCGTAAAAGGCACGTTGGGAAAATGGATTTCCAACGAATGACTAGGCACTGGGTACCACCTATCATAGTACCTGGTCTAGATCAGCGTACCGAGAATCCATCCTAAATCCCCTGCAACACAAGACCGCGACTACCCCTTACTGGATAATCCAAAGTAAGATCACCCCACGATTGGGATTAGCAACCGCACCACACAGCCGAAATAAAAGGGACATCTAGACAGGGATGACCTTACCCTAATGGGTGCGACCCACTTAGCCTTGCTGCATAACCCCTATGATAACCCGAATTTTTGGTCATCAGTAATTGATAACAATTTGGTTAATTAGTAGAAATACTGAATTTTATTGGGAATTAATAAATGAAATTCTGATAATTAGAGATATTTGGATATATATGTATGAATTTAAATAAATAATTATTCAGAAATAATAAATCTGATGGTAGATTAGAATATGTTAATAGATGTGTATAAAAACTTTATAATATTGAAATGTTTTAATATACACATACAATTATATAGGTGGGCATATATATATATATATGTAAAATAATTTGGAAGCATTGATTTGAACTAAATTGGACATCTTTAACACTTGTAATTATGTATTGTTATCAATTTAAGTATAATAACAGCTTAAGTATAAAATTTAAATAAAATCAATAAAATAAAATAAAATTAATATTCTTTCTTTCTAAATTACATAATTTATATAAACATATAACATATGTAAACATAATGCACTTACATAAAGATAACACATAGTAAGTAATCTATATAGATAAAAAAAAATATAGCAAGGACTTAAACATAAAATTCATAATTAAGACATTTATTAAATAGTAAAAATATGTTTTAGACATTTGTAATTTGTGTAGCATGCAAACTCAACAAGTGGCATTTTCTTTTAATGCAAAGAAGAATGGGGATATCATGTACTAGGAGAAGAAAAAAAATCTGAGGAAAAGCTTTTACAAATCTAAATAAATTTTAAAAAAAATAAGCCTGCATTTCTTAAAAAGCCTGAAGCATGTAAAACATTTTCATCTCTGTTTTCAAGTAACATGCTTCAGCAACTCAACTCTATTTTCAAAGAAAGCTCAAACCCGAAAAAATCCTGTCATCATCAAATCAGAAGTATGAAGCATTTTCTTTGTAATCTGAAAGCAAAGCATGCATGTCTTCAACCTGGGTTTCAAACTAAGCCAACATGCAAGTCTCATTAGCATGCAACTGCAGTTCAAAATAAGATCAAACCATAAGCATTTCAAAATTAAAAGAAGGGGATTCAACAGGCTATATTTAACCGGTGAGTATTCAAACCTGAGTTCCTCTGTCTATTTTTAATATGCCTGTGAGTAAAATCTACTTGTTTTTAATCTAAATCTGGATGCATGAATTGAACTTAGAAGCATGATGAAAACTTGTTTGCATGCAGTAGAACTAAATATATTTAATTGCAAGTCTGGTGCCTGTGATGAAATATCAGATGTCCATCTCTGTTTTTTTTTTAAATATAGAGCACAGCTTTAATTAAAATTTCATTTTCTCTCATTCAAATTCTTGTTAGATTTAGATATTTAAACAAATATGTTTGGTTTGGATTAAACTTCTAGTCTCAAGCTTTTATTCCAAATTCATAACAAAACCCAGATTTGAATCAGAGCAGTTTTCAGGCATTATATTTTCAAACTAAGAAAACTGTTCCTCTGCGTTTTCAATTTGTGAGTAAACTTCACTCTTTAATGTTTGATTTGATGCTTGGTCTTTGAGTAAAGTATGAATATAGGTTTTCATGTATAAACTCATATGTTAATAAGTATTAAGTGAAAGATTTGTTTATTTATAAGCATATATGTCTCTGCTAAACTGCATTTCCAAGTTCTGTTAAATTTTTAAATGAGAGTAAGCAAGCTTAATTCATTTTCAGTTTGGTTGCATGCAGTGTATCTTGAAGTGATTACATGAATGTTTTATCTGATCATATGAGTTTATGTATATAGATGTTGGGGTGCATATATGAGCTTCCGTATTTTTTTTTTGCCCCTGTCCTCTATTTCCAGGGTGCAAATGAAATTCAAAATTAGTTGCCCTTCATCTGTTTTTTTTAAAACTTATATTTTAAACAAAACTTGTTTGGAAATTTCAAGGTGTTTGATTTAGAAATATTTTCAGATAAGTTTTAAGGGTAGTCTTAGCATAAGTAAGAATACAGTCAAAATGTACTTATACCCAAAATCTCGATTCTAATAATGCATTGTTTCAGGTATATAGTTGGATTTGTTATCCAAATTTATGATTTTTAAAAATAAAATCGGGATTTTTAAGTTTTTAATTTGAGAGAAATCGCTAGAGGACCAATATTGGGTTTTTCATCAATTTCTGATGATCGGTAGAGATAAGAATCTCGTGTTCATGGCCGAAGCTAGCCGGGGAATAGGAGATGCTGGCAAAAATGGTTATAGGATTTTTAAACTTCGGTGGTGGCGGGGCATCGTCATTATAGGGTTTTGGAAGCTGATGGTATTATCTGGTTTCACGAAGTTTGTGTGACGTCGATGGAGTTCAAGCTGCGATCGGTCGTAGGGAATTGAGTGTAAGGTTTCATGGTGAAGCGGTGGATGGAATCTTGAGGCGTAAGGTGATGGTAGACGTCGAGACGAGGGACATTTGTGGGAAATGGGTTCTGTACAGCTTCATTTCTTGGGTTTGATTGTGTTCGAATTTGATGTTGTGCTCAAAGGAGGATTATGGGTGGTCAGATGATTTGAAGAAGTCGAAGACGACTTGCCAATGGTGGTCGTGGTGGCTGGAGCACCGCCAATGTTCAATACATGTGCACGGCGTGCACAAAAAAATTAGGTACGAAATCAGGGAATTGGAGGTTGGGGAAGACGTTGATTACACGGGTTGATTTCAGGGTATTTGCGCACTGACTCGAAGGAAGGTTAGTGGAGGATTGCTCGAAATTTTGCAGGCTGACTCGTGTTTTGGTTTGTGGTTAATTTTATTATCACCTGTATTGAAGTATTCCTATTTGAGTGATCAGATTGGGAACATTAAGTAATATAGGTTATAGAAGTGATTAAATCAAGTTATTTTAAAGGTTCATGGAAATAAATAAGTTTCAAAAGAAAATACAACCAAGTTCTGAATTAAAGTATTAGCAAAATTTTAAATGAGTTTCAAAGTCTTTAAAGTGCTTTAAAAATTGTTGTTTTCAAAGTAATTATTATAATAGGTGAATTACTATGTGTTTAAAGAGTGATTTTAGATGATGAGTTAATAACTAACTAAGTAATAAATTAGTAATTAATTAAAGATGATCACTTATAAATTAAGTAAGAATAATTACTTAATGAAGTAATTTGAGGGATAAATTTCTTGGTGTAAATAATTAAGTTAATGAGATTATTTTAAATTAATTAAGATTAATTAATTAAAGAGGATTGCTTGATGATGTGATTAAATATAATTACTTAATGTAATTAATAGAGTATAATTACTTAGTGAAGTAATTAATGAATAATTACTGGATGTAATTAATTAATGGAAATTCTTGATAGATATTAATTAAAGGATAATTACTTGAGGATAGTAATTAAGTGGTGATTACTCAGAATAATTAAAGTATTAATTAATTTTATTAATTAAGGGTTTGATTTAATTAATATAAGTAATTTAATGAAGGTAATTAATTTAGGATCATTAGTTGATGTAATTAATTGATATAATTAATGAAAGTAATTAAAGATTAATTGCCGTACATGGTTGAGAATAATTAATTTGTGTAAATAAATTAAAGGATAAGTACTTTATGTAATTGGAAATAATTAATCATGGATGATTAATTAAAATGGATAATAAATGGATGATTAATTAATGGTTGTAATTAATTATTTCTATGAAAGCACGATTAAAAGTGATTAAGGAAATTAATTTGATTTAATTAGGATTGTGTGACTAATTAATCTTGCTTATGAATGATTGATTGATATTCCTGATATGAATTGCTTTGTGATATGATATGTTGGATGAATGATGATAATTATCTATCAATTATGAATTGATGTGTTAAGATGTTATCGGATAATTAAAGTTGAATTGTATTTAATTTGATAATTTGGGTTAAGATGACATTGGATTCGAAGAGACCGGAGTCGGGTATGAGTAAATACCCGAACCCACTTCGATTCTTTATAAACTAATTTGTGAAATCGATAAATTGATAAGGAATGATTTAAGTGATTTAGATCATAAAATCTAAGTTTTGACACTTAGAAATTGATGAGTATAATAAGTTTTGCCTATACCAAACCTGTGAATTTGTAAAATTGTTATGAGTTACCCAGGGTTAAAAATTGGTTATTGTTTTGGTGTATTTCATATTAGATGGGTTTACTCACGCTGGTTTCCAGCCTGACCCGGGTGTTACCTTGATGTAATGCTCGGGTCAGACCGAGTATTACAGATTTTCAGGTAAGGACGTTCTGGAGCTCAGGAGGCAAGCTGGATGGCAGTAACGTATGGAGAGTTTCACTATGTTATTATATATCTGAGACATGTTAAATTGTATCTGTCTAATGTTGTATAAAATTGCTGTAACTCTGATATATTGATGTACAATTGATAGATACAGTTGTTTTGGTATAATTATTATTGTTGATATTATATTTTATCCGCTGCGAATATGAGATTGTGTGTTTCTTTTTGTTCTTCTTCTGTCTCTTTTCTTCTTTTCTCTAACTATCTGGAATTTTCGGGATCGAAATTTCCTCGAAAATTCTGGGTCGTTACATTTAGTATCAGAGCTGAAGGTTAAGCGTGAACCTTGGCTCTGGTGGGGGACTACTCATTAAAGATAGGGTTAGTGGTACCCTAAAATGAGTTGAGTGTATAAATATGAGAGAGCGTACTTGTTATTTTCTTATATAAAGGTTTTTAAATGATTTCAAAAGTAAGTGAATCTTATATAAGAAATAGATTATCTATTATATTAAGGAAATTGGTTGTGGTATTAATTAAATTAAAAGTAATAGTAAGAATTAAGTGGTAATAGAATTACAACCAAACTGAAATTAAATTAAAGACAAGTTTGAAATGGATTCAAACTAAAATTGAAATCTTGAATTGGAGAAGTATTTCAGAATAAGATGAATTAGAATTGGTTTCAAAATATTAAAGGAAATAATATTATTCAGACTACTTTGAATATGATCTTATTTTAAAAAAAAAAAGAAATGTTTGAAAATTTTAAAGAAAAATTGTTTGAATTGGAACCAAAGGTGGTTTAAATTTTAAAATTTGGCTTGGCAAGCCAAGAAGTAAATATGTGTATGTATGGATATACTTAAATATCAAAGATGCTTGGAAATAAACTCTAAATGGTGAGTTTTGAATTTGGAATAAGATGTGATACCCAAGGTGATAAGTTTTTAAAATTATAAATAAAAAGATTATTAATGTGAAGTTTAGAATTTCAAATGGAAGTTCAAACTGGGTAAGATTGATTGGGTTAAGTGAATTAAGTTTAACTTGAGGAAGAGTTAAATAAGTTAAAATCATCAACCTGATTTGGAAATTTCCAGATGAAATTAAGTTTTAACTTGGAAAGTTAAATGATTGATTATATTTGAGAGTTTGAGTGATCTCAAATTGGGTTTGAGATCCGAAAATTGGAAATGGATGGATGTTTTGAAATAATTGGATGATATCATCCTATTGTTATTAATAATCTTTAAAATGTGAATTGGATTTGTTTAAATGAATGAGAAATGGAGTATGGTAATCCACTGTTGGGATAAAAAGGTAAATTGATTTAAAGGAATTAAATCAACAATTGAAGTATTAACTCGAATTTATGTAATTCGAGATGGTTCATAGTGAACTGGAATTTGAAGTTGGTTCAAAATTGAATTTGATTTGAATTAATTGAAATGGTAATTGAAGATGTATGAGTATAAGATTCAAATGGAAAATTTGAATTGGATTGATTTGAATAATTTGAAATTGTAATTAAAGTTGAATAAGTTTTAAATTAAAATTGAATTTGAATTGAATTTGAGAAAAAAATCAAGAATAATTCGACTTGATTTGGAAATGGAGTTTGAAATTGAGATTAGTTCAAACTAGAGTTGAAATGAATTAAAACTGGAACTAATTCAATTGAAATTTATTTGAATTAGTAAAATTTAAGATCAGGGTTGAATAAAGTTAAATTTGAAAAGAAACTTAGATTAATTCAACTTGAATTGGGGTTGAATCAATTTCAATAGAAATTGAAGTTATTTAAATTGGAGTTAAGTCAATTTAAATGAAAGTGAAATTTAAATTGAATTGATTGGGTATTGAATAGTTTTGACTCTGGACTATTTTTAATATAAATTGTTTTAATGTAAACTTATTTTCCAAACTATTCATTATAGAAACAACCTTTCTTTTAAAAGCCAAACTATCTTATATTTGTTTTACAATTATTTTTGAAACTGTTTAGCAATTTTTCCAACTGTTTTATGAACTAATTACTATTTTACAAAACTAATTACTATCTTGCTATTATTTTGCAATTATCTAAAATTTCTATAATTATTTTAATTATTTTCTAAATATTTTCATCTATTTCATAAACTAATTATTTTCCAAGTACTTATCTATTTTTATTTTTTTCAAACTTTATTTTTTAATAAACTGGTCGGAGTTCAAACTGTTAATGGTTAAATACCCAATCAAGATAAAAATAGAGGTGATAATCCAAATGGATTAAACCAATTGTGAGTAGGTGAATGAAAGTCAAAGTGAATGTGAATAGAAATGGAGTTGATTTGGCTAATAACCAATAAAGAAAAAAATACGTAGGATGTACGTATGTTATTCTATTCGCATAGTGATTTGATCCAGATTCGAGCACAGAATTTCGAGATAGATATATCGATCTGAGTGGGATTTTTTCACTCGATTTTCGACGGTGAACCTGGATATGGTTTGTTGATTGGTTCTGGATATTCTCTATCATAATTAGGCTATGCAAGGAGAATGACGGTTTCTGATCAAGAAACCAGATCTGTGTCCGCACTAGGAAGTCGGGTGGACGATACTAGTTTGGAAGTGAAATTGTGTGATCGAGTGAGCGATCAGATTGGTATAGCGTACGGATGATATGTGTACATCGTACGGGTTTGGATGAAAATGATATTGAAAGGAGTAATCAAATTTGAATATTTGATTATGGATAAATAAAGTTATATATCTTTGTTATATAATATAAAACTTTCCTTGATGAATCTTTTGCCAGAAGAAAAAGGGTTTTTGAATATGTTTGAAGTATAAAAGGAATTTTATACAAGTTTGAAATGATCCAAAGTTTTAAAAATTATATATATCTGTATATATATAAAGGATCTTATGAGGATTTTTGAAAAAGGTTTTGGGAACCTATGGATTTGGAAAGGCTTTTGATTTTTGGGTAAAATCAATATTGAATTTGGAAAGCCTAGTTTGAGAATTATTGATTTTGGGATAATCGATTTTGTATAAAGAAGATTTGTATGAGATCATACTAGGTGTACGTTTTGAAGATACTATATATATATAGTATAAAGTGTTTTGATGATGGCTCTGGGAAAAAGGCGCTCCCTTGAAATGAACTTCTCAGCAGTACCACCGGGTGGTGCTGCCTTGAGCCCCAAGGGGGGGTTTCTAAAGTTGATCCTGTGAGGAGTCTGGACAAAACTAGTTCCTGGGGATTATGAGTAGAGTATACCATAACGAAAGTCGTGTGTGCCGCTGAGAGCCAACAGTTACATGGACTTTTGCTGCGACAGCAACGTAGCGCAGGATGTAACTGCGATCTATGGTATAACATATCGAAAGTCGTGTGTGCCGCTGAGAGCCAACAGTCTGCGTTTGATTTTATATCGGTAGACTGCAACCTATGTAGGAGTGGAGAGGTTTCATTTGGACAACGAAAATCAGAGGCTGCTGAGAGCCTGCAGTTACATGGACTTTTGCTGTGACAGCAACGTAACCCTGGATGTAACTGTGATCTGTTATGTGGGTTCCATGGCGTAATCGAGAGGCCACAGAGAGCCTGCAGTTACATGGACTTTTGCTGCGACGACAACGTAACCCTGGAATGTAACTGTGACCATGGATGAGGGTGATGATTTCCAGAGCATTCTCACCAAAGATATTTCCTCTATTTTCAAAAACTGTTTTCTATATTTTCAATAAAAATTATTTTCCAAGTATTTTCACTAGGTGTTAAAAACGGGTCTGCTAAGTACTTGTAGATTTTCAATCTTACGCCTGATCAACGTATGACCGAATTTCTGTGAGAACGAGGACGGACTTATTGAAACATCGAGTTATAAAATGATATATTCTATAAAATCTATTTTGAAATGATCAAAGGATATTTTAACTGGATTTAAAATATTTAATAAATTCTGCTTTCGTTCCTTTTCGAGGACAAAAAGATTCAAAGGGGGGAGGAATGCGATAACCCGAATTTTTGGTCATCAGTAATTGATAACAATTGGGTTAATTAGTAGAAATACTGATTTTTATGGGGAATTAATAAATGAAATTCTGATAATTAGAGATATCTGGATATATATGTATGAATTTAAATAAATAATTATTCAGAAATAATAAATCTGATGGTAGATTAGAATATGTTAATAGATGTGTATAAAAACTTTATAATATTGAAATGTTTTAATATACACATACAATTATATAGGTGGGCATATATATACATATATGTAAAATAATTTGGAAGCATTGATTTGAATTAAATTGGACATCTTTAACACTTGTAATTATGTATTGTTATCAATTTAAGTATAATAACAGCTTAAGCATAAAATTTAAATAAAATTGATAAAATAAAATAAAATTAATATTCTTTCTTTCTAAATTACGTAATTTATATAAACATATAACATATGTAAACATAATGCACTTACTGTAACGACCCTAGATTTTAATTCAATTTAAATTGATAACTAAATGAATTTTTGAATTAAAAATTGTAAAATTGATTATAAATGGCAGCGAGTTACCCCGATTCAAACAGAAAATATATTAAGTCATATGAATTTGAAAATTTGTATATATGTGAATATATATGTATATATTGGATTCGAAATAAAAATTTAAATAAATGGTTTTAAAAATAAATAAAAATAGAAATGTGTTCCTATGACAAAATAACAATACAAAGTAATAAAATATATGTAGGCAATAAAATGTACATAAAGTAAGAGCAAGAATATAAAACAAAGTAAAGTAACAAAACAAAAAGTAAAGTAAACAAAATAAAGTAAAATTACAAACAAATGTAAGCATACAAACATAATTAAAATAGAAAATTATTTGCAATATAAAGTAAACA
The DNA here is from genome assembly GCA_030765085.1 of Allium cepa. Classification (NCBI taxonomy): domain Eukaryota; kingdom Viridiplantae; phylum Streptophyta; class Magnoliopsida; order Asparagales; family Amaryllidaceae; genus Allium; species Allium cepa. The sequence continues at coordinate 573,661,075 of CM060935.1, forward strand.
AGACAAAAGGAAAAAAATAAGTATGCAGGCAAGCAAAATAGGCCTGTAAAGTTTAATATGCAAAGCAAAGTAAACAAAATAAAGTAAAATAACAAACAAAAACCTTTCAGCCGAGACAAACAAATGTATATAAGCATGTACACATGCATTTAATGCAAGACACAATGTAAACATATAATATGAAACATAAAGTATCTATGTACATGTTTATGCAAAGCAAAATGAACTGTGCACACCAAAGTACAAAGAAAAAGTAACCAAACCACTGCAGCCACCAAGTATGCAATATGCAGGTATGAAATAAACAAATACATTCGAGTGAATTAACAAGAGAAAACAGTGCAAACATATTTATATCTATAAACAAGACATATGATAGTCAATGCTACTACCTCTAGTACACTATAACATTTCATATATCAGCCATTAATGCAAGACATCTCTAAGTACATACAATATGTTCAGCATGCCTATTGTACAAAATTTTACTATCACCCAGTACAAGCTTGTAATCCCTGTACATCCTTTCTATATATATCAATCTACAAATGTAAATGTCGTTCCAGTTCAAAGCAAAGACAGGGTTCAAGGAAAATCTGAAGTAACATCACTCAAACTCGAACAAGAAAAGAAAAAAAAAAGAAAAAAAGAAAAAAAGGAATACAAAGTATAAAACAAAGAAATAAAATAAATATACTCAAGTATCTTTTTACAGAAGAATCAAGCTTGTATTTTCAAAACTGTTCAACATTAGCAAGCTCTGTTCTTCCTTTCTGTGAAAACCAAGGTGAGTAACTAAACTAAGATCCAACTAAGTGAATCTATATTTGATGATTGATATGTCTGAGTTTGGAGTTGGTTAGTATGCGTATATACACATAAATTGTTCTCTGTCTATATATGTATGCAGAGGGGTATGCCTGTATATATTGAGACTTTTTGTTTAAGAGCATATGGTTTGATAAACAAATTCAAATATCAGATTACTTGATCTTTGTCAGGTTTTGTTTCCAAAAGCAAATAGGCTTGATTAAGTATTAGTTATTGTTAAAAAAAAAATAGTAGAAGTAAATTATAAACATACAGGTTGGGAGAAAACTTGATTTTAACAGAGCAAACTCAAATATGTGATAATTTCGAATGATATAAAACATCGATTCAAATATATAAATTGAAACTGCATTCGAAAATAAGATTTTTAGGACAAAAATCAAGAATTTTAATACTGCATTGAAAACAAAAATTGGGTTTACTTGGAAATTGCATTTGAGGCAGTCTCTGGTGATCTCGGTGTTGAGGGGGGTTGTGGTTCTCTGGGATGGTAGAGGAGCGATCAGGGGTTCGGGGAAAAATAGTGGGAGGTGATGGAAGTGACGGTGGCGTCGGCGGTGATGTTTTCTTTTCTGTAGACCTAGTTTTGTAAGGTCGAGTTATTTTTGGTTCGTTCGTCCTATGGGAAGCATCGAGTTCGACACGCCTGTGGGGGATAGTAGAGGGAAGTACGGCGAGTGGATTGCCGGAGTTTGGTGGTGAACAGTGGTTGGAGCTCGGAGAACTTGGCGTTGACAGGTTTGAGGGATGTTGGGTTCGCATGTTCCAGGTTTTCAAGCTCGAGCTTGAATTTGAATCTCGAGATGATGAAGTGATTCGAATGATCGGAATACGTTCTGGATTTGATGGTCGATGTGCTCGAAGTCGTGACGATGACCGGTGTCGATCGGAGCTACCGTGCACGTGTACGATGTTGTGTTGCTTGAGTATTTGCATGCCTAGGGAAACACAGAGGAGATTCACGCGAGTGACTCGAGAAGTTCAGGTGGTATACTCGAAGTTTTTGGGGGTGGAACTCGAAGCAAGGAAGAGGGGTCTCGAGTAAAAGGTTTGGTTTCAGGTTTTACCTGAACCTATCTTCCAGGAATTCAAAACAAAAAAGTTTAAATTTTAAAACAAGGTTTTAAACTGAGGTTTAAATCAAAATGTAAATAAAAATTCAAATTGAATTGAAATCTAGTTTTAAATAAAATAAAGTTTTAAATTCAATTTGGTTTAATAATTTCAACGCAATTAAGTGTATTAAAGAATTTGAATTTAAAATATAATTGAAATTGAAAATGACATTTAAACAAATTGAATTTAAAAGTAGAACCTGGAACTAATCTTAAATCAGAGGTTAAAATTAAATATAAGAAATTTCTTTGGAATGGTAATTTAAGAAATTTAATAATTGATAAAGACCATTAACTAAGATTTTATTTGAAAAACATTAATTAATGTGATAAATTTTAACAATAAATTTAGTTTGATTAATTTCATAATAATCAATTGTGGAACTATTAAGTATAATTAATTAATAACAATAATTGTGAAATTAAATATTCGGTGTAATTTATGGAGTTAATCGAATTGTTCAAATTAAATTTCTTAAGTTAATTTATTCAGAATAATCATTTGATAGTTTTGAAGAGTTAATTGCTTAGAGAAGTAATTAATAGATAATTTGTGAATGTAATTAATTAAATGATGATTTTTAAATCAGAACATAAATTTTTGTGAATAATTAAAGGATTAATTAATAATGACAATTAAATTAAGATTAATTTAAAAAAAAAATTAAAGATTAATTGATTCATTGATTTAAGAATGATTAGTTAAAAATTAAGGGTTAACTAATAGATTTGGAAGAAAGATTTATTTCAAATAATTTGTGATTAAATTATGATAATTAACCCGGATTAATAATTGATACATCTGATTTAAATTAATAAGTTGATTAATAAATTCACTTGTGAATGTTTGAACTTGACTGAATAATTAATTTGTCTGATATCCCTGATATTGATGCTTTGTGATATATCCTAATTTGTGTTATGATGTGAGATGTAATTTATTTATCTGAGATAAATATAATTATTATCTGTGATATATATATCTGTGTTCTGTGAATAAAGGATAAGCGTTGTGGGTTATATCGCTTATCAAATATAAGCATTATAGTTTATACCGCTTATCAACTATATTTCTGTGTTTAATTTGTGATGATTGAATGATGTTGCACTAGTATGTTAAACCCCTGGACCACACCATACACACACAAATATGGATTTCACGAGGAAATCGATTTAGGTCACAGATTTTGAAATGATTTAAAATTTGAATTTTTAAATTCAAATGTTTTGGAAATCGAATCGGAATAAATGTGAAAAGCTTTTGGAATGAAATTTCAAAATAAAATTTATTATTTTTAAATTACTTGATTAAGTTTTGGAATTTAAATAATTTGATTTAAATTTAAATTCAATACTTGAAATTGAATCCTATGATTTGAAATTAGGGATTAAAGATGTTATATTGGTTATATAGGGATTAAACCACTTTTAAGTATTATTTTTGGGAATTTGAATTTAACCCAAGGATTTCAACTCGTATAAATGAATCAGATTTCCAAAATGAAAACTGTTGTTTTCAAATGATAAACACTTTTAGATAAGAACTGAGATTCCAGTTAATTAGGGGAATTTCAAGATTGAATAGAGAAATGATTTTTCTAAGTTATGAATGAATTCTTTTTGAAAGCTATGAATTAAATCTGTTTATTTTTAACAGATTTAAATTGATGATTTGTTTAAATCAAATTGAAATGAAAATTGATTTGGAAGATCTGTGAATGAATCTTTTGTTTAAAAGATTAAAATGTGAAAATTGTTTAAACCGTTAAAGGTTGTGAAAATGAATCTTTTTGTTTAAAGATTGAAAATGGTAATTTATTTAAACCATTTGAAGAAAAGTTTTGGGGAAATAAGTTGTGACTTAATTGAAATCCCAATATCCATATATTTTTAAAATATTTTCGCTCACTATTCGGTTTAGCCGGGAAAGGACCTTTGTGTCGTATAACCCATTCCGAATATGTGATACGTCGTTATGGATAGCATTTGAAGACCGGTGATGAAGACCGGGTATTTGCGAAAGCGATAGGATGACCTATCGATTGTTCCTGCACCGAGTCGCGCCGGTATAGAAACTCCCTAAGTGATGGGAAATCCGATCGGGATTGTGAATATCCGGATTTGCAAGGACTTCTTTGTAAGTGCCTTCGGTTCTGTTCGATCCCAGAACAGACTTGTATGGATTGTATGCCTGACATTACAAGTTGAGATATAAAGCCGATTTCTTTCAAATATATTTCTGTTGGTGGCGGAGAATTTATTCTTTTAGCTTAACACCCTTCTCTGAGACGTACGAGCTCAGAGGTTATGTAGTTGAATGTTATCAGCGATATATTCCCAATTTGGTAATGTGACATGCTGAGTGTGGCTGTGAAATGATCATTGTGTTGATTATTTGTGATAGGATCGTTTATTTGATCGTCTATCCTGGTGATCATTTCTATGATCATTTGTTGACCCAAAGCATGGCTTTTGTATAAAGTATGTTTTTGTGGACGTGACTTCGTCGAGCCTCACACCCCGTGAATGGTCAAAACAGGAAAGAAGCAGCAAGGTTATGAGGGGTAGCGCCCTTTAGGATGTGTGCATTTCCTTCTGGAAAAGGGTGGTATCATGGTATGGAGCCCAGATACTTACTCATGTTGAAAACACTTTGTTATGATTGTGTGAATTGATTAGAGAGCTCTCGGATTAAGGTCCCAAAGGACCGGGGGATGGCATATTCGGTCAGTTGTTACTCAGGGGTAACCCGGCCTTGTGTTGGTAGAGATCCGGTTTGGTTCTCGGGGATGTCCATCCAGAGGCATTCTCATGTGGAAATGGGAAGTTCCTTGGCCTGATCATTCGTTGGAAATCCAATTCCCAATACGAAACTTGTACGGTATTAGTTGTAGAACCTGCTATTCACTTATGGTGGTCACCACTGTTTGGATGGTAGCTATAGTAGGCATACGATAATGGTCGTATGTTGGCTAAGATTTATATTCTACTTTCGAAATGAATTTTTCCTACACTATGCACTAGTAATAATATCAAATGTTTCTTTTAATGCGTATCAAGCATCTTTGACTATCATAAGGAGAAATCTCCTCCGATTCTGCGTTTGCATTGTGTGTGTGTGCGGGAGGCCTTATGGTAGTCTCATTTTTAAAAAAGCATTGCGAATTGACTTTGAAAATCTTATGTTGAATGTTTTTAAAAGATAAACTGTCTTTGTTGCTCACCCCAGTCCCACGACTGATCCGGAGTTTATTGTTTCTGTCCTAAACTCTGGGTGCTCATTATTTTCTACACGAGCAGTCTAGAGTTGGGTTTTTCAGATAGTTAGATATAGTGGATTATCTGGAGTTAGTTCAGTCTTTGGATCGGACCAGTCTTGCCTAGCTTGGTGCATTGTTATGGGGAGTTCGAGCTATTGCTGGATTGATTCTTGGAAATGGAGTTGCAGTTTTTGGAGTTCTTCATTGAAGACTATCTTAGAGTTATTCGTTTCGCTGCTAGATGTTATCTATTTTCTTTCCGCTGCTATTTTATTGTATCATATCTCTGATGTATATTGATATCTATTGGATCATCTGTTGTATCAGATATTGTATCAAAGCTTTACATCAATGTATTATTCTTTTATTCCGCTGTGTTGTTTACTTAATGATTGTTATAAGCTCCGGCGAATCGGATTTGAACGGTCGAATCTATGACATTCGAGTACGATTTGAAGTATGGATGTCGATTTTCGAGCGCGCAAAATTCGTCTCGTTACATTTGGTATCAGAGCTAAGGTGAAACTTTAGCTCAGGAGTATAACACATTAAGTAACTCATTAGAGATAGGGTAAAGTATCCCTAGAATGAGTAATCCCTAAGGTATCTGTTCGAATGCCTCAGTAAATTCTCTTACTATCTGCTAATAGTGAGTATGAGTGCAAGAAGAGAACAAGATAGGGGACAAGGAAATACGACTATAATTAGTCAAAAGTCTGTAACAACAGTGGAAACATCTTTCTTATCAATTTTCTTTGATTCGTTTCCAACTTCTTTTGATTGCTTCGTACCAGCTCTAGGAAGAAGTTCCGGTGCGATGATGACTCTACGAATCGTTGTAGAAATTCTTTCTTCATATTTCATCAGTTTCTTTTCAGTTTTTGGATTTAAACTTTAATGAATTTGAAATTGGAAATTTTAAACGAATTAGAAATTTTAAATTGAGTTAAATTGATTAATAAAATATGAAGGATAAATTGAATTGTATTGATAAAATGATTTTGATTAAAACCAAATTTGAAATTTTATTATAATTACTTGTATCTATTGTTGATATTCTGATTTGGTGAGCCAAATGCAGAACTGATATCCAGTTTGATCTGAAAAGATATTTCTCTATCTTTGAATATATCTCTGTATTGTCTTCGTGCCTGCGAATTTCGAGGACGAAATTCTTTTAAGGGGGGAAGTCTGTAACGACCCTAGATTTTAATTTAATTTAAATTGATAATTAAATGAATTTTTGAATTAAAAATTGTAAAATTGATTATAAATGGCAGCGAGTTACCCCGATTCAAACAGAAAATATATTAAGTCATATGAATTTGAAAATTTGTATATATGTGAATATATATGTATATATTGGATTTGAAATAAAAATTTAAATAAATGGTTTTAAAAATAAATAAAAATAGAAATGTGTTCCTATGACAAAATAACAATACAAAGTAATAAAATATATGTAGGCAATAAAATGTACATAAAGTAAGAGCAAGAATATAAAACAAAGTAAAGTAACAAAACAAAAAGTAAAGTAAACAAAATAAAGTAAAATTACAAACAAATGTAAGCATACAAACATAATTAAAATAGAAAATTATTTGCAATATAAAGTAAACAAGACAAAAGGAAAAAAATAAGTATGCAGGCAAGCAAAATAGGCCTGTAAAGTTTAATATGCAAAGCAAAGTAAACAAAATAAAGTAAAATAACAAACAAAAACCTTTCAGCCGAGACAAACAAATGTATATAAGCATGTACACATGCATTTAATGCAAGACACAATGTAAACATATAATATGAAACATAAAGTATCTATGTACATGTTTATGCAAAGCAAAATGAACTGTGCACACCAAAGTACAAAGAAAAAGTAACCAAACCACTGCAGCCACCAAGTATGCAATATGCAGGTGTGAAATAAACAAATACATTCGAGTGAATTAACAAGAGAAAACAGTGCAAACATATTTATATCTATAAACAAGACATATGATAGTCAATGCTACTACCTCTAGTACACTATAACATTTCATATATCAGCCATTAATGCAAGACATCTCTAAGTACATACAATATGTTCAGCATGCCTATTGTACAAAATTTTACTATCACCCAGTACAAGCTTGTAATCCCTGTACATCCTTTCTATATATATCAATCTACAAATGTAAATGTCGTTCCAGTTCAAAGCAAAGACAGGGTTCAAGGAAAATCTGAAGTAACATCACTCAAACTCGGACAAGAAAAGAAAAAAAAAAGAAAAAAAGAAAAAAAGGAATACAAAGTATAAAACAAAGAAATAAAATAAATATACTCAAGTATCTTTTTACAGAAGAATCAAGCTTGTATTTTCAAAACTGTTCAACATTAGCAAGCTCTGTTCTTCCTTTCTGTGAAAACCAAGGTGAGTAACTAAACTAAGATCCAACTAAGTGAATCTATATTTGATGATTGATATGTCTGAGTTTGGAGTTGGTTAGTATGCGTATATACACATAAATTGTTCTCTGTCTATATATGTATGCAGAGGGGTATGCCTGTATATATTGAGACTTTTTGTTTAAGAGCATATGGTTTGATAAACAAATTCAAATATCAGATTACTTGATCTTTGTCAGGTTTTGTTTCCAAAAGCAAATAGGCTTGATTAAGTATTAGTTATTGTTAAAAAAAATAGTACAAGTAAATTATAAACATACAGGTTGGGAGAAAACTTGATTTTAACAGAGCAAACTCAAATATGTGATAATTTCGAATGATATAAAACATCGATTCAAATATATAAATTGAAACTGCATTCGAAAATAAGATTTTTAGGACAAAAATCAAGAATTTTAATACTGCATTGAAAACAAAAATTGGGTTTACTTGGAAATTGCATTTGAGGCAGTCTCTGGTGATCTCGGTGTTGAGGGGGGTTGTGGTTCTCTGGGATGGTAGAGGAGCGATCAGGGGTTCGGGGAAAAATAGTGGGAGGTGATGGAAGTGACGGTGGCGTCGGCGGTGATGTTTTCTTTTCTGTAGACCTAGTTTTGTAAGGTCGATTTATTTTTGGTTCGTTCGTCCTATGGGAAGCATCGAGTTCGACACGCCTGTGGGGAATAGTAGAGGGAAGTACGGCGAGTGGATTGCCGGAGTTTGGTGGTGAACAGTGGTCGGAGCTCGGAGAACTTGGCGTTGACAGGTTTGAGGGATGTTGGGTTCGCATGTTCCAGGTTTTCAAGCTCGAGCTTGAATTTGAATCTCGAGATGATGAAGTGATTCGAATGATCGGAATACGTTCTGGATTTGATGGTCGATGTGCTCGAAGTCGTGACGATGACCGGTGTCGGTCGGAGCTACTGTGCACGTGTACGATGTTGTGTTGCTTGAGTATTTGCATGCCTGGGGAAACACAGAGGAGATTCACGCGAGTGACTCGAGAAGTTCAGGTGGTATACTCGAAGTTTTTGGGGGTGGAACTTGAAGCAAGGAAGAGGGGTCTCGAGTAAAAGGTTTGGTTTTAGGTTTTACCTGAACCTATCTTCCAGGAATTCAAAACAAAAAAGTTTAAATTTTAAAACAAGGTTTTAAACTGAGGTTTAAATCAAAATGTAAATAAAAATTCAAATTGAATTGAAATCTAGTTTGTAAATAAAATAAAGTTTTAAATTCAATTTGGTTTAATAATTTCAACGCAATTAAGTGTATTAAAGAATTTGAATTTAAAATATAATTGAAATTGAAAATGACATTTAAACAAATTGAATTTAAAAGTAGAACCTGGAACTAATCTTAAATCAGAGGTTAAAATTAAATATAAGAAATTTCTTTGGAATGGTAATTTAAGAAATTTAATAATTGATAAAGACCATTAACTAAGATTTTATTTGAAAAACATTAATTAATGTGATAAATTTTAACAATAAATTTAGTTTGATTAATTTCATAATAATCAATTGTGGAACTATTAAGTATAATTACTTAATAACAATAATTGTGAAATTAAATATTCGGTGTAATTTATGGAGTTAATCGAATTATTCAAATTAAATTTCTTAAGTTAATTTATTCAGAATAATCATTTGATAGTTTTGAAGAGTTAATTGCTTAGAGAAGTAATTAATAGATAATTTGTGAATGTAATTAATTAAATGATGATTTTTAAATCAGAACATAAATTTTTGTGAATAATTAAAGGATTAATTAATAATGACAATTAAATTAAGATTAATTTAAAAAAAAAAAGTTAAAGATTAATTGATTCATTGATTTAAGAATGATTAGTTAAAAATTAAGGGTTAACTAATAGATTTGGAAGAAAGATTTATTTCAAATAATTTGTGATTAAATTATGATAATTAACCCGGATTAATAATTGATACATCTGATTTAAATTAATAAGTTGATTAATAAATTCACTTGTGAATGTTTGAACTTGACTGAATAATTAATTTGTCTGATATCCCTGATATTGATGCTTTGTGATATATCCTAATTTGTGTTATGATGTGAGATGTAATTTATTTATCTGAGATAAATATAATTATTATCTGTGATATATATATCTGTGTTCTGTGAATAAAGGATAAGCGTTATGGGTTATATCGCTTATCAAATATAAGCGTTATAGTTTATTCCGCTTATCAACTATATTTCTGTGTTTAATTTGTGATGATTGAATGATGTTGCACTAGTATGTTAAACCCCTAGACCACACCATACACACACAAATATGGATTTCACGAGGAAATCGATTTAAGTCACAGATTTTGAAATGATTTAAAATTTGAATTTTTAAATTCAAATGTTTTGGAAATGGAATCAGAATAAATGTGAAAAGCTTTTGGAATGAAATTTCAAAATAAAATTTATTATTTTTAAATTACTTGATTAAGTTTTGGAATTTAAATAATTTGATTTAAATTTAAATTCAATACTTGAAATTGAATCCTATGATTTGAAATTAGGGATTAAAGATGTTATATTGGTTATATAGGGATTAAACCACTTTTAAGTATTATTTTTGGGAATTTGAATTTAACCCAAGGATTTCAACTCGTATAAATGAATCAGATTTCCAAAATGAAAACTGGTATTTTCAAATGATAAACACTTTTAGATAAGAACTGAGATTCCAGTTAATTAGGGGAATTTCAAGATTGAATAGAGAAATGATTTTTCTAAGTTATGAATGAATTATTTTTGAAAGCTATGAATTAAATCTGTTTATTTTTAACAGATTTAAATTGATGATTTGTTCAAATCAAATTGAAATGAAAATTGATTTGGAAGATCTGTGAATGAATCTTTTGTTTAAAAGATTAAAATGTGAAAATTGTTTAAACCGTTAAAGGTTGTGAAAATGAATCTTTTTGTTTAAAGATTGAAAATGGTAATTTATTTAAACCATTTGAAGAAAAGTTTTGGGGAAATAAGTTGTGACTTAATTGAAATCCCAATATCCATATATTTTTAAAATATTTTCGCTCACTATTCGGTTTAGCCGGGAAAGGACCTTTGTGTCGTATAACCCATTCTGAATATGTGATACGTCGTTATGGATAGCATTTGAAGACCGGTGATGAAGACCGGGTATTTGCGAAAGCGATAGGATGACCTATCGATTGTTCCTGCACCGAGTCGCGCCGGTATAGAAACTCCCTAAGTGATGGGAAATCCGATCGGGATTGTGAATATCCGGATTTGCAAGGACTTCTTTGTAAGTGCCTTCGGTTCTGTTCGATCCCAGAACAGACTTGTATGGATTGTATGCCTGACATTACAAGTTGAGATATAAAGCCGATTTCTTTCAAATATATTTCTGTTGGTGGCGGAGAATTTATTCTTTTAGCTTAACACCCTTCTCTGAGACGTACGAGCTCAGAGGTTATGTAGTTGAATGTTATCAGCGATATATTCCCAATTTGGTAATGTGACATGCTGAGTGTGGCTGTGAAATGATCATTGTGTTGATTATTTGTGATAGGATCGTTTATTTGATCGTCTATCCTGGTGATCATTTCTATGATCATTTGTTGACCCAAAGCATGGCTTTTGTATAAAGTATGTTTTTGTGGACGTGACTTCGTCGAGCCTCACACCCCGTGAATGGTCAAAACAGGAAAGAAGCAGCAAGGTTATGAGGGGTAGCGCCCTTTAGGATGTGTGCATTTCCTTCTGGAAAAGGGTGGTATCATGGTATGGAGCCCAGATACTTACTCATGTTGAAAACACTTTGTTATGATTGTGTGAATTGATTAGAGAGCTCTCGGATTAAGGTCCCAAAGGACCGGGGGATGGCATATTCGGTCAGTTGTTACTCAGGGGTAACCCGGCCTTGTGTTGGTAGAGATCCGGTTTGGTTCTCGGGGATGTCCATCCAGAGGCATTCTCATGTGGAAATGGGAAGTTCCTTGGCCTGATCATTCGTTGGAAATCCAATTCCCAATACGAAACTTGTACGGTATTAGTTGTAGAACCTGCTATTCACTTATGGTGGTCACCACTGTTTGGATGGTAGCTATAGTAGGCATACGATAATGGTCGTATGTTGGCTAAGATTTATATTCTACTTTCGAAATGAATTTTTCCTACACTATGCACTAGTAATAATATCAAATGTTTCTTTTAATGCGTATCAAGCATCTTTGACTATCATAAGGAGAAATCTCCTCCGATTCTGCGTTTGCATCGTGTGTGTGTGCGGGAGGCCTTATGGTAGTCTCATTTTTAAAAAAGCATTGCGAATTGACTTTGAAAATCTTATGTTGAATGTTTTTAAAAGATAAACTGTCTTTGTTGCTCACCCCAGTCCCACGACTGATCCGGAGTTTATTGTTTCTGTCCTAAACTCTGGGTGCTCATTATTTTCTACACGAGCAGTCTAGAGTTGGGTTTTTCAGATAGTTAGATATAGTGGATTATCTGGAGTTAGTTCAGTCTTTGGATCGGACCAGTCTTGCCTAGCTTGGTGCATTGTTATGGGGACTTCGAGCTATTGCTGGATTGATTCTTGGAAATGGAGTTGCAGTTTTTGGAGTTCTTCATTGAAGACTATCTTAGAGTTATTCGTTTCGCTGCTAGATGTTATCTATTTTCTTTCCGCTGCTGTTTTATTGTATCATATCTCTGATGTATATTGATATCTAATGGATCATCTGTTGTATAAGATATTGTATCAAAGCTGTACATCAATGTATTATTCTTTTATTCCGCTGTGTTGTTTACTTAATGATTGTTATAAGCTCCGGCGAATCGGATTTGAACGGTCGAATCTATGACATTCGAGTACGATTTGAAGTATGGATGTCGATTTTCGAGCGCGCAAAATTCGTCTCGTTACATTTGGTATCAGAGCTAAGGTGAAACTTTAGCTCAGGAGTATAACACATTAAGTAACTCATTAGAGATAGGGTGAAGTATCCCTAGAATGAGTAATCCCTAAGGTATCTGTTCGGATGCCTCAGTAAATTCTCTTACTATCTGCTAATAGTGAGTATGAGTGCAAGAAGAGAACAAGATAGGGGACAAGGAAATACGACTATAATTAGTCAAAAGTCTGTAACAACAGTGGAAACATCTTTCTTATCAATTTTCTTTGATTCGTTTCCAAATTCTTTTGATTGCTTCGTATCAGCTCTAGGAAGAAGTTCTGGTGCGATGATGACTCTACGAATCGTTGTAGAAATTCTTTCTTCATATTTCATCAGTTTCTTTTCAGTTTTTGGATTTAAACTTTAATGAATTTGAAATTGGAAATTTTAAACGAATTAGAAATTTTAAATTGAGTTAAATTGATTAATAAAATATGAAGGATAAATTGAATTGTATTGATAAAATGATTTTGATTAAAACCAAATTTGAAATTTTATTATAATTACTTGTATCTATTGTTGATATTCTGATTTGGTGAGCCAAATGCAGAACTGATATCCAGTTTGATCTGAAAAGATATTTCTCTATCTTTGAATATATCTCTGTATTGTCTTCGTGCCTGCGAATTTCGAGGACGAAATTCTTTTAAGGGGGGAAGTCTGTAACGACCCTAGATTTTAATTTAATTTAAATTGATAATTAAATGAATTTTTGAATTAAAAATTGTAAAATTGATTATAAATGGCAGCGAGTTACCCCGATTCAAACAGAAAATATATTAAGTCATATGAATTTGAAAATTTGTATATATGTGAATATATATGTATATATTGGATTTGAAATAAAAATTTAAATAAATGGTTTTAAAAATAAATAAAAATAGAAATGTGTTCCTATGACAAAATAACAATACAAAGTAATAAAATATATGTAGGCAATAAAATGTACATAAAGTAAGAGCAAGAATATAAAACAAAGTAAAGTAACAAAACAAAAAGTAAAGTAAACAAAATAAAGTAAAATTACAAACAAATGTAAGCATACAAACATAATGAAAATTATTTGCAATATAAAGTAAACAAGACAAAAAGAAAAAAATAAGTATGCAGGCAAGCAAAATAGGCCTGTAAAGCTTAATATGCAAAGCAAAGTAAACAAAATAAAGTAAAATAACAAACAAAAACCTTTCAGCCGAGACAAACAAATGTATATAAGCATATACACATGCATTTAATGCAAGACACAATGTAAACATATAATATGAAACATAAAGTATCTATGTACATGTTTATGCAAAGCAAAATGAACTGTGCACACCAAAGTACAAAGAAAAAGTAACCAAACCACTGCAGCCACCAAGTATGCAATATGCAGGTGTGAAATAAACAAATTCATTCAAGTGAATTAACAAGAGAAAACAGTGCAAACATATTTATATCTATAAACAAGACATATGATAGTCAATGCTACTACCTCTAGTACACTATAACATTTCATATATCAGCCATTAATGCAAGACATCTCTAAGTACATACAATATGTTCAGCATGCCTATTGTACAAAATTTTACTATCACCCAGTACAAGCTTGTAATCCCTGTACATCCTTTCTATATATATCAATCTACAAATGTAAATGTCGTTCCAGTTCAAAGCAAAGACAGGGTTCAAGGAAAATCTGAAGTAACATCACTCAAACTCGGACAAGAAAAGAAAAAAAAAGAAAAAAAGAAAAAAAGGAATACAAAGTATAAAACAAAGAAATAAAATAAATATACTCAAGTATCTTTTTACAGAAGAATCAAGCTTGTATTTTCAAAACTGTTCAACATTAGCAAGCTCTGTTCTTCCTTTCTGTGAAAACCAAGGTGAGTAACTAAACTAAGATCCAACTAAGTGAATCTATATTTGATGATTGATATGTCTGAGTTTGGAGTTGGTTAGTATGCATATATACACATAAATTGTTCTCTATCTATATATGTATGCAGAGGGGTATGCCTGTATATATTGAGACTTTTTGTTTAAGAGCATATGGTTTGATAAACAAATTCAAATATCAGATTACTTGATCTTTGTCAGGTTTTGTTTCCAAAAGCAAATAGGCTTGATTAAGTATTAGTTATTGTTAAAAAAAAATAGTACAAGTAAATTATAAACATACAGGTTGGGAGAAAACTTGATTTTAACAGAGCAAACTCAAATATGTGATAATTTCGAATGATATAAAACGTCGATTCAAATATATAAATTGAAACTGCATTCGAAAATAAGATTTTTAGGACAAAAATCAAGAATTTTAATACTGCATTGAAAACAAAAATTGGGTTTACTTGGAAATTGCATTTGAGGCAGTCTCTGGTGATCTCGGTGTTGAGGGGGGTTGTGGTTCTCTGGGATGGTAGAGGAGCGATCAGGGGTTCGGGGAAAAATAGTGGGAGGTGATGGAAGTGACGGTGGCGTCGGCGGTGATGTTTTCTTTTCTGTAGACCTAGTTTTGTAAGGTCGAGTTATTTTTGGTTCGTTCGTCCTATGGGAAGCATCGAGTTCGACACGCCTGTGGGGGATAGTAGAGGGAAGTACGGCGAGTGGATTGCCGGAGTTTGGTGGTGAACAGTGGTCGGAGCTCGGAGAACTTGGCGTTGACAGGTTTGAGGGATGTTGGGTTCGCATGTTCCAGGTTTTCAAGCTCGAGCTTGAATTTGAATCTCGAGATGATGAAGTGATTCGAATGATCGGAATACGTTCTGGATTTGATGGTCGATGTGCTCGAAGTCGTGACGATGACCGGTGTCGGTCGGAGCTACCGTGCACGTGTACGATGTTGTGTTGCTTGAGTATTTGCATGCCTGGGGAAACACAGAGGAGATTCACGCGAGTGACTCGAGAAGTTCAGGTGGTATACTCGAAGTTTTTGGGGGTGGAACTCGAAGCAAGGAAGAGGGGTCTCGAGTAAAAGGTTTGGTTTCAGGTTTTACCTGAACCTATCTTCCAGGAATTCAAAACAAAAAAGTTTAAATTTTAAAACAAGGTTTTAAACTGAGGTTTAAATCAAAATGTAAATAAAAATTCAAATTGAATTGAAATCTAGTTTGTAAATAAAATAAAGTTTTAAATTCAATTTGGTTTAATAATTTCAACGCAATTAAGTGTATTAAAGAATTTGAATTTAAAATATAATTGAAATTGAAAATGACATTTAAACAAATTGAATTTAAAAGTAGAACCTGGAACTAATCTTAAATCAGAGGTTAAAATTAAATATAAGAAATTTCTTTGGAATGGTAATTTAAGAAATTTAATAATTGATAAAGACCATTAACTAAGATTTTATTTGAAAAACATTAATTAATGTGATAAATTTTAACAATAAATTTAGTTTGATTAATTTCATAATAATCAATTGTGGAACTATTAAGTATAATTACTTAATAACAATAATTGTGAAATTAAATATTCGGTGTAATTTATGGAGTTAATCGAATTGTTCAAATTAAATTTCTTAAGTTAATTTATTCAGAATAATCATTTGATAGTTTTGAAGAGTTAATTGCTTAGAGAAGTAATTAATAGATAATTTGTGAATGTAATTAATTAAATGATGATTTTTAAATCAGAACATAAATTTTTGTGAATAATTAAAGGATTAATTAATAATGACAATTAAATTAAGATTAATTTAAAAAAAAATTAAAGATTAATTGATTCATTGATTTAAGAATGATTAGTTAAAAATTAAGGGTTAACTAATAGATTTGGAAGAAAGATTTATTTCAAATAATTTGTGATTAAATTATGATAATTAACCCGGATTAATAATTGATACATCTGATTTAAATTAATAAGTTGATTAATAAATTCACTTGTGAATGTTTGAACTTGACTGAATAATTAATTTGTCTGATATCCCTCATATTGATGCTTTGTGATATATCCTAATTTGTGTTATGATGTGAGATGTAATTTATTTATCTGAGATAAATATAATTATTATCTGTGATATATATATCTGTGTTCTGTGAATAAAGGATAAGCGTTATGGGTTATATCGCTTATCAAATATAAGCGTTATAGTTTATACCGCTTATCAACTATATTTCTGTGTTTAATTTGTGATGATTGAATGATGTTGCACTAGTATGTTAAACCCCTGGACCACACCATACACATACAAATATGGATTTCACGAGGAAATCGATTTAAGTCACAGATTTTGAAATGATTTAAAATTTGAATTTTTAAATTCAAATGTTTTGGAAATGGAATCGGAATAAATGTGAAAAGCTTTTGGAATGAAATTTCAAAATAAAATTTATTATTTTTAAATTACTTGATTAAGTTTTGAAATTTAAATAATTTGATTTAAATTTAAATTCAATACTTGAAATTGAATCCTATGATTTGAAATTAGGGATTAAAGATGTTATATTGGTTATATAGGGATTAAACCACTTTTAAGTATTATTTTTGGGAATTTGAATTTAACCCAAGGATTTCAACTCGTATAAATGAATCAGATTTCCAAAATGAAAACTGTTGTTTTCAAATGATAAACACTTTTAGATAAGAACTGAGATTCCAGTTAATTAGGGGAATTTCAAGATTGAATAGAGAAATGATTTTTCTAAGTTATGAATGAATTCTTTTTGAAAGCTATGAATTAAATCTGTTTATTTTTAACAGATTTAAATTGATGATTTGTTTAAATCAAATTGAAATGAAAATTGATTTGGAAGATCTGTGAATGAATCTTTTGTTTAAAAGATTAAAATGTGAAAATTGTTTAAACCGTTAAAGGTTGTGAAAATGAATCTTTTTGTTTAAAGATTGAAAATGGTAATTTATTTAAACCATTTGAAGAAAAGTTTTGGGGAAATAAGTTGTGACTTAATTGAAATCCCAATATCCATATATTTTTAAAATATTTTCGCTCACTATTCGGTTTAGCCGGGAAAGGACCTTTGTGTCGTATAACCCATTCCGAATATGTGATACGTCGTTATGGATAGCATTTGAAGACCGGTGATGAAGACCGGGTATTTGCGAAAGCGATAGGATGACCTATCGATTGTTCCTGCACCGAGTCGCGCCGGTATAGAAACTCCCTAAGTGATGGGAAATCCGATCGGGATTGTGAATATCTGGATTTGCAAGGACTTCTTTGTAAGTGCCTTCGGTTCTGTTCGATCCCAGAACAGACTTGTATGGATTGTATGCCTGACATTACAAGTTGAGATATAAAGCCGATTTCTTTCAAATATATTTCTGTTGGTGGCGGAGAATTTATTCTTTTAGCTTAACACCCTTCTCTGAGACGTACGAGCTCAGAGGTTATGTAGTTGAATGTTATCAGCGATATATTCCCAATTTGGTAATGTGACATGCTGAGTGTGGCTGTGAAATGATCATTGTGTTGATTATTTGTGATAGGATCATTTATTTGATCGTCTATCCTGGTGATCATTTCTATGATCATTTGTTGACCCAAAGCATGGCTTTTGTATAAAGTATGTTTTTGTGGACGTGACTTCGTCGAGCCTCACACCCCATGAATGGTCAAAACAGGAAAGAAGCAGCAAGGTTATGAGGGGTAGCGCCCTTTAGGATGTGTGCATTTCCTTCTGGAAAAGGGTGGTATCATGGTATGGAGCCCAGATACTTACTCATGTTGAAAACACTTTGTTATGATTGTGTGAATTGATTAGAGAGCTCTCGGATTAAGGTCCCAAAGGACCGGGGGATGGCATATTCGGTCAGTTGTTACTCAGGGGTAACCCGGCCTTGTGTTGGTAGAGATCCGGTTTGGTTCTCGGGGATGTCCATCCAGAGGCATTCTCATGTGGCAATGGGAAGTTCCTTGGCCTGATCATTCGTTGGAAATCCAATTCCCAATACGAAACTTGTACGGTATTAGTTGTAGAACCTGCTATTCACTTATGGTGGTCACCACTGTTTGGATGGTAGCTATAGTAGGCATACGATAATGGTCGTATGTTGGCTAAGATTTATATTCTACTTTCGAAATGAATTTTTCCTACACTATGCACTAGTAATAATATCAAATGTTTCTTTTAATGCGTATCAAGCATCTTTGACTATCATAAGGAGAAATCTCCTCCGATTCTGCGTTTGCATTGTGTGTGTGTGCGGGAGGCCTTATGGTAGTCTCGTTTTTAAAAAAGCATTGCGAATTGACTTTGAAAATCTTATGTTGAATGTTTTTAAAAGATAAACTGTCTTTGTTGCTCACCCCAGTCCCACGACTGATCCGGAGTTTATTGTTTCTGTCCTAAACTCTGGGTGCTCATTATTTTCTACACGAGCAGTCTAGAGTTGGGTTTTTCAGATAGTTAGATATAGTGGATTATCTGGAGTTAGTTCAGTCTTTGGATCGGACCAGTCTTGCCTAGCTTGGTGCATTGTTATGGGGAGTTCGAGCTATTGCTGGATTGATTCTTGGAAATGGAGTTGCAGTTTTTGGAGTTCTTCATTGAAGACTATCTTAGAGTTATTCGTTTCGCTGCTAGATGTTATCTATTTTCTTTCCGCTGCTGTTTTATTGTATCATATCTCTGATGTATATTGATATCTATTGGATCATCTGTTGTATCAGATATTGTATCAAAGCTGTACATCAATGTATTATTTTTTTATTCCGCTGTGTTGTTTGCTTAATGATTGTTATAAGCTCCGGCGAATCGGATTTGAACGGTCGAATCTATGACATTCGAGTACGATTTGAAGTATGGATGTCGATTTTCGAGCGCGCAAAATTCGTCTCGTTACACTTACATATAGATAACACATAGTAAGTAATCTATATAGATAAAAAAAAATAGCAAGGACTTAAACATAAAATTCATAATTAAGACATTTGTTAAATAGTAAAAATATGTTTTAGACATTTGTAATTTGTGTAGCATGAAAACTCAACAAGTGGCATTTTCTTTTAATGCAAAGAAGAATGGGGATATCATGTACTAGGAGAAAAAAAAATCTGAGGAAAAGCTTTTACAAATCTAAATAATTTTTTTTTAAAAAAAGAAGCCTGCATTTCATAAAAAGCATGAAGCATGTAAAACATTTTCATCTCTGTTTTCAAGTAACATGCTTCAGCAACTCAACTCTATTTTCAAAGAAAGCTCAAACCCAAAAAAAATCCTGTCATCATCAAATCAGTAGTTCGAAGCATTTTCTTTGTAATCTGAAAGCAAAGCATGCATGTCTTCAACCTGGGTTTCAAACTAAGCCAACATGCAAGTCTCATTAGCATGCAACTGCAGTTCAAAATAAGATCAAACCAGAAGCATTTCAAAATTAAAAGAAGGGGATTCAACAGGCTATATTTAACCGGTGAGTATTCAAACCTGAGTTCCTCTGTCTATTTTTAATATGCCTGTGAGTAAACTCTACTTGTTTTTAATCTAAATCTGGATGCATGAATCGAACTTAGAAGCATGATGAAAACTTGTTTGCATGCAGTAGAACTAAATATATTTAATTTCAAGTTTGGTGCCTGTGATGAAATATCAGATGTTCATCTTTGTTTTTTTTTAAAAATATAGAGCACAGCTTTAATTAAAATTTCATTTTCTCTCATTCAAATTCTTGTTAGATTTAGATATTTAAACAAATATGTTTGGTTTGGATTAAACTTCTAGTCTCAAGCTTTTATTCCAAATTCATAACAAAACCCAGATTTGAATCAGAGCAGTTTTCAGGCATTATATTTTCAAACTAAGAAGGCTGTTCCTCTGCATTTTCAATTTGTGAGTAAACTTCACTCTTTAATGTTTGATTTGATGCTTGGTCTTTGAGTAAAGTAAGAATATAGGTTTGCATGTATAAACTCATATGTTAATAAGTATTAAGTAAAAGATTTGTTTATTTATAAACATATATGTCTCTGCTAAACTACATTTTTTTCCAAGTTCTGTTAAATTTTTAAATGAGAGTAAGCAAGCTTAATTCATTTTCAGTTTGGTTGCATCCAGTGTATTTTGAAGTGATTACATGAATGTTTTATCTGATCATATGAGTTTATGTATATAGATGTTGGGGTGATATATGAGCTTCAGTATTATTTTTTTTGCCTCTGTCCTCTATTTCCAGGGGGCAAATGAAATTCAAAATTAGTTGCCCTTCATCTGTTTTTTTTAAACTTATATTTAAAACAAAACTTGTTTGGAAATTTCAAGGTGTTTGATTTAAAAATATTTTCAGATAAGTTTTAAGGGTAGTCTTAACATAAGTAAGAATACAGTCAAAATGTACTTATACCCAAAATCTCGATTCTAATAATGCATTGTTTCAGGTATATAGTTGGATTTGTTATCCAAATTTATGATTTTAAAAATAAAATCGGGATTTTTAAGTTTTTAATTTGAGAGAAATCGCTAGAGGACCAATATTGGGTTTTTCATCAATTTCTGATGATCGGTAGAGATAAGAATCTCGTGTTCATGGCCGAAGCTAGCCGGGGAATAGGAGATGCTGGCAAAAATGGTTATAGGATTTTTAAACTTCGGTGGTGGCGAGGCATCGTCATTATAGGGTTTTGGAAGCTGATGGTATTATCTGGTTTCACGAAGTTTATGTGACGTCGATGGAGTTCAAGCTGCGATCGGTCGTAGGGAATTGAGTGTAAGGTTTCATGGTGAAGCGGTGGATGGAATCTTGAGGCGTCAGGTGATGGTAGACGTCGAGACGAGGGACATTTGTGGGAAATGGGTTCTGTACAGCTTCATTTCTTGGGTTTGATTGTGTTCGAATTTGACATTGTGCTCAAAGGAGGATTATGGGTGGTCAGATGATTTGAAGAAGTCGAAGACGACTTGCCAGTGGTGGTCGTGGTGGCTGGAGCACCGTCAATGTTCAATACATGTGCACGGCGTGCACAAAAAAATTGGGTACGAAATCAGGGAATTTGAGGTTGGGGAAGACGTTGATTACACGGGTTGATTTCAGGGTATTTGCGCACTGACTCGAAGGAAGGTTAGTGGAGGATTGCTCGAAATTTTGCAGGCTGACTCGTGTTTTGGTTTGTGGTTAATTTTATTATCACCTATATTGAAGTATTCCTATTTGAGTGATCAGATTAGGAACATTAAGTAATATAGGTTATAGAAGTGATTAAATCAAGTTATTTTAAAGGTTCATGGAAATAAATAAGTTTCAAAAGAAAATACAACCAAGTTCTGAATTAAAGTATTAGCAAAATTTTAAATGAGTTTCAAAGTCTTTAAAGTGCTTTAAAAATTGTTGTTTTCAAAGTAATTATTATAATAGGTGAATTACTATGTGTTTAAAGAGTGATTTTAGATGATGAGTTAATAACTAACCAAGTAATAAATTAGTAATTAATTAAAGATGATCACTTATAAATTAAGTAAGAATAATTACTTAATGAAGTAATTTGAGGGATAAATTTCCTTGTGTAAATAATTAAGTTAATGAGATTACTTTAAATTAATTAAGATTAATTAATTAAAGAGGATTACTTGATGATGTGATTAAATATAATTACTTAATGTAATTAATAGAGTATAATTACTTAGTGAAGTAATTAATGAATAATTAAAGTATTAATTAATTTTATTAATTAAGGGTTTGATTTAATTAATATAAGTAATTTAATGAAGGTAATTAATTTAGGATCATTAATTGATGTAATTAATTGATATAATTAATGAAAGTAATTAAAGATTAATTGCCGTACATGGTTGAGAATAATTAATTTGTGTAAATAAATTAAAGGATAATTCTTTACGTAATTGGAAATAATTAATCATGGATGTTTAATTAAAATGGATAATAAATGGATGATTAATTAATGGCTGTAATTAATTATTTCTAAGAAAGCACGATTAAAAGTGATTAAGGAAAGTAATTTTATTTAATTAGGATTGTGTGACTAATTAATCTTGCTTATGAATGATTGATTGATATTCCTGATATGAATTGCTTTGTGATATGATATGTTGGATGAATGATGATAATTATCTATCAATTATGAATTGATGTGTTAAGATTTTATCGAGTAATTAAAATTGAATTGTATTTAATTGGATAATTTGGGTTAAGATGACATTGGATTCGAAGAGACCGGAGTCGGGTATGAGTAAATACCCGAACCCACTTCGATTCTTTATAAACTAATTTGTGAAATCGATAAATTGATATGGAATGATTTAAGTGATTTGGATCATAAAATCTAAGTTTTGACACTTAGAAATTGATGAGTATGATAAGTTTTGCCTATACCAAACCTGTGGATTTGTAAAATTGTTATGAGTTACCCCGGGTTAAAAACTGGTTATTGTTTTGGTGTATTTCATATTAGATGGGTTTACTCACGCTGGTTTCCAGCCTGACCTGGGTGTTACCTTGATGTAATGCTCGGGTCAGACTGAGTATTACAGATTTTCAGGTAAGGACGTTCTGGAGCTCAGGAGGCAAGCTGGATGGCAGTAACGTATGGAGAGTTTCACTATGTTATTATATATCTGAGACATGTTAAATTGTATCTGTCTAATGTTGTATAAAATTGTTGTAACTCTGATATATTGATGTTAAATTGCTAGATACAGTTTTTTTGGTATAATAATTATTATTGATATTATATTTTATCCGCTGCGAATGTGAGATTGTGTGTTCCTTTCTGTTCTTCTTCTATCTCTTTTCTTCTTTTCTCTAACTATCTGGAATTTTCGGGATCGAAATTTCCTCGAAAATTCCGAGTCGTTACAACCCCTAATTTTCATCCATTCGTGGTTGATGTGGCTCAGGCTAAGGTTACCTTTTTAGAACATTTCACTTAGAATGCTCACCGTCCTCCTGACGATGTTCTGAAAGCATTCATCCATACAAGTCCGTTACGGGTTCGAATAGAACCGAAGGTACTACTCCTACTACATCCGTTTTAGAATCACCCTCGGGATTAGTAGCGATTAGCCCTTGCACTTCGCTGTTCCATCTTCGACGCTAAGCTCTTGTCTTCATCACGAAATGTACTTGTTGGATCGAAGTGGTTCTCAGATCACAAATCCGATCCCGGTCTCTTCGAAACAACATTTTCTATTTTCCAGTAAACTCAACCCCGGTTCCTTAGGAAATACACAAACGAAGATAAGATCGGAGTTCAGGTAACGACCCGTAGATTTTAATAATTAAAATTGTAAATTAATAAGTTTTTGTAACTAAATTTAGAAAGAAGTAAATTTTTTATAATTTATGTTGAAGTAAATGTTAAGATTGAATTGTAGCAATGGTTATTAAAACTAATTATTGACAATTGAAGTGAAGTCATAGTAAAAATGTAATAGTATAAATTGTTGCCTTGGTTATAAAATAGAAAATGGGAAAGTAAAAGTAAGTGTTGAATTAACCAATGAAATAATATTGCTCAATAGTAACTGAACGTAAATGTAGGTAATAAGGTTAAAGCATGTTGATAAACAATAAATGTTGTGCAATCCCAATTAATTAAAACAATTGTGAAGTTTTAATTGATTGAAATTAGTAGATTTGGGAAATAGATTCAAAATTTTATTCATTGATAGAATAATCCGTAATAAATTTAGTTGACAGGATTAATGCTAGAGAGGAATTATAATAGTTGTTGTTTGATAATAAAGAATGGGAACGTAGATTTTTAATTTAAATGTAATAAAATGGACTAATTGGAATTAAATGAAATTTGATGTTTGAATATTATGTAAATAAGAATTAAGATGAATTGGGAAATATTAATGCATCAAAATATAACCAATGCTAATTTAAGGTTAATAATTAATGGATTGAATGAAATGACAATTTATGAAAATATGTTATACTTGACTATAAATGGAACATAAGCGAATAAATGGAATATTAATTGTAATTAATGTGAATCAAAGTAATAGTAACGGTCGTAAGTTACTATTTAATTGTCATAGTAATTTGTTGTAACTGTTATATTTGGGAATGAGATTTTATTATAAGTAAATAAAGGTAAGTATTGTATGAATATATGAATTAATATATGATTTATGGTAATAGAATAAATTCATAGGGTGTAAGTAATTATAATAAATAATTGAAATGATAAGCCTAAGTGAAATTTTAAGGCTATGGTAACAATCATCATAAATTACCAGAATATATCTAGTCTACCAAATTAATTGGAAAACAATTACATTTAAATGAAAATAAATGTCTCATTAATGTGGGTAAGAATTGTATTTGTAAAGTGTAAATGTAATAAAGCAACAAAAATGCATATTTTATTCATAAGTTAATATAAAGGAATGAAACCTATTGAATGAATTAATTGAGGTTCTAATTTTAACAAATGTATATATTTGACAGCTTCAATATATTTGGAAACAATAGTTAATACAAAGGGAAGTTGGAAATTTGAATATATAAATGGAATGAAATGTGAGACAAGTGTTAACTGCGTTACAAAGTAATAATAGACTCAACTAAAGGGTTGGAATTGAATCTAATCATTTTAATTGGAATTTATTTTAAATTAATTAAATTCAATTTATAATAAAGGGATTATTGTAAGTAAATGAAATAAATACTATAATTGGTTAATTAATTTACTTTAAATTGATATGGGAATTGGTTTTCAAAGAATTATAAATTACTAAAGTAATATGTGATGATAAAATTTGTCAAATATAGAATTTGAATTTAAATGGTGATTTAATTTATTTAATATTAATTTATTTAATTAATTGGAAAGTAGCCATTTTTGGCCACTGACTCCGATTTCGACGAAACCAGTTTCATCGGATCCGTAACGGTGAATTATTGTAGGATTTCAAGTTTCGTAGCGATCAGGCTTGTCGTTTGATCGTACGGGTTTGAAATGCCTTGAAATAAATTAAATTGAAATCAATTGAAATCAATTTGGAATAATTTGATTTTAGCATAACTTCTTTATATGATGGAATTTGGACTTGAAACCTATTCCATCGCATTTAAAATATTTTAAAAACGGCTATTTTGATATACGGGTTGACCAATTTCGTTCCAGTGTCAGAACGGGCTTTTCGGGTCATTTATCGTTCAGCGCGTTTATAAATCGGTTCCATCTATTCTATTTTTAACTTTGTCTATAAATACCCGGTTATAAACCCTAGCCTACTTCTATTTATCATTTGTCTGTACGTACATTTCAACTATCTCTCTTCCTCAATGGCAGGCAAACAAATTCTAGATCCAAACACAAATCAAATTCAAATCAAAAAATTCAAACTCCTTAGAAAAATTTGAAAAAAATATATATCGAAGATCTCATCGATACGAATCTACGTGTAGTTTTTTCTACAATCGATGTTCGAGTCTACCGAAAATCGCAGTCAAAGCCGAAATTAGGGTTTGGATTTCGTCGTCAATCGACGAAATTGATTGTGGGGTTTCGTGGAGATAGTCGCGTGGAGTCAAGGGATGGTGACCGAGGGGGTTCGTTTGGCCTGAGGCGGCGGGAAAAAGGCGAATAGGGTTTGAAAATGCTAAAAATTTTGGTGCGACGGCGGTGGGTTTCTATGGTCGGCGCGGAGTCGCGCGAGGTATGGCTATGGTGGTAGCCTCTGATCGAAGCGACATTGATCAATGGAGCGTGCGACAACAATTTTTTTGGTGGCGGCTGATTTAGGGTTCGAGGGCCTCGTTGCATGCGTACTGTGTTCGTCTGGAAGGAGTGGCGTGTTTCTTTGATGACGTGGCCGTTCTTTGTGGGTGAGTTTTATTTTATTTTTGTTTTAATTAAATTTTGTTTTCAAACAATTTAAATCGCTATAACTTTTACATACGTGATCCAATTCACGCGCGGTTTTCTCCGCTAGGTTTGTATTGGAATTTCGGACAATTGGGTAGCAGTTTGGACGGATTCTGAGATTGTGCAATTTTTGGGTTTAAATTGGATTTAAATCCAATTTAAATTCAAAAGGTGAGTGTTTTAACCCGTTCACAATTTCTAAAATTTCTTATCTGTGTTAAATTAATTTTTGATGTGATTAGAAATTTATTTATTTCTATTTGGTATATTTTTATCATCATTCCAATTAAATTTTAATTTATTGAATTAAATTGTTATTTAAGTTATTATTGCATATAAACTTCCAGTTAGATAGATTGCTTAATTCATTATTGAATATAGACTGTCAGTAATTACCCGTTACTTATTATATGCTCTATATAGATGTTATTGTTTAAATTGGATGATGATTGTAATAGATGGTTGATGATTGATATTGGATGAATGGATGTTGTATTTTATATTGTTTTAATCGGCAAATATGTTATGCACTTTATTGTTTAAATGATATATAACCGTATTTTTATTTTAAATTACGGACTGAAATGATAAATATCCATATCACTTGACCATAGGGTAGAAAATTATATACAGACACTGTGGTCTATACTATGGTTTTGTAAAGAAATATATGGTTTTATGAGATAGTGATTTGGATATTTTATAAATGTTATTTTATATATAGTTAAATTCTAGGTTTTAAGTTATATATGAAATTGATTTGAAGTATAAAAAAAGTTAATAATTAAGTTGATTTTATTGAGAAAAAATATGATTAAGAATTTATTTAAATTAAATTTTTGGAGTTTATAATGACTTAACGAGAATAGGGTTGGAAGATGAATATGGAATTTATTTGGAATTTAATAAAAATTTAGAATTTTAAAGGGTATGATTTTTATAACTTGATTTTGTTTAGAGTGATTTAAATGAATATCGAGTTGATTTAAATGAATATAAAGTTGATATACCAAGTTAATTAAATTGAAAGAATATCCAGTTATGTGATGTTAAAAGTTTTACTTAAATTATATTGGATTTATTAAGTAAACATTTCAAATCTAAATAATAGTAATTGAATTTAATATATATGGAATTATCAAAGAATTAGTTTTGAAATGGTAGAATATTTAAAGCTTCGAAATATATGAATTGAAATGGTTTATTTGGAGGTTTAAATCGGTATTTGGAATTTATTTGTGAAACTAAAGAAGCAATTTTATTATATAAAGTAATTTAATATTTAAACCACGTAAGTATTAGAAGTTATGTTTCAAGGCTATGTGTTTCAAGGTATGTAGATTTGAAAGTGTTATGATTTGGTAAAAGGATATATTTGAAATAAAAATGATATCATATTGATTTGGGTTTTAAAATAGAAATGATATCGTATTTATATGGTTTGAAATAGATATTACATTCTGGTTTTGAAGTATAATTATTTTAAAATGACCGCGGTGTTATAATAATGTTTGGTTGTTAAAAAGACCGGGATCAGAAGTTGTCATACTCTCTGCCAACTCCGAAAACCACTTTAACAACCGTGTACGCGGTGGAGATTGCAGAATGAAGTAGGATGGTGGCGGCGTTTCTTTTGAGGTAAATACGTGGACCCGACTCCCGTGATTTGGCATTAGGTGGCTAAAACAGGAGCGATTGACGGGTTAAGAAGGTAACCCCTTTTATCAGACACATCTCTTCGATATTATACTCTAACTTTGGATTGATTCTGTGGCCACTTTTGATTTTGATTTGGGGGTCTGGCTCGCGGTGGGCGGTAGCTGCGCCTACGCGTTACCACCGACCCGAAAGCGTAATTGATATATCTACCCTGGCATGCCGTGTCACCTACCCTAGCGCGCCTTGTACGAGTTTGATTTGTGTCGTACCTATGGAGCGTCCTCTGGTAGCTTCCCGATCAGGAGGTATTACGGTACTGTATAAACTATTGGCACTCTTATGTGTTAAGGTCTATATGGGTAACCCCTTAATGCTATTAAAAAGTAAGTTTATTTTACTATTAGACATTATTATAATAGAGAAATATTACTACATAGTAAATAGTTTCACGGATCCTCAGAAGATGTGAATCCCGAGCATCTCTTGAGTTACTGCACTCACGTTAGACACTGGATAGGAGATGTCAAATCTCTTAAACCTCTTAAACATCTCTGATGCCGTTCCACTCATATTATTTATTGTTGATTTAACTTACATAAGATCATTTAGTTCTGACTCGAGTGGTTTGTCTTTTCAATTCGCTCGGGTCAGCCTGAGCATTTCAGGATTGGAAGAACTTACTTCTGGAGGACGAAGATGAAGAGTTTATTATTATTACTATATTATTCCACTGCATCACATTGTTCCGCTGCCTTGTAATTGGTTATTCTCTGGTATGTGTAACTCTAATATGTATTGTATAAGTATAATCAAATGTTTTGTAAAAAAGCTTCATGAACTGTTTATTTGATTATTGTATTTTATCGTTCCGCTACAAGATTCTATTTTGTTCTTTTTCTTTCTCTGCTTTTTGTTATTTACCCAATAACAATCCATCCTTCTGTATGGTTTATGCTGACGTGTGTGGTTTATCGTCGATTTAAAGCATACGAAAAGGCGGGACGTTACAGTTCACCTGCTAACCGTTAGTGGACAGATTTCCTTACTAACATCCTAGAGGAATGAACGAGTTTATACGGACAGTATAGCACCCCGAACGGTAACTGTATCACATAATTCTCATACCTCTTCTAGTTATTTCCAAGATTTTATTTGGATCCAGATTTTATAGTCGGTTATTTAACTATCAAATAAACAAACAATTCAACCAATTATTTCATTTCCTCTTAAAACACCAAGTCTCATAAAACTTAGATTCTTAAAATTTAAATCATTTTTCTTTAATATATATACTTAAGATTTTTAAAAATAAACTACTTAAATCCCTTTACCCAAAATAATATTTATGAAATTCTATAATAAATTTCCAAATAAAACTTTAAGCCATAAACTATATTTTTAAAATAAAAGTTTATAGATAGTATAAATATTAGAAAATTTCTTTTAAAAAAACATAATGCCAGTTTAACCTTTTTAAAATAATTACTACTAAAATTTATTTGAATAGATTTACTTTAGAATTCTAAAAAAAATCTAAAATAATAAATTTCTCTAAAACAATCTTTATAAAACAAATTTTAAAACTTTAAACTTATACAAATAAATTCCTTTGAAAAATATAGTTGGCTTTCAAGTAAATACACTTCCATTTCAGAATAAACCAAAGAACCCTTTTATAAATCCGGTTTGATTTATCTCAATTCAAATTTACGTCTCAATCTCGTAAATTTCTTTCAACACTTTAAAAGTAAAACACCTTTTATTTTTAAACGCATTTCCCATCTCTTCGAAATCACTTCCAAAATATATACTTAACTTATTTAAAATAAGTTACTAAATTCTTCATTCAAAATATACTTTTGAAAATCTATAAGAGTTCCCTGAGTAACTTAAATTAAAATTTTCCTTTTAAAATAAAGTTATTATATCAAAAATGTATGTTATAATTTCCTTCAGAAAAATATTACTAATTCAACTTTAAAATACTTAAATATCACAATTACTTAAATAAATATTTACTTTTCACTTAAAAAAATTAAAAATAATAATTTTTCTAAAACATTCCAAAACACATTTTTAAACTTCTATTTTATGCTTTGAAAGATTTTCTTTGAAAACATACTTAGTTTTCCAAGAAAATATACTTTCCATCTTTTAAAAATAATCTCACTATTACTTTTAAAATAATTTGCACCTTCTTATAGGAATTCCCATCGGAAATTTATATTTCAAATTCATCCGCTGATAAATATTCCACACCAATTTCCTGATTTTAATTCCCCTAAATTCATTACTTAAAAATGTCTTTTCATTTCCCTGTTAAAACCCAATTCTTTTTATTTATATTTTAAAATACCACATTATACGTATTCAACCGTAACACAGCATAACAAAATCCCCAAATTAATATATCATAGGATATCAATAAAATACATCACAGATTATAAAGATAATTTCTATATTGTGAGGGATCCAGTTGGATCCCTCCAACCTGTTTCTCTGCATCCATAGATGTTAGCACATAAATAAATGTCGATCTAATCAGATAATAATTTTCGCATTCAACCAATCAATCGATAATTTAAATATTAACTATTTAAATTAAATGGCATCTAGATGTGAGTGAGATCAACTCACCTTGAATTCAAAACACCGAGCGTTCGAATTTTATATTAAATCGAGCACGTTCGATTTAATGCAAAATTTTCATTTGCTCAAAACGAATCCAAATCTGCACCACAGCGGGCTGCTCGTCGTTGCGATTTCGGTGCTTCTTGTTTCATCCGAATCTGATCATGCATGCTTGAGATATTCGGTTTTAAAGATTTTGAATTGAATTTTAAAACTCTTATTTAATTCCAATGAATTACCATCAGTCGTTCAATCAGGAAATGAGATCAAGGCCACTCCTAAATTCCTCTACCTCACGTTCATTCCTAGAGTTTGACAAAACCCAACGGCCGCCATCCCACTCCAAAAGTCGCCGCCTCCTTGTCGATTTCGACGGTGATCAGAAACCACCACAAGAAGCGCCTACTCCCACCCTACCATCGCCAGAAACCATGAGCCACTCGGCCCCCTCGTCGCCATGAAATCTCGCCTCGAACGCACCACCTTCCCTATCATTTTGCCACCCATCTATGCCGCCATACCTAATCACAGCCATGGATATCTAGAGCTCATCGAGCTCTACGATATTGTAGTTGGAACCTTCGACTAAAAATCGAGATGGGGAGAAAATTGGGGAGGAAGTACATAAATTTTTGGGCATTGGACGAAAACAACGGCGACTGCACTTGAAAACTAGGGTTTAATCAATCGGCCTTATATATATACACACATAAACCAAATATTTTAATATTAAATTCACTTTAAACAACTTTTTCAAACAATCTCCAAACAACGCAAACCGACAGGCGTTTATAAGGTTTTACCCGCGTTCCGAACACAATGGAACGTGTTTCGGAAGCTAATTCAATCATATGTGGAAGATAGCTTTTTAAATCGATCTAAAATATTAAATTATCGATTTAAATTTTAACGCATTTCTCACCCGTACGAACAAATGGTCACTCCAAACACTACGTTGAAACCCGATAATAATACACTATTACGGATCCAACGGAACTGGTTTCGTCGAATTCCGAGACTATGCCTCGGAAGGCTATTTTAACTCGTCGATTAATTCGAGCAATTTTCAAAATCATCGAAATCATTTAAAATTTTACTTTCAAGAACTTTACTATCTTAATCATAAATCATATAGAATTTATAATCACATTAGAAATCATTTTGATTCATTTCGAATCAAAATCTGATTATTTGCATTATCAGTATATATTAAATTCCATCATTAAATCAATTTAAAAATTCCAAATTTAACTCATCGACTTTTGGTTCCATCCAAAAGTCCAATACTAAAATTTAAATCCATCTGGACTTAAATACATTTTAGAAACCATTTTCATATCCAATTTCAAATATTAAATTATTATTTATCCAAATCCAATTAAATTGCCATATTAGAAATTATCACTAATTTTATTGATTCAGTAAAAATCTTCGTATTTGAAATCAATTTACAATCCACATTCAACATTAAAAATAAAATAAATGTTCAAAATCTAACGACCAAAATTCTGGGTCGTTACAGGATATCTCTTGGGTAGAGAGGTCCCAGCCTCAAAGGAACGATTTTCAGCTATTACCAACTATTTTAGGCTTAAAATTTTAGTTACAATTTCCTAGGTAGAGGGATTCGCATCCTCGGATAGTGGATATCTCTTTGTGTGTTTGTGTACGTTCAAAATATGTGTGTGTGACTATATTGTAGAGTTTTTAGAAAATACTTCCAAAATAACAAGTAAGAACTCATAGGTATACTTATACCCATTAATCGCTAATCTAAGCTCTGATATCAAATTTAACTACTCACCTTGAAATGGGCCAAAATTTCAACCTAGAAACGGACATCGAATATTTGACCTATTCTAAAGCTGGTTGTTGGTTGGTAAGATTGATACAATGAATAATACATAGATCTATCTACTAATGCTATCATAATCTCACGGCGGAATGGATAAAACATAATATCAGAAGTTGTACCCATCTTATAAAAATTCAATTCTCAAAACAAAACATAACATCCTAATATCTGTAATACAATATCTTAAAACACAATAACATCGTGTTTGAAATGGGTACATCAAGGTATATAAACATAAGTAGATATATAACTGCCACAAGACTCCCTCCCCACCTTCATCTTTGAAATTGGCATCGTCTTTCCTTAACCTGTGCTGTAATGAGGACGGAGTTCGAACAACATTGTCTAGCGAATAAAAATCTCGAGTCTTTCCATAATAGTACATAGGTAGTATAATTTAGACAAGAATATGTCTTACATATCCTAACTATATTTCTTGTAAATACCTCCAACTGTAAGCTCGAAAACACTCCTAGACAAACCTATAACTTACACTTTTCTAACCAACTCTATAACCCATCTTCAATTGTAGGCCAAAGGCCATTCCCAGTCCCATGCATCAGCCATCAATCCGTCCCAATAATATGGGAGAAAGTACCTAGGCTACTTAATACCTTTCCAAATGGGAATTA
The DNA here is from genome assembly GCA_030765085.1 of Allium cepa. Classification (NCBI taxonomy): domain Eukaryota; kingdom Viridiplantae; phylum Streptophyta; class Magnoliopsida; order Asparagales; family Amaryllidaceae; genus Allium; species Allium cepa. The sequence goes on from CM060935.1 coordinate 573,694,187, forward strand.
GTTAGATCTGACCATTTAATACCTATACCTTAGGTAGATCCCTATCATTTAATAACTAACTCAAGGCGGACCCCTCACTGGTATTATCTACCTGACATCACATAGAATCTCATCAAGCCACTTAATACTTCTTTATGAAAGAGGCAGACCGTACAATAGCAACTTAATACCTCGAATCTGAAGCTGACCCTTTCCTAGATTTCCTACTACCATATTTAAATACTAAACCAAACCATTTAATGCTTCCTAATTAGGGAGGACGCAGACCCTACAACATCCACTTACTACCATCGATCCCTAAAGCAGGTACTATATATTATGACCCGTAACACAAACTTGACATCTCAAATTAGTCCGACTATCCGTAGGTACTGGTAGCCAGATTAACTAGGTAGACTTACCTTATAGAATTGGGACTAAGCTCATGTCCTGCATGGGTACTTATTATAGGTGATATCTAAAATCAGCCCTAAAGTCACATTACTAGTAGCTAAATTAGCTGCGAAGACTTCTGTGTGCCTTACTAAATCAACCCCAAAGACTACACATCCATATATCTTAGTCATAATTTTCACTCCCCTAGCATACTAGGTACGTTACCATATTCCACATTAAGGACTTATAAGGAAATTTCCTTATTCCGCCATTAGTTCTAAATTACTTTGGACAATTATCCCAACTTCTTTCCTAAGAAGGTTTTAATATTTAGTTACTAACCTATTTACTATGTAATTAATGTATTATTAATTATATATTATTTATATGCTAATATATATAAATACACAACTAAAATATTCCTAAGCGTGTGAAGATTGTGCCCTATACTAGTCATTTAAATGTCAAAACTTCTGACTTATACAAGTCTAACTCCATACTATAACATACAAATTAGAAAATATCCTTAGCTCGATAATAGACTTGTATAAGATAATGGAATCAATTGTCAAGCTTATTTTATATTGAAATAGTAGAATCAACATCAATAGAATTTACAATTCAAATCCCTTTACACTTTATTCAACTTCTACATATAAAATAAAAGGGATTCATATTTAAAATATGGAAATAGGTAATGCAAATACAAATAGGAGAACCTGTACTTTACACATCATTTCCTAATGTGTTTTCTTTTTAAACTGTTAATCAAAAGTTAGACTTGGAATAGAATGTAAAATATTAAAATGCAATAGCTACATAGTTCTCGTATTTTAATATAAAATAATTGAGATTTCAAAACATGAGAAATTACATTTTGCTTTGGGTGAATTTTGGGATTTTTAGTTTGGTGTTTTTGTTAACAAAATTACTAAAGTTATATATCAAATCCAACATATACTATGTATCTATTAAAATGAGAAAAACTATGGTTTCTACTCACAAATGATTCCTAGCTTTCTCCTTTGGGTTTGAACATACTTGCTTCTCTTTTCACTTGTCAAACCTTTCTTTTTTGAAATATACAATAATTTGATTGTATATTAATTAGATCTAGAATTTTTGGGATTGGAGGAGAGTAGATTAAGAAATTGAATATTAACATCTAAAACCCCCTACCTGAGTGCCTTAAAAAAATTTCCGAATCATGTGGAAGAAAGAGACCGACAGAGCTTTGCTTACGTTTCTAAATAATTTGTGAATAAAAGCAAAGAGGATATGCTTTTATTTATAGTAGTTAGAAGTCACCAAAACCATCGAATTTAAGTCAGTTTAAAATAATAAAATCCAGACCGTTGCTGGCCTGAATAGCCTAATTGAGAAACACTCACTGATCGACCACTCCTACCTAGTCGGTCAACCACTAGCCGTTGACCGACCTTAGGAAGGTGGTCGACCAGTTAATTATTTTTGGGAACGTATTTACTATTTACTTTACTTTTTTTAAATTCTTAATTAATGTTAATGTTAACATTTATTTTAATGTTTTCCCTAACCCTATTTCTAATCAATGTTAATTTTTAAATTTAAAATTCTAAAAATTAATTGTGATTCTGAATTTGAATTCAATTTGAATTTTTTTGACTTTGAAAACTTCGAACGTCAATAACTTTCCCATTTGAGCTCCGATTACAAAACTTTATACATGAAAATTGATCAAAAAATCTCCATGGATGCAATGGTGTAACTTCTGTGGCTAAATTTTAACAATTACAAAATTTTCAATTTTAGTTTTATTATTAGTTAATTTCTTATTAATTTTACTGACTGTTACAGATACTAACCGCATACAATCGAGTAGGTGTATTCTCTATTGAATAGTGTTTCTCTTCCTACGATTCAACTAGGACCCAGTTATATTCACTCGATTGTTACAAAACCCTGATTTAATCCAAGTGGAATATCCACATAGAAGTTCCATGATATTCCATAGTCAAGAGAAATGTGTAACAATGTCATACTAGGATTTCTTGTTTTACCTAGTTTTTATCAACTAGTAGAAAACTCTTGGTTGAGTCATTCTTTGGTTATCCGATAACTATAAGTACATAACCCCTTGATGCCTCTAACAGCCTTGGATAATACACTGCCCTAACATTTGGAGAGCATTACATACTATTATCTCAATGAATGTATCAATATCCATTCTCAAAACATCTTGACCATAAATATTTAAAACAAAATGTTATTCTTATTTATGATTAAATACTCATGGTTGGTACGATTTGTGACTCTAATCATATACAAACTTATTTAAGGGTTTTCATATTTATATACTTTAAATAAAATTCTTATTTATTCATGTCACAATATAACATGGTATATAAATGAAAACAAAAACCAAAATAACTTTTATTACGAACAAGATCAAATACAGAGTTAGTTATAAAAAAAATTACGTAATTGCTCCTATGGCATACTACCAACTCTCTCAATATCTTACTTGCATTTGACGTTAATTATGGATTCTCAATCTCATCCTGCAAGTTGCTTAAGCAGAACTAATCGATGTAGTCCATTATGAACAGATCTACTATATTGTTATTACTATCCACTTTATTAACAAATATCTCTCTACTGTTGATAAACTTCTTTTATCACGTGGAACTTTCGAAGTACGTGTATCAACTTCTTGTGAGCCATAGGTTCTTCCACAATCTTCGGAACATTGTTATCACAAAACAATGTTACAGGATTCTCAATATTTGGATCACCCCTGGCTTAATCATAAATTTTTGGATATACATATTCAGTGATTTTATTGCCTCATTATTCAGGGTTATGCACTCAGCCCATTGGTTTAATCAACCATATCCTATCATTTGGAACATTTTCGACTTAAACCTCCTTAATAAAGGTCAAACATAAATTTAGGAATAACATACTATAATCGATTTCACTTATGAAGTTCAAGGCCGAACAATCCTTCATAAGGAGTTCGTTGTTTCTATAAACAATTCTCTAGTATTTCGTAAATGCTCGAGAATACACATAACTACCATTTAATGGTCTTAATTTGGATTTGATATTCATTCAATGGACCCAGTGCACAAGTGAATTACGATATGGTAGTCATCAGTACATATAAGCTAATTCCTATTCTCGATGCATAAGAAATTCATCCCATATGCTCCGTATTAAACATTTTAATATGCTATCGGTGTATATTTTTTACGATAATCCCAACATCTTATATATTGATCATAAATAATGTCGTTTTCAAATCCTAGATCGAGAATTAAACTAGTTAAATAGAGATACATCGTTAACAACTAGTACGATGTTGTATACTTACAGTTTTAGAAATACTTTATTACTTTTAATATTCTTTTTTACAAACATGGAATTCCTCTGCATTTTTATTAGAAATCAAACGATATGATATTTTTGTCAAAAATTTCATTCGGCTTTGATGCCTATCGAACGTCATTTATTGCATCCACTCTTGGAATGTATCCAAAACATACAAAAATGTTATCCCTCCTACTTTGAAATTTTTTGGTTGTTATGTGCAAGCAGTCTCTTCTTAATCACCATTTAGAAGTTCTGTTTCAACATTAATGTGTATAAACTAAAAATCAAATTATTCTATAATTGGATGTAGAATCTGGACAGACTTATGCATGTTGACTAGCAAAATTACTTCACTAATTTCAACATTTGAAATCATTGAAGTGATTTCCTATCAACACTGCTTTATATAATTCTAACTATATTAATCTTCTTGAAACACATTTACATCCGATGGATTATATCCTTTTAGGTTCAACTATCAAAATCATATTTTGATATTGTACTTGAAATCCATTCTCGATTTAAAGCATTGTGCCATATGGTAGAGCCTATACTCTTTTTGGCTTATTGAAAATTGAGAAAATTGTTACTATTAAAATTCTTTTTCTTAACATTGATAAGGAAATCATAATTTTTCTAAATGTGTGAGAATTCATATTAGACATTCTAATGGGTTGTGTTCATTTTAAGCTTAATTAATTTTATTTCGTATTATGCTATCAATTCCTATGGTCGAATTTTTGAAATGTATCCAAATTCGTTGTACTACCACTAATTTCTAAAAAGATTCCTTCATCGTGAAGGTTATATTTCTCTTGTGCAATCAATTGCTTCTTAATATAAAGGTCAAGGCATTTACAAACTGTAATGAAGCGCATTTATACTTGCATAAAATCATTTTTTTAATTTACTAAACTTATGTTCATAACATAAACAAGTCAACCACCTATCTTAAACTTTTTAAGACTGGTTTCTTGTTAATGCGTGTATTTAGTGTCACCCACTGGTGGTTTACCAGGTGAAAAGTGAATTCCATGCTAAGGGTATGAGGCTTTCCCTTACTCGATGAATACATTGGAATTATTAAACGATATAAAGAATTACATAATTACACACATTCTGCGAGAGGAGAATGCAAAGGCTGGTAAACTGGCTAAGTTAGATAGTATTGGAGATGCGCAACTACTGGCTCTGAGTATCGACCAGATGGATATTGATTGGATTTTAGAGGCCGAAGAGGAGAATGAGTCATGGTTGACTAAAATTAAGGATAGTGCAACGATCCACTTTTCTTACTCCTAAGATGATACTTAATACGTCCATGATATTCATGTGCCGATCATCTATGTGTTCGAAAGATAGGCCATTGGGTTAGAAGAAAAGAAAAGGACGAGAAGAAAGAAAGACAAAATCTCAAAACGTAAAGAAATCATATAGAGTAGAACATAAGATAGTACATATGGTCACTTCCAAAATGAAACATCAGAGTAACAACATGTACTAAGTTTAGCCAAGGATATATATAATTGTGTGTCCCTACAATGTTGATACATAACATACACACGACGGAAACAAAATAGATATCTAAATAACGTCGAAACCACATGTTCCACGCTCCTCCAAAATGCATACATAAGAACCTGGACTATTTGGCTACTCATATAAATTTGAGTACCCAAGAGTTTTAAGGAAAGATAGAAAAACTCCAAATCAAACATGGGTCTAATATGAGTAAACTCAAAACAACTGAATTGCTATACTTATAAATCCTTTTAAAAATAAAGGTACCTCGTAAAACCATGCTGCACATAAAGACGGATGGGTTTTTATCTTACGATGACCAAAACATTTCAATAGAAAATCCATCAATATTAAAATAATGTCCAGGGTTTAAAATAAATATTGAATCTTAGCTCTTAGCTAAAATGGTTACATTAATTACATTCCAACATATTAGGTATACAACTAAGTTGGTAAAGGCACTTATCCAAAATTGGGATCCATCAGTGACAAGGCTACTGTGGTAGTGCTTATCATAATACACCTCTAAATTAAATGCTTATGGGCCTCACATGGACCCCTGTATGGAAAGACTGGCTTACCCCATGCTTGATAGTACCGAATATGTCACCATCCCGGTTGTAATGAACAATCATAACCAGGTTACTAGCATACAAAATCTTGATATATCGATCTAGACCGGGTGATAATCATACCCTAATGGGTGCGACCCGCATAGCCTTGCGACATATTCCAAGTTTTACTAATTCTCGGTTGTGAGGCTTGACCTTACGTTTTATGTTTTTATATAACAACCCCGCTTGGAATGCTAACATTGGCCCTAAGCGAGAATGCAATGCCAGCATTCGTCCATACAAGTTGTTTAGGACATAAACAAACCAAAGGTGCTATTTCCACCATATCCGCTTCTTTCTCCAGCAGCTATTGCTAAAGTCGGGGTTGAGGTTTTTAGGAAAAAACTGGCCCTTCCCTGTACTGGACGTTGTTGAGATAAAGGCTCCCTGGATCTATTAAGAAAAGGTAGTCAAAGAGGGGGAACCACATTCAGAATTAGTAGCTAATAGCCGTTGCACTATAAGATCTTCATCTTCAATTCCATCTTCTTCAAGTTGTTTCTAATTCGAATGCTTACATTTGTACGAAGTGGGCTTTGGATAACTCATGCTTATCCAATCAGCCTCTTCGAACCAATAGTCGATAATTTTAAAATTGGTCAAGTTATCCATTGTGGAAATATCCACTATCTGAGTGTAAGCATAGATTTGCATATGTAAAATAAGACATCCTCCCACTTTCCAATTTTAAACAGTACAATTCCTTGATTAACAATGAAGCCGGAAAAGTTAGAAAACTATCCTTGCCTTGACGTACTTTCTTACTTCTAAGGATAAAGATGAGTTTCCATACCTCAGAATTTAATGTTAAGTATGTAATGAAGTACCTTCCATATACTTAATTTTTCATAACCCTTTTATCGAAATTAACCCTCTTATACTTATCATCTTTCCAACATTTCAAATTCTTTATCCTTCGCCTAGGAAATCTGGTTCTATATCTCATAGATAGAGCAAAGTCTACTCATGGACTTTTACTGCTAAATATGAGATGACTTAATTTCCATAAAACATGTCAACATTTTAGCACTACTTATCATATTTGTTTGGCTACTTAATAGCATAGACAAAGAAATCCCTTGTATTTAAAACATTGTTAAAAAAACCATTGCTCTTAAACAATATTGACCTTTGGAATTAAAACAACTTAAAAGTTAAAATTTTCATTTGAATAATTAAACATCCTTTAAAAGTATTTTTAGTATATAAACTTCCTTTTTAATACTTATATTATATTTTAAAAGAATTTTAAAAAATATCTAAAGTAGAAACTCTTTATATTTTACAGGAAAATTGTCAATTAACAAACTCCATTTATAGCGATTATCACTATATGAACCATAACTTTTAAACTTGTTTTGTAAATTAAAATAGCTTTATAAATCCTTTCCTTTTATTTTTAAACCAATTTATAAACTTTGTATAAAGGTTTGAAAAAAAAGTAAAGTTTGGAAAACCCTTTAATGTATTTATAGAATACAAGGAAGTAAACTAGTTTTAAAAGGACAGGAGATCTTGATGTCGAAACATAAACCAATTCAAGTGTGTTAACTTTCCAATCAATATAGAACAATTAATAGACATAAGCACATACATACATATAAAAATGTAAATGACATCCATAAAGCTTGGAAAGATTATCACTTGCAAATTATTACTCAAGCACTTTGACTTTATTTCAAGTCTTCTACAAATTATCACAAATGTCATCCGCTTTTAAGCGAGAACCAAACCAAACACCAGTACTTTCAAACACTTATAAATGTAATCAACTAACAAATATTATTATCATAAATAATAAAGTTTAAACCTTGGTTTTAAAAGGTGAGATTTACTCACTAAAGTGAACACGGATTCAAACCAAACTACCATAACTTTTGCTCCGACACCCGAACTTAGCTTTTCGTTATAAAAACTTGCTTTTTAGGACCCTAAGAGATGGAGATAGGCTCGGCTTAGTTGGAGTTGGGATTGGCCATGCTTGAGGAGGGTGCGGCCTTGGAAGAAAAGAGAAGTTTTGGGTCTTGTTTTGGAAGGTAGGAAATGTAGAGAAGAAAAGAGGTGTTTTTAACTAAGTTAAGGTTTTAAAGTAGAAAATGAAAAGGTTTTTAATTTAAAAACATTAAAAATCTTTAGGAATCTGTGACGACCCACCTTTCATTCCACAGAAAGACGTATCATCAATAAGAAAAGAAATAGATAGAAATAGAAAAGATAGAAAGAAAGAACAATAACATCATAATCTCACAGCGGAAACGGAACAAAATATAATATATTTCACATATCCACTACATAGTTTTACATATCAGAGTACACAAAATAATACAACTTCATTACATTAGACAGTTATAAGGGTCTGTCTAACTATTACATTCAAAATACAACATCCAAAAGTCACAGCACAGCGGATATAGATAGATAGATAGATACGTTTGGACTCCAGCTCCCAGCTTCCAAAATATTTGACAATCCTAACCTGATCACTTGGCTACTCATAAAAATTTGAGTACCCAAGAGTTTAAGAAAACAGAAATAAAATCCAGGTCATACATGGGTCTGGTGTGAGTAAACAGGTTAAAGTTGTTTAACTTTAAAAATCATTTGAAACAAAGGTATCACGTAAGACTTCCCACACATAAACATGGGTAAGTTTTTAACTTACGCTAACCAAATCATTTGATAGGAAATCTAGTGATATTATAATAGGGTCTAGGGTTTTCAAATAAACTAGAAAATAGCCAATATTGTTACATTTATTAAATTCCAGCATACATAGGTATACAATCAAATTCAAGGGCACTTATTGGAGATTGGATTCCATACAATGGCAGGGCCACTAGGGTACCGCTCATCACAGCACATGGCCTAGATCAACGTACCGAGGATCCCTTCCGATCCCCTGCAACACAAGGCCAGAACCATCGTTTACTGGATAGTCCCGAACAAGACAACCCTATAGTTGTGGCCAACAACTGCCCACACAGCCGAAATAAAAAGGGACTTCTGGACAGGGGTAAATCTCGTCCTACTTTGGTGCTACCCACTTAACCTTACTGCACCTCCCCTGTTTTAGCCATTTACAGTTGATGAGGCTTGAGGCTACGATTACCTTTATCTTGGAATGCTCATCGTCCTCCATTAACGATGGTCTGATAGCATTCAATCCATACAAGTTCATTCCAGGTTCGAACGAAACCGAAGGCATTATCTGGTTACACTCATTTTGGAATCACCCTAGTGAACGACAATAACCCTTGCATTCTCCATCTCGATCTTCACTTGAGATGTCACGACCTAATGTTTAACTTGGATCGATATGGTTTTCGGATAATCATACTTGATATCTGATCCCGGTCTCATCGAAATCCAAACGTGTCTTAAAGGTCAAGTTGTTTAAGGATTTAAACAATTCAATTCAATTTAAAATATTGAATTCACACAGCATTATTCACAGATAAATAACATACGCTATCACAGACATATTCAATATCCCATCACAGGATATCACAGATCATCATTCAATAGATATCAACCAATTCCTAACATTCTACTCAAAACAATCATCCATAAGTAAGCATATCATTAATCCATATTATAACTAATTTAATTAATTCAGATTAAATTAATTACTTAAGAATTATCACTTAACCTTGCTTAATCAATCATTAATTAATTGCAATCATTTAATTAATTAATCACTTCTTAATTACCCCATAATCAATTAATTAATCTTTAATTAATTAGTTAATTATCCCTTAACTATTAATTAATAACCTTAATTATTAATTAATAAAACTTAATTATAAATTAATTAATCCTTGATTATCAGTTAATTAATCCTTAATTAATAATTAGTTAATCCTTAATTATTTAATTAATTAATTTCAAATTATAATTAATTTATCTTAATTACTTAATTAATTAACCATAATTAATTAACTCCAATTTCTTGATTAATTTATTCTTAATTATTAATTACTTAATCATTAATCACTTAATTAATTAATTACTAATCAATATTAATTAATTTTTAATTATATAATTAATTAACCTCTAATTATAAATTAATTAATCTTAATTACTTAATTAACAATTAATTAATCCATAAACCTTTACAAATTAATTAATCCTAACTTATTAATTAATTTAACTTTAATTACCTTATTAATTTAAGTAATCTTTAATCGTAAAAAATTAACTAACTTTCAAGACAAAACAGTTACATTAATTACCTAAAATTAATACATGTTTAAAAACATTTCATCTTAATTTATACTTAATTACTTAAATAAATTAATTTTAAAAAAAAATTACTTAACATTTCTCAAATTCTAATTAACAAATCATAAAATCTCTTTGTTCAAAATAGTTTAAAACATGTATAATTAAATAGCTTAAACCAAATTTTAATTAAATTTTTAATACTAGCTTTCAAAAACTTTTTAAAACATTTTCAACCTTGCTTTAGGTTTTAACCCGTTCTTGACTCGAGTTTCAACTCGAGTTCTTCTTCATCTTCCCTATTCTTTTTTTTTAGTTTAAAGTTTCTAAAACAGAAAACAACTAAACTCTCGAATACGACCCGAGTTTTAGCTCGAGTCTTCTTCTCAAATACCCAAGGGTATCTTCGAGACCACTACTCATCCCAACCACCCTAACACATTGGTCACTGGTGCACCTGCACAAGTGGTTGGGACGACATCACTCACTGCCGACACCACTCACACATCGACGGTCGCCTCAACAACGAATCCCGATCACCCAAACATCAAAACAGAACCAAAATCAAAATCGGGACAACTCAAACCATTCCAGGAACCTCCTCCTCCCCTAAAAACACCTCGAACACCTAACATCGACCACCAGAGGTTATAGGATTCCAACCTTAGCCTCGCCAGACCTCCACGCCACCAACCAACTTGGTCCAAAGCCACTCGACGCGTCTGAGATGACACAGTCATCTTATTTCTGACCCCAACAACCCGCCGACCACCGGCGCCACAGGTGATAAGAAACCCACTTGGCATTTTTGCCAAGCTCTCTTACATCCCGACCCTCTCCAGTAAAGACCCCGATCACCAGAAAACATCCAATCGCCTGATTTTGCTCAAAAATACTTCTCTGGTCAACTCAGAAATGCTTCACCAATTCCAAACTAGAATTCGGGATTTTTGTTTTAAAATCATGTTTTGAAAAGGGCATTCAGACTATATATATGAATTAACAAATCAATGTACTTGATTTTTAACATAAACTTACGTTCCTCTAATCTTTTTATTTTTCCAGATAATATTTCTATTTATTAAACTTAAAAATATTTTTAAATCTCAATTTAATCTAAACAAACATATTTTGTTTAAATATTAAGCCAAACAAAGATTAGAATGAGAGGAGCTGAAATTTTATTTAAATTTGTACTCTATACTTTTAAACAAAGATGAACATTGATATATCAACACATGCACCCAGTTTTACAGTCAAATATATTCAATACATCATCATGCAAACAATTTTACATCAAGCTTCTAAATTCCATTCATGCATCCAGATTTAAAATAAAACAAAGTTGATTTTACTCACTAGACTAATGTGCAGAGACTAAAAATTTTGATGTTGCAAAATGGAAAACTTTGAACTGCAGAACCTTGAAAATAAAACTGGATTGCTGGAAAACTAAAATGCTATGTTAAGTTACTTTAAGCTTTGAATCAGAAGTGTTCTTATTAGCTTAGTTGATCCGAGGTTGTAGATTTTTAGCTTGAGAAATTGTTTGGTAAAGGAACTGATTTTATGCTTTGAATCTTAGGTTGAAAGAGTGGAGGTTGATTCAACTTTCTGGTTTGAAAATTTGTTCTTACAGGTTTTTTTTGTATTTAAGTTTCTTTGATTAGTAAAATGTTTGTAGCTTTTGTTCTTAGAATTTTGGAAAGAAGATAGAAAAAAGAAATGAAGAGGAAGGTATTTATTTATATAAGTTTAAAATAGGTTTATTAAAAATAAAATAAAATTAGAATAAAAGTTGACACTTGTTAAAAGAATAAACACTTGTCACTAAACTTACTTAATTTGATAACACATGTTATTAAGAATGATTACATGTTAACACATGTAACTTTCATGCATAATTTGATTTTTAAATGTTTTATAAAGCTTTTATAATTAATTTTCTAATTTATAAATACATATTTTAATTTACATAAATAAATTTCTTTAAAAAGAAAATAATATAAACAATTTATGTACTAAATAAAATCATACAAAACCAAAGTATGATTTAAGATATGAATAACTATCTTTTGAATTTCAATTTAAATATCGAAACTCAAATTAAATTTCAAATTCAAATTAAAAATCAAATTGATATATATATATATATATATATTTAAACAAATACAAATTTAACTTATATGAAATAATTTCCATATATATATATATATATATATATATATATACAACACAATTATTATTATTGTTTAAAATAATAATTTTATCAATTTTAATTAATTTATTAAAAGAGATTATCACATTTAAATTTGTTTGAGATTCCAGGATATCACAAAAGCCATGAAAAAGAAAGATGGAAGCTTAGAAAAAGGAGTAAGAGTTGAAAATGGTGAAGGTGAAATGAAATAAGAAATGAAAAAATAAAGTTGTTTTTATGTAAAAAATGAAACATAGGGAATTACCACATTACCCTTAATAATTAAAATGTACAATACCCTCCGTATCATTATGCCACATCACCCTCTTCAGTCCCATACTCCACACACACAACCTACCTCCTCCATGTAATCCCCATCACTCCATCACTTTTTACATGACTTGATGATCATCTTTTGTGCCATTTTCGTTTTAAATTATAAAAGAAAAGTCACTCACTTTATTTACTTAAGTATAAATTTAAACTTTTTTAACTCTAACCACTTTCTTAACCAAAGCATATGTTTTTCTATATACATGTGTGTGTACTTTTGTGTACATAACATGTTTCAATAATTTTTAGACGATGAAAATTTGAAATTCATAAAATGATTTTCAATCACATTTTCGATTTTTCTCCGAACGAACTATTTTTGTAAACCAAAATTTAAGACAAATTTACCATCACTTTTCATTGCTTAAAAAATGTCTACTTGTGTTATAAATCCATTAATTAATTAATTATATCAAATATTCATATTTCAAGTGATTAAATTACGGGTCGTTACATTCTCACCCTTGAAAGAATTTCGTCCTGAAATTAGCACACAAAAATATAACTCAAAATAACTTAAGAAGGGCATATATTACATCTAGTGAGACACAAACAAAACATACATACTAAGCAACTATATCATAAACAATGAGTACACAATCCACACAACGAGCAATTACTATTCTATCATTAACCTGGGATAAGCCTCTCTCAAGCAATCTTCAGTCTTCCAAGTGCAGTCTCTAGAATCTTCACTCTAATGAACTTTAATCAATCTTATGACCTAATTATGCAATGCAAACCGGATGCCTTATCATGATCAAGTTTGGTTCTACTTCCAAATCCTCTTGAACAAATGGCTTAACAATAAGAGATGGATCATGCACATACTTCCTCAAATGTATGAAAAACATTATGGACTCCCGTCCATCTTTTTGGAAACTCAGCTCAATGGTTAAGCGGCCTAATCTTTTCAACAATATGAAAATGTCCATCATATCTAAGTGCCAACTTCCCTGCACTTCCAAATTTAGTAACTCCTTTAATCTGGGAAATCTTCACAAATACAAAGTCTCCAACTAAAAATCTTAACTCTGTACGCCTTCGATCAATATAGCTTTTCTTCTATCCCGAGCTTCCTTCAACTTCCTTTTTATCATAGCTACCTTCTTCGTGGCCTCTCCGATCATATCAAGACTAAGCATTGACTGATCCTCGGTTTCCACCCAATACGAAAGTGACTTACATGGCTACCGATAAAGAGCTTCATAAGGTGTCATGCCAATGCTTGCTTGATAATTATTGTTTATATGAGAATTCTTCCAAGTGAAGCTGATCCTTCAACGATTCCCTAAAGTTTGAGATACATTCTCTAAAATGATCTTCCAAGACTGGGTTAACTCTTTCCATTTGCCCATCCGTTTGGAGATGATATGTTGTGCTCAAACTTAGCTTTATTCCTGAAGCTACTTGTAATGCTTCCAAAACTGACTGGTAAAGATTGGATCCTAATCACTTACAATGTTACATGGAACTCCATGCAATCGGACGATCTATCTCATATAAATCTCTACCAATGTTGCTGTAGTCCTAATCATCTTTACTAGAGTAAAATGATCACTCTTGGTTAGCCGATCCACAATGACCCAAACACCTTCATTACCCTTCCTTGATCTAGGTAACCCATCAAAAAGGTCCAATGATACTTGCTCCCATTTTCAATTTGGGATCTCAAGTGGCTGTAATAACCTACCAGTCCTTTGATGATCACCCTTGATTTGCTGGTAATTCACGCATCACCTAATATAGATAGAAATATTTCTCTTCATTCCCTTCCATTAGAATACTCGCTTCATATCTTGATGCATCTTCGAAAACCAGGGTGGATACTTAACTTGGATTGATGACGTTCAGTTAAAACATCTTGCCCAAGACCGTCGATATTTGGAACACATATTGTGATGACCCCATCATTATACCCATATTATTAAAGGACATTATAAATAATGTCGTCTAACAATACGGGGAATACGGCTTGTTAAGGGTGACTGAACGTGAATATATCTTTAAACTAACATTGATATAGGTTTTACTTAATCTCTAGAATAAAATTTTACGTGTACTGTCTTAATTTAAAGTAACAACCACATCGGTTTCTCAAAATCATAATAGTGTATCATACAGGCAATAGGAGATCACAACGGAATAATAAACATCATACACACACACAAACTATGAGTCTACAAAATATTGCACTAGGCTTACATAATATACATTCTGTATAAATCTCTACCTCAAATATACATCTCATACGTACAAAAAAACCTTACATAAGATAAATTGAAAATTAAATTTGTTTATCTCCTTGCTAGCCCAACCATCCAAAGGTCTACTTGTCCTATAACCTGAAAAGTCTTGGCCTAACTCGAGTATAATAAAATAAACGGGTTATACTATATCTAAATATCCAAAAAGGTGTGCGCAAGATATAACACAAGAATAAATAAAATATAGGTAAATCTAGTCTTCCAAAATATAACAAGTCACAGAATTAATTTAACTCTGAATCCATCACAAGACAGAAGAATGAATATATATATATATATATATATATATATATATATATATATATATATATATATATATTATATATACACAAATATAGAGTTACAGAATAAAGCATTATATTTCTAACACACAGAAACCAGTTACCTACCAATCACCCTGAACGTCCATACCAATCTTAATGATATTCCATACCATGCTAAACAAACAAATGTGGTATCACTCATATCGATATATACCAAGGATAGTCCATACTATGAAAACATAATCACAATTAATCTTAAGGATCATCCATACTGATCAAGATGATCATAGCGGCCATGACTTGAAAAATCTAGATTATTCGTTATTATTATATAATTATTATCATTAAGAAATCCATGAGCATACCTCTTAAGGAGCTATCGGCCCCTGACCAAAAAACAAAAGAAAATATACTCCAAAGTGCCAAATACTATCACTTTCAGTAATTACTAGAACTTAATCAAAACACCCCACATCGCCTGGTGAAATTCAAATATTTACGAAAAGCGAGTAAATATCACTCGTTATGGATACCATTAGAAAACCTGAACTATATTCTCTTAAGGATCCATCGGTCCCCTCTGACACCAAAAGAGAATAAATCCTAAAGTGTATAACACTACCTAATAGAAATCACAGGAATTTAACCAAGGCATCCCATACTACCTGGTGAAATTCAGTCGCTAAAGGGCTAGCCAGTTTCACTCAAACATTTTATTCAATGAGTTATACTATAATCGATAAAACGTTAGTTGAGAGCATTTTAACCAATCGGTAACACTAAGTTGATTATTATTACTCCCCACGTTATAGAATTAAGGTTCTCAAAATATTTATCTATAAGAGTTTATAATTTATATATATATATATATATATATATATATATATATTTGTGTGTGGGTGTGTGTGTGGTTGTCCCTAATTCCATAAAGTTATATTATTCCCAAACCATATTCCAAAGAACATATATATATAAGTAGTTATTTATTTTATAAAGCCATATTTATTACTCTTCCAAATCCGTTATATATTTAAAAAAATTATTTAGAAACAAATTAGGTGTATATTTCCAAAACCATGTTTCCAAAATCCATAATTATTTATAATACCAATACAATATATGTAACACTATTTGTAAAAGTTATTTATAAAATGAACTAGATTATTTTAGAAACAAGTTTGATATTTGTAAACTTAATTTTGCAAAATTATTTATATAAAAAATTATGTATATTATTATTTGGCAATAGATAGATATAAATTTATAAAAATCCCAAACCATTGAATCAAAGTGAATCAAAGTCTATAGAGCAAAAGAGAATTCACTATA